>OU975452.1:0-687721 GCA_918857605.2 Philereme vetulata | reverse complement strand
GAATTACACTAGTCTAGCTTGTTACTAAGCTGTAGCTGTAAAGAGACGGATCCTATTGACTGCGTATGCTGCAGAACTGCGTTGTGAACTATATAGAATAGTGTGTAAATTTTATATTGTTTATTCCAGATAAATCTGAAGGTATCTGGGATGTTTTCACGAAGATACCGGGAGCGATCGCCGATGGAACAACCGGCGAAGAAGCATGCAAATCATACGAGCACTACAAACGAGACATTGAGATGATCAAGTACTTAGGCGTTCACTTCTACAGATTCTCTATATCATGGCCCAGACTCTTCCCCGACGGTTTCACGAACAAGGTCAGCGAAGATGGGAGGAGATATTATGATAATCTGATAGACGAGTTGCTGGAAAATGGTATAGAACCAGTTGTGACGATGTATCACTGGAATTTGCCGCAAAGTTTTCAGGATTTGGGCGGCTGGGCCAATCCATTAATAGTTGATTGGTTTGAAGACTACGCGAGAGGATTGTTTACGTTATTTGGTGATAGAGTGAAGACTTGGGTTACTATAAATGAGCCGAAACAGATTGGTGTCTTTGGGTATGGAAAGGCATTGTTCGCTCCTGGGATGAATATGCATGGCGTTGCAGAGTACTTGGCTGCGAAGTATATAGTGTTGGCGCACGCCCGCGCTTGGCATGTTTACG
Organism: Philereme vetulata; assembly: GCA_918857605.2. Lineage (NCBI taxonomy): Eukaryota > Metazoa > Arthropoda > Insecta > Lepidoptera > Geometridae > Philereme > Philereme vetulata. Next base: position 687,046 of record OU975452.1, on the reverse strand, counting down.
ATCAGGAGTTCAGGGCTACACAGCATGGTTAGTGTCCTATTAATTTTTGCCTCGGAATAGATGTAAGAGTTTGTGTGGATGGATGAAAATAAACATTAAAAAAACCATTCAAATTCCCGGAGAATCGTGTCGTTATCGGTGACCGATGCTTTAAAGAAAATTAGGAACCGGCTACGAGTAGGTACCTATGTATAACCAATGAGGGATTTCACTTTCGATTAAAAAAAAACTAGCTTTAACTAGCGCTCTCTGGAGATACACCGGTAAAGAATATGGTTTATATGTCAAAATAGCAAACTAAGTCTAATCTCACTTCGTCACATAAACATACATACACAAATGTTTTGTTTTAATTTGAAGTTATGTTTAACTGGAAGAGAATGGCTATCTAGCATTATGTTCGCCTATGTACAGACTATTTTTATTTTTTCAATAAAGAATTTTTCATTCATTCATTTATTATTAGGACAATAATGATAACACGGCAATTGACTATTCACTTTCGATTGATAATAAAACCGGCAAGTGCGAGTCGGACTAGCGCACGAAGGGTTCCGTACCATTATCTATAAAAACGGCAAATAAATCATGGGTATGGGAGGCCCCCTTAAATATTAGTATTTACTTTAATTTAAATATTTATTTTTAAAGTGAATATATAACTAAATACTCTCTGAATATTCCAAGCGTCTACCTGTTGCCGTTATCAATATCGAGCAAAAACGAGCAAAAAAATCACGTTTGTTGTATGGGAGCCCCCCTTAAATATTTATTTTATTTTGATTTTAGTATTTGTCATTATAGCCGTAACAGAAAAACATTATCTGTAAAAATTTCAACTGTCTAACTATCACGGTTCATGAGATAGGTACAGCCTGGTGACAGACGGACAGACAGACAGCGGAGTCTTAGTAATAGGGTCCCGTTTGACCCTTTGAGTACGGAACCCTAAAAAGGAGGCGGTTCTCAAAATTCGTTAATTTTTTGCACTTAAGTAAGTTCATAACGAGACGTAAGATTCAGTGATTCTGTTTTTTGTTAGAAAAAGGGTAACTCAGCAGGAGTCCCAAATAAATGTTGTCAATATCTGTTATTTTTTGGGTGTCGTTCTCAATTTTTTTAGACGTCGGTTTTACTTTTGTTAATAAGTTACGTCTTATTATGTATAAAATGTAAAATATTTCCTCTAAAAATATCGTTCCTGTTAAATTCTGTTCACGTTCAATTCTTTCAGGAATTTGTGGCATAACAATTGCAACCAACAACCGCATAGGAGCTACGGACGCGCCGGAAGACATCGAGGCAGGGCAATACGCTATGGACTTTGAAGTGGGGCTATACAGTCACCCTATTTTCTCAACAGAAGGGAACTGGCCCCCGAGAGTGATCCAACGCGTTGCAGAAAGGAGCATGGCACAAGGATTCCCCAGGAGTAGACTACCTGAGTTCACTCCAGAGGAAATCGAATACGCTAAAGGTGAATTGAAAACGGCTAAGCAAAGCTTTACTACAAAAACCATTTTAGAAAACAAAACAAAATATTTAATCACCCCACAGGAACAGTTACCACCCGTGCACGATCTGCCGTGGCCAGTCTGGAAGTCCCTAAACAGGCTCCGCACCCAGGTTGGCCGCTGCAGACTGAATATGTGCAAATGGGGATTCAGGGACTGTAGTAGTCAATGCAGCACTTGCTGCTGTGCCCTTTGTGTCCGAACACCTGCACGATGGAGGAGCTAATAACCGCCTCGCCTAATGCTAGATTCTAGATTGTTGTGTTCAAACACCTCTCCAATATAGTATAAATGGAAACGTAGAACTCTTGACACGCTAAGAAGAAGACTACACAAACTTCACTTGAATTCAGTTTGAAAAATACTAAAATCTTTGTTATCAGGTACAAGTGACTTCTACGGTATGAACCACTATTCGACGCGGTTCTTCACTCCATACACGCCGGGCACGTTCGATGTGCCGTCTCACGACGACGATATCGGCGGTTATAGCTCTCTCCTGGACTACCCACCGGCTGCCTCTCACGCCACGGTAAGTGCTCATCATAATATCATTAATATCTCGCAACTCGCTTTGCTCACTGGTATCTTTACCTGTATTTTCTATTCTCTTCAATTATTGGAGTTCACTCCGCTTGCGTTCTGATGTTCGTTATCAGGCACAAGTGACTTCTCCGTTATGGAGCACTATTCGACGCGGTTCCTCACTCCATACATGCCGGCCACTGCATGAAGTATTCTTGTAATTTATTATACTAAACTTCTTGTACCTAGTGGTTCGCCCCGAACTGAGATCTCGCAAGTCTCCCATGAAAATAATCTTTGACTGTCAAAATAGTGCCACGAAATAAACATCCTCACTACTTGACGTAGTTTCATTCAAATTACAGGTAACGGGAGTTCATATTAAGTGGTTACTGTTTTTTGGGGTACAAAATGCAGTTATTCTGGATTTCAGACTTGCCTATATTTGTGTCACTAAAGCTACACGAATACCAAATTTCAGAATTGTGGGGTCACTGGTGTACCCTGTGAATTTTGTCAAAGTTTTGTTTTTATTATGGCTAATAACTCAAAAACTACAAGGATTAAAATAAAAATAAAAACAGGGTTGAAATGTACTAATGAATACCTTTCATTTGACGTCCCATTTACCCAATAGTCTCATTTTCATTTTATTACCTCTCTTGAACCCTAATAACTCAACAATGCACCAACATTTTTAGCTTATTTAGTCACACAAAAATTGTACCTTCACTGCCTATCTATGTATCAAACTTTACGATAATCGGATAGACGCTTCGAAAGTTATCCTCGGACAAACAAACATACATACATACGTACAACGCCGATTTGCCTAAGTTGATTTGTAGATCTCGCTCCGCTCGATCAATAATAGCCATAAGGTCTCACCTCTAAGAAAAGAAAATTAGTTCAAACAAATCTCAATTGATGGCATTACAGGTTACGATCTGTTATTGACGGTTTTGTAAAACTAAGAAATAATTAGAATTAGGTCCACAAATAATGGTTTTGATGGTAAAAAAACCTAAAGCATTGGAAAGTTAATAATCCCTCCAAGCGCCAACTTATCGATAGCGGGTCGCGGCTGAAATAAGCTTCAGCGCCAACAACACGATATGGGTGATAGACAAAGGGCCATCAAGGGCTTTGCAAAATAAACAATTGATCTTATTTATGGTGTGTGTTGAATATTTCATTTACTGGCAAGTAAGAGGGTATACTCTACATACATAGCTCAGAGGGTCAGCAAGCTGAAGTGGCAGTGGGCCGGTCATATCTGCCGCAGAACCGATAACCGTTGGAGTAAACGTGTTCTGGAGTGAAGACCACGTCTAGGCAGGCGAAGTGTAGGACGCCCTCCTGCTAGATGGCGCAGCCGGGGAGAGATCTACGTCCAGCAGTGGACCGCTATAGGTTGGTGCTGATGATATTGTAAGAGTAAGACTAAACTAAACCATCTCTGTCTTTGTCTCAAACAAAATTCAATCAAACTTTAATTTTAAAATCCGGTCGTTTGAAATGCGTCATTTTTGGCGGTTGGTCGCGCTTGATTTAATATTAGGTCTTTACCTACTCGTATGAAAATGGAGATGTGTATGAAAATTTTAACATAAAAATTTTGTTATATTTTAAGTACTGTCCCAATTTATCTATACAGTTTTGCCATTTTGATGGCAGTTTTTTTATCCTTTTACTATAGAAGTCGGCCGGACGGGAGGCGATGAAGTCATCGAAAGTGTTTTGTACTGCCTCTCGGGTGTTGAACTTTTTCCCACTTAAAAAAATGTCTAAATTTTGAAAAAAGTAGAAATCTGTTGGGGCAAGGTCTGGTAAGTACGGTGGGTGACGGAGAACTTCCAGCTGTAACTCTTGTATCTCTGCGATGGTTTGTCGTGAAGTGTGAGCTCGTGCGTTGTCGTGGAGAAGTAATGGAGAAGAGCGATTGCCCAGTCTTGGTTGTTGAATTATGAGCTTCTCCATCATTGTTTGCAATTCTTGGTAACATACATCTGTTGTCACTGTTGAGTCATTCGGTAAGAAGCTGTGATGTACAAGTCCAAGGCCCGCAGCAAGCTCAGCCGTAGATTGAGTTGGATCCGCTTCCACTATCGCCTTCAATTAGTCGTTGTCGACAATGGTTACCGGCCAACCGCGAGGCTGGTTCTTCAACTCAAAATTTCAAGGTTTAAAACGATTGAACCAATAATGTACCGTGATTATGCAAGCAGAGTTAGGCTCGTACACGTTATTAATGTTTCGTGCTGTTTTCGCAGCGGTATTTCCACGTAGGAACTCATATTCAAAAATTGTACGAGATTTCAGTTTATCCATGGCAAAACTTCCATAATTTTACAAAAACAAAAGACTATTTAAAAACAAATGACTGAATTTGAAATTTAAATATTACGAATATATGAATAAAATTTATTTGAATTACATAAAAATTAAAATATTGAGAACATAAAAATGTTGTGTAGTTTTATTGACCGAGCGAGCGAAGCGTCTCAGTTTCTAGATTGACTAAAAAATGTTTGTCTGTCTGTGCTGGCCTACAGGTCGCATTTTTGAACCGATTTTCATGAAAATTGGCAGTCGAGTTTTTTGATTTATTTAAATTTATTAATCAATCGCGATTTTTGATTGAGGTGAAAATAGGGGGGAAGATGCTGTAGCATTATTTATCGACGGATTTTAATCAAATTTGAGAGGCACACTAGCGACTTCATTCTACACAAGATATTGTGAAAAGTATTGCAAAAGTAAAGGGAGGGGGGGGGGGGGGAGGGGAGGAGGTTTTCTGTTGAGTTATATACGGACAGATTTAAATTTTTGAATTTTTTTGGTAAATTTATATCTATTTATTCCAATCAGACTACGCAGTCCTCTCCGCTTTTACGAGACAAACCCGTAGACACCCGATTCAACCTCCTAGAAGCAAGAGAACGCGAGTAATCGTTAAAACTTATACCAATATTTTGCTCAATAGTCTACATAGGTAAATTGGTGTCTGCGCTCCGGCGTAAACATAAACAACGTTTTGCTTGACTATTAAATTATTACGTTATTTACAAATGTTGGTAGTATCGCGACACGAATTTCGAGTATGATCGTTGGTTGTGATTGTCTGCGCGCACGCAGCGCTGTCCGGCGGCGAAGCCGCGTCCTTTCTCGGTGTGGCTCCCTGCACATAACCGGTTCGTGAGCCGGTGTCACGGATGGCCGTAGCGGCGGCGCGAACATCCTCCGCGACGTTGAAAGCTTGCTCTTCAAAATCATAGGTTTCTTCAGAAATAGGGTTCTAGGTCTAATATGATGGATTGGGTAACATTTTAGTCTCAGGATCAGGTTCATGTGTAGACGCTGGCAGGAGACACATCTTGTTTGTAGCTCGTCTTATAGTGCCTTTAGCTGTGTAGACGTCTGCTACTCGACAAACTCCGTCTTGTTCTGGGTACAACTTGTCTTCTTGTAGTACAACAAGATCTCCAATTTGTAGGTTGATGCAGTCCTTCCTCCACTTGGTCCTTTGCTGTAGCTCGGCCATGTATTCGCGGCGCCATCGCTCCCAGAAGTGCTGCCTAATTTGATCGATGCCCTGGTATTTGTTTAGCTTCGTAGTATTGACAGGTAGTGACGGTACGGACATTAATGGTCGACCAATCAAGAAGTGCCCTGGAGTCAAAGGATTAATGTCTGCAGGGTCGGATGAAAGTGGGGAAAGTGGACTGGAGTTAAGGATGGCTTCTATCTGCGGAAAGAGAGTGGCTAATTCTTCAAACGTTAGAAAGGCATTAGAAGCACAACGTTTAAGTAAATTCTTAGATGAGCGAACACCGGCCTCCCAAATACCCCCAAAGTGGGGTGAGTAGGCTGGCAAAAACCTAAATTTTATGCCTTCATTCGCTGCGTAGTCTGATACTGACTGACGACTGGACTGTATAATTCTGCCCAGCTCATTATGTGCGCCTAAAAAGTTCTTACCATTATCGCAAAATATGGAATAAGGTTTGCCACGACGAGATACGAAGCTGACAGACACATTATGAAGGCTGCAGTAGACAGGTCACTAACAACTTCTAGGTGCAAGGCTTTAACGGTTAGGCAAACAAAAACACAAAGGTAGGTCTTAGTTACGCGGTTGACTCGACCTTTCTTTGATGAAATCTTAAATGGACCAGCAAAGTCGATCCCACAAGAATGAAAAGGAAAATTTTCACTAACCCTAACACCCGGTAAATCACCCATTATAGGCTGTAAAGTTTTACCGCGCATACGGACACAGATTACACATCGTTTGGTAATACTGCGAGCAAGATTTCTGCCTCCTATAGGCCAGAAATTTTCACGAAAAGAAGACAGCATGAGCTGTGGACCTGCATGACATAACCGTATGTGCTCATGCTGCATCAATAGTTTTGTAAAATGATGCTTAAAAACTCGAAATTCGATTTAAAATTGGACTTTATTCGTTAGTATTGTTGGGAAAATTATTTATTGGACTTGAGATGCGAGGTCTACTGTTCTCCCAGAACCACGTGTTATAAAAATAGTAGATGATGTCGCTACACATTCATTCAAATCAAAATAATCTCATTCTCAGAATATCCCTTGGGGCTTCAGGATCGCTCTGAACTGGGTAAAGGACAACTGCAACAACCCGCCAATCATGATCACTGAGAACGGGTTCGGTACTCTCGGTGGATTGGAAGATGACGATAGAGTAGAATACTTCAAGGGTTACTTAAATTCTATGTTGGACGCGATAGACGAAGGGGTCAATGTCGTGAGTTACACTGCTTGGAGTCTCATGGACAACTTTGAATGGAGATTTGGATTGGGGTAAGTTAACCCTCTATTTTTTTTTCTTTTAATGCAGCGGGTACATGCGCATGACCAACCTGATGGTTAAGTTTAAAGAAGTGAAATGATAACATTGATTTGACACGACATGACATACACAGGAAACACAATAACAGATGTTGAGATACCTTAACTTCTGGCTAATTACGTTAATGTGTACATAAAATAAGACAAAAATGCAAGAAGTTAAGAAATTCAAATAATGTAAAAACTTAGATAACAGAAACTTCCCACGCAACTTTCAACTACCAAATTAAAAATAGTCGTGCCAAAATGGCGCCAGCTCAGCATGTGCTAAGTACCTAGGTAGGTTAAAAGCGTACCTACCTAACGCTGGTACTCTGCTGACTCCAAATGATGATGCCGTCACAAACGTCAGAAACCTGCACTGCTCTCGGGGATCTTAGTGTCAATCCCTGGTGCAAGCCTACAGCCACATTGAAATTGTCAGTTTCTCCAGCCTCGAACCGAACTTTTATGCTGGCTCTTCCGTACATAGCTTTAATGAGCTGTATATACTTTCCAGGCACTCCTTTCTCTTTCATGGCCCACCACAGAACCTTTCGGGGTACCCTATTATTGTACGCCTTCTCCAGATCCACAACCACCAAGTGCAAGATCTTGTGTGCAGGCCTGTATTTCTCGGACAATTGGCGAAGTCCAAATATAGCGTCCGTTTTTCCTCTTCGTAGCATGAAACTGAACTGGTTCTGGGTTACCTCACTCTCCTCTCTCATTTGTATCGCTATCACTTTCTCCCAAATTCTCATACTAAGGTGGGCACCAGCGTACTGTTGCACTATTTGTCTGGGATCGTCTCCTCTTGTAACAACTTATTGAAGAATAAAGTCAGCCAATTCTATCCACGCATGGAATGTAAGAGAATGATTGGGGTAGAATATTAAAGAAAATACCAATTATCATGGAAGTTTTTAAAGGATCTGCCTTTAAAAATTTCCATACTTCTACAGGTATCGCACCTGGTCCTACTTCTTTTCAATTCTTCATACCTTCTACGGCCTATGTTACTTTATCCAAGCTTTCTTCTTTTGCCATACCCATGTTAATTGGTATTTTCTCTAATGCTCTACTCTAATCATTCTGTTAATTCAATTTTTTTTTAAATAACCCTTCCAACGTTCTTTTATTTCTTCCTTTCCCATTTTATTTTTTATACATTTGATTTCTCTTGCATTCTTTACTCTCTCTTTTGCTACATAGATTTTTCTGCCCGTGTGAGCTCTCAAGTGATTTGTACAGTTTATCCTGTACCTTGGTCCTAGTAATAGCGACAGCTTTTTAGGGTTCCGTACCCAAAGGTTCAAACGAGACCCTATTACTAAGACTTCGCTATCTGTCCGTCTGTCACCAGACTGTATCTCATGAACCGTGATAGTTAGACAGCTGAAATTTTTCGTTTTTATTTTTATCGAAAGTTCGAGTAAAAAAATCACGTTTGTTGTATGGGAGCCCCCCTTAAATGTTTATTTTATTCTGTTTTTAGTATTATTTGTTATAGCGGCAACAGAAATACATCATCTGTGAAAATTTCAACTGTCTAACTATCACGGTTCATGAGATACAGCCTGGTGACAGACGGACAGACAGACAGGCAGACAGACAGCGGAGTCTTAATAATAGGATCCCGTTTTACCCTTTGGGTACGGAACCCTAATTATAGCTTGATTTGTAGCCGTGCTACATATCGTGGTTAGTTTTAACTACTTGTCCAGTTAAAGTAAGTGGCACTGTGTTTCTTTATAATAATAATATCGGTATTTTACAGTTTAAAATTCGGTATATTCGAAGTGGACTATGAAGATGAGTACAGAACGCGGTACGCGCGCACCTCTGCCCTCTGGTACAAGCACACGGTCGCCGCGCATGGGCTGGACCTCGACTATGTGCAGAAATTCGAAGCTGTGTCTTTTTAATCAATTATATGCTATGATAACCGCCATTTTGTTTTTATAACCTATCCTAGCTAGCTTTGACGAAAATTATCGATATGTGGCCAAGAGAGAGCAAAAGAGACCGTGGCAGACCATCAGCCCGGGGGGTGGACGATATTGAGGTCCTGGGGCCGGTTGGTGTGGCGTTTGAGGGAGGAGGCTTATTACACCCAACAGTGGGCAACCAGTCAATAATGATGATAGTAGTTTTTAAAAAGGCGAACTAATCAAAGTTTTTTTTTTAATTCTAACCTATCTAGTGCTGACCTTTGTCCACTGCTGGGCAAAGGTCTCCCCCAAGTCCCTGCAATCATCCTTATCCGTCGATATCTCCCACCATCCTCTTTCGAATGTGTCGAGATCGTCTCGCCAACGCTTTCTCGGCAGAGCTACAGGTAAAGAAGGTTAAGGTTATCATTATCATCATCATTATCCATCACGATCGGGGAGACCCGGACGCCTAAGGGTTCCGTTTTTACCATTGTGGTCCGGTTTTAAATTTATCATCAAAGACAAACTTTAGATGATAAATTTAAAACTATGGAGAAAAATATGTCTTACTTAAAAGGTAGGTTTAAAATGATTATAGTGGTAATATTAGTACCCAGTCGCAATTTTTTAAGTAAAACTTCTTTACACACGCTTGACTTGAGGAGTGAGCTGGTGAATGCGTTACGAAAAGTGCGAACGAAAGTTCAGAGGAAATCAGAACGTTTATTTGCCAGAATATAGGTACATTTGTTTCGATGTTACATTTGGTTGATCCTTATATATTCTACCACACAGATGGTGTGCAAATATAAATTATTATATAAATTACATTTAAATTATAACGTCATACGTGCTGCAAATATCGTCAAAGAGGATGTAAAAAAAATTAATATCGTTTGAAACAGATGCTTCGGTCGAAGTTATCCCGAGATATTGTCTATATATAAAAAAAATTAATTGCTGTTCGTTAGTCTCGCTTAAACTCGAGAACGGGTGGAGCGATTTGGCTAATTTTGGTATTGAATTATTTGTGGAAGTCATTCATTTTCTCATACATAATGATGGCCGGGGACAACAATTGACAATTCTACCAGGGTGACGTATATTGACAGCCCGCGTTATATGCATGTCAAGGGGGTACGAAGTTCGGCGGGTCCACTAGTACAAAATAAAAAAAAATGTCACAGTACCTAGGTAAGTCAATTAAAAGTCATTGGAATGGGTTAAATATTCATTAATGTCATAAAAACAATAGTGTGTCAACCATTTAATCAACTTTTTTTAATACAATAAATGGTAATTCCTTAAATGTATTTGGCAATTTGTTATACACATAACTAAGGCACTCGCATAAACATTTCTTTTATAAATGTTGAGTCTGACTTTAGGTAAGTATAATTTATGTGGATTTCTAGAGGCAGCTTTTTTAACTCCTACTTCTGATTGCTTCTTGAAGTATCCAGGGTATCGTTTAACAAGAATGCACAATTCCCTGGTGTACATGCAAGCCAAGGGCAAAATGTTGAGCTGTTTAAAAAGTGATTTATAACTATCCATGAACCAAGCAGGAGGGAGATATAAGTTAGTGAGGATGGACAATTTTGTAATTGAACAATTTTATAAATTATTATTTTGAATAAGAAGTTTTACTTCAGTCGTGTGGCACACTTGGTTTTTTTCCTATTATTTGATTACCTAGTTATAGTGGAAAACGTAAGGAATCATAGAGATTGTATTTCATTATTGCATAGTATTATAATGAATGTAGTGAAGCCTTATTCTATTTTCAAATTTACGTTCGGCCCAGTCGGAATCGGATTTTGGGAGCAGTTTTCTGGTTTATAATGGCCCACTTTATACTCTTATAACAGCTACCTATCCAGATACCCATATCATTCTAATGAGTATAGGTAATTTACGAGTATGACCTACTTTCAGAGCATGTGAGTGATGGATGGAAATTGGATTATAAAGTAATGTCTTGCGTCACGGACATTTATTTTATTTAATTCCGAGCATGACGAAGGATTCTAGAGTTAACTCACGTGCAGCGGAGCGAGGGAATTACGAGAACCCGAGAGTGCAGCGAGGGATATAACCACGCCTAAGATGCAGACAGCTTTATCCTCGATGAGAATACTCTACTTTTCACACTTTCTGCCAGACAAACTGAATCTTTGAAACAGCGTTTTGCGGCATTAGCGTTATAAGATAAGTAACATAGAAGTCATAATAAATATTTTGCGTTCTGTACAGAGGCTAGTTCGATTATCAAATAAGTTGTTATTGTATCGGACTCTTTGGTTCAAATTTTAATACAAATGAGATTCCAATTATGCCCGCGCGGGCATAATGAAATTAAGTGCATTTTTACTCCCGGCTCGCAACAGGGATTAAATCACCTGCATTCGGTGAGGTTTACATGACATGTAATTGGACAATGTAGAGCAGGTGGTGTGAAAAATATAATACATAAGTAAATTGAACACAGTGTTTACTGTCATTTAACGGTATCGCTTAGATATTCGCGGGTGTGCTATAATGTTATTTGGTTGTAAATTAACTGTATCAAATTAATATATGTAGTTATTGGTCATGTTTATCAGTTTCTAGGCAATTGAATTGTTTATATACAAACTTACATCAGGATATCTACAGGGTGCTCTAGAAGATGTATGTTATCTCTAAAATGTGTTAATTTATTTGTACAATTGTAGTTCCAAATACTCACTTTACAAGGGATCCTAGTGTGGAATCACTGAGTGTCATCAATCAATGTCTTATTAGAGTTGGGACTAATGTGACCACTGCATTTTTGTTCCACCAAAAAAAGTGAACAACCACGATTTTTGATAATTTAGCCCGGCTTGCACAACAATCCCTAAACATATATAACGACTAAACATGTTTATATTTGACGTATTTATATGATTTGACAACTGTTTTAAATCCTATTTAGCCACTAAATACGATGATGTGTTTTATAAAAATACTTATGTTACAAAATCAATAAATTTCAGTTTTTTTGCAGCAAAATTTTTGTGACCTAATAAAAAAATTGTCTGTAATTTTTAAAATCAATATTTATTTATCGGGTAAACATTAATTTATTTGAAATCAAAATTCAATAAAGTCATAAAAAAAGTCTAGTCATTGATTTTGAATTGGTGAATTCAACCAATAATAAGTATGTGTATTTTTAAACGGTCACGTTGTAGATATATTTCTTTTTATATGCCGTAGATGTGTACTACCTAAGTATCCTGTTATTCTTAAAGGCAATCTAATCTGCAAAATGATATAAGTTATTAAGTATTTTATGATGAACTTTAAAGAACATTTAGTATTGGCATTTTAGCATTGAATTAGCACCGTGGTAATTTGCAGTTTTCATCTGGAAATTACATCATGGATCGGCTATGGTAAGTAAAAGTTAAAAGTAGGTACGTATTTTTGATCCAGCAAAGCGAGATCTCCAAATCAACATGGGCAAATCGGCGTTGTATGTATGTATATTTGTTTGTCCGAGGATAACTTTCGAAGCGTTTATCGGATCATCGTAATATTTGGTATATAGGTAGGTAGTGATAGCATAGTTTTGGTGTGACTAAATGAGTTTAAAATGTTTGTGGGTTGTTGAGATATTGGTGTTCAAGAGGGGTAAAAATAGCAAAATGGGACTATCCGGTCAAGTGGTAGGTACGTTCAATAAAAGGTCTTTGTGAGTACATTTCGACCCCGTTTTTATTTTTAGTTTAAACCTTGTAGTTTTTATGTTATTAGCCATAACAAAAATGAACTTTGACAAAATTCACAGGGTAGGTACACCAGTGACCCCACAGTACTGTAATTTGGTATGCGTCTAGACACAAATATAGACAAAAGTCTGAAATCCAGAATAACTGCAATTTGTACCCAAAAATGCGTGAATGAATCACCATATACCTACATGAATCCCGTTACCTGTAATTTGAATGAAACTGTAGGTCAAGTTAGTTGGATTTTAAAAAAATATTTTTTTGTTTTTATGGGAGACTAGCGAGATCTCTAAACACTAGTTATTTATTAACAACTAGTTCACCCAGCTTCGCACGGAGTTCAATTTAATATATTATTTTTGAATAATATTAATATGATCTTGAGTTCATACAAAAATCCCATACAAAAAGCTCTTTTTGTTTTTCCAGAATGTTTGATTACCCGGGCAGCTTTTACAAATTTTATTTTCCTAAAAACTTTGTTTGGACCATTACGAACATATAAAGAAATCCAAACAGGTCCAGCCGTTCTCAAGTAATGCGCCTACCAACGAACAGAATTTAATTTTAATTTCCGATGACTAATTGTTATTATTTTTTATTTTTTAGGGTTCCGTAACCAAAGGGTAAAACGGGACCTATTGCTAAGACTCCGCTGTTTTAAAATTATAAGTAAATGCCAAAAATAATTAATAAATGTCAATGTTATGTAAACTGTCAAAACAATAAATTTAAAAAAAATAATACAAAACAATATATAATAATATTAAACAAAATCACACACTCTCTGTTATGGTCAGTTCTCACACTATTAACGCGCCAGCGAACACTGAGCGCAACTTCAATTCGGCCACGTCAAAAACTACGGCCTGAATATCGCTATCCCTGTTTAGTGACGAAGTTTAGCCACGCAGAGCGACAGTGATAGCAATAGAACGATTCTAAATTTTATTAGATTTTGACCGTGTTCCGGTAATACCAAACATGATGACTGAAAACTTGTTGTATTTTTAATTAGGTTGAAAACAGGTCTTTTATGACGTAAAAACATGCAGATTTCGATACGGTTCTATTTTATTTTAGGTAAGTATTTTGATCTAATACTTATATGGTTGGGAACCTAGATAAATACTATTCAAATTAAAATAATACCTTATTAAGTTAGAAATATGCTCCAATTAGAAAAGATCTTGGTAGTACGTGTTGTATGGGCGATTGCCCCTCCGGTGTCCCTTAACTTTAAAGTGTTAGTACCTAAATAGGATGAAGTCCGGTGTTTGCTAGGAGTTTTATAAGTACTGCGTTAGCTAGGAGTTTTTACAAGTAGCTTTTTAACAAAAATATAACCGACTTCAGATAATAGTAAAAACCAAACTACGGAACCGATTTCGATGAAATTTCTATGGGACCAATCTGAAAGTACATATATCCTTTAAATAATAAAAAAAAATCGGTTGATAAAGGACGAAGTTCTGAGCTAACAAACATAACATAACATAAAAATTCCGTTCTCAGAACTGAACCAAATAGCAATGGGACCACACGGGAAGCACCAGCTTTCAAATAAAAAAGAATCATCGAAATCGGTGTCAGCCGAAAGTTCTGAGCTAACAAACATATAAAAAATATAGTCGAATTGAGAAACTCCTCCTTTTTTGAAGGTGTTTAAAAAGTAGCGCTCGGTCGAACCTGGATGAGGCTGGCATAGAACCGAGATAAATAGCACAGGCAACGAGAGGGGTACACCCAGCAGTGCATAAAGTCAGGCTGTGAACATGGATACATAATAGATAGATAGATAATTCTTTATTGTTACACCAAATTAAAATAACTTAACCTAGAAAACTTAAAGACTAATACATGGTGGTACAAAGGGCGGCCTTATCGCTCAAAGCGATCTCTTCCAGGCAACCTTTGTATGGACTGGATTGAAAAGACGCGGTGTTACAATAAATACCTATTTATGTAGGATACAAATAAATAAATATCTAAACCTAAAATATACCTACACATACTTACATAAATAAATATATACATATATACCTACTTTTTCAAGAAATATCGAAAGGAATTACAAAGATAATGTGTAGCCTAATTAATATTTATCATTTTTTTTACATTTATATCCTCACAAGAAACTATAACTTGACAAACAATAAATAAATAATGCAGGACATTTCCCACAGCGCTATCTGGCCCCAAACTAAGCAAAGCTTGAACTCATGGGAACCAGTTAGAAACTAGAATACTCATATACTTTTTTTTTGTAAATACATACTTAGATTAAAAAGAGAAACATCTAGACCCGGAACAAATATCTGCAGATGCAAACATTTGTTCCGCGGTGGGAATCGAACCTGCAACCACCTGCGTCTCAGCCGGCTATTCGTCCACTGCGCCACAGAAACAATAAACACATACCTACCTACTTCCCCAAAAGTAAATCAAAAATAATTATCGTAAATTGGTTCTTCCAAATTTAAATAGTCACGTTAACACAACCACAAAAAGCATGGCATACTATCACATCACACTATCACAATGGGTACGAATATTTTACATTGATATCAAAAATCGTTTTTCTTAAGACGTAATTTGTTGGTGATAATCAACAATCGTTGAGCATAATCATTAGTTGTTGGTTGACCCACAGCGCGAGACGTCACAAAACCTCAAACATATTTTGTTGGTTTCTGGGTTTCTTCAGCCATCATCGTCAGCGCAGTCTTCACAGATGCCCTCGCAGCCACAAAAGCGGCAGATGAACGCGCACAGTGCAATACAACACAGGCAACGCAGACAAAGTCCACAATCACAACACATGCCGTAATTTGTTCAACAATTCTCGTTGCTCTGCTTCTTGTTGAACAATAATATTTTACTAAGGTTCATCGTTTCTGAATGACTCTCAGAATGCCTTGAATATTTTTATTGTAGCCCAAAAAATTCTCCACAGTTTCTCAGAAATTCGGTTTGCAAATTATAGTGTTTCATTTCATATTTTTTTAATTTCATTTTTTTTCTACTGTAGGTACATTAAAGAACACTAAGTTACGTCATATTTAGCATACATCAATAAAATTTACATTACAGTAGCTCAGACAGGTATCGGGATTAATTATGTTATTCAACTTAATTGAATGTCAACTTAAAATAATAAAAATAAAACAAAAATCAATCTAATACAGAACAAAACAATGTCAAATAAGCCAATCAATGTCAATGCTAAATCTTACTCGTAATTAATGTATTACCCGTGCGCGATAAGTTGGGACCTGAGCGCGGTGACGTCATATTGGCGTGTTTGTACCGCCCGCAAAAAAGCGAACATAACAAGCAGCCGCCCGCGGCTTCGTCTTTGTTTTTTTTAACCTAATTTATTATGTTACTCAGGGAGGACGCTGCTTTTTATCTAATCTTTTTTACACTATTTGAATAAAATAAAAATACAATGTTTAAGTTTATACATTTATTTTATCTATTATTTACATTATCTCATCTTCGTCACTACTTAGTGGATTTATGCCTTCTAGAGGTTGTTCTTCGTCCTCAGTCTCACTATAATCACTTGACGAAGAGGTATCCGATAAATTTACAACATTTACTATAACAACAAAAACTACAACAACAAAACAATGACACAAACGAAAACTAAAAGAATTCCAGAGCGCGTCGTTACGTGACGTAGGCCAGTACGAGACTAAAAACCCTAGTAAAAAATAGTGATGCGAACGGTGCAATACGGGCGCCATCGGGGAAGTGCAGGGGAAGCGGTCGGGGAGTCGCATTCCTAGCAGGTCCCAAGTTATCGCGCACGAGTAATAGGTACCTATGTCATGTCAAAAACAAATTAATACAAATTGCGGTTGTAAAGGAGTCTCGTCATTACTATAAATTATAATAATTACAGAATGTCAAAAGATCTGTAAGTAACTAAACAAAATAAAATTATATAAATTAAAGAATTACAAGTTACAAATGGCGGCTGTAACAAGGTCTTGTCAGTATTGTCAGTACCTAGTTTAATGATTATCTTTTGAATATTTTAACAGGTCGAATAATTCATAAACACAAGTCCACTGTTTTATCCTCTGTTCTGTGCGGATTTAGCATCGTTATATCTTTGAATATTTAATTTTATTCCTATGGAAAGAATTTCACTCGTTGATTTGTTAAGTAAGTACCTACTTCTTAATTTCGTGTTTGTTTTCACTTTCAGGCCTAACTCGCTCCTGGTTTGGATCGTGGTCTCACAGGCGGCTGTGGTAGCCGTCAATTCCCAAGAAACTACTAACAGGTTAGCCTTAATAACATATTGTGGTTATTAGATATAGATACTAGCTTCCGCCAGCTGCTTCGCACGCGTAGTTTGCCAATTTCGGTGTATACCAAGTTTCACCGAAATTGGTTCAGCCGTTACGACGTGATTGCGTAGCAAACTTACTCTTTCGATACAGCAGGTTTGTGCCATCACTCACTATCTACGTACACGTATACCAAATTTCACGAATCTCTGGAAGAGCATCTCAAAGGTTGTCTGGAAGAGATCGCTTTTAGCGATAAGACCGCCCATTGTACTAAATCTATTTGTAAGAATTATGTTCTGTATTTTACTTTGGTGTACAATAAAGAGTTATCTTATCTTATCTCTGAATAAAAACGCTTCGAAAGTTATCATCGGACAAACATATACATAAGACACATGCATACAAACATGCATACAAACATACAAACGCAGATTCGTCCCAGTTGAATTAGAGATCTCGTTTCGATCAATAGTTTATCAACAGAAATAATATACACTTATTTATTATAAGAAATAAGAATAAATAAAAAAACAGTTGAATCATCTAAAGACCGTTGCAAACGTTCTATAGATAGGTCAGCTGTTCCAGATCACTAGCAGGCGGAAGTGTCCCCAGGGCACTGGCACTGGCTGCATTGCCCCGCTGAATCGCAATGCTTATGTGTTGACCCAGTTAAGCGCTAGATGATAAATAATAATATAAATAATGCTGGACATTTCACACAACGCCATTTAGCCCCAAACTAAACAAAGCTTGTACTATGGGAACCAGATAACTGATAGAATACTTATATACTTTTTTTTTGTAAATACATCCTTATAATATATAGAAAATACCCAGACCCGGAACAAATATCTGTAGATCGTGCAAACATTTGTTCCGCGGCGGGAATCGAACCCGCTACCTCCTGCGTCTCAGCCGGCTATTCGTCCACTGCGCCACAGAGGTTGTCAAAGATCTCGGAACACATGTTGTTTTTATTAGACTCCCAGAAATAATTTTGGAAACACGATGGGCCCCGGTAGCCTTTGGGCCCAGGGTTAAATAATTGTTTTAAATGTTTTAGTACAAGAGTCAGACAGTTTCCGGAAAATTTCGCATTCGGTGTTGCAACCGCTGCATATCAAATTGAGGGCGCGTGGAACGTATCAGGTGGGTAAACTGGTTCTACACTAGATAACTGCAATTTGCACTGAACTACTTTTCTCGTTATCCTCAGTCTGAAAATAATAATTATAATCGCACCCAGCCTTCAAATAAATACCCAGTTCTTACCTCATACTTGGATACCCTGTGTCCTGGGTATCAGGCACTACAAATACCATGATATCACAGAGACACGGAAAACATATTTGCTGATTATCATTCAGCAATAAGCATTCAGCAATCAACACGCGGCCGAAATCGAAGCTATACCTCGTCTTAGAAGGCGAGCTTCGATTAAGAAATCGAAGCTGTAGGTACCTCGTCTTAGAAGACGAGCTTCGATTTAGAAATCGAAGCTGTAGGTACCTCGTCTTAGAAGACGAGCTTCGATTTCGAAATCGAAGCTGTAGGTACCTCGTCTTAGAAGACGAGCTTCGATTTCGAAATCGAAGCTGTAGGTACCTCGTCTTAGACGTGCTTCGATTTCGAAATCGAAGCTGTAGGTACCTCGTCTTAGAAGACGAGCTTCGATTTAGAAATCGAAGCTGTAGGTACCTCGTCTTAGAAGACGAGCTTCGATTTCGAAATCGAAGCTGTAGGTACCTCGTCTTAGAAGACGAGCTTCGATTTCAAAATCGAAGCTGTAGGTACCTCGTCTTAGAAGACGAGCTTCGATTTAGAAATCGAAGCTGTAGGTACCTCGTCTTAGATGACGAGCTTCGATTTCGAAATCGAAGCTGTAGGTACCTCGTCTTAGAAGACGAGCTTCGATTTCGAAATCGAAGCTGTAGGTACCTCGTCTTAGAAGACGAGCTTCCATTTCGAAATCGAAGCTGTAGGTACCTCGTCTTAGAAGACGAACTTCGATTTCGGCCACGATGAGTAATCGGCTATACCTACTCATCTACTGTGAAACATGATTCCTTAATAAAATATGCGGATTTGCGACACTAATTGCGGGTACCTAACCTATATCCGTCGGTAACCGACTACGCCTCGTATCTCCTTGAAAAAGTGTCAAACTAGTGTCAAACTTTTGACAGGTTTTCAAGGAGAAACGAGTCGTAGCTGGTTACCGAGGGATATAGGAACCCGCCATAAGTCTGCAGATGGTAGGTTAATTGACAGCTCCAGCTTGCGCAGAAACTGTAGTGCCTGGGACACTGCTTAGTCACCTTAGTTCATTATATAAAATAGGATTTATTAGACAGACAAAATTCTTCTATCTTGATTAGCTAAGAGAATTATATACAAAAATAATAGAGTATATCGACCGACAATGTTTCGGTTCAATTCGTGAACCTTCATCAGAGTGCGATCCGCTCCGAATATCGTCTCACCGCGCACCTCGTTAGTGCGAGGCGAGACGTTATTCGTTATTCGCACGGTACGTCATAAATCCCGTATTTATAATAATAATTGAAATCAATCACGAAAGTTTTCTAAGTAAAAAGAACAGGGTGTAAAATTCATATTATATAATTCAGATAAATCTGAGGGCATTTGGGATGTTTTCACGAAGATACCGGGAGCGGTCGCCGATGGAACGAGCGGCGAAGAGGCATGCAAATCATACGAGCACTACAAACGAGACATCGAAATGATCAAGTACCTAGGCGTTCACTTCTACAGATTCTCCATATCATGGCCCAGACTCTTCCCCAACGGTTTCACGACCAAAGTCAGCGAAGATGGGAAGAGATATTATGATAATCTGATAGATGAGTTGCTGGAAAATGGAATAGAGCCAGTTGTCACGATGTATCACTGGAATTTGCCGCAGAGTTTGCAGGATATGGGCGGCTGGGCCAGTCCTTTAATAGTTGATTGGTTTGAAGACTTCGCGCGAGGTTTGTTTACGTTATTTGGTGATAGAGTGAAGACTTGGGTGACTATAAATGAGCCGAAACAGATTGGTGTCTTTGGGTATGGAATGACGAGGTCCGCTCCTGCGGTGAATATACCTGGCATTGGTGACTACTTGGCTGCGAAGTATATGGTGTTGGCGCACGCCCGTGCTTGGCATGTTTATGATCAGGAGTTCAGGGCTACACAGCATGGTCAGTGTCCTCTTAATTATTGCCTCTGTATTATATATTAACTACGCGACTAGTGTTCCTGTTAATAAAACCTTAATTATTCCAGGAATTTGCGGCATAACACTCGCAACCAGCTTCCGCGTAGGAGCTACAGAAGCCCCAGAAGACATCGAGGCAGGGCAATACGCTATGGACTTCGACGTGGGGCTATACAGTCACCCTATCTTCTCAACAGAAGGGAACTGGCCCCCGAGAGTGATCCAACGCGTGGCAGAAAGGAGCATGGCACAAGGATTCCCTAGGAGTAGACTACCTGAGTTCACTCCAGAGGAAATCGAATACGTCAAAGGTAAAATAAGACTCTGCGGAATAATAGAGAAAATTACATGTATGTGTAGAATGTAGAAATATTTGTGGCTACTATCTCGCGTAGATCAGAATAGATTGCACAAAGATTTGTTTTTTATTTTTAACTTTTATAGCCGAGACTGACATCTTGACGTGACCTCTTATGCACGGCATGTATTAGCAAATGCTCGATGAGCAAGTATCGAAGTGCTCGACGTTTCGACGTTTTGTGAGCATTTTAGCTCGACTTCGAACAAAGTCATATAGTGGGTACACACGTACGTACTTGCTCGATCTCGAGCAAGTACGAACGTGTGTACCATGCAAGTCTCAAGACAAATGCTCGAAGTCAACCAAAATGTTCGATTCGCACAAGATTCAAACGTCCATAATTCTTGCTCGATGTTCGATGCAAACATGTTTGTACATGTAGCCGCGAAGTCGAGCATGTTAGTCGTGATTGATATTTTTGTGAAGAGGGTGCGAGTGCGCTGTTAAAATGTCGGACTTTCGTTAATTTTCTCGGGATTTCGTGGAACAATTTATAAATATGTATCAGGAGGAAGAGTGCTTTTGGAAAACTACGTTAAAAGAATATTGTGATAAGGGTAAAAGAAACGCAGCATATGAACGTTTAATTTTATTGTGCAAAACTGTTGAACCTAATATTGACAAGAACGGAGTAATAAAAAAGATAAATTCTCTAAGAGCATCTTGGAGAAGAGAGAAAAAAAGAGTGATGATTCCAAAAGAAGTGGAAATACTTTACGAAACTCTTCAGGTTCTAACTATTTTATCAAATTAACATGACTGTGACGTACTCTTCTTTGTAACATTGGCCTAACCCAGCGACGACGACGCTTTCTTCGCGTAGTTTTTCCCTGACAGTAAATGTAGCAGGCGATGCCCACCAAACACAACAACAAATCGTCCATTGCTCGAAGAGTTTCAACGCGCACTAAACATGTTCTTCGAGCAAGCTTTTACGTGAAGACGCAGGGTCGAGCATGTTTGTAGATAGTCATGCTCGGATGAAACATGCTCATCGCGCATGTACGTACATGTGTACCCACCATTAAGTTTTGTCTAAGGTCTAAACGTTCGATCTTGCTCGATTGGACGCAAAAACGTAGAGCATGTACCTACCCCACCAATATCCAGACCCTGAAAAAATAACTGCAGGTCAAGCTAAATTACAAATTGTCTTCCCTGTAAAAAACTAAGTACTTAATTTATCAAGAAAGTTGTTACATAAGTTTTAATGGCACAATACGGGGCACTTTAAAGGGTGTTTGATAATATACGCACAAAAATTAAAGGGGGTATTTTGATAAGCTTATTAAATAAATTTGTGAAATGTTTAGGTACCATAGAAATGTGGATTTGATAATATAAGTAGTTTTTTTTATCTAAGTCTTTTTTTATGTTTTGAGAAACCGTCACTTGAATATCGTCAGTATATTACCAAACATCCTGTATAGGTAGGTATACTAATGAAATTATGATAACAATTTAATCGTTATTAGGTACTTACTTACAACAAATTATTGCGTTTGGCTTTATTGTTTACGATGTTTTGTTTGTTTGTCTATACTAATATTATAACGAAGATAAATTTGTTTGTTTGTATTGAATAGGCTCCGAAACTACTGAACCGATTTAAAAAAAATATTTCACTGTTGGGAAGCTACACTATCCTCGGGTGACATAGGCTACTTTTTACTCAACTGCGCAGATGGAGGGTAATGTTTTTATTGAAAAACTACGCGTGCGAAGCTGCGGATTGCTCAGCTGGTGTATAATATGTAGATAGGTACCAATTTTAGGCTAGACTATATCGGTTCTCGGTGTCATAAATCCGATCGCGTAGGTGAGTGGGTAAGGCCCACCTAAGTGCCCAATAAAATTTTTATATGAGACTATCCTGATCCTAATGAAGCGCTCCGTTAAAAATCTAATGTATTTCTGGGAAATTAATAACTGATCACTCATTTCCACACATCATTCAGTGACAGCGCGCAGAGCTTAACTTAACTGATGAGTTGAAAATGAAAATGACAGTCGCAAAGTTATGCATAATCATCTTAAGGCGCTAACCGTAGCCGATGACCTTGGGCGAATGGGCGTAGCTATTGTTTCGGCCCCGCACCAACCGCACCTTCCGCCACACGCATCTAACCGACTAGAAAATAGATGAGCGCGAGGCAGACGAGCACAACCCTACCGTACGACAGTCAGCGGTACACTGCTGCCCGTCGCCCGCACAACCACTATCTAAGGATACGCCCGCTAATTATTCGGAAAAAATGAAAATAATTAATTGCCACGTGGAAGACCGTCGCAGCACATAATCATATGTTCAACTTTAAGGTATAATCTTTGCACACATATAGGTGAAAGAAAAATTACAAAATGTTACATCGTTTAGAGGTTGAATCAAATTGAAAGTCGAAAACAGCTACATTTTGTTATTTTTTTTCTCATAGTAAATAAACATATAGAACTTTTTTTGTATATTCACTTTGCAGATAAAATATCAATGAATGACATATATTTTTTTGAGCACATAAAACTGATTCCTCCCTGAGGAGAAAGCCTCCAAATAAGACAAATCATCTCAGTCTATATTCGCCTTAATCTTAATACTTAGGTACAAGTGACTTCTACGGTATGAACCACTATTCGACGCTGTTCTACACTCCAAATATGCCGCCGGGCATGTATGAAGTGCCGTCATACAACGATGATATCGGCGGTTTGAGCTCCATCCTGGACTATAAACCGGCAGCTGCCGCTCACGCCACGGTAAGGGCTCAATGCAATATTTCGCAGCTTGCTTCGCTCACCGGCATTTAGACATTATTATTTTCTCTAAACAGGCATATAAATTATTTTCCTAACCATGATAGCGTAAAAGTTTTTTTTATACTACTTACTTAAATGGCAAACGAGCATGCAGTCCACCAGATGTTATGTGGCTACTGCAGCCCATGGATATCCACATAGAATTCAAAACAAGCTATTATGTTGTCTTGATCTCTATGTGGATACGTTGCCATACTATATAACTTAGCTGGTATGCCTGTGTGCCAGTAATTACAGGAACATACCATTACCATCTAACCGGAACACAGCAGCACAAGTACTGCTATTTGGCGGCAGCTCAAGGTAAGGCGGTGGTGCCCACTTCCTCGAGCCCGTTCGCCACTTCCTCGAGCCCGTTCGCCACTTCCTCGAGCCCGTTCGCCACTTCCTCGAGCCCGTTCGCCACTTCCTCGAGCCCGTTCGTCACTTCCTCGAGCCCGTTCAAAAGTATTATCTTATTCTTCAATTATTATACGCTGACATCGACTATCTACTGTTCTCTGCACCAAATGCACTAGGTATATGTTTTTAGGTTCGCTCCGCTCGTCGGTTTCATTTCTTTCTGTTTTTTCTTGTGTTATCGGCCCTACTTATCTTATCACCCAATTTAAACATTCGTTTCATTTTGTATTGTAAATTTTACCGCCTGTTCCATTGATTTTGTTCGCAATTATTATATATTGATGTCGCTACAAAGTCATTGAATTCCAATTAATCTCATTTTCAGTCTATCCCTTGGGGCTTCAGGATGGCTCTGAACTGGGTAAAGGACAACTGCAACAACCCGCCAATCATGATCACTGAGAACGGGTTCGGTACTCTCGGTGGATTGGAAGATGACGATAGAGTGGAATACTTCAAGGGTTACTTAAATTCTATGTTGGACGCGATAGACGACGGGGTCAATGTCGTGTGTTACACCGCTTGGAGTCTTATGGACAACTTTGAATGGAACTCGGGATTGAGGTAACCAAAACATTTTATTTTGTTTTTTTATATAACTAACGTGGCAAACAGACCTACAGCCTACCTGATGGTTAAGTTTAAGTTAACATTTTATAACGCCATCTATGATCATCATTGGAAACTAGATACAAGACAGGATAATAGAAATTGCGAACTCGTCTGAAAACCGCGCATCAAAGCATTTGTTCCAGCTCAATAGAACGTTATATATACCTATAGTGCGCAAATCTGCCAGTAAGACTACTTTCGTGTGACATGGTAGGTACTGTATGTAGGTCTCGCTTAGTTATCGGCTAGTTAAAGTAAGTGGCATTGTGCTTCTTTCCAGTAATAATAACGGTTTTTTACAGAATAAAATTCGGTATATTCGAAGTGAACTATGAAGATGAATATAGAACGCGGTACGCGCGCACCTCTGCCCTCTGGTACAAGCACACGGTCGCCGCGCATGGGCTGGACCTCGACTATGTGCAGAAATTCGAAGCGGTCTCTTTTTAATCATTAAAATGTTATGATAACCGCCATTTTGTTTTTATTACACACCTACCTGTCTTAGCCTAGATGAAAGAATGAAGGTTGTTGAGAACCGTTGGGTATAGGCCGCACTAGATCGATCATTCTGGAAATATATGGCCTCTGTTTGGAAGTACGAGATAAGGTCGTACAAACATACCTAATTGGTACATATAATACCTACTATTATTTTGGGGGGACTGACTGGCACTATGACTATGGTGTCAAGAACTAAGAGGTTTATGTGCATTTTTAGATGAAAACTTCTTAACTGCAACTTCTTAGGCATTTTTTGAGATGGGAAAAAACTATTGAACTCGCGACACTGCTACCGTTACCGGCAGTTCTGTATTTATGTATCTGTAGTACTATAGTCTGTTCAAGTTTTCACTTCTGTCGGCACTCCCGGAGTGCCACCAAGCGAGCACGTTCATAGATCGCCTCGCTGGAAGGATTTACGCTCGCAAGTTTCGTAAGTCGCGTTCTAATTCAATTTGGTCCGAGAAAATTACTTGTGCTGACTTCATTTTTATTTTATACCAACCAATAGTTTTCGCACGTTGTATCCGACCGATTTATTTTAGATACATAGACAAATTAAAGAAGGAATAGAGAGAATGGTAGGTAAACATAATAATAATAATAATCCTCCTAGCCGATTTCGGCTACAGAGACTTGACTTTGTGATTATTGGCCTAGGTGTTTAGCCTGTATGTGGCTGATGTACCCTATTTTTGCGCTAAAAGTCCGGTTACAATGAACACAAGTTAAGGCGCCATTAATGTAGTTGTAATTGATATTAGCCGGCGGTCGACTTTTAAGCTGATCTCGTTTTAAGTCTAGTTCTTGCCTCCTTTCTTCTTCAAACTCGTACACTTTGTCCTGAACATGACGCCTCCATTCAGGTCGTTTTTCAGCGAGAGCCTCCCAGCGCGACGGATCGATACAACACCTCTTCATGTGCCTCTTCTGTACGTCTTTGAAACGTAGGAACTGACCTCCGCGTTTCCGCTTACCATGTTCTAGTTCACAGAAGAAAATGCGTTTCGCCCTTCGCTCATCAGACATCCGAGACAGGTGCCCGCACCAACGCAGCTGACGCCGCATCAAATATGCCTCTATGCCACAGACATTAGCCCGTCGTAGAACATCGGTATTACGGACCCGATCCGACCACTTGATGTTAAGAATGTCGCGGAGGCATTTCAGATGGAATCTGTCTAACGTGCGTATGTGTCTGCGATACAGGCACCATGTCTCTGACGAGTACAAGATGTTAGGAAGTACAATAGCCATATACACCTTAATCTTGGTACTCAATTTGATGTTATGGGAGCGAAATACCTGGACTCGTAGTTTACCAAAAGCAGCCATAGCGGAGCCAAGTCTGCTGTTGATCTCCGAGTCAAGGTCGCATTATAGGTAAACATGACAGTGGCATTGCAAGTCAGTGTTGCCATATATACAGATTTATCTGTATTGGTACCAAAGACCTTATATAATGCGAGCAGCTAAAGATGAGACTTGACGGGTCACGTGGTCATACCTGCGCAGTAGACAGTTTTCAGGCCATTTTGGCGGTATGCGAGGCAAGCGGGGAAGGACGGCGAGGTATGGCGTCCGCGCGCATGCGCATTCAGTCGTGTGTCGTTCCCCGCAACCCGCGCACACGTCGCTGTGGTCCCAAGTACTGACGAGTGAAAAAGTTGATTGTTGTGTTCTTTGTTTTTTTGTTATAGTTTTCGTTATCGTTTTTTGTTGACTATGCCTCGAGGCAAAACTTTAAAAAGACAAAGTACCTAGGAAGATGTTTTATGGCGAAGGAAGCGGAGGAAGGCGTCGGAAATTTGAAAGCGGTACAAAAACGTACCGCTGCTGCCACTCGGACATCACTTAACACGGTGAAGAGAATTGTGAAGGAAGCGAATTCCTGCCAGTGTTTCGCACTCCTGGAAGGAAAAGCTGGACCAAATGGGTCCAAATGAGTGGAAAGCGTTGTGTGAAAAAACTAAAAGAATTGAAAATAAATATATTGAAAGTGATCATATTATTGACGGTTTGACTGATCGGGAATTAATAAATCAGCATCTGACAAGTCTCATCTTTGACTGCGCGCATTGGGTCGAAACACATAACCGCGTTGCGCTGAAATCGGCAGTGGCGCCATTGCCGATTTTAGCGGCGCGGCGCCGCAACGCGGCTCAAATTCCAGCATTATGACGTTATACTTGTTGACAATGATTCAGTTGGTTTCTATCACTCTTTCGATTCCTAGTCCAATACATATCAATAAAAAGTATTTGTTTTACTTTACTTTATAGTCAAGCCCAGCATTTCCAAAGCAGTAACAGGTTTACTTCCTTTCATATTATTTTCCAATAAAATTCTGATTAATGACTGATGAATTAGATCAATTTCTGAAGATGGATTGGATGATTAATAAAATGAATAAAGGTATGTATCAACAATAAATATGTTTTTCACTTGTCTACTACTTTATTAAAAGTTTAATTAATACAGATTTTAGCTTTTTTAACGTATACAGATTTTCAGACATAGCGATTCAGATTTTGACGTTTAAGATATGGCAACATTGTTGCAACTGTCACGTCAAGCAACTATAACGTATGACGTATGTCAAAAGAAAGCTAGTTTTCGAAACAATTTCTTGAAATCGAGAGCAAAATCTTTCTGCCACTCCCACGATTGTTTATCTATCACAAAGAATTATGATAATTTCTTGAGACAACACGCTTGACGATTTCTTTTTAGAACAGTGTAGTGGCCGGAACTGTGTTAATATAAATACAATGGCTAACAATCGTATTCCTTCTGGCCCCAATACGCCTGGCAGCCAACAGACTCCGACACAGCAAGGAATAAAGATATTTATACAGAGAGATTACTCTGAAGGCACGGCTGTGAAGTTTCAGACGAGATTCCCCTCAGAATTGGAAAACAGAGTAAGTATAGTGTTTATCTTGTTGCATGCTGACCTCACGATATTGACATTAAAATGAGCTATGAGAATGTGTTATAATACATACACACAAAATGCTGTGTTTGTTACTGTTGCTTACACATTTTCTTATGTTACAAAGATATTTAACATTTCAAGGGAAACTAATTTCCTTCTTACTCTTAAGTCCTTATCTATTGATAACTGTGTAAAACTAAGCTATAATCAGCTGCGATGAAGATAAAACATTAGGAAACTTGATAGAGCTAAAAGATTGCAATTGTGATGCCTCACACAGTTATCCTAGTTTTAATTTAACTATTAGTAATTGTGTGACTGTATTTTTATGATGGCTTTTCTACAAAAACACATTAATGTAAGCTGTAGAATGATGCCATTCTAATAGGAACACTGACTTTATCAAGCAGCTTATATTAGTTATTCTTATGATACACTCAAGAACCTTACAACTTTCCTGAGGACACCAATTAAAATTAAATCGCTCTCCTTGCAACACACTGATTGGACATAACTTTCTCAGTAACAGGATCCATAATTGGAATATCCTACCTACCAGAAACAGTGGTTTCTGTTACTTCAATAAACTCATTATTATAAATATGGGATTTATTACGTACCGTCTAATCAGTGTTTCGACCGACATTGTTTCAGTTCAATTTGTGAACCTTCATCAGGGTGAGTGCGAGGCGAGACATTATTCGGAGCGGATTATTTATTCAAACGTTATTCAATAAACTCATTTAAAAACAAACTCTATAACTGGCTACGAATTAATAATGACATCGCTACAAAAGTGAACATTAAAATAATTTTAGCACTATGTGATGTAGACATATCAGCAATGTTTGTAAACAAAAAAAGCTGTACTCTGGGAGTGCCCACAGAAGTGAAAACTTGAATAAAAGCAGACTACAGATATTATATACACTACAGATAATATCTGTCAGATATTTATATACAGAAGTGTCAGTAACCAAAGAGAAGTCTGAAATTTCCTTTAGGAAAGTTGTGCTAGGACTTTAATTTTTTTTGCATGTGTATGTTTTTAATAGATAAAAAAAGCCTACATGTGAAGTGGCAACTTGCGCAACTTTATAGTTTTTGAGGTATTAATTTTTGAAAATCCGTGATCGATTGCGAAATTCGCTCGGAAATCAGTGTCCGTCCTTTCAGTTTGCGTTCTATCGATTATTGCGACACTAAATTGACATGACAGTTAATACGGCTTTTTTCATAGGTTTTACATTTTTATTGGCGGAAATTTCGAATTTGGCAATGACAGTGACATAAGTTTTACATTTTTATTTGCGGGAATTTCGACATTCTTTTACAAAGTTTACATTAGATTCGTTCATCATGGATATTTATAATAATGGTATTATTAATAAGTTATCTTTTGAACTATGAAAAATGGTACACTGAATCGAGACGGCGCACCCCAACTTGAGTAGGTTAGGTTCAAAAAGAGTGACAGAATCGACACGGAGCACCCCGACCCCACGTGGTCTTGTGCGTGACACCCCTAGAGTGTGTATATAAAGAGCGCGGGTGCCAGAAGCTCGCTGGAGGTCCTGAGTTCCTGAGTGAATTCCTGAATGTCTGTAATTTCACTGGAAATAGGTATCGTGGCAATACTTCCTGGGGCAAGACCTTATACAAAGAGTACTACTAAATACCTAATGTAAACAAATCCATAGTAATGCGAAAGTAACTCAGTTTGTTTGTTTGTTACATTTTCACGACTAAACGGCTGAACGGATTGTAATTATATTTGTCAAGGAGATAGATTATACCCTGGGGATGGACAGAGGCTACTTTATACCAGACTTCCCAAAAGGAGGGTAATGTTTTTATTGATAAACCACGCGCGCGAAGTCGCGGGCCCGTCAGCTGGTCAGCAATAAGCACGTTTTTAAGCAAATAATAAATAAATACTCCATCTCTCAATTACAGATAGAGCGGTCAACATTTGAATACACAATGGAGCGACTGAACGAACACTTTGAAATGGCAGAAACAGCTGACTGTAGTACATACTGTGAAGGATGCCTGGCTTGTTTGACTGCTTACTTCATATATATCTGCACAGAGACTCATTATGAAAAGGTCAGTAGAGTTCTTGTTTTAATACAGCTAGTCTGGAAACCCCCTCTTAGATGACGGCTAGTCTGGAAACCCCCTCTTAGACGCACTAGCTTCGGACAAAGATGTTACGACTACTTAGGGCCATTCTTATACTCAAGGCTCAATAAAAAACTTAACTTTATCTCTCACCAGAACAAAGTGTAGGAAGAGCACTACTGATTGGCTCTTTACAAAAAACTATTCCGAAACAGAAAATATTGTATCTATAAACTAGGAAGGTACATGCTTATTGTTAATATACACTTCTATATATTTTTACACTCACACACAAACACACACACACTTACACACACACACACCACAAATACAAACAAATATACACACAACCACTTTCAAAGAACTATTCAAACATCTACCTAGCTACCTACTTCCTATCTTATCTTAGATAATTAACATAAGTAAGTAAATAATAAATGATGCACTACACCTAAACATAAGAATTTGTCTCCCATTACTATCACACAACATAACTCTTCCCTAATATTATTCAAACAAAAAAAAATTAAATATAGAATGTAATCGTCATTTTGTCGCACTTTTTCCAAACGTATATCTGCATATTTCTTTATGATGTTTACGGGCACAGCGATCGAAAGAGGCTAGCTACCCGCAACACAGGTTTTCCTAGGGTGGGAGCTAGCGAGCCCGTTTACAAATTATACTGTTATGTTATGATTAAGATGTACTTGTACCTAATTAAGAATCTATCCAAAACCAAATTGTAACTTTATACTATGTACCAATACTTGTTACAACGAATAAACATTTTATACTTTTAAAATACATGGCAAAAGAAGGCATTGTAATCACCAGCAGGTGATAATATACAGGGCACAAGGGAGATCGAGGGTGGCAGCCGTGGTATGCGCGTAGGGAACCAAATGACCAATTAAAAATCAACAAAGCACATTGTGATGTTGTTTGCAATAAATCATTAATATATTTTTTTCTAACTTCAAAATCTTTCTCGTTTCAACGATCTTTTCTGAAATAATGTAAATTCTATGTCATGTAAATTCGATTTTGCGTAAATGTTCCCAGTTTTATGGTGAATTGGGAATGTTAATAATGAGTAAATGGCTTAAACAGAACCTCCTTGCACTGAACACGGGCAAGACGATGTACCTTTGCTTTCATAAAACAGTTGCCTCGGCACCACCATCACAAAATGATGATAATATGAAAATAAGATTTCACGACTTTCCCTGGTTCCTGGTTATATGTTTACTTATCTATTTATATGTAAAAATATAACCAGGGACTTCAGCGCTGAGTGTGTGTCATCATATCAGCCGTAGGACGTCCACTGCTGGACAAAGGCCTCCCTCATTGATCTCCAGGAACTGCGGTTGGAAGCGGCCTGCATCCAACGCCGACCTGCGGTTCTTACCAAGTCGTCTGCCCATCTTGTAGGTGGACGTCCTACGCTGCGCTTGCCGGTCCGTGGCCTCCACTCGAGAACCTTTCGGCCCCATCGGCCATCTGTTCTGCGCGCTATATGGCCTGCCCATTGCCACTTCAACGTGCTAATCCGTCGGGCTATGTCGGTGACTTGAGTTCTCCTACGTATCTCCTCATTTCTGATTCGATCCCGTAGAGAAACCCCGAGCATAGCCCTCTCCATAGCTCGTTGAGCGACTCTGAGCTTATTCATAAGGCCAATAGTGAAGGACCACGTCTCGGTTCCATATGTCATCACTGGTAACACACACTGATTGTAGACTTTCGTCTTAAGGCACTGAGGTATGAGGCGCTGAGTGTGTGTGTCTAGCATTATTTATTTATACCCTAAACCAGAGTTAGAAGTTTATTTTCCACCAATATTATAAATGCGAAAGTAACGCTGTTTGTTTGTTACCTTTTCACGACTCGGATTGTAATTAAATTTGGCAAGGAGGATAGATTATAGCCTCGAGAAGGGTGTAGGCTATCTTTTGTCTCAAAAAATTATCTTGAAGGGAGTAAATATTGCTGGAGATTACACACAGCGCTATCTAGCCCCAAACTAAGCGGAGCTTGTACTATTGGAACCAAATAACTGATAGAATACTTATATACTTTTTTTTTGTAAATTTATACTTAATATACCTACATAGAAAAACATCCAGACCCGGAACAAATATCTGTAGATCATACAAACATTTGTTCCGCGGCGGGAATCGAACCCGCTACCTCCTGCGTCTCAGCCGGCTATTCGCCCACTGCGCCGCGGAGGTTGTCAAGGTTGTTTATACGGGCAATACATAATTCCTTAAGTTAGGGATCTGAAAATGCCTAATTGGGCTTTTGGTAAGAAATAAAGAAGGACGTGCTTCAACTTTTTGCTAAAGCATCCCTAAAAGGGGTGGAAGGGCGGGGGGGGGGGGGGAAGTAAGCGGTTAAAAATATGAGATATTCTTTAGATGCACTCCCTATGTCCCGTTGGAAATAGTTTGGCTACTTTTACTCGACTGCGCAAAA
The DNA here is from genome assembly GCA_918857605.2 of Philereme vetulata. Lineage (NCBI taxonomy): Eukaryota > Metazoa > Arthropoda > Insecta > Lepidoptera > Geometridae > Philereme > Philereme vetulata. The sequence continues at coordinate 654,677 of OU975452.1, read as the reverse complement.
GGAGGGCAATGTTATTATTGACAAACCACGCGTGCGAAGCCGCGGGCGGGTCAGCTAGTCAATTATATGGCGAAATAAATAACATTACTTTAATCTCTTCCACAGCACCTAAGAAAAGTATCAAAGTTCATAGCGACACAGAACGAACGAGTGTACAACCCCAGAGGCATTCACATAACGGACCCCATCCTCCGAGGACTGCGGGTCATTGAAATCACCATCATCGATATGCCCAACAGTCCCACTGGGAACAACATCAACTCCAGGCACACATGACCACCACACGAAAACAGGGAGTTCTTCATGTAACATACGCGCTATTGGTTTTAAATGCGTTTTAAAAGTTGGTGTTGATGGTTGCTATTCAAAATTACAAACATATTTTCAAACCGTTTTCCATACTTTAGGACGTATGGACATGTCCGGTAATATAGGTCTTTGTCCGGAATGCGGAGGGAATCCTAAACCGTCCGGAATATCTGCAATTTAACCAGGTAATGAGTAAAATAAAACATAAAATGAACCAAATAATTTGCTTCGTTCATTCGCATACACGGTGCTAACGACATTAATGTTATATTCACAAGAAAGTTAGGAATTTTCATCAAATGTCAGGAATTTTATCCGGAATTTAGATTTTTTAATCTGGGAAGCCTCATTTAGATACATTTTTAGATATCTCTGTTTCCATGTTTAGTTTTAAATTTCGTTGATGTTTTTTTTTGTTTTATAGTGTCAAATGTTTTTTTTTATTTCAATCGCGTTTTCAAGTGTTTATGTTATATGATCATTTAACATGTGACATGACATTTAGACATGCCATTTAAGGGCGGTGACATACAGTCGGAATTTTGTTTCGGAATATCGAACCGGAATTTCGAAGCAAATTCATACAAAATCAAGGATTTTATCCCACACGAACGTAATTTACTGTTCCATTTTTTTCTGATGGATTTGCTGCTTTCGTAATTTCGATCGACTGGTATTCCGACTGTATGTGACCTGCCTTAAATGATATGTCTAAATGATGTCAAATAAATGAATTGATTGATTGAAATTAAATGAAAACATTTGACACTAACAAACAACATCAAAAAATATAAAACTAAATATAGATTAAAGAAATACCAAAATAGATATGTATACTACGTGTTTTGTTGTACGACATTAAATGAAAACACGCTTAGGGCTAATGGCTAGTATTATTGAAAAATTTCGTTTTTCAAATTCATTACAATAGAAAATTATAAATTTTCAAACAACCTTAATATCATGTTCTGTAATATCAATGAAACAGCCTGTTTAAAATAGAACTATACCTGTTAAAAGAAACCTGTTAAACTGACTAAGCTGTATCGTCGCAAAGGCGCCGCCGATTTACGTAAAAAAATTTTGATTGGAAATTTATCGATTACTGTATAAATATTCAAGCGGTATTAAACCCTCGTCTAAAATCAGTTAATATGTTTCCGGATGTGTGTTTTAAATTAATGTCGTACATAGCAAAACAGGTTGTATAAATAGATAGTATTTCCTCCTCAGTTTACCTTGAGGATAACTAAAAAAATCTTCAAAAAGTTTACAAATGCAAGTTAAAACAATTGGGTACGGAACCCTAAAAACCACTGTTGGAATTTACAACGAAACTTTGTGGAGTTTACATCTCCCGTAAATGTGATACGATTTGAAAGCACCAACATTTTAAAACGCATTAAAATCAATATTTGTTCAATTTGTAAATATTCAGAATAATCGTTAATTTTGATTTGAGTCTCTTGTGAATATTGATAGGGCGTAAATGTGTATACAGGTTAATATTTTTCAAAATCATTCCAAAAAATACGAACCTGTCGGAATTTAAACACCAACCTAGAATTATTAAAAAAAAGGGGGTGTCATGGGACGCCCGACAGATGTGGAACATATAAATTGATGGTTATTGAAAGAATTTATAATTATGGACAACCGTTTATCTTATATACGTAATATAAATACGCGTGACGGCAAACAGTTCATTATCCGTAATTTTGACATATGACAATAATTGATACACCGCACCTTGATAACCAGACTGTCACTAAACGAAATTCGAAGTTTTAGGGAAACGACGATTAAAATCTTCAAAAATTGCCTACCCGATAATGATAGCTAAAATGGCACAGATTGTTTACGTTTTAATGTTTTCCGTCGCATTTGTCATCCGGCAAAGTATTGACATTAAAGTAATTGAGGGGTATAGAATCAAAGACAGCTAAGTGCATTGGTGAACATTTTTGGAAAATCGAAAAATTCTTTATAACTTTTCTGTCAATAAACTATTTAACTATAATATTTTGATAATATACTTAAATAGCACCGATATAGTTAGCTAGATAGCCATAATATTGCATTTTATAAATCACTAAGCTGCATTTGATACTGAACCATAAAAATAGCTGTCTATGATCCTAGCATAACATTATCGAGATGGTTTTGATACTAACGATTGAACTGTCAAATGATAAGATTAGTGATGTGCAAGTTCACCTATCTAGTATTAATTAGCTTTTTTTGAAATGAAAAATGCAGATAGGTGAAAATCTTATTTGGCTTTATTTTGGATAGGTAAGGTACCCTCTTAATTAGTAACATTGACACATAATACTTAGTTTAATGACACATAATACTAATTTTAACTGGAAATACTTAAAATACACACAAATGCCATAAATTTTAAAATTTACACCATTAATGCAGGTGGTTCTTCTTGTCTTTTGCAAGGGAGCTCCTCATGAGATTGGACAGAATCATCTTCACCGTCAAGAGATTCTACACTTACTATACTTGCATAATATTTCAAATGTGGCAATTTTTTCCAATCTTCTCCATAGTGTTTTCCCAGAAGGTTATTAATGTCTTTCACTTTTCCTGCTTTTACATTTGCCAGTCCGGGATTAATTACAGCGGGATCAATACATGAAGTTGTCTTATTTTTTTTGCAGACATTTTTGAAGGTACCTGTGTCAGATTTGTAAAAAGTTTCACCTTTTATCAGAACATTCCCCGGACGTTCGGATCTTTTCAATACAAATCGCTTGCATCCTGTGATTTTAAAATGAAGTTGAGCGGGTGTCTTTATAACTGATTGGCATGCCGTTTTCCAGTCATAAACGTTGAGAGTGCGCAATTCAGTAACAGTCGCGTGGTTTGATATCATATCAGTATACTCTTCTGGTTTGATAATCATTTCCAGTTTCCGAATAGGTTTTTCTATATTTCCAAAAACTCGGTCAGCCGGCATGAAACTGTGTCCTGTTACGGGAAACACTAACTCTAGAGTCTCGATTGTTCGGTTAGTCAGAAGCCACTTTGAAAGCATGCCTAACATAATCGTTAGTTATCTTTCCTTCTTAGTAGAAATCTCTCTACTTTTTCTTCACCCAAGGCTTTCATTTCCTTGTCTTCTACCCATTGCCCTTTTACTTTACCCCATTCCACAATATACATGTCACAATTATTAGGCACCTCTCCCTTTGCCTTATAATATCTGTTCAGACATCTATTTTTGTTGCTTGCATACCTAATCATTATAAATCTTTTGTTTTTCTGATCCACAATGTCCCATATCGTTGTCGGGGTTTGGATGTTCTATTCATTAGCTATGCTGTTTATTGTAGTTTCTTTTAAAGGCATATAATTGATTAATTTAAATCTGTACTCATCTGTAGATTCAATGCCAGCTAATTCTACAAGCAACTCTTCTTCGGTTGACGTGTCTGAGGCCTTAGAACCTGAGCTTCCAGATGTCATTGTTATTGCGTCTGCTTCTACTTCTGGCCTTGAAACTGATGGATCTTTTTCACAACTAGTTTTAACCACTACCTGGTCCGTGTTGTGGTTCCACATCTTTGTCTTCAGGAAAAGATCGTTTTCTAACAGCTCTTTATTATACATAAGTATACAAAGGTGGATATGTAGTAACAATAATTCTTTTTCTCTCCAACTCATGGTGTAGTGGCACACCATGAGTTGGAGAGAAAAAGAATTATAGAAAAAGAATATATTATATAAAAGAATATATGTGGTGCTTTAATGCCATTTCTTTTATCACTCTATGATCATACAGTCCTGATTCGTTCACTATTTTATTGAATTTGTCCATTTTTCATTTATGTAATAAGGATCGGTTAATACTTAACCAGAAAATGTTAACATTAATTAGTGAATAAACATAATGCGAACATAACTTCAGATTAAATGGAAAACTGACTCTAAGTGAAACAGAACACTGTTCCATTTAATATAAACAGAAAACTTACCATCGGCTTCGGAACAATGTCACTAAACAAAAAATGTGACTTCTTCGTGGAATCACTTCCTAAATCTTTGAAATTCATACTTACTATACAAATGACAGTTTTTCGTGCTCGGTGTGTGCGCTCCAAAACCTGGCTACTTAGGATAGAAACTGACTGATAGGTGTTTTTGCACATTATAGAATTTGTAATATATAATATTATATATAATATAATTATAGAAGGCGGAGAAGATGGCGGTCATAACTAAAAATCACCATTTTTCGTGTAGTGACAGTGTGGCTATTAAGGTGCAATGACATCCTACCCTAAAAAAACAATTAATAATAATAAATCTTGCCTTAATTCGATTGGACGCACGCCGTCACTGCGTCACGGCGTCACGGCGTGACTGCATGCGTTAAAGATTAAAAATAAAATCAACCAAGAAAGATTAGCCCACGTTATTTATTTACTACGTTATTTTCAAAATTTAATAATATTTTTTGAAAGTACTTTGCTCCTAAATGTTCTCGATTGACTCAAAATTATATCATTCCTTTGACTGAGCGTAGAATTTTTAAATTGTTAAAACTAAAAGCGTAAAGAACTCCCTTTGCCAAATTGTTCTTCCAACCTTGTTTAAATGTAATCCTGTACATTTAAATGTATACTTACTTATTTAAATACATTGTACTAATGTTAATAGTGAATTTGGATTTAGACACGGCGTATTTTAAACGCGCTTTGTCTGCGTGTTTAAAATATAGACATAGGCTCTAAGAATGATAGTGAAATTTGTTTAGCCTTAGTTTGTAAAACAAAGCTTTTTAACCAACCACTGATGCATATTAAAGGTAACAGCTTCCCCAGAATATCATTATCAAATATTAAAACTGTAAAAAATTAGATTTTGTGTGGCTCAGTTGTCGCATGCGTCATTATAATAATAAGTAATAAATCTATTCGTTAACTTATTACAGACATCCATTCAATATTTTACAAAAAAAAAATACTTTAAAATAAAGTTTAAATAAAACATTTAAAAATTCAAAATTAAAAAAAATATGTTATGCCATAATGACCGGTATCGATACATATAGGTAGTCCCAAACTAGCATCTTTTAGTCAGGAGTTACAAAAAAATTTTGTTAAAAGGTTTTACAAAAGTCATAATCACATCAGCTATTTTATTTTTAGTTGATATTTAAAGTCCAGATAAATACTTAGGGCCTAACCACAAAAATTACAAACCCGTTGAACACCTACAATAAAAAATCCTAACCATTGGTTCTTGTGGTTCAAATATATCGTAAGACCCTTAGGCGCGTCGCTCACACGAGCCAGAGTCGAGGCGGCGGTGCGGTGCTGGCGCACAAGCGGCGCGCTGCATCTACATTTTATTTAGGATTAAATGGCAGTGCGCTCATATACTAGAGTCGCAGCACGAGCGCGTTTGAGGCGGCGCGGAGCCTGGGCGGGGAAGCGGCGGAGGCGTTGTGCCCGACCGCGACGCGACTCCACCGCCATTTTGTTATTTTGTTTCGTGCATGCGTAGTGCGGTAGAGGTGTGTTTACAGGCCCGCGCCTCGACTCTACATAGAGACCACGTCTCGACCCTGCCGCGACGCCGCCGCGTCCTCGCCTTGACTTACCAGTGAGCGACGCTCCTTATGGTTCAAATTTTCATTTAAATTGGGGTTGAACCCACAACTTGGCCTCTAATCGTCAATGTTTTAGGCAATTTTTGGATTGTTTTATATTGAACAATAATTTTGCTTATCTATTTTCTTTGATTAACATTAATGAAAAAAGCGATACTGATAAAATGGGTGTATAAATTGAAACTTCAGCTTTGAACTGCAAATGGTTGGGTAGTAGATGTTCCACCGTTCTTTTGAAGATGAAGGGGTCCATCATCATCATCACAGCTTAAGTGATATACCCACTGAAAGGTGAAACGACCTCCCTCAAAGTGGTAAAATTATGACAATTATTGGGTACAGTGGTACAGTGGTTATGGCAAAGTCGACGGAAGAGCTCAGCACGATGCTCCAAGGCCTCCCAACGGGTAGGACTTAAAATGAACATGGACAAGACGAAAATCATGTCGAATGCCCATTTCGTCCCTGTTCCAGTTATGGTTGAGAACTCGGCTCTTGAAGTTGTCGACGCGTATGTATACCTAGGACAAACAGTCCAATTAGGTAGGTCCAACTTCGAGAAAGAGGTCAATCGTCGAATCCAACTCGAATGGGAAGCGTTTGGGAAACTTCGCAACGTCTTTTCGTCCAACATACCTCAGTGCCTTAAGACAAAAGTCTTCAATCAGTGTGTGTTACCAGTGATGACATATGGAACCGAGACGTGGTCCTTCACTATTGGCCTTATGAAAAGCTCAGAGTCGCTCAACGAGCTATGGAGAGGGCTATGCTCGGGGTTTCTCTACGGGATCGAATCAGAAATGAGGAGATACGTAGGAGAACTCAAGTCACCGACATAGCCCGACGGATTAGCACGTTGAAGTGGCAATGGGCAGGCCATATAGCGCGCAGAACAGATGGCCGATGGGGCCGGAAGGTTCTCGAGTGGAGGCCACGGACCGGCAAGCGCAGCGTAGCACGTCCACCTACAAGATGGTCAGACGACTTGGTAAGAACCGCAAGTCGGCGTTGGATGCAGGCCGCTTCCAACCGCAGTTCCTGGAGATCAATGAGGGAGGCCTTTGTCCAGCAGTGGACGTCCTACGGCTGATATGATGATGATGATGATGATTGGGTACAGCGCCATCTGTTATCGTTCAGCACCAAACATTTTTCAGTTTCGACCGAATTCCAAAACTTTTTACTGAAACGTTACTTCAGTTAATTAACTGTTGCAGTACGGCATTTCTCCAAAGTCTAAGGAAAGGTTTAATACAATTATATCATGACTTTTTTGCAGAAATTTGGACACTTGAGAAAAACTGGTTAATTATTGTGGTTATTATTCACAGCAGTGCTAGCACGGAACTTGCCGATCGACGAATTGATGTTTAAATTCATCTAAATCGTTAAACTCCCTCGATTTATTTCTCAGTAAATTTTAAAGAGTTTGTTTCTAAACGACAATTTGTCGTACAATAATTCGCTACAAATTAAAACATCACTATTAGAATTTAAGTCTCGCTAGATTTCTATGATCGAATGGATCACAGTTAATATATGAGAGTTTGGATAAAACCGTCTCGTTGGTTGGCATTTATCTATTTAGGTAATATTTTTTTTTTAAATATATTTCTATAATAACTGACAAAACATTATTTTGAAAGTTTATGTAGAAAGTATTAATTAAGGGGTTGATAAGACTATATTTTCAACGGATTACTGGACACTTAGGAGGATATACCAAACGCCTTTCCATTAGTTTCCATACAAAAAGATACCCAACCCTAAAAATATTATCCGAACTCCATATTTTTGACACGGCATTAAACAAGGTAAATTGTAATATATTCAAAGTTGCAGACACTGCATTCAAATAAAAAAAAAGCAAGTTATTATGTGTTACTAAAAAAAATTTGAATTTCGATATTTAAGGCTGGGAAAACGTTTTCCCTATTTCTATGCAGAGCCATTTCTTAGACCTTAATATGTCAGAAATTTTGACGATCACGACAACTTATCTGGCCTTGGCGAACAAAGTTCAAACTAAGCGCGTCATGTCCAGTGACGGAATGAAAAGGTTCATCACCTTAGAGTCGGTTTTCGCTTGCACCAGTAACGCAAGAATCAATTAATTCTTTTTGACAAGATATATAGTCTAAACAGCTTTGAACTGAATAATTTTTAACTGTATTAACGAACAGTTAAACATTATTTTCTCTGACTCAGTCTATTCTGTAACAAAGTCTAGGGTTAAAAGTTTGCATTTGTCAGAAACGTCGTAGTATCGCACAATTCATTTATATATTATGTAATCGCATTTATCAGCTTACCTTTTTATACCATATTATTAATATATATATTATATGTTATATGTATTTAATGTAAGTACATAATGTTCTATATGTACCTATTTATACTTATTTATAAATTTTAGTACTTAGTTATTTTTATTTTGATATTGACGCACTCTCTTCATAAATAGTTTGGCCATAAATGTACACCCCCGACCATTATCTTTGTTATAACAAAATCATCTCCATCCAAAGGTTGTCTGGAAGAGATCGCTTCTAAGCTATAAGACCGCCCATTGAACTATTTGCTTTGTGTTTTCTATTTTGTTAATATTTTTTTTGTGTATAATAAAATGCTTTCATTCATTCAAAGTTTCAAAAGGTAATATGTGTGTTGAACGAATCAATTTGAAAATTGACGGACCTTTTCTTTCCGTCACTGTACAGAACTTTAACTCATGTTTACACCAGCTTAGTAATTATCATTAGTACTAGGCGCTTAGAACTGTTTAATGGCAACTGAGATGTTTTACTAATACTTGACATCTTTTTATACGTAAAGTTGTGGCAGAAAAGTTCTCTAGTGGCACTGGTAAGCGCAGTGTAGGACGGCCCCCTACTCTTTCACCGGCAACACCCGGGGTATTGTCGATGCGTTCCCTACACTGTAGAAACCTCTTTACATATCTCTTGAAGCGTGCCATGTCGTAGCCTAACGGGAAAACCTCAGATGGTAGATCTCCACATCTTGCAAGTATGGGGTAGAAAAGATCGCGTGAAGACTGTGGTGCGTGGTACCCAATTCTCGATGATATGTGGATGAGCTTCATTACGTTGTCGAGAAGTGCGGTGGTGAAATCTCGACGACGGGACATTTTCCATTATTATTCATTACTACTATGAAATGACATTACTACTATGGATGGAAAGACTACCTGATAAAGGTTGATGGGATCCAATGGTAGATCTATGTTCAGCAGTGGACGTTTTTTAGCTGATATGACGATATGTTGACTCGCAAGGTGTTAGTGTAAGTGCATTAGCATTAGCTACTAATCTCGTGTAAATTTTGCATAAAGAAAGGTGGCTGATCAATACTCACTAGTCGTCACTGGGCTAGATGTGTTTGTCGTACAGTCACCATCGCTACGTCACATTAAAGTAGCATACTACCGTGTAGGTAGAACCCTTGTCAATAAACGAATCTAAAATGGCGCTGGTAAATCATTACCGCTCACTGACACCGATTCTGTGCGAAAGTATTTTTATTTTTTATAGTGTTATCCGAATACATACGGAAAATTCCAAGATATTAAAACCATCAAGCCTTGACGGGACTTGAACCCGCAACCTTCCTCTTGATACGAGGATGCACTTACCGACTGTGCTACCAGACCATGTCACGTCATGGTCGAAATTAGTGAGATAATTGAGATTACGACGAAGAGATGTCGCGTTGCTTATTTCAAACAGTATTCGTATTCTTAACACATACGGAAAATTCCAAGATTTTTAAAATCATCACTAATTTCGACCCTGACGTGACATGGTCGGGTAGCACAGTTGGATAGTGCATCCTCGTATCAAGATGAAGGTTGCGGGTTCAAGTTCTGTCTAGGCTTGAGATTTTTGAGATGGCTTTAAAAATCTTGTGTGCGAAAGGTATTGATTAGCGGCGCTAATTTTTATTCGCTTCTTTAAGGTTGTACCGTTTGTCAGTAAAAGCTCTTTAGTAAATGGTACTAAACTGTTAAACATCTTATTATTGGTTCTCATACTTCATGTTGAATTCTATAATATTTGTCATCAATTGAAATGAGGGTTTTGGTATATTGTGTGTTAGGTATATTATTTTTATTTATATTTATTAATGTTGAATAATTAACTAAATTGTAAACCTTTTATTGTAACTTAATCTATGATTATATTTTAAATTATTGAACTTTCAAAATAAACAGTATTACCACGCATACCTAAGTAATTATAATTTCCATGATTACGTTTTGTTTGAGACATTTAAAAGCAGAATTAAGCAGTTTGTGTGAAAGTTTTTAATCATGATTTGTAAAGACTGGGATCTGTATTCTAAAACTAAACTAAAATTGCAACAGGAAATATATTTCTTGACACGTTTTAATAAGAAACGCTCAAAAAATATATGCTTGAGTTTCGTTTGTTTGAGTACGGATCTTCATTATATTTTGAACAGGCATTAGTTTTTAAGTAGTTTTTTACGTAGTTTGATTTTTTTATCAAGACATCTATAGAAATATTAACTTACGTGATACTTCCATAGTAATAATTATTATTTTAATAAAACGCTGATCATGTATAGGACGTAACGCTGACTGTAACATTAAGGTCAAGGTCCGCTTGAGTGTCGCGTTAACGGGCGGCTTGCAAAGCGTAGAAGTGTCCTCAATGAAGCCTAAAGCGTTGCCTCAATGTCGCACGCTTACCACGCTCCGTAGAACGCACTCACTAAAGAACCACGCACCGAACGCAGTCAGGGCGGTGCGTTTTTCGCGTGGCTGTCATTTACTATGTGAGACAAGACAACATACCAAACGTGGCGTGCCTGAATCACCTGCATGTCCTCGCGCTACGCCGCGTTCTGTGATGTCTGAATTCTCAATCACTAGAAGGCACTACTTTGGTAATTGTAATAGGGGTTTTTGGTTACAAAAACACACCTTAATGCTACTGTAATAAGAATGATAGTTTCACTTCGTAATTAAAATACAGGTTTGCAGAAAAGTGTAATTTTTGTAGTGGTGATTGTTATTATTGTAAAATGTAGGTAGATTTTGATACAAATCCCATGGGTAAGCCTATATTGATAAGGTTTACGCCTATAAATTATTGATTAACAAACAGATTAGCTGAAAAGTGAAGAACAAGGGGATGTACGGAACTAAAATGTTTCCATACAAAAATTTCAAAATAGTGACGCACGGAACTTAAAACGAATCCTTACAAAATATGTTATAAATTATTGAAAGATTGTGACGTCTAACCTTACGGCCAGACACCACATGCATAGCTCGATTTTTGTTACTCGTTGACAAACTATACAGGGTGAGTTTATTTCAAATATATGCTAAAGGAGCTCGATCAGTAGGTAAATATTATTAAAAAAATCGGTTAAGTGCTAGTTTGGCTCGCTCTTCCGCAAAAGTATTTTATTTATGTGAAACCTAACTACAAATTTACGATTTTCGGATTTTTTCTTTTATTTGCGAGCAAAATATACGGGAAAAACTTAGAAGCTTGATTTTAGGAAAAAGGTCTTGACAGACTGACAGGCAGACGGGCGGACAAAGAAGTGGTCCTATAAGGGTTCCTTTTTTCCTTTTGATGTACGGAACTCTAAACAAGCCTTCATCGAGTCTGTCTGTTCGACCTAATCTCAAACAGTAGACGGATTTAAATATGGCTGTGACCAATGGGAAGGTTATCAGAAAGGGATTAGGTAAGTGCTCTATGTACGTACAAAGTCTGGGGCGTACAGCCAGTTGAATATAAAAAAAAAACTCATCCTAGATAGTGCGAACATTTTATAGGACAAGAATCGAGGGAAATATATAATAAGAAAAAGCTAGATACGATATAAATCGTAATTAGAGATAGTGAATGTTGAGGGGATGTCAGGGAAAATGTCAGGGCATTTTAAACCCTCTTGTCGTTGACATAATGATTAGCAGCAAATAAAGTTTCATTAAAAGATTGAAATTTTTACTTAAAATTTGTAGGTTAGGATAGTTGTATTTATTAAAATATAATTGTTACAATTTATTATTAACGTATGTAAGAAACTTACATTTAAATTGTAAAAAAATGCACAGCTGATGTTTTAGATAGCGACAAAATATTAGAGTTTTTGAATTGTGTAATTTTTAATGTGTAGTTAAGTCGAACATTAAAATATTTGTAATTATTGAATGACGACTTTTTTTTGCGGGTGATGTTACGATGGAAGCCCGTAGCCGCTGTCTACAGGTGAAAGAAAGAAAGAGAAAGATTCACGAATTGATGAAGGTTCACGAATTGGACCGAAACAAACAAACAAAAAATAAGTCCCGTATTTATAATCCCGTATCTTTCTTTCTCTTTCCTTACAGTAGTCGCATATGATGTGTAACATGTGACCACCGCGCGCGCTCATTGGTCAAATCAACTAGCGCGCTCTTCCCCAGTTCCTGTTACACATTTCCGTCCCTTTTGCCAAAATCACTCCCACAAACCGAGAGGAAAGATGTTACACATCAAAAATGCAACAACATTATCTTACTTAATAAGCATTAACAAACTAGTTTAATTGAACGAGCGAAACGAGATCTCTAAATCATAAATCAACTTGGGCAAATCGGCGCTGTATGTATGTTTGTTTGTCCGAGGATAACTTTGAACCGTTGATCCGATCATCGTAAAATTTTACACCTAAGTAGGTAGTGATGGCACAAAGTTGTTGCGGCTAAATGAGCTAAAAATGTGGGGGGGTTGTTGAGATATTGGGGTTCAAGAAGGGTAAAAAAAGAGACTATGGGACGTCAAATGAATGGTATTCATTAGTACATTTAGACTACGTTTTTATTTTCATTAAAGTCCTTATAGTTTTTGAGTATAATAAAAACTAAGCCATAATAAAAACTTTGACAAAACTCACAGGGTACACCAGTGACCCCACAGTGCTGTAATTTGGTATGCGTGTAGCTTGAGTGGCACAAATATAGGCAAGAGTCTGAAATCCAGAATAACTGCAATTTGTACCCCAAAAAAATAACCAAAAACGAGAACTGCAGTTACCTGTAATTTGAATGAAATTGTAGGCCAAGTTAGCTGGTTATCATTTCGTGGTACCACTTTGATAGTCAACGATTATAAATAATATCTTTTGTTTTAATCGAAAACTCGCGAGATCTCATTCGGGGCGTTACATGGAAATGTTGGAGAAATATATACTAGTATATATTTTCCAGTTACATGGAAATGTTAAAGTTAATATAATTCTTACGAATGGTACAATACAGATTGTCCCGGATCTATCTAGCCTGAACGGGAGGATTCCGACCATGAAAATGAACACTTTTTCCAACTTTCGCGATCACTGTACATAATTTTGATTTAAACGGGTAGGTACGTATTATTGTCAACCCGTGATCACGACTGTTGCAACACAGCCGAAGCGTCTGGATTACAAAAAAGGTGCATACGCGATAAAACCCGTTTTAATCAATAAATAAATAAATATTGCTAGACATTTTACACAGCGCTATCTAGCCCCAAACTAAGCAGAGCTTGTACTATGGGAACCAGATAACTGATAGAATACTTATATACCTTTTTTTTTGTAAATACATACTTATAATATATAGAGAAACAACCAGACCCGGAACAAATATCTGCAGAGCATGCAAACATTTGTTCCGCGGCGGGAGTTGAACCCGCTACCTCCTGCGTCTCAGCCGGCTATTCGCCCACTGCACCACGAAGGTCGTCAATAATGATGATTTATTTTTCATAAAAAAACGAGTGTGCTACTAGTGACCAAACGACTGAAGTAAAACTTCTTTTTCAAAGTACCTACCTATTAATTTAAGTATAAAATTGTTCAATTACAAAATTGTCCACACGTCTGTAGGTCGATCAGTCTATATTCATTCTGGACAGACGCACTCGCACATTGACGTTTAAAAATATACGAAACGTAACTCTCTCTTTCTATCTTCACTAACTAATATCTCCCTCTCAACTTCCGTTCTCACTGTATGGTTAAAGAACATTTATTTTCTCAAAAGAAATTTACATTTCACTTATATGAGAAACTAATTTAAGCTTAAGTAATTAGCTTAAGCACTTTTCGTAACGCATTCACCAGCTTACTCCCCAATTCAAGCTTGCGTAAAGAAGTTTTACTTCAATAAAAATAACATAAATGAAAGAACCTAAATAGTAAGTAGAATAATAGTAGAATGCCGCTGCAGGTGTAGAGTCATGTGGGTCAAGTGTGCGCATTTAAACTTTGACGCTTCAAAAACTCGAAAATTATTTGTAGAATTAAACAAAACTGTGTTAATTAGTAAGACTGTTTATTTGTAATCAACTTAGACATAATAATAGTATTGTCAGTAGCTTATCTTTTAAGAAACTATAGAAAACAAAGACCGTTCCATACGCGCACACTTACCCCAGTATAGGGGTATGTGTACGCAGCAATGTGGGTAAGTGTACGCAACAACATAAAAAGAAATATTGAGCTATATATTTTTAGAACATAAACAATATTAACATAACTATACATATTTTCATCATAGGTACTTAAAGTAATCAACTTAATAATCATCTTAAATCAAAATATGAGATCAACTTGAACTTAGAAATCCTTAGTTACTTTGTCATACATGTATCACAAATAAAAGTTCGAAGCTGGTGCACTGTTCGTGCCACCAGGTTCCACAAAGGCTACATTCAATCCAGTCTTCAGTCGGTGGATCAACATACTTTTCGCCACATATAAGGGGCATTTTCGTTATTTTTCGGTTTCTTAAGAGTCTTATTTTTAACATTCTTTTTTTTGGCAGTCTCAGGTGATTTTGTAGTAGTTTTTTTTTTTTAATTTTTAGTAGTTTTTTTAATTTAGTCGTATTTTCTTTGTGGCTAATTTCTCTTCTTCCTCTTTTTCTTAGTTTTTAGTATTCTTTTAAATCTAGTCGTATTTTATTTTAGGCTAATTTCTCTTCTTCCTCTTTTTTCTTAGTATTTAGAATTTTTTTAAATCTAGTCGTACGTATTGTCTTTTTGGCTAATTTCTCTTCTTCCACTTTTTTCTCAGTTTTTAGTATTTCTTTTAAATCTAGTCGTATTTTCTTTTTGTCTAATTTCTCTTCTTCCTCTTTTTTCTTAGTTGTTAGTAGGTATTTCTTTTAAATCTAGTCGTATTCTCTTTTCGGCTAATTTCTCTTCTTCCTCAAGTTTACTTGTACTCTGAAACAAAACATAGCAACGCATGTACAAATATAATATGCAAGCGGGGTAAGTGTACGCATGCGCATACTTACACGACAGTCTTCTGCGCACACTTAACCCAAACCATCGAAACAGAATTGTATGAATGTCGTTGATTATTGCGTCATCATAACAACTTAAACACTGGCAAATAACAAACTAGATATTATGTTGCACTCGATAGCAAATAGGATATTTACAAAAAGTGTACATGACTACAAAAGATTACGCGTCAAATGTGGCAAAATATCGTAAATATTTTAGCAAAAATCTTCATTTACCTGTCAGATCAAAATGGCGCGTGAGCAACTGCTGTGATACCAGCGCTTCACAGGATGTCCTGCGGGGTACTGGAGAGGGGGTTGCCATTCCTTAGTTCTATATAGTTTTCGAGATATTTTGAATGCGCACACTTAGACGCTGCGCACACTTAACCCACATGACTCTAATCTTAGTAAATGGGGTATTATAGACGAATCGGCGACGCAATGCCAATGTGGTGCCCAGCTCCAAACAATGTCACACGTCCTTGCATGCCCATCCTGCCCTACCACCTGCACGATGGGGCAACTGATGACCTGATCCGACTCTGCCATGAACGTGGCGGCGTACTGGTTAAAATGGATATAGTATTGAGACATCGACACGAAAGAACAAGAAGTACAGGTTTCTTAATTCCAACTTTAGACACGTTCAAAATTAGCGCGACTGCCCACCTGGTAAGAGTCCGTCCACACAGACCGGTACGGAGAGGAAAGCAGATTCTTATCACGTTGAAAACAGAGTTTTTAGTATTTGTAGTAAGGTTTATTTTGGCATGTGCACTGATTTTGTCATTAAGAATGCTTGAACGCGCTTGGTGTGAAATAATAAGAGGAGCTGACCGGCTCCGATCGCGTACTTTTTCACGTTCGCGCAGCCGTTCGGAGCGCATCCGCTTTCAGAACGCTTCCAGCCGTGAAATAGTTGGCGGCTCCGCCCGCTCCGATCAACTCCAAGCGTATACGATCCGGTCTGTGTGAAAAGAAAAATGCGCGCCGATGCTTTCTGAGCCGGTCTGTGTGAACGGACCCTAAGTGTCGAGAATGGCCCCTCCACGGGATAAGATACTAGCTCTGTGACACCAAGTATATGCTAAAGCTCAAATTAAAAAGCAATTCTATGTAATGTAACGTTCCTGCGAATGTTCGACGCTGTGTTCGACGTAATCGGACTGCGAGTGACCTGTAACATTCCTTACCTTCATTCCATTCCTTTCCCTTCCATTATTACCCTTCTTTTGGCGTTTACTCTTCGTTGAAATGTCTTGTTGCGTCGAAATCGAAATGTTTTTGTTTTGTAAAACCAAGTTGTAACAAAGCGCCGAGCAAATAATAATAATAAACTAATAAATATTGCTGGACATTTCACACAGCGCTATCTAGCCCCAAACTAAGCAGAGCTTGTACTATGGGAACCAGATAACTGATATAATACTTTTATAAATTTTTTTTGGTAAATACATACCTATAATATATAGAGAAACAACCAGACCCGGAACAAATATCTGTAGATCATGCAAACATTTGTTCCGCTGCCGGAATCGAACCCGCTACCTCCTGCGTCTCAGCGGGCTATTCACCCACTGCACCACGGAGGTCGTCATAAAATTTTCTCTAAAACTCCTTTCTAATAACTTTTTCAATATAAAATCAAACCATTTTGAAATCAACGTTTTAGTAAGGAAATTGGCTAAAAGCTAATATATCATTGGACACTTGGCGGTCAATCCTCACGTCCGTTATCGAACGAACTTTTAGTGCCAAAACTTTGAAACTTTACGCTTGAATATTGGCTGAGTTATGTCGCAGTTGGATTTGGATCTCTTAACGCGCCGGCAAACCCCGAGCACAACTTCAATTCGGCCGCGTCAAAAACTTCGGCCTGAATATCGCTATCCCTGTTTAGTGACGAAGTTTAGCCACGCAGAGTGACAGTGATAGCAATAGAGCGATTCTAAATTTGATTAGATTTTGACCGTGTTCCTTAATACCAAAAATGATGACTGAAAACTTGTTGTATTTTTCTCATTGTGTTGTTAT
Organism: Philereme vetulata; assembly: GCA_918857605.2. Taxonomy (NCBI): domain Eukaryota; kingdom Metazoa; phylum Arthropoda; class Insecta; order Lepidoptera; family Geometridae; genus Philereme; species Philereme vetulata. Next base: position 637,380 of record OU975452.1, on the reverse strand, counting down.
TCTGTAACTAGACGATATAATCTATGTTCCCATGACTAGGATACGTAAGATGTTGTTGTTTTTAATACGAAACAATTATGTTGAAAACAGGTCTTTAATGACGTAAAACATGCAGAATGAGATACGATTCTATTTCATTTTAGGTAAGTATTTTGATCTAATATATGGTTGGGAACCTAGATAAATACTATTCAAATTAAAATAATACCTTATTAAGGTAGAAATATGCTCCAATTAAAAATGATCTTGGTAGTACGTGTTGTATGGGCGATTGTCCCTCCGGTGTCACCTTAAGTAAAATCAGTAATATTATTCATTTGACGACAACCGACGATAAAGATAAAGATAAATTTATTTGCTTGAACATAATGTGTAAAGGTCTTAATTATGTAGGTACGTTTAAATTACATTCTGCCTTATATTCTAACATGCAAATTTTTTAAATACAAAAATAAATACATAACGAATATTTTCTCTCAATATATTTTTGTGCCCAACAGGGTCCTTACCTTATTGATAACACTATGTACTTATTTACCTTATAGTTTGTTATAATTAATACTCATACTCATACTCATTTATTCAAACCGTAGGGACACAATGGAACACTTGGTTACGTCAATAATAGTACTTAGGGGGAATCCGGGAGACTTGACCAGGTGGGAGAGATGAACCACATACAAAAATATAGTTTAAACTTCCCGCCATTTGAGCGGAAAGCAGGTCAACGGCCGCGTGACAGCGACAGACCAAAAGCATGCCGCCATTTTGGGCGTCCACAGTCGTATTTAATTGTGAGATGGAGAAACGTGTTTGTCACCGGTCAGAGTGAGTTTTTGCATTTGAATCGTTTATTTTGTGACAGGATCGTTAGTAACGGTATGTACGTTCTCTAAATGTTATTGTTATGCCCTACTATTGTAGTTTTATATTTGATTAGTAATAAATACCAGTGTATCAAGTATTTAATTTTATAAACAATGAAACTGTAAAAAGTGGATACGGGAGATTTGACCCGCCTTCCTATTGGGAGAAATGACCAGTGGTTCAAGTCTCCCTCTATGAACCAGTGAAGCGCTCGGGACTTCGTTCCCGTCATTCAGTAGGAATTTCATAAAATCCTTGTTTAGTGTATCCCTACACTACAAAAGAAAGCCAAAACCAGAGATTGAAATTTTCAGGGTAAAATTTCTGGTTTGGTCTGTGCGTTGATTATCTGTCGATCACTCAGCTGCTCAACTATTTTATTTATGTAAGTACCTGCTTAACTTGCCTACATAACCTTACTGTTTATTTGCAGGGAAAATGCCATTCAAATATAAACCAAAAGAAGGTGCAAAAAAAAGAAATAAATTTACAACTGCGGAACTAGAAAATGCCATCAAAGAGATTAAAGACGGAATTTCTATTCGAAAAACAGCTGTCAAATACGGAATTGATAGAAGTACTTTACGTCGATATAAGAATAATGAGGAAAGAAAAATAAATTTGTTAGAAGATAAAAGCAGCCAATATAAAAGTGCTCAAATTTTTAAGGTTTATGAAGAAAAATTGCTAGTTCAATACCTTTTATCGTGCAGTAAAATGCACTACGGTCTTACTAGAAAGCAAGCACTGGAACTAGCTTTTGAGTTTGCACGAGATAATTCAAAAAAAATTCCTCAAAGTTGGTCAGTGAACAACTCTGCTGGGAAAGACTGGTTCCGAGGTTTTCTTGGAAGGAATCCGGAAATAAGTCTACGAACTCCTGAAGCTACTAGTCTTTCAAGAGCTACTAGCTTCAACAAAAAAAATGTTGGAGATTTCTTCACAAATTTGAAGCTGGTACGTGAAAAGTATAACTTTGAACCCCAAAATATTTACAATTGTGATGAAACGGGCTGTACTACAGTACAAGCATGTCCAAAAGTCCTAGCAAGCAAAAAAGACCGACAAGTTGGGCAAGTCACTTCTGCAGAGCGAGGGACACTGGTAACGGGCTGTTTTGCTATCAATGCTATCGGTAACGTGATTCCACCATTTTTTATTTTTCCAAGGGTAAGATACCAAGAAGTGTTTGTAGCTGATGGTCCAGAAGGATCGTCCGGAGATGCTTATCCAAGCGGTTGGATGACAGGAAAATGTTTCATAAAATACCTGCAACATTTTGTGAAATATTCTAATGCTTCTGAAAATAATCGCGTCTTATTAATATTAGATAATCACGAGAGTCACGTGTCGATTGAAGCAATAGATTATGCTAAAACAAACGGTGTCACATTGTTAACCCTTCCACCGCATTGCAGCAACAAATTGCAACCACTTGACATCGCCGTTTACTCATCATTCAAAACAAGGTATAATACAGCAATGCATAATTGGATGCTATCAAATCCTGGTAAAACCGTGACAATTTACAATTCTTAATGACTCTACATAGTTCTTAATTACATGTCTTTATCTATGTAGAGGTGCCAGAAACAGACAAGCATTTCATATATACCTATTTACATTTAAACTTAAAAATACTGACTATTAACTATGTAGGTACATAAGATTATAGCTGCTGTAGAGGGGCATTGTCAAAGAATTGATTATAATAGTACCTATTTTGAGCTCTAAACTGCTGCTTATGTCAGTAAGTAACATTAATTTTATTAAAAACATTGAATTGCATTAGTCATTGAATAAAATATAAGGAATGACAAGATATGCAATAAAAAATGTCAAATCGTAGCTGCTGTAAAAGGCCATTGTCATCTTACCTAAATAAATCATAACAAAAAAAATGTATATACCTAATCCTAATATCACAGAAATAACAATTTATATAAAAAATAATAATAATAATACATACCTACTATCAAGTAATTTCCTGTGAAATGGAGTCATCCTTGAGAGTTTCAATCATGTGATAGTAGCTTTTCCTAATTAATACTAATTTTAATTTAATTTTGTATATAGTCCATTTCACGCAAATCTTTATCTAATTTATTAAATGGTTTGACTCCATTACAAAGAAAACTCTTTGAAAGTTTAGCTAACCTAATAGTTGGGTGTCGAATGCTGCCACCATGCCTTGTTTAGTAGGAATGGGTAGAATTCAAAGTTGGAAAATCTTGTATATTTTTTTTGATATACAAGAGGCACTGGTAAACATACGCACTAGTCAGCGTCATTACCCCTAGTTGAGAAAATGCATTTCGGCATGTTTCTCTTGGTTTTAGACCTAGTACGTATCTTACTGCCCTTTTTTGTAGAATGAAAATTCTGTTGAATTCTGCCGCATTCCCCCACACTAGAATATTATATGCCATGATGCTATGAAAGTAAGAAAAGTACACGGTTTTGGCAGCATTCGACCTTGATGATCTACATGTAGCTTTAGTAACACAAATATAGGCAAAAGTCTGAAATCCAAAATAACTGCAATTTGTACCCCAAAAAAGAGGAACCAATTAACATGAACCGAAAATTCTTCTGCAACGCAATTTTAGTACCATGGATGTGGAAAAGGTGAGAGCTGATGCTGGGGAAATGGATTGGTCTGCAGTAGTGGGGGCAAAATCTATTGACGACAAGATTACCGCCTTCAATACAATCATCACACAACTCTTTGACGTGCGTGCTCCAATCAGAGCAGTTAAAATAAAGCATCTGCCGGCTCCATGGCTCAACGATGCAATACGAGTTTTGATGCGTAAAAAAGCATCTTCCAAATTTAAGTATAAGCTGAATGCTAGTGATCCCAACAAAGAAAAACACCATCTAGCCAGGAATCGCTGCAATAGGGTGTGCAGGGATGCTCAACGCCGCCATATTCATCCTCCGTTTCTAATAACAATCCATATAAAGTCTGGAAATTTCTAAGAACACTAGGAGTTGGCAAGTCTCGACACGATACCATTCCAAATGATCTAGACATTGACTCTCATCATCCAATATTGATTTGGATGTTAAAATAAACACTCTTAATTATCTTTCTTTGTTGCCAACTCCTAATTATTCTCCTTTTGTCTTTAGTCAATTCACCGCATGTGATATATTGAGTGATAAAAAGAGCATTCTGTCAATTGCTTCAAATGCCATGGGTAGTGACAATATTGGATGGAATATGTTAGTTCCAATTAATGATGAGGAATTTCCAATAATTTGCCACATCCTCAATTTCTCTACTTTAACTAGTTCTGTTCCACTTTTGTGGAAAGAAACGCATATAATTCCACTTATTAAAAAGTACAAACCTTTACCGATTATCGTCCCATCTCTATTCTCCCATTCCTATCAAAAGTCCTTGACCGTCTCGTCGAACCAGCTTAGCCTCCTTATCACAAATGCCCTGCTCAATTCTCTTGAATCCGGTTTCCGTCCCGGTCATAGTACTGTAACCGCACTTGTTAAAATCATGGATGATATAAGATCGGGCATGGAGAACGGCTACCTTACTACTCTGACACTGCTCGACTTTAGCAATGCCTTTAATACTGTCGACTTTGATATCCTGCAGGGATTGCTTCGCTCAATTAACATATCTCCATCGGTGGTTGACTGGTTTCACAGTTATTTTCACGGACGCCGGCAACGGATACGTTGCGACGATTCCTTTTCGTCTAGGTGTTGTACATCAGCCGGTGTACCGCAGGGTGGCGTCTTATCTCCTCTTCTTTTTGCACTTTTTATAAATTCTATTTCTCGTCAACTCACTTCATCCTACCACCTTTATGCAGACGACCTCCAAATTTACACCCAGGCTCCACTTAATGAGTTGCCTGATGCGATCACCGTCACTAATAATAACCTGCTTTATATAGGTGAATGGAGCAAGGCTTTTGGATTAAAAGTTAATCCTACTAAAACACAGACCATCATATTGGGAAGTTCACGCACCTTATCCAAAATCAACTATACAAAACTCCCTCAAATTAAGTTTGATAATGTAAATGTTCCCTACTCAAAGGTTGTAAAAAATTTGGGCATCTTCATGGATAGCTGTATGTCGTGGGGGTCTTCAGCTCGAATCTGTGAGCCTCCCCCTGAAGCTATTTGCCTCCGCTGGTTCGCTCAGGAGACTGCGAAACTTTCTTCCGATAGCTACTAAAATTGCGTTTGCACAATCTCATCTTCTCCCAATTTTAGATTGCGCTGATTCCTGCTATCTTGACCTCACGGAGGAGCAGCTCAATAAGCTTGAGCGTCTTCAAAACTTTTGCATAAGGTTTATTTTCGGACTCCGGAAATACGACCACATCTCCTAATTTCGTAATAAACTCAAATGGCTCCCCATTCGACTTCGCCGGAATACTCACATCCTATCCTTCCTATTCAACATCCTTTGTAATCCTTCCATACCTTGTTATCTGAAGGAACACTTCGAGTTCCTTCATTGCATAAATTCCCTAACACTCCGATCCTCTGAAAATCTCCTTTACAAAACCCCGATGCGTAGAACCAGTTTCTATGGAAGCTCCTTTTCCGTCCAAGCTGTCCGATTATGGAACGCCTTGCCGGTCTCCATTAGGAAATCCCCCTCACCTTCCGTATTTAAAGCTAGACTCAAAAACTTTTATCTCAATGAAGAGTCGTGATTCATCTGATCTCTAATATTAATAATATATGTATAAGTATGTAAGTACATATTTATTTATTTTATATATGATATTTATTTATTTAAAATTATTTATGTACCTTTTTTTTTCCTTTCATTTATTTTATTAAGGACTTTGAGTCGTTTGCGACTATGTCAGCCCTGTTAATTCTTACAATGAAATCCTTAACAACTAGACTTAATTATACCATACACCATTTTATAAAGTATCCTGGCCGGATCGCATAGCGGGGCAGACAGGATACTTTGAAATAAGCCAACATCTAACAGATTTACATTATATTGAGTCTGCATATGGACTCTCAAAGATTGGCTCCGAACACATTCCACCAGAAGATGATGAACATCCTCTGTAACTCCGCATGTAGCACAATTGGGGGTGTCGGATATTTTCATAAGATGTTTAAACATAGCAAGAGGAATATGTCCCGAGCGCAGTCTGTGAGCCATTACAATCAAATTTCTTCTAAGTTTACTATTTACAAACCAAGGTATACGCGGAGGTTCACATTGTACTACTTTATACCAAATTCCTTTTGATTCTGATGCAACCAAATAATGTTTTTTCCATTTTTCATATATTTTATATGTATATTTTAACAACACTTCTGTATGTTCAGGGATAACAAACGTTTCTGAACCTTCTATAATAGCCTGTTTTGCCAAGTTATCGGCCAGCTCGTTACCTACCATGCCAACGTGAGAGGGAATCCATTGTAATATCACATCCACACCATTGTTTAATAGAAACAATATATTTTTAATTATCGTATACGCCACTGAAGTACCCCTTGTACCAGACACGCAACGAGCGATATGCTGTAAGGAACTTCGACTGTCTGTCAATATAACTACCTTACTTATACATGAATTCAAAGCTGCTGCATATGATACTGCCTCTGAGATTGCAAAAAGCTCCACTGACATAATAGTATTAAACTTAGATATAACATTGTATATTTCCTTCACATTGCGACTGGGATCACAAAAAGCTGCACCAGCAGCGCCATCAGCAGTTTTAGACCCGTCGGTATACAGTTTATGCCAATCCTTATACTTTTCATTTATCATAAATAATGTATGAGCTTTTAGTTCATTAACATTGTAATTGCTTTTTGCATGATCAATTCCATCTACCGTAGTCTCAATAAAATTCATTTTTATATCGGATGTCCAAGTATTTAGCGAAAACATGTTATATAGATTACTAGTCTTAATAGTTTCTAATTTAGTTTCTTCAAAAATAGCGAGAAGCAAAGTTTTTATCTGCCGATGTTGGTTCTGCAATTCATCTAATAAAGCGATAGTAATATTATTAGCAATGGACTGTGTTTTAAGACAATATTTGGTAGCAAGGTATTGTCGTCTAAGCTGCAGTGGTTGTAGACAAACCTCACACTCCATAACATGTATGGGTGTGGTTCTGATAAAACCACCAATCACTCTCATTGCTATATTTTGTATCTTATCTAACTTTGATAAATGCGTCTTTGCAGCAGTATCATAAAGAAAGCATCCGTAATCTATTCTGCTACGAATCAAGGCGATATACAACCGGCGAAGATGTTTAGGATGCACACCCCATGAACCACCAGCCAAGACCTTCAACAAAGCTATTATTTTCATTGTTTTTTCAGAGGTCTCATTTATATGCTTACTCCACAATAAAGACTTATCCAGCCAAATGCCCAAGTACTTGACATTATTTACTACTGTTACATGACTACTATTAATTAATAGATTAACTCGATCCATTTTCCTTCCTCTCCTAAAACAACAGCATTGGGTTTTAGGTACCGAGACTTCCAAGCCTAATTCCCCTAACTTAACTACTACAGAATTTAAAGCCCTTTGAATGTATATCTCATTTAGCTCAGGATCTATATTTTGTGTGTAAAAGACAAAATCATCGGCGTACTGTAGTGTGTTGACATTATTATATCCTGTGCAAATTTTATGTGTAACTATATTAAATAAAAGAGGAGCAAGAGGATCACCCTGAGCTAAGCCTCTACCGGTCCATCTAACCATTGCTTGATCTTCATCATCATCCTTTATTTTCAAAGATCTATTGCTTAAGAAAGACCACAAATATTTACATGTTTTGGATCCTATATTTAAGTTATCAAGCATCACAGTGAGCTGGTCGGTCAACACATTATTATAGGCACTTTCAACGTCTAAGAAAACTGCTAGCGTAGATATATTTTGAGAAAACCCTATCTGTATTTGAGTAACTAAGCGAACTAAGCAATCAATGCACGACTGATTTTTCCTAAATCCACTAGTGACTGGGGCTAAAATTTTATTCTTTTCTACAAACCATTCTATACGTTTACAAATCATGAGATGAAAAGTTTTACATACACATGATATCAATGATATAGGTCGCAATTTTGGCATTGTATTAGAATTCGGTTTAGGAATAGGTACAATTTTAATACTACGCCATTGTTCTGGAACCAAAGAATGTTTAAATATCTGATTAAACATTTTAAGCAAATATAACTTAGCTTTCAAGGGAAGATTATAAATCATTGAGTAAGTAATATCGTCATCTCCAGGGGCCGTATCTTTCTTTTTCAAACAATTTTGAAACTCATGAAATGCAAATTCTCTATCTAAAAGACTATTCTGAGAAGTATACGTTGGTTGTGAAGTTTGCACTGAATCTGGGGCTAAGCTGCACAAAAGTTCTTCCTTTTTGTCACTAGGAGCGCGCACAAAATCTCTGCGAAGACCCTTCATCCAGCGCATGCGCCGCCACATATCGGACGATGTCATTGATTCGTCTACATTTCCGCAGAATTGTTGCCAATTTGCTGACCTAGCCCGCCGATGAACCCTCTGTGCTTCAGCAATTTTTCTTTTCAACTCATCGAAATTAACAGGTGTAGGATTGCGCCTAAAGGTCTTCAAAGCCAAACGACGTTGAGCTATAGCCAAAGATATCGATGGACACCAATAAGGTTTGGGTTGGAATGACTGTAAAGGGTCTGTGCAATTTTTAATCAAAGGAATACTTTTGCGTGCAGCTGAATTAACTTTATCTATGAATAAATCATAACTCAATTGGATATCATCGTCAATAAGTATGTCATTTAAACTATCATTTAAAATATCCTGATACAAATGCCAATCAGCTAGTTTAAAGTTTCGGCGCGTTACAAACCTACGTGAGTCACAATAGCGAAGAGAATATTTAATTAGCAAATGATCACTACCTACGTTCTCACGTGTCACCTGCCACTCAAAATAAATTGCTATATCTGTCGTCACAAATGTAATGTCCGGCGCAGACTCCTGTAAATGTCCGTTAACTAACTTTACCCTCGTAAATTCCCCATTATTGATCGATACAAAATTATGTTCTAAAGAGGCATCCAGTAACTGCAATCCTCTAGCATCGGATTTACATGACCAATTAGAATGGTGACCGTTGAAATCACCAGCCACTATTGATTTAGATGAAAATTTAGAAAAAATGTTATCCCAATCGCATTGTGTAGTTTTTACAGATGAAGGGCAGTATACTGATACAACATATTGTAAATATGTACAATTGAAAATTTTTAAACACAAAATCTGTATTCCTCTGTTGCTAACATCTACCGAATATATTTGTGATTTAATTGATTTATGAACGAATATTGCTATACCTCCATATGAATCATTTCTGTCTTTTCTGAAAACATTATAATTTTTTATGCGCAAATTAGTATCAGGGTGAAGCCATGTTTCACTTAATATACAAATACCTATCTTTTCTTGGCTTAATAAAAGTTCAAACTCTTGTTTCTTGGGCATCAGGCTCTGCGAGTTCCATTGCGCAAAATTTAAAAATTGCGCTACGGAACCCACAGGGAATGACGCCCTGGCCGCAGTTACATTTAATATGGTATTATCCATGATAAAAGAGGCCTAACAGTTTAGTTATGACATCTCCTTTGCTTATCATCGCCCCTACAAATGATATTAGTTCATTAAAAAGGTGTTTTATCACCTGACTAACTTTCTCTTCAATACTTTGGTTTGAAAACACTATTTCTTTCACTTTCCAAAATAGATTACCCTTTTTCTTTTTGTCGCCATCTAACTGAGTACTCTCACTTGTTACTGCAGGCGCAGGAGGCTCTCGAGAACTTTCAGCTCCTCGCATTGTCACTTTTATTTGTCTCTTTTTCTTCTTATTTTTCTTTCTTCTTCCACTTGAAGGGGCCTTTCTTATCAAATTATCTTCACTGCTGTCCTTCGATTCATCCTCACTAACTTCTCCTCCATCATCAGGTTCTGTAACATCAGGTGTCAGTTGCATTGTAGTCTCTGTTTGCCTCATCTTTGCACCTACGCTTTGACTGTAAGACATGGAAGGCTTTACATATCCATCTCCAAAAGAGAACACGGTTGGTATGTTTTGTATACGTTCGTCAACCTTGCATGTTTTGTTCTCGATGTACTTTGATAACGCAACTTTGTAAGTGCAATTGTCTTGACACATAATCGACCTTACTTTCTTCTCCTTTAAATAAATAGGACACGACTTACTCAAGGCCATGTGCTTGCCTTTGCAGTTGATGCATTGATACTCCGTCTTCTCACAATTTTCATGGCGCCCTCCGCATTTTGGGCAACACGATATTTTTGTTGGACATGCTCGTGTCACGTGTCCGTACTTCCAGCACACGGCGCATTGCGTTACAGGGAAAGTGTAAGGATCAACCTTGAATCTGCAACCATATCCAAACACATAGGAAGGCAAAGTAGAGCTCTTGAAGCCAAAGCGTACAGTTTCGCTACTGACCCATTTACCTTCCTCCGACATTCTATTCAACCTTTTTACTGATACTATCTTCTGTTCACATTGCAATGACTCCATCAAATCTTCAACTTTTACGTCAAGCTCTAAATACCTTACAATCCCGTATGTAATACCAACTTCACTTGTTAAATAACATCTATATCCCGATTCCATAAATGCTTTATTTTCAACTAATTTATTTGCGTCTTCCTTATTTTCAAAATTAATGACAGCTCTGTAGGGGCTTTTATATTTTATATGTGTCGCATTCGTTATCCCTTCAGCCTTCAATAACATAGCCAGTCCTATTTGTTTTGGCAGCAACTGGTATGAAGAGACGCAAACCTCAAAACAGTTAATATTTAATTTATTAACAGTACCTCTCATAGTGTTTCGATCAGTGAAGTGTCTTTGTTTTCCGGCCACAGCACGACTTGACTTCCTCTCCACGACGATAAATTCTTCATCATCATTATAATCTCGCTCATCGCTGGTGTTGCTCCTCAATCGTTTGGCCGCCGGGCGCGACGTCGCCGACGCCGACGCTGATACCGTGCTTGTCGCCGCCGCCGGCAAGGCGGGCGACTCGGCGCTTATTGCAAATAACTTCTCATGTTGCATACTTTCCTCAATAATTGACTGCACACCTGTATCTTCTTCACTCAAAGTCATATCACTGCTTCGTCTGGACCGAGGTCTAGAGTCGACCTCGATCCCGTCCATGTTTAACCGCACGCTACTGCACCAATGCTATATTTACTTTATTGTCCGTAATTAATTACAGTTGGTGAGCACAAAATAAACACCGTAACTAAACTTTAAATAGCAAAAATTAATTTAAATTATCGGAGAAAATTTCAAACGCTTCGCACAAATGAAATTTGAAAAAAGAATCATATTTATGTACCTAATAATAGGTCGAGGAAAAAGTATTTTCGCATTATAGTATGTATGAACTTGTAATAAAACCTCTTTGGCTACCTATACTATTTGTATCTGGCTGATTTTGGTATCATTCAAAGTTTAAATTTTAAAGAAGATAATTCCAAATTCAGATTAGGAAAATGTGTGGTTTTTATTTGTTTTTTGTACTGTAAAGATGAGTGAATCTAATGAAGAAATTCGATACATTTTTAAAATTTTACTACAAAAAAAGGTAAAAATGCAACACAAGCCGCGAAAAAAATTTGCGATGTTTATGGACCTAGTGCAGTATCTGTGAGAGTAGCACTTTGGTTTAAGCGTTTTCAATCCGGAAATTTTGATGTCAAAGATGCACGGCGCTCTGGTCGCCCTATTACGGATAAAATTGATGCCATTTTTGAAAAAGTGGAACAAAAGTATATATATATGTGAATATTAAAAAAAGTTTTGAATTTTCTTAAAAAATGCGAAGAAACTTTTTCCCCAACCTAATATGTATGTATAACTATTTAGGGTTAAGTAATTTTCTTTTTCTATTTTTACACCCCGGCCAATCTTCCACTAACCAATGATCCTCTCCATCCAAAGGTTGTCTGGAAGAGATCGCTTTGATAAGCGATAAGACCGCCCATTATGTTTACTTTTATTTGTTTATTTCTTTATATCTGTTGTGTCTAGCTTGTAAGGTATAATAATGAATTTTCATTCATTCATTCATGAACTCCCGTTGATGAACCTGAAATTTGAATGAAACTGTAGGTCAAGTTGTTTGGTTTTGGCACTATTTTATTAGTCAAAAATTAAGGCCGGCTTGCACAACAATCCCTAAACGTATTTAGCGACTAAACATGTTTACATTTTACGTATTTGTATGATTTGACAACTCCTTAAATCATGTTTAGCCACTAAATAAATACGTTTAGGCATCGTTGCGCGAGTCGCGCTAAGAATATTTTTTTTTGTTTTGGAATACTCGCGATATTTCAGTTCGGGGCGAAGCACTAGTAATTAGGTAGGCACATTGTGGCAGTAAACGAAGGCTACCTGACGCAGTGGGCGTATAGCCGGCTGAGACGCAGGAGGTAGCGGGTTCTATTCTCGCCGTGGAACAAATGTTTACATGATCTATAGATATTTGTTCCGGGTCTGGGTGTTTTTCTATTTATTATAAGTATGTATTTACAAAAAAAAAGTATATAAGTATTCTATCAGTTATCTGGTTCCCATAGTACAAGTTCTGATTAGTTTAGGGCTAGACAGAAATGTCCAGCAATATTTATTTATTATTTTTATTTTATTAGTTAGGTAACACGAAGAGGAGGATGTTCGTACAATTTATTTTTGAAATTTCACTTTATTTCTTAAAAGTTGTAAGTACATTTTTTGGTACCAATTGCCTGGGCACTCCTTTTTGGATTACATACGTAATCCGAAGTACAATAATACTCCAAATATTATCGAACCAAACACGCTCTTGTCTACGGCGTAGAACCTTCGTAGACGTGCCTACGAGATTTATTGCATTAGATAAAATCTCTGAATGTTTCATCTGTTATGTATGATAATTTGAAGACAGTCTACGAGATAATAATTTGGCAATAATTTCTAGAATACGGGCCGAGAGTTTCCAGTTTTGTGGATATCTATCACTATTATTCTCTTAGAGAACGAATCAGAATTGAGGTGATTCGTAGACGAACCAAAGTCACCGAGATATCACAAAGAATTAGCAAGCTGAAGTGGCAGTGGGCAGAACACATAGCTCAAAGAACTGACGGCCCCCACGGAAGAACCAGACGGAACTGATGGTCCCCCCCACTCGAGAGTGGGGACCATGCTTTGGAAAGTGCTGCGTAGAACGTCCCCCCCCCCCCCCTACTGGATGGAGAGACGACCTGTTAATTAATAATAATAAATAATTTAATTCAGGCAACAATAAAATAGTTACAGGATAGTAATGAACTTACGAGTATTCTACGGCCCATAAAGATACCTGTTTTTTATGTACGACATTAATTTAAAACACACATCCGGAGTTGTATTATCTGATTATATAGGTGGGTTTAATACCGGACGCTTTGTAAGATCGTGAATAAATACGCAGGTTTAATATTAGTTTAATTATCACTTTTTGTACAAGCAAACTATCAATATTAGTGCGGGTCGCTTGCAAGCTTGCGTCAGACTGACCCATCAGTACATACCTACCTATTTACATCTAGTTATGCACAGCTCACAATCAATCTTCGCTATTACTTCTTCTTCTTTCATGTCAATGGCTATGTGACTTCTAAATTTGATTAGCCCAATATAGATTACTGGTGGTAGAGCTTTTGTGAACGGGCTCGAGGAAGTGGGCACAACCGCCTTGCCTTTATCTGCCGCCAAATAGCAGTACTTATGCTGCTGTGTTCTGGTTAGATGGTAATGGTATGTTCCTGTAATTACTGGCACACAGGCATAACAGCTAAGTCCTATAGTGTGGCAACGTATCCACATAGAGATCCAGACAACATAATAGCTTGTTTTGAATTCTATGTGGATATCCATGAGCTGCAGTAGCCACTTAACATCTGGTGGACTGCATGCTTGTTTGCCATATAAGTAGTATAAAAAAAGAGAGCACCTTCCACACCCCTCTCAGTTGCCTGGTACAAGTCATTCCATGTGCAGGTGGTTGGGCATAGAGGACATGAGAGCCGGTGGGCCATTGCTATTATAAACAAGCTTGAATATTTATCCAGTAATCGATACATAGCGCGCAGAACAGATGGCCGATGGGGCCGGAAAGTGCTCGAATGGAGGCCACGGACCGGCAAGCGCAGCGTAGGACGTCCACCTACAAGATGGGAAGACGACTTGGTAAGAACCGCAGGTCGGCGTTGGATGCAGGCCGCTTCCAACCGCAGTTCCTGGAGATCAATGAGGGAGGCTTTTGTCCAGCAGTGTACGTCCTACGGCTGATATGATGATGATGATGAATCGATTCATTTCCAACAACCAATTTTTAACATAAATAGGCGGCGCCTTTGCGATGATGGCGCTTCGGCTTAGTCAGTTTAACAAGTACACCTCCTTGTATTATAAATTAATATGATTTCTTTACATTTTTTTATACAAACTGTTGCATTGATATTTTAGGACTTGATATTAAGGTTGTTTAAAATTTTCTGTGGTAAATTTGAAAAAAAATTAAATCACAACATACTAGCCATTAGCCCTACCCGTGTTTTCATTTAATGTCGTACGTAACAAAACACGTATATACCTATACCTTAGCATAAAATACATCTATAATATAAAAATGAATCGCAAAATGTGTTGGTAAGCGCATCACTCAACAAGGCCTGGACCAATTTGGCCAATTCTTTTTTTGTTGTATTTCTTATTGTCAGGAGAAGGTTCTTACTGTCATTTTTTCTTTCATAAGAATGAAAGAAAAAATTAAGAAAATTGCGCACAAAATTAGAAAATTTAAGAATACTTAACCACCATATAAAATTATTTATAATCTAACCTTAGCGCTTTTATAATGTAACCTTATGACGTTTGACATAGAATTGACAGAATGCGTGCTGCAAATAACGTCAAAGAGGATGTAAAAAAATGAATATCGTTTGAAACAGATGCTTCGGTAGGAGTTATCCCGAGATATATTGTCTATATATATATAAAAATTAATTGCTGTTCGTTAGTCTCGGTAAAACTCGAGAACGGGTGGAGCGATTTGGCTAATTTTGGTATTGAATTATTTGTGGAAGTCATGCATTTTCTCATACATAATGATGGCCGGGGACAACAATTGACAATTCTACCAGGGTGACTTATACTGTCAGCCCGCGTTATACCTATGCATGTCAAGCCGATACGAAGTTCGGGGGGTCCACTAGTATTATTATAAAAACAATTCATCGCAAAAAGTGATTTCTTAGTGAAGTTGTCTGTAGCGTAGCGAGCGACGCAAAAATGCGGTTTTGATTCCCGCCACGGTACAAATGTTTTTTCAGCAAAATATTTCCATACATCTTCAGGATCCCATCGCTAGACCAGCCATGCAATTAAACTATTATAACGAAGTAATTACGCAGCACATAAACAAAACAATAGCTCTTTACGGCCTCTCGAATTTGATCTGATGCGTAATTCTTCCAGTGTTGCCAACTTTTTTTTATTATTTAGGCTGATATTAATTGTCTAAGTAATACATATATATTTTTTACTAGCCCATACAGTCCCACTGCTGGACTGCTGGGCAAAGGTTTCCCGCTCTTCCTACCACTTATCACGGTCTAGAGCCATATTCCGCCAGTCTCTTTGGAAGACGTCCAAGTCATCGCTCCAGCGCTTTTTAGGCCTTTTTCGGCGTCGCTTTCCGTCTTTAGGAGTCCATATGCTTGTCTTATATTATATTAACAAAAATATATACGGGTCGTCCGTGGTGCAGTGGACGAATAGCCGGCTGAGACTCAGGACGTAGCGGGTTCGATTCCTGCCGCGGAACAAATATTTGCGTGATCTGCAGATATTTGTTCTGGGTTTGGGTGTTTTTCTATATATTATAAGTATGTATTTACAAAAAATAGAGTACATAAGCATTCAATCAGTTATCTGGTTCCCATAGTACAAGCTCTGCTTAATTTGGGGCTAGGTAGCGCTGTGTGAAATGTCCAGCAATATTTATTTATAAAAAATAGAAAAGAAGCAGTGAGAAGTGAACTGCTTCGGATCAGTTCAGACCAGGCGGAAGTATACATGAAAATGTGTTTTCTTATTATGGAATTTGGTAGTTAGTTTATAAATGAGTTTTGGACTTATTTTGCGAATCAACAATATCGTTGTCTATAGAGGACGCTTCGACTGGGTTTAAAAAATATTACTTAGAGTGAAGCAGGATATTTGTGTTCTGTGGAGTGAAGATCTGCTATTTTCGATTGCCAAATTATGTGATTACAAAAATGCAAAAAAATAATAAAATTATGTAAATAAATGTAAGGTGTACTTTATGTATAAATATAATTATATCATTGTGTAACTTGTAACGAAGTAATTTTTATTATTCTCTCTGAAAAAAAAAATATATTGTGCTCAAATATACACAAATATATCCGCAGTACATAAAGAATATGATTTTTAGCACTAAGTGCGTCTTTTTACCTATTTGTTAAGTAGGCATAATAAAATATTTTCAATCAATTAAGTAAGCGACCACAAAAGCGATTTATATTATTTTGTACTAGGCTTATGCCTTGCAGTGAGACACAACAGGCTCGTAATTGACCCAGCGAGCGAAGTCAGACACTTCGCTCGCTTTGAGATTGGGCAAAAAATGCTTTTGTCTGTCTTTGATTTTCTTTTTTACGTTCGCGATTTTTGATTGGGGTTAAAAGGGGAAAGTTTGCTGTAGCGCTATTTATCGACGGATTTCAATCAAATTTGAGAGGCACACTAAGAACTTCATTCTACAGAAGATGTTGTGAAACAAATTCTAATAAGAGGGATTCAAATGGAGGGGAGAAGAGGGGATGCAGTTTGCTGTGACGTTTTATATGGACGGATTTCAATTTTTAAAATTTTTACGACGACGACTACGCAGTCTTCTCCGCTTATACAAGACGAACCCGTTGACATGAGATTCAACCTCCTAGGAGCAAGGGAACGCGAGTAATCGCTTAAACTTATACCAATATTTTGCTCAAAGTCTACATAAGTAAGCCTATAGGAAAATTGAAATTCGATTTAACATTGGACTTTCTTTGTTAATTTTGTAGTGCACATTTCTTTTTGGAGTTGGGACGCGAGGTCTACTGTTCTCACTGAACCAGTAGTAATAATATCTCTTTCTCTTCCCAGCTATGTATCCCAAATGGTGGTGGAGTCAGCTTTCCTGGTCGTTCTTCTCCACTTCGCTCTATCCTCAACGTCGTCATCAGAAACTTGGCACTCTTTCATGTCTTTTGACACTACATCTCTCCACTTCGTCTTGGGTCTACCTCTAGATCTTCGACCGGGGATGGAAAGTTGTAGTGCCGAATTCCCTACGTAGTCAGGTGGCCTCCTCTTCCACGTGACCGTACCATCGCAGCCGACTCTCCTGCATCTTGTCAGCGATGTCGCGCACCCCCAGGCTTCCTCGCACGTCCTTGTTACGGATTTTATCGAGCCTGGTTACGCCGCACATCCACCTCAGCATCTTCATTTCGGCGACTTGGATGGTATGTATGTTCTTCTGCGTTACGGCCCAAGTTTCGCTTTCATACGTTAAGACTGGTCTTATGATAGTCTTATAAATGAGACCTTTAAGTTTTACTGGCATCCTTTTGTCACGGGTGACACCGGTTACTTCTCGCCATTTTAGCCATGCTGCGGCTATTCGGTGCTGAATATTACATTCCACATTCCCAGAGTTATGCATCATACTACCCAGATACATAAATTGATCACACAAGGTGACCAATTGCCCATCAATGTTGATCGGGCTATTGTTTCTTGGGTCTGATTCATTGAACGACATGAATTGGGTTTTTGATATACTTAGCATTAGGCCGGTCTGTAACGGTTGCTTCCACAACAAAAGCGCCTCTTGTAACTCGGCACGGCACGGTCGTCAGCATATATAAATGTCCACAACGCTGAGGTCTGCGCGGCCTCTGTGAGTGAATCCAAAACCAAGCAAAACAGAAAAGGACTAAGTACTGAGCCTTGGTGAACGCCTTCTGTGACCGCTATCGGTTTTGTCTCACGCACTACCGACCGTGACCGTACCATTGACCTCGCTCCCCCATACATGTCGGCGATAATGTTGACATATTGTTCGGGGACATTCTTCTTGCGAAGGCTCCACCATATCGTGTCTCTCGGCATCCGAACCAGTAGTAATAATAAGTAGCTAAAAACCAAAACCATGTTATGTGGCTGGATCTAGCCAAAGGGAGGTAAGTTGGCAACACCACCCAGGGTCGTAAAGATACTTTATGGATCTAACTACATGTTTATTACTTTGTGGGCTTGATATGTGCTCGCGCTGAAGGAAAACTTGCTTCTATGATATAGTGGAATGGGGGGTGTTGTTCTCTAATAAATATTATTATTTTCTCCGCGAAAGGTTTCCACATTCCCCTCGCTTTCCACCGTCACCTTTCCTTTCATCTCAATCACCGAATACTATTATCTTTTTATTATACCTAATTAAATTATATTTTATCTTCAAAAAAGTATATTATATGGTCATATAGCAGTTTTGTATTAGTAGGCTTCTAAATTTGTTATTAAATGTAGTTGAGAAAAATGCGGCCGGTAGCTGTTGCGTTGCCGAACGTTCAGGATAAACGTAGCCATTTTTAGGATTCCGTACCCAAAGAGAAAAACGGGACCCTATTACTAAGACTCCGCTGTCTGTCTGTCCGTCTGTCACCAGGCTGTATCTCATGAACCGTGGTAGTTAGACAGTTGGAATTTTCACAGATGATGTATTTCTGTTGTCGCTATAATGAAAAATACTAAAAACAGAATAAAATAAGTATATAAGGGGGGGGGGGGGGGGGGGGGCTCCCATACAACAAACCTGATGTTTTTGCTCTTTTTGTTCGATATTGATAACGATAACAGGTAGACGCTTAAAATATTCACAGTTTGCTTAGTCATATACTCACTTTAAAAATAAATAATTAAATTAAAATAAAACAAACATTTAAGGGGGGCTCATATACAACAAATGTGATTTTTTGCTCGTTTTCACTCGATATTGATAACGACAACAGGTTTGAAATATTCACAGAATATTGAGTTATATTATTCTCTTTAAAGGTAAACAATTAAATTAAAACAAAATTAATATTTACGGGAGGCTTCCATACAATAAACGGGATTTTTTTGCCGTTTTTGGGGTTCCGTATCCAAAGGGTAAAACGGCACCCTATTACTAAGGCTCCGCTGTCTGTCTGTATAAGTGTCAATATTTATAATAATATACTTCTTTAAAAAAAAAATTATTCAACCTGTGACATCCCACAGCTGTGCAGAGGGTGGGATAAAGACGACGCTGAGTTTAAAGACTGGCATTGCTGATGCAGGAAATAAGGCTGCCAGGCTAAATGGGATTAGGTGGGCCATGTAAGATGCATGCACCCGGTCAGATGGGCAATGATCGTCACGCAGTGGGTGCTTGAAGACGGGAAACGGTGCCGAGGAAGTTCTAGTAGACGCTGGAGTGATGATCTCGATGCCTTCGAGACAGATTGGTGGGATTGGCAGGCGAGCGAAAGTCCTGGAAGACAACGCAGGAGACCTTTGCCCAGCTGTGGGATGACACAGGTTGAATAATAATAGTATTTTGCTTTTATCTTTGACTTCTTTAATGATAAGATTATTAGTTTAAGTTTAATGGTGTTATCAGAGTTCTGTCTGTACCTCAAATGGTAAAAAAGGAACCCTTATAAGATCACTCTATTGTCCGTCTGTCCGTCTGTCTATCCGTGTGTCACCACCGATTTTCTCGAACGGGTGGACCTAGCAAGTTGAAATTTATACCAGATATGTTATAGGATATATTATAGGTCTATATAGTCCCTATTAGGTGTATAAAAATCAAGGTCCTGAGTCAACACTATAAAAAATAAAGGTAAATTTAGATTTTCCCGAAAACTTTACCAGAATTTACCTTAATTTTCTATTATTATTTTTCGAAATTTGTGCTTGTGAATAAAATAAATATTTAAATGGAGCTCATATACAACCGACATGGTTTTTTTTCAGTTTTTATAGATAATGGTATGGAACCCTTCGTGCGCGAGAACGACTCGCACTTTGCCGGATTTTTTATAAGGAATGAATTGCATTATTTTAGTCTTTTTATATTTAGAAAGTTGTATTTATATTCTGTATCCTGATACAGAATAATTGAATTATTAGGTTCGTATTAGTTAGTAGTAAGCTAGTAAGTTCAGGGTGAACATGAAAGTCCTCTACGTGAATCACGGCAAAAGTTTGAACTCAAGTCTCTAACAAAGTTACTGCAAACGAAGCAAATGTACAGAATTTAATCTTTGCTGAAAGCTCTCAAATTAAGTTACCAGACAAGTAACACATCAAATTAATTCTAATGGTCCTCGGAGTAAAGTTTAAAATTGTACGTAAAGTTCGGAAATGTTTGACCTACAATCAGTTTGCAGTAACTGCCCTACTATTGATTGATTGATATAGTGTTATCTACTTCTTCTTCTTAGCGTGTCAATAGTTCTACTTATATTGTGTTAGATAGGTACTTGGCTACATTGATGGCGTCAGGAGAAGTCATTTGTAAGTCAACCATTGTGCAGGTGTTCGGACACAAAGGGCACATTAACAGGTGTTTCATCGCCTGTGCAGGGTAACCACAGTCGCATTGCGTTTGTCTGGGATCCCTGAACCCCCATTGGCACATATTGACTCTGCAGCGACCAACCTGTGTGCGAAGCCTATTTAAGGACTTCCACACTGACCACGGCAGGTCGTGCCCTGGTGGAAGCTGTTCCTAAGGGAGAATGAAGTCAGGTGGTGGGGGGTTACTATCTATCCACAGTGCGCGTCTAGCAACGGATGGGTCGTCGCTGGTGGCCTGCGTGGGACGCTGAAAGCTCTTACGACTTTTCAGGCGGCCTTGTGGGATTTGATGGCTATATACAGGATGTCGACTGTCATGCTCCTGCTTATATTTTTCTATGGAGCAGGCCACATCTCGGCGCACCCCGGGGGGTGGTATGCCTGCTAAAGAGTAGATGAGGTTTAGAGGGGTTGACTTCAGACATGCTGTTATAATACGGCATGCGTTATCTACTAGATAGTAGATACCATTATAGCTACTCATAAATCATAACACACACTCAAAACTCACAAAAAAATGGCACTCCGGGAGTGCAGACAGAAGTGAAAACTTAAACAATTACGAGATACTTATAAACGGAGGTGTGGGTAACAGTGTCGCGAGTTCAATGGTTTTTTCCCATCTCATAAATGCCCAACTCGCCTGAAGAAGTTTTACTTCATATACAGAGGTAACGGTAACGGTAGCGGTAACAGTGTCGCGAGTTCAATGGTTTATTCACATCTCAAATAATGGCCAACGCGCCTAAAGAAGTATTCACTTCATATACAGAAGTGATGGTAACGGTAGCGGTAACAGTGTCGCGAGTTCAATGGTTTATTCACATCTCAAATAATGGTCAACCCGCCTAAAGAAGTACTCACTTCATACACAGAAGTGACAGTAACGGTAGCGGTAACAGTGTCGCGAGTTCAATGGTTTATTCACATCTCAAATAATGGCCAACGCGCCTAAAGAAATATTCACTTCATATACAGAAGTGATGGTAACGGTAGCGGTAACAGTGTCGCGAGTTCAATGGTTTATTCACATCTCAAATAATGGCCAACGCGCCTAAAAAAGTATTCACTTCATATACAGAAGTGATGGTAACGGTAGCGGTAACAGTGTCGCGAGTTCAATGGTTTATTCACATCTCAAATAATGACCAACGCGCCTAAAGAAGTATTCACATCATATACAGAAGTGATGGTAACGGTAGCGGTAACAGTGTCGCGAGTTCAATGGTTTTTTCCCATCTCAAAAATGCCCAACTCTCTTAAAGAAGTTTTCACTTCAAATGCAGAAGTGACGGTAACGGTAGCGGTAACAGTGTCGCGAGTTGAATGGTTTTTTCCCAGGACGACGAGACGTAAGCGCACCGCACGTGTTCGTGAGCTTGTCCCGAGGCGAGGCGATTACGTTACGATTCCTATTACTGTGCGTTGCAGTAGGGAGCTTCATAGAAATAATACTGAACGGCTCGAGCTGATGTGACGATCCCTTTCCGAGTTGATATGTGTACCTTTATGCAACCAATGTCTGGCGTCCCGCGGCTCGTGACGGCTTCAAAGGCACGTAGCACGTACGGTTCCAGTAATTGATAGTAGGTATACTACGTGTTTAGCTATGTTCGACATAAAATAAAAACACGGGTAGGGCTAATGGCTAGTATTGTTTTATAATAAAGTAAAGTAAAATACATTTATTTATTTAGGACAACAGTAGGTACAGTACAGACAAAACAGAAGGTAATAAAATGAAATGGAACATTGAAAAAGACATTCAAATAACATTATGAAAATGTTAGGTACCTACCTATAAAAATACAGAAAGACAGATATAAAAACAACAGAATTAGAAACGGTCAGAATAGGCAGGTACCTAACAAGAGCTACATAAATACGTGGGCGCTAAAAGGTTCTGTTCAAAATACCCTCCATCGTCCGAGACACGTTCTCGGAGACCCGGATGACGACATCACTTCCGCTAATGCGGGTGAGTCATCCACATTAGACAGAGCAAACACTCCACAAATACACCGACCTCGCCGGCGAGGTCGACGAGTCCCTTTAGTCGCCGCCTACACGAGGTACAAGCACGTACCCGGGCGTTTCTCTTCTATCCCCGTCCCGGCAACAGCCCAAGCCGAGGTTCGTACCTAAGTGGTGCCCTTGCGCTAGTTGCCTCATCAAAAAATAAAATTATAGGGCTGAGTGCCTTCTGCGCTCGCCAAAAGCTCGGTTAAGCCTCAGAGGCCAACAGCGAGATAAGTCCATTCGAAAAAAAAAAATAAGTTCTGTTCATAAAGGATCAGTCTCAGCTTTGTGTTGGTCCACTCGACACTAAGTGCAGACCAATGCTGAGCCTGTTATAGTGAAATAGGGTTTTTGCAAATACAATACCATAGAAAATTTAAAATTTTCATATATTCTTAATTTCAAGTCCTAAAATATCAGTGAAACAGCCTGAATAAAATAGCTAAACATATAATATTTAAAGCGTTACCTACAAGTACCAGGGTATGTTGGTGTTCGAAATAACTCATTAGTCATTATACAGCAGTCAGTTCATACTATATATTATTTATTTAAGGTTCTGGAGGTACAAGAAATAGTGTATAAGCTAGATATAATGATTGCACTAGCTAGATGAAAGCACTACTTTGCTGCACACGGCATTATGTACTAGCGGAGCGAAAACAGGCGCGCATATTCGCCGTCACATCACAAAACAGACTCTAAACTAGATATTACGTAGATAGTAGACATGTTTGTAAATAAGTAGTTTTATATATAGTTTTAGTTAGAATATAAGTTATTTTAAATTTGTGTTTTTTTATTTAAAAACATTGACTAACGTCGCTACATATTCATTCATCATGTAATACCTACTTGTTATACTGACTAAGCGGCATCGTCGCGAAGGATTTGCCTTTACGTTAAAAGTTTATTATCAATGTATCAGTTACAGGATAAATATATTGTTTGATAATATACCTACACACACAAATGAAAGGGGTTATTTAGATGAGCATAATAAATAAACTTGTGAAATGTTTACCATAGAAATGTGAAATTTATTTTGGCATCTAAAAACACTTTAATAAACTTATGTTGTGCTATTGCATAATGCTTGCCATCTAACCACAGATACTATATTGGTGACGTCTCGAGATATCTCTTGTTGTCCCTGTCAAATCCAAAACCCGCAGCCATTTCCGAAAGAAATATCAAATCGGCCTTTATTTTTGGATGTCGATTGCAAGAGTAGGCAGTAAGTTTTATATCGAATTTATCACCTAAAATTAGTAGATTTTCTTTAAAATTTGATATTAAAACTGGTAGTTTTTTTTCGAGAAGTCTTTTTTATGTTTTGAGAAACCGTCACTTGAATATCGACAGTGTAGTACCAAACACCCTGTATAAAAGCTACCAGTATTAAACCCACCTCGAACTTCAGTTAATACGATTCCGGATGTGTGTTTTAAATTAATGTCGTACATAGCAAAACAGATTGTATCTATTCCGATATATTCTGTATTTCCGATGATAGGCAAAATGCCGGGGCGTCTAACATAAATCGTAGTATGTATAACTGTATATTAGTTATCCGAAAGGTCTCAAATAATGTATAAGTGGATTATTCTATTCACACAATGGTGGGCAATCAACAAAATAGCCCGTAAATTGCTAGTCCAAATTATATAAACGAAAGCTCGTTCGGACGAAGGCGTCTAATCAATGAGGCGAAGGCTACTTTGCATAGCTTATTCAAAACTGTAGTCAACCCACGCTGTCTGCTTAGCGGTAGGAAGAAAAGGTATTCAGATTTCTTACGAGTAACTTACTTACTTACTTAGTGGTACTTAAGAACCAGAAAGATACATATTAGGTACCCACAAACATATTTATTGAAGTAAAACTTCTTTACGCACGCTTGACTTGGGGAGTAAGCTGGTGAATGCGTTACTAAAAGTGCAAACGGAAATTGAGAGGGAGATATAAGTTATTGAAGATAGAAAGAGAGAGAGTTACGTTTCGTATATTTTTAAACGTTATAATGTGTGAGTGCGAGTTGCGTCTGTTCAGAATGAACGTAGACTGATCGACCTACAGACGTGTGGACAATTTAGTAATTGAACAATTTCATAAATTAATATTTTGAAAAAGAAGTTTTACTTCAGTCGTATGGTCTAAAGCACACTCGTTTTTTTTGCAACAAAAGCTCTCTTAAATTCTGATAACAAAACACTAAGGGCGACTTTTCAACGATAACTAATCGTGTTTAGTGCCTCAAATCTTATAAATACGCAAATTTAAACATGTTTAGTCTTTAATTACGCTTAGGGAACCTTGTGCAAGCCTTAATAATCTAGATGATTCAGCGGTGACTTACGCCAGTAGTCCTGGTTTTTTTATGACGCATTATAAAAAATCTGCCGGGACAATCTAGCTAAGTAGGACTACATCAAACATCGGGGAGCCAGTATCACTGCGGGGCCACTTTACAAAACAATGACCCACCTGCTCTCATGACCTCTCTGCCCGACCACCTGAATACGAGAGGACTTGTACTAGGCAACAGAGGGTGTGGAAGTTGTTCACTATAGATCTAATATTTAAATGATAATAAGCCTAATACACGAAAGAAGAATAAGAATGACGCATCATTTTCAAATCTACTTTTGCTACCTACTGAGTGACGCAGTGGACCATCCGCTGGACAGCGCAGATTAAGACGGCCTCACTAGATGGAAAGAAGACTTAATAGGTTAGTGGGAGCCGTTGGGTACAGATCGCACATGATAGGTCACTCTGAAAATCTACTGCCAAGAACTTTATGCTTAAGTGAACAAATACAATAAATTGGAACGTAGCGATGGGGGGGGTTTTTTTAATACTTTTATAGACTTGCGTTTGACCACGATCTCGCTTGATGGTAAGTGATGATGCAGTCTACGATGGATCACGCTTGCCTAGAAGAAACCTATTCACTCGCGACTTGAAGACACCCAGGTTGTAATTATCAGGAAACAGACTCTGGCAAGGCATTCCACTCTTGGCGGTGCGCATAATAAAGGTCAATGAGAACCGCTTTGTGCGAATGGGAGGTATTTCTACCATATAGCAGTGGCGCACTGCAGAGCGTCTGGTTGTCCGATGATAGAATGGAGATGGTGGGACTAGGTTGAAAAGTTCCGCCGCACCTCCCCGAAAAACCGAGAGGCTTGCAACCTTTCGTCGATGCTCCAGGCTGTGGAGCCTTGCATCAACTAGCTCATCGTTGCCTATGAGCTTCTTAGCTCTTCTCTCAATTGATTCCAGAGCTATACTCAGCAATATTGTCGATCAACTATTTGAAACAATAAAAAATAAAAGAAATTCACGGCGGAACACTGGATAGGTATCTCCTTTGCTATGTTCCGCAGTGGACTTCTTATGGGTGATAATATAATGATGATGAGACGATTCAAGACGATATAAATTTTTTTACTGATTAAAGACCTTTTGATTTTCTTAATATCTCTTTGAATTGAGGTATGGTATGGGTAGAACTTTATACCACCGGATGCGTCCCGGCTTCCGTTTTGTAAAGGCCGAATTATTCAGCCGTAACCGGAATGAATATGGCCACAGACAGGATGCAGATTTGTCTACGGGTCGGATGTAGCCTTGGTACAGTCAGCGACATAGATTGATTAGAAATTTAACCAGAGTAATTTTTTGTTTGTTAATTAATAGTTTAGAGTGTTAAATTGTTTATTTAAAGATATGATAGCAACGTTTTGCGTAGGCATTACTACGGCAGGTGACCGTTAGTGGCATTAACAACTGAGCGCCTATAAACTGCATTGGGTACGCTCACGGTACGCTACAACGTTACGAATATCATCGTTATCATTTCAGCCAATGGACATCTGCTGAACATTGACCTTGGTCTTGTATGGTATACCCAACGGCTCCCGGCAATTTTAATTAGTTATCTTCTTGATGTTTCAGAAGCTATTTGGCTTTGCACAGATGTCAAATCAAATATAGTAAAGTATGAATGCACTCACGGATAGCTGTTTAGTCTTAATTCTTTACTGTACACAAGAAAGTATATTTATACATACAGAAATAGAGATGGGCGAACTTAACCCTAAGAAAAGTTTTCTTCCATTAAACTTTTGAGGCTGGAGAGAGAGAGAGAGAGAGAGAGATGATTTTAAAGGTAGGTGTGTGTACAATATACCTTAAATAAATAGTAATATATATACTTACCCAAAACTAACATGAACTAAAGTATATACCTAAAGTATATTACAATAATAAAATAAATATAGATATACTTATCATCATCATCATCATCCACAGCCTGACTTCAGGCCTCCCCAAGTTTGTGCCATCCACCACGATCCTGCGCTAGTCTCACCCATTGGCGGCCCGCGACTCTAACGATGTCGTCCACCCATCTCGCTCTTCTCGGCCACCATTCAATTGCTACCCTGCTCCACCTGTCATCACCACGTCTTGCCAAGTGTCCCGCCCAATACCATATCAGCTCCATAACTCGATTCCCAACGTCATGAACCTTCGTTCTTCTACGGATCTCGACGTTTGGAACTCGATCCAAGAGTTTGATGCCGAGCATGCTACGCTCTATGGCTCTCTGTGCAACTCTTAACCTGTACACAGCCTCCTGCGTGAGCGTCCATGGCTCGGCACCGTAAGTCATGGCGGGCAGAACACATTGGATAAATAAGCGGGTCTTCAGACTCTCTGAACTTATAATAATATAAAATTACAGAGAAAGATAGTGCTCTTTAACTTTCCGTTTAAAAATGTTGAATAATGGGCTAGCGCGAACTTCACTAGGAAGGGCATTCCAAATTTTTACGCATAAACGGTGAAGGACCGCCTTAGCGGCTAGAAGTGTGTAGAGGTGTTTTGAGGAGGAGGACCGACATGGCACACTGCAAGGGACAAAAAATTTAAAACGCTCACCGAGGTAGAGAGGAGAGAGCGGATAATATAATACTTTGAAACGCTCACCGAGGTAGGGAGGAGAGAGCGGATAATATAATACTTTGAAACGCTCACCGAGGTAGGGAGGAGAGAGCGGATAATATAATACTTTGAAACGCTCACCGAGGTAGGGAGGAGAGAGCGGATAATATAATACTTTGAAAAGGAGAGATAAGATGTGAAGATCACGGCGAAGACGAATACGAAGCCATTTAAGTTGCGATCTGAAGTTGGATACTATAAAAAACGGTTTAGTGGTTTCTGAGATTAATAACAATAATAATAATAAACTCGCAAACGAACTACTGGCTGAGATAATATATATATTTCAAGCGCTGGCTATGAGAGGAAAAGAGAAAGAAGTAGAAGAAGAAGCAGTGCGTGCGCACATTACACACTGCTCTTTCTTGCTCCTACAGTGTGATACAGACCATAGGCCTGCAATGTGTCTTAGATATACGAAACGTAACTGGCTATGAGAGAAAGAGAGAAAGAAAATCTGTACTCGCACCTTTTTCTCTTGCCCCTGCAATAATATATGAAACGTAACTCTTTCTCTCTTTTTATCTTCACTAACTTATATCTCCCTCTCATTTTCCGTTCGGCTCGCAAGATCACACTTTTCGTAACGCTCTCGTCACGCATTCATCATTCACGCAGGTTATCCCCCACCAAAATACAAACTAGCTCTGCTTTATGCAAACTCATGAAAAAACTAGGCTAAACCGCAAATGCATTGTAAACATTTTATTGTGTAGCTTTATTTAATATCCGTTTAAGGGGAGACCGGAGAGGAATTGCCCATGCAACACGTACTACCAAGATCATTTCTAATTGCAGCATATTTCTACCTTAATAAGATATTATTTTAATTTGAATAGTATTTATCTGGGAACCCCAACCATATATTAGATCAAAATACTTACCTAAAATGAAATAGAAGCGTATCGCATTCTGCATGTTTTTACGTCATAAAAGACCTAATTGTTTAATATTAAAAACAACAACATCTTACGTATCCTAGTCATGAGAACATAGATTATATCGTCTTGTTATAGAATAACAACACAATGAGAAAAATACAAGTTTTCAGTCATCATTTTTGGTACTACAGAACACGGTCAAAATCTAATCAAGTTTAGCATCGTTCATTTGCTATCACTGTCGCTCTGCGTGGCTAAACTTAGTCACTAAACAGGGATAGCGATATTCAGGCCGAAGTTTTTGACGCGGCCGAATTGAAGTTGCGCTCGGGGTTAGCCGGCTTCTTACCGGTTTGATTTTATTGAAAAGTTTCAATACAGCTTTCTGAAATGCATTTTTTAACATTAATTCAAAGTATGAGGACAATTCTCTTGACACAAACTGATATACAAATAATATTGGTTTAACAGTATTATTCGTCGCTTCCGAGGATGAATACCGAACACCAAGAACTCACATTGTTTATTTAGTAAATTAATATAAGTTTTTATTATAATAGCTAGCTGACCCGCCCGCAGCTTCGCAAGCTTGAAATTTCGCGTTCCCGTAGGAACTTCGAGATAAAAACTTCATAAAACACTGTTGTCAAGGTGACGCGACACTTCATGTAAATGATGGTTAACAATTCTTCTCATCCTTCTCATTCTCTTTATCCTTCTCATCCTCCTTATCCTCATCATTCTTCTCATCCTTCTCACCCTCTTTATCCTTCTAATCCTCTTCATCCTCCGTATCCTCGTCATCTTCTGCATCCTCCTTATTCTTTGCATCCTCTTCATCCTTCTTATCCTTCTCATCCTCCTCATTCTCCTCATCCTCCTTACCCTCTTTATCCTCTTCATCCTCTTTATCCTCGTTATCCTCTTCATCCTCATCATTCTCATCATGCTCTTCACCCTTATCATCCTCTTCATCTTCTTCATCCTTCTCCTTCTCATCCGTCTACGGCGGATATGCGTTGGTTCTACACTTATCCTCCTCATCCTCTTCATCCTTCTTATCCTCTTTATCCTCTTCATTTTCCTTATCCTCTTTTTCTTCTTCATCCTCCTCATTCTTTGCATCCTCTTCATCCTCCTTATCCTTCTCATCCTCCTTATCCTCCTCACCCTACTCATCCTCTTCATCCTCTTTATCCTCGTCATCCTCTTCATCCTTCTCCTTCTCATCCGTCCACGGCGGATATGCGTTGGTTTTACACTTATCCTCCTCATTCTCTTCATTCTTCTCATCGTCCTTATCCTCCTCACCCTCCTCATCCTCTTCATCCTCTTTATCCTAGTCATCCTCTTCATCCTCCTCATCCTCATCATCCTCTTCATCTTTTTCATCCTCTTCATCCTCCTCATCCTCTTCATCCTTCTCCTTCTCATCCGTCTACGGCGGATATGCGTTGGTTCTACACTTACCCTCCTCATCCTCTTCATTCTTCTCATCCTCTTTATCCTCCTCACCCTCCTCACCCTCCTCACCCTTTTCATCCTCTTTATCCTCGTCATCTTCTTCATCCTCCTCATCCTCATCATCCTTTTCATCCTCTTCATCCTCCTCATCCTCTTCATCCTCCTCATCCTCTTCATCCTCCTCATCCTCTTCATCCTCTTTATCCTCGTCATCCTCTTCATCCTCCTCATCCTCATCATCCTCTTCATCCTTTTCATAATTTTCATCCTCCTCATCCTCTTCATCCTTGTTTTTCTCATCCGTCTACGGCGGATATGCGTTGGTTCTACACTTACCCTCCTCATCCTCTTCACTCTTCTCATCCTCCTTATTTTCCTCACCCTCCTCATCCTCTTTATCCTCGTCATCCTCGTCATTCTCCTCATCCTCCTCATCCTCATCATCCTCTTCATCCTTTTCATCCTCTTCATCCTCCTCATCCTCTTCATCCTTCTCTTTCTTATCCGTCTACGGCGGATATGCGTTGGTTCTACACTTTTACTCCTCATCCTCTTCATTCTTCTCATCCTCCTTATCCTCTTCATCCTCCTCATCCTCTTCATCCTCTTTATCCTCGTCATCCTCTTCATCCTCCTCATCCTCATCATACTTTTCATCCTTGTCATCCTTTTCATCATCTTCATCCTCTTCATCCTTCTCATCCTCTTCATCCTCCTCATCCTCTTCATCCTCGTCATCCTCTTCATCCTCTACATACTCCTCTCCCTCATCATCCTCTTCATCTTTCTCATACTCTTCATCATCTTCATTCTCTTCATACTTCTCCTTCTCATCCGTCTACGGCGGATATGCGTTGGTTCTACACTTATCCTCCTCATCCTCTTCATTCTTCTCATCCTCCTTATCCTCTTCATCCTCCTCATCCTTTTCCTCCTCTTTATCCTCCTCATCCTCTTTATTCTTCTCATCCTCTTCATCATCTCATCCTCCTCATCCTCTTCATCCTTCTCCTTCTCATACGTTTATGGTGGATATGCGTTATAGAAATAACGCATATCCATATAAGAGGATGAGAAGGATGAAGAGGATAGGCTTAGACGGCCGTAGAGTAAGTGTTTTTACACTTACTCTACTACTACGTGGCCTTTACGATGTATCTACTTACGGTCTACGTATGGTCTACGGTGGTACTACGTTAAAACGTGTACACGCGTTAAACCTAAACGACACTGAGTTTGAGTCTACTAAATTGAATTAGCTATAAGTTTTTTTAATCCCGTCCATCTAAAGGTTGCAAATCATAAATGAAGCTACATATATGAGGTAGTATGGACCCTTAAATAACCAAAAACCTTAACCAAAAATCGACTTAAGTTAAAATAACGAGAGTTGGAGTAGGCAGATGATAGTGTAGAATGCTTGTTGGAGGTTCGCCAAGTGAGGTTTAACTGACAATAGGAGCTTAGATACAATGATAAATGTTCGAGAGTTGCTCGTAAATCGTATGCTGTTTAGTTTGTAGCTGTATTTTGGGTTTCTAATTAAAGATTAAGAGTGACCGCACACAAGCCTCGCGCTACAGCCGCAAAACTCCGCCACCTGAAGCTGAAAGCCTCGCGCTACAGCCGCAAAACTCCGCCACCTGAAGCTGAAAGCCTCGCGCTACAGCCGCAAAACTCCGCCACCTGAAGCTGAAAGCCTCGCGCTACAGCCGCAAAACTCCGCCACCTGAAGCTGAAAGCCTCGCGCTACAGCCGCAAAACTCCGCCACCTGAAGCTGAAAGCCTCGCGCTACAGCCGCAAAACTCCGCCACCTGAAGCTGAAAGCCTCGCGCTACAGCCGCAAAACTCCGCCACCTAAAGCTGAAAGCCTCGCGCTACAGCCGCTAAACTCCGCCACCTGAAGCTGAAAGCCTCGCGCTACAGCCGCAAAACTCCGCCACCTGAAGCTGAAAGCCTTGCGCTACAGCCGCAAAACTCCGCCACCTGAAGCTGAAAGCCTCGCGCTATAGCCGCAAAACTCCGCCACCTGAAGCTGAAAGCCTCGCGCTACAGCCGCAAAACTCCGCCACCTGAAGCTGAAAGCCTCGCGCTACAGCCGCAAAACTCCGCCACCTGAAGCTGAAAGCCTCGCGCTACAGCCGCAAAACTCCGCCACCTGAAGCTGAAAGCCTCGCGCTACAGCCGCAAAACTCCGCCACCTGAAGCTGAAAGCCTTGCGCTACAGCCGCAAAACTCCGCCACCTGAAGCTGAAAGCCTCGCGCTACAGCCGCAAAATTCCGCCACCTGAAGCTGAAAGCCTCGCGCTACAGCCGCAAAACTCCGCCACCTGAAGCTGAAAGCCTCGCGCTACAGCCGCAAAACTCCGCCACCTGAAGCTGAAAGCCTCGCGCTACAGCCGAAAAACTCCGCCACCTGAAGCTGAAAGCCTCGCGCTACAGCCGCAAAACTCCGCCACCTGAAGCTGAAAGCCTCGCGCTACAGCCGCAAAACTCCGCCACCTGAAGCTGAAAGCCTCGCGCTACAGCCGCAAAACTCCGCCACCTGAAGCTGAAAGTGGCAACTTAGTTGTGAATGCACGCGAACGCCATTGTTTTTATTTTGATTCTTCACTTTCGGCTACCATGATCACGCGAAGCAAGAAGCGGCGCCTCGTGGCGTGTAGTCACCGGCGTCAATTGTGTGCGACGAGTTTATATAAAATGTATGAATAAAAGCGGCCAAGTGCGAGTCAGACTCGCCCATGAAGGGTTCCGTAGCAGCAAGTAACATAATATAAAAGGTCTTGTAGTTCGTTGTAACTTTTTTGTATTTGAGTTGATTGAATGAAAGGTAAATTGCAGTTTGCGATTGATGACGTATTAAAAAAACTACTTACTAGATCTCGTTCAAACTAATTTTCGGTGGAAGCATGTACATCATATATTTTTTTTAGTTTTATCATTCTCTTATTTTCGAAGTTACAGGGGGGGGGGGCACATTTTACCACTTTGGAAGTGTTTTTCGCGCAAATTATTCTTTTAAAACAAAATGATATTAAAAACCTCAATATCATTTTTAAATACCTATTCATAGATACCCCACACGTATGAGTTTGATAAAAAAATTGAGTTTCAGTTCAGAGTATGGGGAACCCCCCAAATTTATTCTTTATTTTGTGTGAAAATCTTAATGCGGTTCAGAGCATACATCTACTTACCAAGTTTCAACAGTATAGTTCTTATAGTTTTGGAAAAAAAATGGCTGTGACATACGGACGGATAGACAGACAGACATGACGAATCCATAAGGGTTCCGTTTTTTGCCATTTGGCTACGGAACCCTAAAAATTCCGTAGCCAGTGCCGCGTGGCTTGTGTATGCCACGCGGCACTGCAACGCTTGGTGCTGGTTTCACAATGTCTAGATTTTTTGTATACATTTGAGATGAGGGCCCTATGCATTTGTTGTTATGCGGTTACCACTGCCTATAAAAATGTAGATACTCTTTAAGTTACGTCCAACTAAGACTTGGCCTTCATGAAATTGCATTACACTTCTCACTCTAAGACATTATGAATAGTTTTCGAATGAATATTCCTTTTTTTTGACAGTTAAAACATCGTCAAGAGTATGTTGTACCATGCACAATAAAGACGGAGAAGGCGTAAATAGTGCAGATAATTATTTAAAAACAAACATTTATAATTTTTATTGTTAATTTTCACGAAAGATGCGCCGCGATGTACGTATGTGTCTTCATTTAATGCGAATATAGTAGCTGATTGGTCTTATTTGGTGGCTTTATCCTCAGGGAGGAATCAGTTTTAAGTGCTCAAAAAAATATATATTATTAATTGACCTTTTATCTGCAAAGTGAACATACAAAAAAGTTCTACCTGTTTATTTACTACGAGAAAAAAAAATAACAAAATGTAGCTGTTTTCGACTTTCAATTTGATTCAATCTCTAAACGATGTAAAAGTTTGTAATTTTTCTTTGACTTAAATATGGGCAAAGAATATACCTTCAAGTTGTAGAAATGATTCTGTGCTGCGACGGTCTTTAACGTGGCAATTAATTATTTTAAATTTTTCCGAATAATTAGTGGGCGTACCCTTAGAAGGTGGTTGCGCGGGCGACGGGCGGCAGTGTACCGGTGACTGTCGTACTGGAGGGTTGTGCTCGTCTGCCTCGCGCTCACCTTTTTGATGTATGTGACGGAAGGAGCGGGGCTGAAAAAATAGCTACGCCCATTCGCTCAAGGTTAGCGCCTTAAACTAATAGACACACAGACAGATGAACATGTCGAAACTAGAAGGATTCCTAATTCGACTACGTTACCCTAAAAACTGCTTTGAAATGACCATCCGTTTCGGAGCTACGATGCCACGGAAATATACACAGATAAACAAAAGCTTCGAATTTATACATTGTTTATGTCCGGGGTTAATAAAAATACGGTTCTGGGCACAGATAATAAAATAACAAAGGTATAAAACAACTACGACACGCCATAAACTTATAAGATAGAGATTTTATTGAATAAAATGCCGGCTGTAACCGGGGATTGCCAGGAAATAAGGACAATCGCCTGTAAAGTTTACTAGAGGTTCACATTTACCTCAGCTTCTCTTTTGAAGGAAAACTTAACGCACGCTTAACTTGGGAGTAAGCTGGTGAATGCGTTACGAAAAGTGCGAACGGAAGTTGAGAGGGAGATATAAGTTAGTGAAGATTTCGTATATTACGTTTCGTAAGAGTGAGAGGTGCAAGCACACATTTTCTTTCTCTCTTTCTGTCATAGCCAGTTGATTTGTCGCATTATCTCCTATCCCAAATTAGCCTAAATTATACAAATTGCATATATATATATATAAACATTATATATACCTACATACATATAGATGGAGCTATAGAAGTTTTACTTCAGCCGTGTGCTCTAAAGCACACTCGTTTTTTATCTAACTGACGGTTATAGATGAGTGGTTTAGAAGTTACAAAGTATAAAATACTGAAAATATTGCTCATATTATTTTTGTGCTGTGGTAGTGCTTTAAAGCTGAAGACATACTTATCTAATATGTATACTTCTAATTATCTATATTATCTAATTAATAAGACAAAAATCGCCGATAACACGCAAAAGACAGCTAAATTGAACTGACTGGACGGGACACGTATGTTGAATGCGCGATGACTTGTGGGCACAGAATTGATAAAACACCAGAACAGGCATTCAGTTGTGATTGCAAGCCATCAAATTATGAAAAACTAACTAAAAAAAGACCCTAGGGCCTTACCACAAAAAATATTTTAACACTGTTTAACGCGTGTTTAAAATATTCTGATACAAAAATGGGAAAGAGTTTTTTTAAACATGCGTTAAACTTTTGTTTAAATTTTTTGTGGTAACACTGCTATATATTAATTTAAACATTTTATAATTTATATGTATCATAACATCTATGATTATATTATAGGCATTTAATTTTATATTTATAAAATTGTGATATATACTTGCTCTAATAATATCTGATTTACGCCGCTGTCCTTATTTGTTCACATAGATCCGGTCTATCCAAAGGTTGCCTGGAAGAGATCGTGATTTTAGCGACAAGGCCGCCCATTGTACCTATGACTTAACAGTGTATTTTCTTTTATTTGTTTAGTTTTAATAGTGTGCAATAAATATCTAATCCAATGCTAGTTTTTTAATGTGTCTTTTCTAGGGGTGATTGTTTTTTACTCGCGCCCTCCGATGTGGCATCGATAAACAGGTCTTTCAAGAACACATAGGCGTTTGGAACTAACTGTTGTCAGATGAAAATAAGATTGATAAATTTGTTTTCCTTTTTTAAAGTAATCAAGAACCAATTACCTACGCGATCAACGGCTTTCATCACCAGAAGGGGCTGTCGAAGAGTATGAAAAACATGTATCTGACGTCACCACGGAGGAGTGGCACAAATGTTTTCATAATTGGATTCAATCGTATGAAAAAGTGCATTGACGCAACGGGAGAATATTTTGAGAATCATTAAATTCATTTTTGACTATTAATAGTATTTTTATTATTGACTCCGGAAACTTCTAGTGTGCCCCTCGTATAAGGCAGACTCATTTAATATTGCGACTTAATTTGGGAATATATTTACAGGTCGTTTCTACGGTATTTATTTAGGAAACCGGACGTTCGTGTTAAATGAGTTCTCGATTGGGATCAGGTCTATTAAAATTTAGGCCACCGCGCGAAATCGATGTGAATTGCTAGTTATTTGCTCTAACACGTTGAGGGCGACTTGCGCAACGATGTGAATTGCTCTTTATTTGCGCTAACACGTTGAGGGCGACTTGCGCAACGATGTGAATTGCTCTTTATTTGCGCTAACACGTTGAGGGCGACTTGCGCAACGATGTGAATTGCTCTTTATTTGCGCTAACACGTTGAGGGCGACTTGCGCAACGATGTGAATTGCTCTTTATTTGCGCTAACACGTTGAAGGCGACTTGCGCAACGATGTGAATTGCTCTTTATTTGCTCTAACACGTTGAGGGCGACTTGCGCAACGATGTGAATTGCTCTTTATTTGCTCTAACACGTTGAGGGCGACTTGCGCAACGATGTGAATTGCTATTTATTTGCTGTAACACGTTGAGGGCGACTTGCGCAACGATGTGAATTGTTCTTTATTTGCGCTAACACGTTGAGGGCGACTTGCGCAACGATGTGAATTGCTCTTTATTTGCTCTAACACGTTGAGGGCGACTTGCGCAACGATGTGAATTGGTCTTTATTTGCGCTAACACGTTGAGGGCGACTTGCGCAACGATGCTTAAACGTATATAGTGGCTAAATATTATTTAGAGAGTTCGCAAATCATACAAAGACCTAAGACAAATTTAAACATGTTTAGTCGCTAATTCTGTAAGTACAAAGTTAAATAAAAAGCTTAAGTTATAAAGCTGCCGTCCTATAACGTTCTCGTAAAATCCAGTCCATCCAAAGGCTGTCTGGAAGAGATCGCTTTTAGCGATAAGACCGCCAATTGTAGTATCGCGTGTCTAGTTTTAAGTATTTTAAATATGATTTATTAATTTAAGTGTGGTAATAAAGCGTTTCATATTCTATTCTAAATACGTTTAGGGACCGTTGTTCAAGCCGGGGTAATTGGACTGCTGTAAAACACTTGTTAATTCTTTTTGTGTTAGTATGTTTGTAAGGGGTAATCTCAGAAACGATTAAACTGATTATTTTTATTGTATTGAGTAGAAACACGATCGTATACATATTTTTACTAGAGACTACTCTCTAGTCAAAACATTTCTAGACACTCTATAATGTAATTATACTCTATTTTTCCGTTGAGTAACTTTTCTATTGCGGTCATATTACCCTGACTGCAGTATTAAATTCAACCCATTAACCATAAATTGACTTTTGGATATCGATTCCCCGGAGTTAGCATATCAGGTTTATTAGGTAATTTACTGCCCAATTATGGTACAAACAGAGCCAATTATGGAACAGTTGAACAATCACCAATAACATCCCATGAATTAGCTTGTTCCAAGCTGCTCTGACGTCATAGGATAACAGACTGTGACGTACAAAACAGCTACCTTTATTGTTTTGGTGCTATATCAAAGTTAACCGAGGAGCATACTTTATTTTTTTCTCTACTGCAACTATTTTTTGAAATAGTACACCATAATATTCAAACATTGGGGCGTGGCCATACACGTTTGTGTATGCATCGCAGAGGTATGCATGCATATAAAATGTTTTTATTTTCCGAGGCGGAAGGAAAACATTCCCCGCGTAAATGGAGACGGGTGTAATGTCACGCAAGATCTGTCATCTGTCACTCACTAGACACTCACCCACGGGATTTTGAGGAGTAAAAACATTTTGTTTTTGCCCTACTAAAACCATACTGGGGGCCAATCTCAATCTCTTATAGAAATATTAATTATACTGATATTTCGTACCATGCCCCTCAATTAGTAAGCTTACTTTATTGTTGCCAAGGCGAAGCAGTTTTGGTGACGTCACCATAATCATCATCATCATATCAGCCGTAGGACGTCCACTGCTGGACAAAGGCCTCCCTCATTGATCTCCAGGAACTGCGGTTGGAAGCGGCCTGCATCCAACGCCGACCTGCGGTTCTTACCAAGTCGTCTGCCCATCTTGTGGGTGGACGTCCTACGCTGCACTTGCCGGTCCGTGGCCTCCACTCGAGAACCTTTCGGCCCCATCGGCCATCTGTTCTGCGCGCTATATGGCCTGCCTATTGCCACTTCAACGTGCTAATCCGTCGGGCTATGTCGGTGACTTGAGTTCTCCTACGTATCTCCTCATATCTAATTCGATCCCGTAGAGAAACCCCGAGCATAGCCCTCTCCATAGCTCGTTGAGCGACTTTAAGCTTATTCATAAGGCCAATAGTGAAGGACCACGTCTCGGTTCCATATGTCATCACTGGTAACACACACTGATTGAAGACTTTCGTCTTAAGGCACTGAGGTATGTTGGACGAAAAGACGTTGCGAAGTTTCCCAAACGCTGCCCATCCGAGTTGGATTCGACGATTGACCTCTTTCTCGAAGTTGGACCTACCTAATTGGACTGTTTGTCCTAGGTATACATACGCGTCGACAACTTCAAGAGCCGAGTTCTCAACCATAACTGGCGCAGGCAAGACATGGACATTCGACGTAATTTTGTCTTGTCCATGTTCATTTTAAGCCCTACTCGTTGGGAGACTCGATTGAGGCCTTCGAGCATCGTGCTGAGCTCTTCCATCGACTTTGCCATGACCACAATATCATCGGCAAACCGAAGGTGAGTGATGTATTCGCCGTTAATATTGATGCCCAATCCTTTCCATTATCAATCGGCATCGTTGGTGAGACTCAAGCACTGCCCATGTTTCGATCGAATCGAAGGCTTTCTAATAGTCCACAAACGCGAGACATAGCGGCAAGTTATACTCTTCGGTCTTCTGTATGACTTGCCGCAGCGTATGTATGTGGTCTATGGTACTATAGCCTTTACGGAACCCGGCTTGTTCGGTAGGCTGGAAGTCATCAAACCTGCGTTCGAGACGGTTCGCGATGACCCTCGAAAACAGCTTATAAACATGACTCAAAAGCGAGATGGGTCTGTAATTCTTAAGCAAGGTGTTGTCACCTTTCTTGAAAAACAGAACCACCACGCCCCCGTTCCATGCTTTTGGCGTCGTACCTTCAAGCAAGGCGGAATTAAAGAGCTTCTGAAGGACTTTAAGTACCGGTGATCCACCCGCTTTCAGAAGCTCTGAAGTGATTCCGTCCTCACCCGGCGCCTTGTCGTTCTTAAGCTGCTTCAAGGCCATCCTGATCTCATACAGGCTGATGTCCGGAATATCTTCGGTATAATGTCGGGTCAGTTTGGCTCTTGGGTCGTTGGCCGCACTGCAAACAGGTTTAGTGACCGAATCGTAGAGCCGTCCATAGAACCTTTCGACTTCCCTTAACACTTCCGCTTTACTTGACGTTATGCTGCCATCTTCCCTCTTCAGCTTCGTCATGCGGCTCTGCCCAATAGAATTATCTCTCGCGAACACTTTGGAGCCTTTATTCCGCTCTATCGTATCTTTAATACGAGATGTATTAAAGGTACGAATATCGTGCCGCAAGGATTTCCAAATCTTTCTATTGAGCTGCCTATGTGACTGAGCATCATCGGGAGACTGCAGTCGCAAAAAACGTCGTTCAGCCATGAGGTTAAGGGTGTCATCAAAGAGTTTCTGAGGTCTATTGGTACGGGGGGTCTTAAAGAACTGGGACCCCACCGTATGGACGGTTTTTACGAACCTGTTATTGATCTCGTCCACTGATGCATCTACTTCTAGACAGTCAAAGCGATTTGCAAGTTCGAGTTGAAAGCTCTCGAGGTTTTGGATATGTGCGCGAGTGGGTCGGAGTGTAGATTTCATCAAACGGGACCTTTCAAGTTTAACGTTCATATTCAATGTGGCTCTAACAATACGGTGATCACTGCCGGTTTTCACCCTGTGAATCACAGAGACATCATTGAATATCCGTTTCTTGTTGGTCAAGATGAAATCAATCTCATTTCTCGTGGAACCGTTGGGACTCATCCAGGTCCATTTCCTGTGAGGCGGCTTCTGGAAAAAAGAATTCATCATAAAGAGTCCTTCTTTCTCCAGAAAATCGGCCAGCCTCTGTCCCCTGGGGTTCCGTTGCCCATATCCAAATTGCCCCACTCTCAACTCATCATCGCTTCTAATGCCGAGCTTTGCATTGAAGTCCCCCATAACAACAATAAAGTCACCATAATAGTTCACTAAAAACGTTTCACATTATAGCTCAAATAAAGCGTAAAATTATACCAAAAAGTGAGTAAATCCTGTTTATTTTTGTAATGTTTTATACTGAACGACTAGAAAGCACAAAATATACGACATTATTAGGATATATTATAGGATTATAACAGTAAAGTTTAAAAGTTTTGTGGTTCAAGTCGAAGTAATGTTGCTACAAGCTTGAAACAAAAGCTCCTGAAACATGATGGTTTTCTTCAATGGTCAGTGGTTTCAAAAGATTGATTAAAAACATTGTAACATTGAGGCGTGGCCATACAATTTGTGCATGCATACACAATGTTTTTGTTTTCTTAGTTCTTGTTTTAC
Organism: Philereme vetulata; assembly: GCA_918857605.2. NCBI lineage: Eukaryota > Metazoa > Arthropoda > Insecta > Lepidoptera > Geometridae > Philereme > Philereme vetulata. Next base: position 596,660 of record OU975452.1, on the reverse strand, counting down.
AGAAAATATTCCCCGCATGTAAGAGGGGTGTAAGTCATGATATGTCATCTGTCACTCACTAGACACTAACACACGTCAAAGTCAAAGTCAAAATCTTTTATTCATTAAAATCACAAGGATCACTTTGATCGCGGGTTTATGAAGTTATTTCATTTGTGACCATGTTGCGGTGTTAAATAGTGAGTGTTGCATTTAATTATTATCAATGGAGTAGATAAAGATACTACTTCTACTTCTTCTCTACTTTTTGAAATAAATATTTTGTTTTAACCGGAATTTCAGGAGACAGCTTGTACATGAAAACCATGGAAGTATTATGTACTACGTACAACAGGAATGAGCTCTATTTGTGCATCTTGCAGCTAAAATAAAAAAAAATAAAACCTTATGCAAAGGTTGTAAGAATCTGTTTGCGCGCAAAATAAAAATGAAGCCGAGTGAGAGGGCAACCACTGAATGCTGTGTCTCGTTCTAACATAGTACTTATTACTTCAGTGTTGCCAATTTAGTGGATTTTCCACTAAATCTGGTGGTTTTGATTAGCGGACAAATATGGGTTTTAGTGGCTAGTGGAATTTAAGAATTAAGTATTTTTTTTCTTGAACATTGGATCAATGATTATAAGGTCCAGTCGTATCGTTTTTGGAGTTTAATTTCATCGTGCAGGCAGCACTGTTTTATATAGTGAGTAAAACGGCCAAAAGGACGTGCATCAAGGCCAGAAACTGTTAAAAATAATGTCAATAAATTATTATCGGGGATTCCTCGTGTTCCCTTTCCCTCTCAAGTCTCAATTTTAGTTCGCGCTCCGTGTGTTGGTGTTGGTGGTTTTGTTTCGTGTTTCCTCATTGATAACTATGCCAAAACCACAGTATACGCAACAGTTTCGGGATTCTTGGCTTCAGGATCCACAAGATTGGCTTCAAGTAATTGAAAGTACTGCTGGTCAAGTACCAAAATGCAAGTTTTGTGGAATGAGTTTACGGAGTCATTATGGAGATATAAAAACGCCTGGGATGTAGAAGAAGCTTTAACAAATAACAAAGTTGTAACCGGATGTTTGATAATTGCACACAAAATTATTATTTTTACCCAAAATATCCACGACTTTTTGGATCCAAAATGCTATGGATCTATTGGTGGGATACCGATTTGAAAAACAAATACCTACTCGAAATGCAAGAAAATGGATTACCAACGGAAGAAAACGAAATTATGCGAACTCGGTGCATGTAATTTATAGTGAGTTTAATTGAAGAAATAAAAAATAGGCTCCTGGAAAATGTGGAATTAATGAAAAAAATATGTCGAATCTATCTTAAAAACATTGTTTTCTTATATCTGGCAGATTTGTGGTCATTGCAAAAGGCAATGTCGAATGCCAAAAATAAAGTTAGTGGAAAATTTAGCGATTTTTAAGATGGTGCGTTTTTTATTAGTGGATTTCTGGTGGGTTTAGAAGTCGATTCTGGTGGGGAGGTTGATACTTCGTTGGCAACACTGTATTACTTCCCACTGTATATACTGTATTTTTGTATACTGTATATACTTATGTTATTTACTTCCACACTGTATATATATCAAATTAAATCGCCGACTCGGACGTTACTGGCGGAGTGTTTTTTGATTTCGTGATATTTTTGAAGAATTTTAGTTAAAATGGGGAGAATTTGTGTCGTGGAGGCTTGCGGAAGCGAGTATTATCCTGATTGTGGTTTATCTTTTCACAGGTAATAGTTTGAAACATATTTTGTTGGTGAAGAATTACGGTGACCATGCATGACTATCCAATCCTAGTTCAAGAACAAATAATTTAAATACCTATGCATTTTTATTCCTTTTTCTATTAAAATAACTTTGTTTCAATTTCAGATAACCCCACTGCAATGCAATTTAGATATATTTTGCGAAAGTTATTGTATAAAAATAGTATTAGGCCCAGCATAAATGCCAATTGCACCACTGATGATTATGAATGGACTACTGTACTCGAATTTAGGAACAAAATGAGGGCTATTGTGGAAGAATGTAATAAAGATCAGTCGACATCAAATGATAATTTGTTGGATCTCGTAGATACCTAACGCTTGTGTTTCAGATTTTAAACTGAATATTATTTATTATATTGCTGCATATATCGTGAATGGGAAGATTGACAAAATTTCTTGTTCAAATTGTCGTATGGTGTTGTTGGATCACAATACCATAGATCACAACTAACTACTGTGTCGACATATCACAATTTTCTGCATTTACTGCTTTTATTGATAAAGGAAAACTTAAGCATGTTTCCAGATTTGTATTTGAAATTCTGAAGTACACTGAAAAACTGTTTATTATATTATCAAATCAATCATTAAAAACGTACACAAAAATTATCATGTATGTTGTCCAAGAATTTTATAGCAAACTACACCACATCCTCCTCAATCTATATTTGAAGATCCACATGATATTCGTTTAACTCATAATGCAAAATTAGAATCAATGAAACATATTAGGAATAAGCTGGGTTTGCGGCAGAAACTTCACAAGATTGTTTTATTTAGCAATGTCTGATTTAGAATTAAACTTAAATGTAAACTTAACTGTTTTTTCCTTACCTAATTAATGAAATATACCACAATAGGTAGCTTATCGTAATTTTATCTCAGTCCAACTGCATGTCGTGTCCCACAAGGACCAGTAGGTAAGTACCTACCTATATGACGCGAGTGTGAAAAGCAAGCAAAAACAGGAAATGTATACCTGGTGCCGTAAAGTGCAAGTTTATCATTAGCATCTTCGATTAAAATCCATCTGAAGCAATGATCTGGTGACGTCAGATCACAAATCATTTTTTATAATTATTGTCCTTAAATCATATTTCAATATGGTCACCATCGCCAGAGAGGGATAAGAGGTACAGTTACTGAGCTCTCTTTCGGCTTCAATTTTGCGACAACAGCTCATTCCTGTTGTATGTAGTACTTATTACTTCCATGATAAAAACAAATCTTTTTGTTTCATGTTTTTGAAGTAACTTTACACACGCTTGACTTGAGGTATAAGCAGGGGAACGCGTTACGAAAAGTGCGAACAGAACTCGAGAGGTGTATATATGTTAGTGAAAATAGAAAGAGAGCGAGTTACGCTTCGTATATTTTTAAACGTTAATGTGCGAGTGCGAGTTGCTTCTGTCCAGAATGAACATATTCGTAGACTGATCGACCTACAGACGTGTGGACAATTTTGTAATTGAACAATTTTATAAATTAATATTTTGAAAAAGCACACTCGTTTTTTGTGTAATGTTTCGAAAAGGCTTAAGCTTATAAACTAGGTATATTAGCTAGGTATGGAATGCTCTCGAACAACATAGGGCTAATTGTTTCATGAATGAAACATCCTTTTAACCCTGATCAGCAGTAGGTGTCGCTGGCAGAATAATACGCAGAGATACCACATCGGTTCTATAGTAGACTATGTACCTACGACTGAGTGAATGAAAACATATATTTATTGTACATCTTATAACGCACGCAGATACCACTCAAAGGAAAGCGTAGGACGGCCCTCCAATAGATGGAAAGACGACCTGGTTGCTGGGAGCCGTTGGGTACAGGCTGCACAAGATCGGTCGCTCTGGAAATCTATAGGGGGGGGGGGGGTCAGCAGTGAACACCCTTTGGCTGAAATGATAATGATGATGACACCTTATTAAACTAAGCTAAAAAAAGTAAATTTAATGAAAATTAATATTATGTAATGAAAAATGTATTTATTGCTACTTATCCTACTTATTAGATAACTAGTTACTTATTTCTTAGACATTACAATAAACGGGTTTATGCAGAAGATTATCAGATTTATCTAACTGACGATCCCTGCACCAGGCAAAGGCTTAACGCGAGGACCTGAGTACGATTAACAAATTAAAATTTATTTAAAGTAAATTAACGGTTTTATCTTTAAAATCTAAAATCTCTAAATATTTTCCAGACTACCTTTGAATCATCATCATCAACCTATAACACTCCACTGTTGGACGTAGGTCTCTCCCAGGATGCGCTATTTAGCCCGATCCTCAGCTCTTCTCATCAAATTCTTGCCAGGCACAGCACGCAAATTGTCCCTCCATCTAGCCGGAAGGCGTCCTACATTTCGCTTGCCTAGACGTGGTCTCCACTCCAGAACACGTTTACCCCAACGGTTATTGGTTCTGCGGCAGATATGACAGGCCCACTGCCACTTCAGCATGCTGACCCTCTAAGTATGTCAATGGCATTTGATTGAAGAGTATCAATAATAAAATTACGATTTAACTGTTTTTCCCTAATATAATACTGACTCCAATAATGAAACTGAGAAGAGGTATTTATCTGACTAAGCATGACTGTTTCTAATAGGTAGTCAAAACTGTGAATAAACAAAGCGAAGTATCTACCTATATCCTTAAAATAAGCACGATAGCTTCATTGAGCTCTATATATTTGGCTCTGACCTGGAGATGTACAGCTGGACTGGCTGGACTGGTAGAGGTCAAGCGAGGTCGAGCTCAAACGCAAGCCTATTCTTTAAAAATATATAAAAAACGAGTGTGCTTTAGACCACACGACTGAAGAAAAACTTCTTTTTCAAAATTTTAATTTATAATTTTGTTCAATTAAAAAATTGTCTACACATCTGTAGGTCGATCAGTCCATGTTCATTCTGGACAGACGCAACTCGCATTTAAAAATCTACGAAACGTAACTCTCTCTCTTTCTAACTTATATCCCTTATAACCCTCCTAACTTCCGTTCGCACTTTTCGAATCGCATTCACCAGCTTACTCCCCAAGACAAGCGTGCGTAAAGAAGTTTTACTTCAAAAAGAGGGCGCGGCGTCCCACCCAACAATCAGCTCACTCATGTCGGTAGAGATACCTCAACTGGTAGAGTATGAACATGAACGCACTCGCTTGCTACACCAGTATCGGCTGCTAGAAACCGCATGGCCGTCACTACGCTAGACTCTTTATTGCATCTCTGGCCCTTCAATTATACAAACATCGTTTAATGGGTGCTTCAAACAGTAACATGTACCTAGAGTAGGTCAATGGTATCTCAATGTTTTAGTGCCACAACATTAGGTATTACAGACAGGAAAATAATTTAAAATAAAATAATAATTGACCTTCGCCAACGCAATATTTGTAGGTATAATTGAGTGGCAGAATCGCGTGCTATTAAATAAACAGTCTTATCAGGAGTGCCTTATCGCATCTCTGTCTAATCTATGCCAAGTTCGAAGGCAGACGCGTGCCGGGGAGGGTGAAGGGGTGCAGGGGGATTGGCCCGGCCGGCCGGACCTGAGATCCGTGCGTTTTCCCTAGTCCGCGCTGTGCCGCTGCGTCGGACGCACGCTCGCAACACTCGACGGAATCACACCACCGCGCCGCTAAAACACCAAATCCTAAATTAAATTGCTTTCGGAAACCAATTCGAGCAGTGTTGTGTTTTTCCCCACGCCTGTGACGTCACAACGCACCTGGGGTAGGTCCGCGCGTCAATATTGGACGTAACGCGATCCGTTTGAGGGAAACAGTATTTCTGTGGTGGTAAGTACACATACATGTTTTTGTCCAATAAAACTGTATACAATAATTACAGTTAATTAGTTCGTGTCTGTGTGCGTGGGCTGAACCAATAACAGCTCAAAGACTTCGCTGAAAAGACTGAAACGAATCTGTAGACGCTTTTCTTTTCATTGGCTTCACGCTTTGTTCGATCCCGAAAAGTGTACCTAAAGATATATTATACCTCTCAACTATTTCAATATAAAAACCTACCGTTTAATTACTTTTACTGTGTATCTTCAAATATTTTTTTATTGTTTATGTTATTTGTTATAATATTTATGAAATATTTTAATTGGTTAAATACTTATTAATCGAATATTTTTTACTCTTGTTGATGCGGTAACAAGAAATAAAAAAAATCGTGAAAACCATCATACCTTTCAATTTTACTAGAGTTAACATCATTATCAAATGACTTTAAATTTTCAGATATTACGTAAACTGGTCGATTGACCTTAGTACCTAGGGTACCTACCTTCTAAGGTCAAAATGAATTCAAAGTAACGATGTTGCTTATCATCTATATTTTCTCTATATTTTTTTTATATTACATGAAGATGGAACAATCTTATCGCCCACCTGATGTTAAGTGGTAACCATCGCTTAACAGAGAATTGCTTCGTAGGTCACGCACTTTAAAAACGTGTCCTACGAAGCACTGCCCTCTGCCCATCAACTTGAGGCATACAGGTGTAAAGCCTCATGTGCCTGTAATTCCCTTCAAACCGAAACACAACAAATGCTGCTTGGTTGCAGAATTAGATATGGTGGTAGCTCTTCCAGGCGAGCCCTTTCACAAGGAACTCTACCAGGTATCATATGGTCTGTAGATGAAAGAGTCTAGGGCCGTCTATGTCCAATGGATATCTCTCTTCTCGGATAATGATGGTGATGATATATAACTTAAAATAAACACTGATTACGTATTTTATTTAGAAAACTTTCGTAGCTCGAAACACCGATAAAACGGTACGTGATAAATCCCGTATTTATAATAATGACTACTCTGATTAGGTACATACCTACCTATATCCAGCAGTGGACGTTTTATGGCTAACACGATGATGGTGATGTTGAAATGCAGACAAGTGCGAGTTAGATTTCCGTTTTGAGTATTCCGTATAGATATAGATACTCGATAATTTGAATCAATTTTGTACTAACCGGTTGGTTACATTTTGGAGAGTCGTATGTAGGTACTAAACTAATTCATATAATGTAGGAGATGAAAAGTAACATTAATTACGCAATACTTCTTCCTCTTTATCTTCTCAACGTGTAGATACTTTACAATTCATAAATAATATATAAAATACGGGATTTCTCTACGGGATCGAATCAGAAATGAGGAGATACGTAGGAGAACTCAAGTCACCGACGTAGCCCGACGGATTAGCACGTTGAAGTGGCAATGGGCAGGCCATATAGCGCGCAGAACAGATGGCCGATGGGGCCGGAAAGTTCTCGAATGGAGGCCACGGACCGGCAAGCGCAGCGTGGGACGTCCACCTACAAGATGGGCAGACGACTTTGTAAGAACCGCAGGTCGGCGTTGGATGCAGGCCGCTTCCAACCGCAGTTCCTGGAGATCAATGAGGAAGGCCTTTGTCCACCAGTGGACGTCCTACGGCTGATATGATGATGATGATGAAATAAAATACAGTTATGTATTTAAAGCAATTATATAGTTCATTTATGGCGGGTTCCTATATCCGTCGGTAACCAGCTACGACTCGTTTCTCCTTGAAAATCTGTCAAAAGATTGACACTAGTTTGACACATTTTCAAGGAGATACGAGGCGTAGTCGGTTACCGACAGATATAGGAACCCGCCATTAAGGACACAACACAAAAGATACCTACTTATATAATACTAGTTGACTCGCCCGCGGCTCCGCACACGTTTTTTCGTAAAACATTACCCTCCTGCGCAGTTAGGTAATCGTCAGAAAGATATACAATTCCGTAGTACATTAATTTGATCTATCTCGCCAGCGTTTGCGATTTAGCGCACAAAAACATATTTTTTGTCTTTTCTGTACTACAATATGTATTTATTATACATAAAAACCTTCCTCTTGAATCACTTCATCTAGTGCTGAAAATTGCATTAAAATTTGTTTAAGTAGTTTAAAAGATTAAGCGAACAGACAGCGGAAGCGACTTCATTTTATATTATGTAAAGAAAGATTAAACAGGGTTTTTAAGATCATGCCCGTGCGATGTCTGGTGTACGGGCAGTCTACACGACACGTTACAAAAAAAAAACACTTTTTGGAGGCTCACTGAATTGGATCATATACGCGTCTTTGGTACTGCTTAGGCCTTCCCTTGTACTGGTGTTTGAGCGCATAATGGTATACCAGTAAGTGTGTTAAGGACCAGAGGCGTTGCGTATGCAGATTTTTTGACATCCGCGGATTCGGATCTTAAGATTTTTTTGAAGAAACTTCGTTTGGTGCAGAATTAAAACTAAAATATAAACTATTAACTGCAGAAACTTCGCTTAATATCCAATACCACGCACGCAGTTGCCACGCACTTAAGGAGCGAGGCCGTTGAGAAACACGGAGAAGCGCTGGCTGTTTCTCTTGACATCTCAAAGGCCTTTGATAGGGTCTGGCATGATAGCCTTATTATTAAACTTCCATCATCCGGTCTGCCCACTGATCTATGTGTCTGGATATAGGACTTCTTGAGGGAAAGTTCGATACGAGTCGTCGTTGAAGGCTGCTCGTCCTATCAATTGGCGATTAACGCTGGGGTCCCTCAAGGGTCAGTACTTTCCGCAACTCTTTTCTTGCTGCATATCAACGATAGATAGATAGATAGATAGATAACTCTTTATTGAATTACCACACAAACAGAAATAATAAAAAAAATAAGTACTGGGTTAAAATAAATAAGACAATACAATGGGCGGCCTTATCGCTAAAAGCGATCTCTTCCAGGCAACCTTTGGATGGAGCGAAATTTTTAAAAATTACGGAGTGCGGTGTACTTTAGCGGATACATTACATTTACACATAATATATTCTAAGATATAATAATAATATGAAGTTTTAATCCTAATACTTAATATACTATAAAATAGACTAATATATAGGTATATACATATAGCAAACTATACTAACAGATAAAATAAGTACATAAATAGTAAATAAATAACGCTAGGAAGATGACATCGTCAGGTAATGATGTTTCACCTTCAATTTGAAGACGTGTAAGGACGATGACCGTCTTACTTCTTCGGGCAGAGCATTCCACAGCTGAACAGCCTGGACAGTAAAAGAAGCGCTGTAAAAGGAAGTGCTGTGCGAAGGAGTTCTGAGTATCAAGTTTTCTGATGACCTAAGAGTATAGTTATTTGAAGAATGGAGAAATTCAAATCTATCTTTCAGATAGTGAGGAGAGAAGGTCTGCTAAAACCCGAAAACTTTGGGTATGCACAGTTGTGGATACATCTAGTGTACGAGCCAGTGGAGCGCAGATTCAGTCACTCAAGGAGGTCATGGTCGAGCGCTTAAACTTTTCCTTGAAGGCAATCTCCGACTGGGGTGATGCCAATCTGGTCAAGTTCAATGCGAATAAGACCCAGGCGTGTCTGTTCTCCGCAAAACGAAGTCATTTTTTACTAACTTCTACTTGCCGAAATGTATCCGTGCCGACATCTGACCACCTCGAGCTTCTTGGTATCTCATTAACTCCGACTCTCATTTTCAGCTCCTACATTGAGTCGAAAACCCAGTTAGCTGCTAAAAAGCTTGGTATACTCGCAAAGGTGAGGCACTACTTTACACCGGGATAGTTGCTCAACTTGTACCAATCACAAGTCCGATCGTGTTTGGAGTACTGTTCTCACCTCTGGGACGGATCAGCGAAGTACCAACTTTAAGCTTTGGAATCAATTGAGAGAAGAGCCAAGAAGCTCATAGGCAACGATGAGCTAGTTGATGCAAGGCTCCTCAGCCTGGAGCATCGACGAAAGGTTGCTAGCCTCTCGGTTTTTATCGAGTATATTTCGGGGAGTGTGCGGCGGAACTTTTCAACCTAACCCCACCATCTCCATTCTATCATCGGACAAACAGACGCTCTGCGGTGCGCCACCGCTATATGGTAGAAACACCTCCCATTCGCACAAAGCAGTTCTCTTCAACCTTGCTCTTCGAATATGCGCACCGCCAAAGAGTGGAACGCCTTGCCAGAGTCTGTGTTTCCTGATAGCTACAACCTGGGTGTCTTTAAGTCGCGAGTGAATAGGTTTCTTCTAGGCAAGCGTGTACCATCGTAGACTGCATCATCGCTTACCATTAGGCGAGATCGTGGTCAAACGCAAGCCTATAATGTATAGGTATATAAAAAAACACTGTTCACTAAAAATAGCAATGTTCATGCGATAATCGCAAGTAAATACGTTATTCACGAGATAAACATTAACAAACGTGTCGGACCTTGTCACCGAAATATCCGCTCCTATTGTTCAATGAGCACGCGCCACTTGCAAACCCCACCCAATTTCTTTCTTGTCGCAACCTGCGCTGCATCCGCATTGATTATTGCGGATTCGGGTGCCCAAATTGATGCGGAGGCTCCGCATTTGCGGATGTGGATGCGAATATTTGCAACATCCCTGATATGGAAAGTGTTGAAGCGTTTTAATTAATTTTTTTTTGAATTAATTTGATATGTTATCTAGACAATTCCTGTTCCATAGTGGTGAGAGTTTTTTGATATTTCTCTGTTAAATGCATATAAATAAAATTCTTATTTCAGCTCTATGTGGTCATAAATTGTAATATTGTACTAGACTACTTGTAATGTTTGTACTCTAAAATGGCGAAACCAGGTATAGTTCTTTATTAAGCTCAACCATCTGTTTAACTTTTTATAACTTAATATCCTTAGCCACTTTTTTATACATTTTATTTAATTATTTTTTGTAATTGTGGTACTGTGCGGTAAGTCATCGGTGACATCCTACTTTTAAATGGTTCCAATGGAAGATCAGCGTTGTGCCAAAAGCACAACAAATGCTGAGTTGGACGCCTTTTTGTGACGTCGGTCATTTATATATAGGTAATTGTGAGACACACATTTGTTGGGTATTGCTGTTTTTGTGTGTATTATATTGTTATATTGCGTGTATCTTACTTGTGTGCTGTGTATGTTTTGTACCGTCACAAATAAATGTTTTTCTTTCTTTCTTTTTCTTTCTTTTTATCTTATGTACCTAGGTTTACAGACAACAAACAAATTCGTATTTTGTTTACATTAATTCTTAATTTCAGCATAAAAGTAAAATAATCTTGACAGACAGAAGGATAGTAGAGATTCCTTCAAATTTACGGATATATGAGGTCCGAGAATAAACCAAACGTAGAGGTTCTATTTTTCCGTTTAATATACCCTTACAAATGATCTTGTCGGATTGATATTAAATCGAAAGTTCTGTTTTTCCTTTAAATGTACGGAATTCTAAAATTTGCGTAGGTACAAAAAGACGTGGGTTTTCCTTGTAGCGACCAAAAAGCAGTTGGGAATTCAAGGTGTAGTAAGTTAATCCATAACAAGTTATTTAGAGGTTATTTAGGGCAAATAAGTTGGTTAAGTGCGTGTACTACGCACAGTTAAGGTTTCTGTCAGAACGACTGCATCATATACATTTAGAATTTTTTTTAAAGTTTTTGTATAATCTTTGTTAATGTATAACCATTGAAATAATTCTATTGTCAATGGCAGATGATCACGTGATTCTACCGCAAAGACAAGATAACTTCGTAAGTATGTAGGTAGATAGTACTAGTTATCAACAACATGCAAATCTATACGAGGCATCATTCAGAGAGCCTTGTGTCGAATGATTATAGCCTTTAAGATGCGGCTGTTTAAAAGTACCTAGACCAGATGCAAAATCGTCCTCAGGTATATCTTACATAACATTATTCTGAAAAGGGATGATTTTCTTAGTATTTTTTTGTATGTTTGTCCGAGGATAACTTTCGAAGCGTTTATCCGATCATCGTGAAATTTGGTATATAGGTAGGTAATGATGGCATAATTGTGGTGTGACTAAATGAGCTAAAAATAATGGGGGGTTGATGAGATATTGGGGTTCAAGAGGGGTACAAAAAACAAACCGGATAGTCCCATGACTATTCGGTTATATGTCACTTCTAATAAAAGGTCTTTGTGAGTACATTTCGACCCCTCTTTATTTTTAGTTTAAATCTTGTAGTTTTTAAGTTATTAATAATGTTTTTTAGTTCATCATCATCATACTCGATAGACGTCCAGTGCCGAATATAGGCATCCCTCATAGATTTACAGAGCGACCCGTCTTGTGCGGTCTTGACCCGACGGCTCCCAGAAATATTTATATAGATATATTATTTATTTATTTATATAGGATATAAGGCTTTAATAACAAAAATAATATAAAATTATTTACAATAAAATCCAGAAGAAACAGTTAAATCATCTAAAGACCGTTTCAAACGATCTACAGATAGCTCAACTGCTCCAGATCACTACCAGGCGGAAGTGTTCCCAAGACACTGGCTGCATTACCCCACTGTATCGCAATGCTTATGGGTTGACCCAGATAAGCGCCAGCGCTCGGATCAGACGTCGCTTCGACTAGACGCCCAGAATTTTGAAAACGCGATGGGCTCCGGTACCCCATTCCCAGGCCCCAAATGGCTCATATACGTAAGCTCTTTCGGGACTTCCATATTTGCGCCGCTTGAGATCTTCGGCTGAATTTGCCGCCGCACCGGCCCCAACTGCTGTACCAGACAGATGAGATGGCGCAAGGGTATCGACACACGTGGCGTGCCACACCAAAGGCCTACCCTTCTCCCAAGGTACAAGAGTCATACCGTCAGGCCTCTTACCATCGTTACGTATCAGACCGTTCAGTTTGAACGCCTGGAACGTTGACGCTGCAAAAAGCCCGGCGGAAGCGTGACGGGAAATCCTACCGGCCCCTGGAACACCATGGATAATCCATGGCGATAACATAGATAATTCTTTGTTACACCAAATTTCAATAACTTAAGCTAGAAAACTTAAAGACTACGCTTAAAGCGATCCTCTTCCAGGCAGCCTTTGGATGGACTGGATTGACTAAACGTGAGAAGAGGCGGTGTTCCTATAGGTATACATATCTGTTTAAGTAGAATAAAAATTAATAAATAGGCATCTAGACCTAAAATATACCTACATATATATACTTACATAAATATAAAGTACATATATACTTAAAATATATATATATATCGATAGGAAAGACAACGTTTACTTCAAAGAAGCTGCCAAGTATCAAATACCTATCAGATGTCACTTGCCATTGCCAGTGACCAAATACTAATCATACGATTAACGTATGATCAGAGTATTTGGTCACTATCTGAGTATTTTTCGCTAAATATCTATGTATTTATTATTAATGTAATGTAATGTTTCCTATATAAGTACATAGTTATTATTTAGGTTTATTCATTTATGTTATTTTTATCTTTTATGTATAAGTATGTAATATGTTAGGTACACAATTACACCCCAGGTAATGTCCGCACAGTCCATTCCATCCAAAGGTTGTCTGGTAGAGGTCGCTATTATTACAGTGATCGTTTTAGTTGTATTGTTTTATGGTGTGCAATAAAGTATTATCTAAGTAAGTAGATTTTGTAGACCTCATTTTTAAAAATATGTTAGTATTTTTTTATACTACTTATATAGCAAACGAGCAAGAAGCCCACCAGATGTTAAGTGGCTACTGCAGCCCATGGATATCCACATAGAACTCAAAACAAGCTATTATGTTGTCTTGATCTCTATGTGGATACGTTGCCATACTATAGGACTTACCTAGTATGCCTATGTGCCAGTAATTACAGGAACATACCATTACCATCTAACCGGAACACAGCAGCACAAGTACTGCTATTTGGCGGCAGATAAAGGTAAGGCGGTGGTGACCACTTCCTCGAGCCCGTTCACAAAAGCTCTAACACCAGTAAAAGTACTTTATGCCGTCGTCTATTCATCTAGTAAGGGGTCGTTCTTCGCTTCACTTTTGTCACTCGAACACCGTTCTGTCAGTTCTTCGAGCTATGTGCCTGGCTGACGGCCACTGCAGCTCAGGTAACCCAGTGACATTGGTTTCTCTACGAATCTCCTCATTTCTGATCTAACCTTGTCCCTTGTCGAAATACCAATCATAGTCATCTTTATAGCACGCTGACCGACCTTGAGCTTTCTTATTAGGCTAAGATTAAGTGCTTATATTTTTTTAGTCTGTAATACGTAGGTAAATTTTTAAAAAAATATAACCGACTTCAGATAACAGTAAAAACCAAACTACTCTATCTATTTTGATGAAATTTCCATGGGATCAAACTAAAAATATATACTTTCAAATAAAAAAATTAAGTTTCCAAATCGGTTGATATATAACGGAGGTCTGAGCTAACAAACATAACATAACATAAAAATTAAAAAAATTTAAGACTTATATGGTTCTCTTATGGATGCCACATTGTCAGAACTGGACGAAATGGTACACACGCGCACCACACGCTTCAAGCGGTCTTTTCTACCCCATGCTTGCAAGATGTGGAAAGAGCTACCATCTGAGGTTTTCCCGTTAGGCTACGACATGGCACGCTTCAAGAGAAATGTAAAGAGGTTTCTACAGTGTAGGTAGGATTGCCATTCGTCTGGGTTTCCCCGGATTTGTCCTAGTTTAGAAGGCGTCCGGGGAGCGTCCGGGCAGGATTTTATTTGTAGTCCGGGTTTTAATTTTAGACCCAGACTCGGGTATAAATTGCTTATTTAGAAACAATGTTTCGGTTAACAAATTATGTGCTTTCAATTTGTAATTCATATATGTTAATGTTAAGGATACGTGCTAGAGCGCCTGAATCGTGAAAACACTATTCCGTAAAATTTAAAAAAAATCCAAAGATGACTCCAATCTTAAACCCGTTCTTATGCGATGAATACTTCAATTTAGATTATTAAACTTTATACAGTGATTCAAAATAAGTTAAATATGTGCACTGTAATTTACATTTTCAAAATTCCTTATATTTTTACCATAAAAATATTAAAAATAGTAGTTAAAATATTAAAAATTATATAAAAATACCAAACACCTGAAAATTAAAACAGGCAATTTAGAGAATAAAAAATAAATGTAACTAATAAATTAATAATAGTTTATTAGAACTTTATGAAGATTTGTTTTATTTAGAAAAGCGAGATTGTAAAATTTAAGTTGATTTTATAGTTTTTTTTTAAGAAAAGTTGTTTTTTACGAAGTTGAAGAGTATATTTTTTTTTGTTTTATTTACAGGTAATAAAAATGTAAAATGTAGTTTATTTAAGCTTTGAGATTTTATTGTGTTAAAAGACTCGTTATAAAAAGTAGATTGTAAGGTTTCCGCAAATCGATGCAAAACAGTACCTACCGTATAATTTTGTCTTGTTATTAAAAGTCTTATTAAGTTTTATTTAATAAAGAAATGTAAGAATACTACTAACAGCTCCTTAAAACTTTAAGGGGATTCTGTTTGGTTTTTTAAGATGTAATATAGTTTAAAGTTGTATTATAATAAATAAAAGTTTATTTATTATCAAAACTATATCTTAATCTATTATCTTAGAAAAAATACTATGTTCAAACGTCCGGCTCGTAAGCTCCAAAATCCGGGGTTTTCACGTTTCTTGTCCTGGTTGATAGGTTTTTGAGATGGCAACCCTAAGTGTAGGGAACGCATCGACAATACCCCGGGTGTTACCGGTGTCAATAGGCGACGGTGACCGCTTACCATCAGGTGGGCCGTAAGCCTGTTTCCCCACAAATAACATAAAAAAAATGGAATTGGGACCACACGGGAAGCACCAGCTTTCAAATAATAAAAGAATCATCAAAATCGGTTCACCCCGTCGAAAGTACTGAGATAGCAAACATAAAAAAATACAGTCGGACTCAGAACCTCCTCCTTTTTTGAAGTCCGTTGAAAACTACTACACCATAATAACTAACTGGCTGCCCCCCCCCCCCTGCCCCCCTGCCCCCCCCCCCCCCCGCCCGCCCGCGGACAACCACGTACATGTCCTATGTTATCCAACCTGACCCTAAATCATCTATACTAATATTATAAAGAGGAAAGATTTGAATGAATGAAATGAATGGAATACTCTTTATTGCACACCAAACAAAAAGACAGTAATAATTTAAATAAACATTAAATAAAGGTACTATGGGCGATCTTATCGCTAAAAGCGATGTCTTCCAGACAACCTTTGGATGGACAGGATAAGCAAAATCAAAAGACGGCGGTGTACGAGTACCTACAGACATAAACAGACAGAACCCACAAAATAAAATATACCTATTGATTATAATATTAAACATAAACTTAAATACATACAAATAATATATAAATAAACTACACTATATAGAGAGGATAAATAACATAAACACTAACTAGCAGTTACGAGACAACGAAAGGAAATGGTTGTATACCTTTGCTTCGAAAGTAGGAAGAGATTGGGACAACCTTATAGACAAAGGTAAGGCGTTCCACAGTCCAGAAGATTTGTTTGTTTATATTGAATAGGCTCCGAAACTACTGGACCGATTTAAAAAATTGTTTCACTGTTGTGAAGCTACAATATCCCCGGGTGATATAGGCTACTTTTTACCCAACTGCGCAGAAGGAGGGTAATGCTTTTATTGAAAAACTACACGTGCGAAGCTGCGGATTAGTCAGCTAGTCTTTTATATATGTAAAGGGTCATAATCATGATAGTTTTTAATTGTTTATTGAGTTTTTGCAAATTTTTAGTCATAAATATTATCATATCCACTGCTGAACATAGGCCTCCCCCATAGATTTCTAGAGTGACCTGTCTGTAGGGGGCTGTCCTACGCTGCGTTTTCCAGTGCGTGGTCTCCCCTCCAAAGACATTGAGCCCTTCAAGCTACGTGCCCTGTCCCTGTTACTTCAGCTTGCTAATCCTCTTGGGTATGTCTGTGACCTTGTTTTGTCTACGGAACTCCTCAATTATGATTCGATCTAGAATTTTTTTCAGTACGGGTGTGTATTTCATAACTAATATCCCATATTCAACATCGAAAACATTTTAAGAATACCATCAGTCTCAATTGAGCACGGTTGCTAAGAGTACTTACTTGGAGTGGTCATCGAATCGCTTTTAACGAGATTATTATCCTGTTGGCGATGTATACTCTGGCCATCCGGACTCACCGATCTATTTGACCTCTTTTGTAACCATTTTATTAGGTTTGCTTTGAAGAAAGCTGCGATGTTTTTACTGTGAGCATCGAACTGGTATAAATAATTAAAGATAAATAGAATTACCTACTGGTTTTTTTACAAAAAAACCTTCGCCTGGTAATAAATATGGTATATCGTACTTAAAAAACTTTCGTGATTCATTCAATCATTATTATAAATACGGGATTAATCACGTACCGTTTTATCGGTGTTTTGGTTCAACTCGTGAACCTTCATCGTGAATAAAAGTTTTCTTCCAGCAAACCTTTGAAGATGCAACCTTGACGTGCAACCTTGACGTGCACAGAAAAGGACATTGGAGTGAAGTACTAATAAATAATATATACTATATTAAATACAATATTATACATATTAAAAATAATACCTATCAACTATGTCTACATATATATATAAATATAATACAATATACAAAATATAAATAATATACCTACTTATACATAATAACCTAAAAGCTTACAAGGACAGGTACCTAATGCTCTTTCACTCTAAGTGCTTAGTGATAGACTTGCGCGGATAGATTGTGATAGAGAATTTCACAGTTTGACTCCATGGACAGTGAAGGAACTGCCATAGCGACTGTAGGAATGAGGAGGGGTATGAGAAGGAGGGACTTTGATGACCTACAAGTCATCTCCCGTGGGACACGAAAAAGAAAAACCTTTGTTTAGTTTTCGAAGATCAGCCATAGTATTAAGTAACTTGGTTACAATCAGTCCGCCAAGAACCCGACTAATTATTATATAGTATTATCGTAGTATAAATGTACTAACCAATTTTAATCAACCGTATCATCATCATCATCATCCACAGCCTGACTTCACCCACTGCTGGGTATAGGCCTCCCCAAGTTTGTGCCATCCGCCACGATCCTACGCTAGTCTCACCCATTGACGGCCCGCGACTCTAACGATGTCGTCCACCCATCTCGCTGCCGGACGTCCTACCCTTCTACAGCCATTCCTCGGCCACCAATGGCCACCAAATTTCTATCAACGGACAACCAGACGCTCTGCGGTGCGCCACCGCTATATGGTAGAAATACCTCCCAGAAAGAGAGAATACCACAAAGCGGTTCTCTTCGACCTTATGCGCACCGCCAAAGAGTGGAATGACTTGCCAGAGTCTGTGTTTCCAGATAGCTACAACCTGGGTATCTTTAAGTCGTGAGTGAATAGGTTTCTTCTAGGCAAGTGTGCACCATCGTAGACTGCATCATCGCTTACCATCAGGCGAGATCGTGGTCAAACGCAAGCCTATAATATATTTAAAAAAAACCATTCAATTGCTACCCTGCTCCACCTGTCATCACCACGTCTTGCCAATTGTCCCGCCCAAGACCATTTGAGCTCCATAACTCGATTCCCAACGTCATGAACCTTCGTTCTTCTACGGATCTCGACGTTTGGAACTCGATCTAAGAGTTTGATGCCGAGCATGGTACGCTCCATGGCTCTCTGTGAAATTATCGTTTACTAGTTTCAAATTGAAACTGATTGCAACTATAGTTATGCAAAGTATTGCACAACTGGTTAACCCAAAGAACGTTGAATATATTATCCAAATATTTGACTTCTCCTTATCATATTTAACTAAAATGACATTATTGAATCCATCATCCTAAGCAAACACACTGTCCATATTATCAGAGATGCCAATCATGTCTAATGAAATCTTTTATCTTATCTTCGCTCTTGAGCTGAGCCTCTTTCGTCTATCAAAAACACTTCTTAGTACATAAGTACAATTGTCAGTAATATTACCGTTTATGCTTTCAATAATATAATTTTCGAAGCAAATACCTAGTCTGTTTTATAATCTCGGAGTTTTCAAGAATAGAGTAGGTAAATAGGTTTTTTCTGGGCTAGCGTGTTCCATCTTCGACCACATTACCACATATAAATATATTGCCTCAAAAAAATACCTATACAATATTTTAAAAACCTCCCACTCATTTTTTTTTGTCAAGGGTTTTAAAGTAACATAGCTAAGAACCTACCCCAATTAAAATAGTTTTCTATTAAAAAAAACTGCGTCGTAATCGGTCCATCCTTTTGGGAACTATGATGCCCTGACAGACAGACACACATACATTTTGCGTAACGGGTTGTTTCTATCGTTAAAGTTAACGTAAGTTAATTGTCGATTTCGTCGATAGTTAGTTAGATTGGCCTGTCTAATACACTCATAATACTCATATATTCAAACCGTTGGGACACAATAGAAAATGAAAAATGTATTTATTGCTACATAAACAACTTAATAGGTAACTTATTTATTAAACATTACAAAAACAGGTTTATGCAGATATGGTTAACAGATATATCTTAACTAACGATCCCTGCACTAGGCAATGCCTGTATCGCGGGGACCTGACTACGATTAACAAAATAATATTTATTTATAACCTCAGTCGACGACAAAAAAAAAGTATAATGATAAAAAACTAGAGAAAAAAGAAAAAAAAACTCTAAATATTAAAGTTTAGAATAGTATCTCCAGTAACTGGTCTGTTTCACTGTATGTGAGCGTCACTAGCCATTTTCGGACAACAGATTTAGCTTGATTTACAGAAAGTGATTCGACATTACATTTTTTAACAATGGTATATTAGAACACTTGGTTATATCAATAATAGGTACTTAATTTAAATAAATTAATTTATTTAGGATTTCCAATGCGTAATACACAGACTTACATTTAGATAAATTACAATAGAAGCGCTCTCTGTGCTCACTCTGTGAAGGCAACCACACCTAACGCACCTAAACATAATTAACTTCATTAAAATAGTGTAAAATAATAACAATAATAATATACATTTATAAGTTCAAGACAGTCACAGAAATGACTAAAAGATATAACATAATTTGTAAACCTTTTTAAATAATAATATCAACAGCGTACATAATTTTGCAATATAAGAGCACTTACTATATTTATATCAGTTTTTAAAGAAAATTACCACTATGATAAGAGTATAAACATGCAGGTACGAAAAAAAAACTATGACTATGAATATGTCGACTAAACACGAGTATTCACAAAAATAAAAAAAAAATATAGATAAAAACACACACATGACAATTAATTAATTCTTGTTAAATAACAATCACGGGTCATTTACAGTCAGCTTGTATAAATGCTAAATTATTTATTACATAAAGACAAAACAAACAATTCAAAGATTTTTAAAATCATCTCAAAAATTTCAAGCCTAGACGGGACTTGAACCCGCGACCTTCCTCTTGATACGAGGACGCACTAACCAACTGTGCAACCAGGCAATTCACGTCTAGGTCGAAATTAGTGAGATGATTCAGAATTACGACTAAAGCGCCCGCCGTTAGTTTTTAAAAATCTTAGAATTTTCCGCATGTGTTCGGATAATACTATAAATAAAAATACTAAAACAAACAATCAATCTCAAAACAGTAAAAATTATAATACCTACATTATGCGCACTTAATAACTACCACTTTAATAACTACATGGGCTTTTGGGTACCTGGTAGCTCTATGCATCATCATTTTGGAGGTGCTAGAACCAAGCAAGCATTTCATAATATACATCTAGACATTGATTACTGCTGTAGATGGGTATTGTCAAATAATTTATTACATATATACCTATTTATCCAGCCTCCAGCACCCACTGTTGGATATAGGCCTCCTATCTATGTCGCCAGTCCAATCCGTCTTGAGCAAGTCTCATCTATTGCTGTCCAACTTCCGTTAAGAGATCGTCTGCCCTGCGGCCGACGTCCATCTCTTGGCCACCACTCTGTGACTGCCTTGGTCCACCTGTTGTCATTCCGCCTAGCCAAGTGTCCTGCCCATCTCCACTTAAGCCTCGCGATTCCTATACCTACATCTTCGAGTTTAGTTCGACGTCGAATCTCGGCGTTTGGTGTAGGTACGATCGACGAGGTGGATTCCTAGCATGGTCCGTTCCATTGCTCTTTGAGCAACTCTGATGGTGTATTTGTAAATTTTACTAAATAGGTACGTACCTAATTTGTATTATGTATGTTACTATGTATGTCGTTAGGTAACAACATGCTAACAATTATAAACATTCAATTAAATTAGTCTTTTGTATATTGAGGAATGTCAAGAAATAGGAACTTTATATGAATTTATTAAATGTCAGACCGTAGGTTTTTTTAATAAATAAAAACCGGCCAAATGCGAGTCGGACTCGCGCACGCAGGGTTCCGTACCATTATCTATAATATGGGAGCCCCCCTTAAATATTTGTTTTATTTTAATTATTTATTGTTATAGTGAATATATATTCTAACTAACTAACTATAACTAAACATTTTGTGAATATTTCAAACGTCTACCTGTTGTCGTTATCAATATTTAGCTAAAACGAGCAAAACAAATCACGTTTGTTGTATGGAAGCCCCGCTTAAATATTTATTTTATTCTGTTTTTAGTATTATTTGTTATAGCGGCAACATAAATACATAATCTGTGAAAATTTCAACTGTCTAAATTCTAAAATCACGGTTCATGAGATACAGCTTGGTGACAGACGGACAGACAGACAGTCAGCGGAGCCTTACCGTGCCGTTTTACCCTTTGGGTACGGAACTCTAAAAAAGGGGGGGGGCAGAATCCCTTTAATAACAATACATACATAACTAAAATACAGAAGAATCATCTAAAGATCGTTGCAAACGATCTATAGATAGCTCAACTGCTCCAGATCACTACCAGGCCGAAGTGCCCCAAGACACTGGCTGCATTGCCCTATTGAAGTTCACGTTGACCCAGATAAGCGCCAGCTCTCGGATCACACGTTGCTTCCACTAGAAATATTTTTTTTGAAAACGCGTTGAGTCCCGGTACCTACATCGTAGATTATAGTATAGTAATTAGATGTATCAAACGTGGCCAATCATAATTTGGCAAGATTTCAGTCTCGCCCCTTCCGCGATGCGCAAAAGCCCGCAACTTTACGTACACAAATGAGATCATTCTAGTAAGTAAATTGTTTATTTGACTCACATAAGATCACAGATATTCAGACATCAGTAAGTACAAGTAAGTATGTAAGTAATCTTAAACTCAAAGCATAATCAATCATATTAAACTTAACTTTGTTTGTAGTTCAATGCAAAATATATTGTGATAGTAAGTTACATAATCCCACCAATATTATAAACGCGAAAGTTTGTATGTATGTATGTGTAAATGTTTGTTACTCTTTCACGCAAAAACTACTGAATGGATTTTAATGAAATGTGGTATGTACGTAAATTATAACCGTGGATTAACACAGGCTACTTATTACTTACTTCTTATTTAAGTGGCAGAGTGCAAAGAGTTGACGTGAATGGGAAGCGTTCATCGGGGTCTCTGGTTAAAATGGGTGTACCACAGGGATCAATTCTGGGACAATTTTTGTTTTTAGTATATATTAATGATCTTCCCCATCTTGTAAGGGACGATCAGGAGGTTGTACTGTTTGCAGATGACACGTCACTTTTATTTAAATTAAAGCGACGACAAACCGATTTAGACGATGTAAACAATGCTATCTCTAACGTCTTAAAATGGTTCAATGTAAACAATCTACTTCTAAATGAATAGAAAACAAAGTGTATTAGATTTACACTACCTAATGTTACACAAGTTAAAGCAGATATAAAAATCAAAGACGAGGAGTCTGCTCTTGTGGACACCACCGTATTCTTAGGTATAACCCTAGATAATAAGCTTCAATGGGGCCGTCACATTGATAAGTTGTCGAAGAGACTTAGTTCTGCGACGTACGCAGTCAAAAAGATCCGTCTTTTTACAGACGTAGACACAGCCAGACTAGTTTACTTCAGCTACTTCCACAGCATTATGTCATACGGTATACTGCTGTGGGGGAGTGCTGCAGATATAAACACCGTTTTTGTGCTGCAGAAGAGGGCTGTTCGTGCAATTTATAATATGGGCCCAGATAATCATTACGCAATAAGTTTAAAGAAATAAATATTATGTATTTCTCTTGTCAATACATCTATGAAAATCTGATGTATGTTCACAATAATATTATTTGTTTAAGAAAAATAGCGATAATCATAATTTTATTACTAGAAATAAAGATAAACTCGCTGTTGCCCCTTGTAGACTTCATAAAGTTAGTAAATAATTAACAGGGCAAGGTGTTCGCTTTTATAACAAACTCCCAAGTGATGTACAAAAATTGACAGTTAACAAATTTAAAAACGCAATTAAACAAAATCTTTATAAAAAAGCCTACTATAAAATATCGGTCTATTTAGATTTTAGATGATAGAGAAGATTGGGATTGAAAATGCAACAACTCGTTCAAATCGTTACAATTTAGACGTACTCGTAATTTATTTCCTGTATAGTTATCTATTGTAAAATTATCATTAAAAAACAATCAGCCTTGTTTCTTGCCTTTCTTTTCTGGCTTAGTCGCGAAGGAACAGGCAGTAAAATTGACGTTTCAAAGTGATCCCTGTGATTTTAATGAATAAAAGATTTTGACTTTGACTTTATGAAACACAATTTTTAATTCACAATTTTTTTAACTTTTTGACTCATAAATCAGTTCCCATGAAATAAGAATGAGGTGTCAAGTCACAGCGAGTTGCAACACCGAGTTTAGCTTTATTTATACGTTACCTATACTTATACTTTTAGTAGTGTAACGCGTAAGAAGTCGCGGGCAACTAATTTTTTTATTTTATTAAATATAATAAAATTATTTAATAAAATAAAAAAACTTAAGAGGTGTCAATGGACACCCGGATGGAACGAAGTTCCTTTCGATTAATTAGTGAAGGAATTGTAATAAAATGTTATTTTTTTTAAGTTATACTTAATAATATTTTTTTTATTTTATCACAATTATAATGTAATATAAACTTAATCAGTTGGCTCAATTTTATTAATAATTGGCTTGTGGTAACTGAAGTAGGAAACATACATATGTTTGGGATTCTATTTTATTAAAATGTCTTGAAAAAACTGCATCGATGGTAGTATTATATTTTTTTGTTGATTGTTTATTATTTACAAAAAACCTGTATGCACAACAAAAATAATCGTCGCGACACCACACTGTTCAATGCGAAATAGAAAGACGAAACGAAAATAACTGGCTTGCTTTCTATGAGAGAAAGAGAGAGACAGACAGAGAAACACGCGCACGCCGCACGGCTTACAACTATAGCAAAATGTGTCGTTACAACTTTTGGTCTTAATTTATTCCGTCTAGCCCCCTTTCGCAACGCGCGATAAGGAACTTCGTTCCAATATAAAACAAGAGACATATTAAAATTAACTCGCACACAAGTATTACCAAATTATGAGCAGAAAAATATAACAAAGGGTGGGTACTACCGCCGGCCTAGAGGCCATGTCTTCATGATGCTAGCGTCAAGGAGTGTCGTACCTGGTAGAGACATAGCGTTGCGTTTTTGTCTGTACCGAGGAGTACCGAATCAAAATTGCGACATTTGTAATAGCAAATATGGACCTTTTATGGCTGCTCTTATTGATCGAGCGAGATCTTTAAATCAACTTAGGCAAATCTGCGTTGTATGTATGTATGTTTGTTCGAGGATAACTTTCGAAGCGTTGATCCGATCATCATGAAATTTAATAAATAGGTACGAGTAGGTAGTGATGGCACAATTTTGGTGTGACTAAATAAGCTAAAAATGTTGGGGGGTTGTTGAGATATTTGGGTTCAAGAGGGGTATAAAAAAAATTAATATGAGGCTTACTGGTCAAGTGTGACGTCAAATGAAACGTATTCATTAGTACATTTAGACTCCGTTTTTTTTTCGTAAATTCTTTATAGTTTTTGAGTTATTAGCCATAACAAAAACGAAACTGACAAAATTCACAGGGTAAACCAGTGACCCCACAGTGATGTAGTATGCGTGTAGCTTAAGTGACACAAATATAGGAAAATGTCTAAAATCCAGAATAACTGCAATTTGTACCCCAAAAAAGTATAACCACATTACATGAACTCCCGTTACCTGTAATTTGAATGAAACTGTAGGTCAAGTACTTTGGTTATTTATTTCGTGACACTGTTTTGATAGTCAAAGATTACACATAATATTTTTTTGTTTTAATCGGAGACTCGCGAGATCTCAGTTCGGGGCGAACCACTAGTACTATGTAATACTAAACACCTTGTACCTATCCATATTAACAAATCAGTTTATTACGCAATAAACTGATTTGATTTGACCGTTTACGCAACCCCCACCATCGCGCCTGTCTACTACGCGCTCAGAGGGCTGCGGCGCGTAGTGCGAGTCGAGACGCAGTGCGGAGCGGATCATCCCACTCACCCGTGATGTCACTCGTGATTGAACTGAAACGTGGTAAATCCTGTATTTATAATAATGATTGCAATAAATCACGAAAGTTTTCTAAATAAAAACAGATGTTATAGCAAAATGCTAGGGAGAATGTTAGCTAGGTAGGCAGTAGTTAGCACATTCTACGCATCGTGATTGATGCAAGTCGCTCAAAACTCGGAATACCAGTACAGGACAATAGGAACCGCCCTGTCATCGCGTCGCATAACCATTACGGAATATCTCCAATGTAGCAAAAACCCCAAATGATAAGGCATGCCATTATATCGGGAATTTATGGCCCGAAATTATTTTAGGATCGTCCCTTTGTGGGATGGATATACGATATTCATTGTGGCCCTATTTGAGATAATTTTGCTAGGTTTATGTAGATATAGTGAGAAGACTCAGGAGAACTAAGCCTTATGGGTTTGTGTACTGTAATTTAATAATAGTGTGTGCGTAGTGAACGTGTTAGTGCTACCAATAAAGAACACATGAACAAAGTGTCTTCCCCTTAACTAGAGACAGTAAGAAAAGTGCTATTGGACACATTTTTGGTTTATGTATAGTTTATGTATTAATGTGAGACATACGAATTTTTAGTTTCTGTATTGCGCTTTGTGAAAACCCCTTAAAATTGCCGCCCGGGGCGAGCATCCCGGTGACCCATTTGACCTAATAGCCTCATTTTCATTTGTTTTACCACTCTTGAACTCTAATATCTCACCAACCCCCCAACATTTTTAGCTCATTTAGTCACTACCAACCAATGTATTAAATTTCACGATGATCAGATCAACGCTTCGAAAGCTATCCTCGGACAAACAAACATACATACATAGAACGCCGATTTGCCCAAGTTGATTTAGAGATCTCGCTTCGCTCGATCAATAAATTGTATTACTAGAGGTAATATTTCTACATCATTTTGCGTTAAAATCTCTACAGAGTAATTCACTTTCAGAGAAAAATTCAGTTGACATAGAACAAAGGACAGTTCTTATTTTACAAATGTAAAGAAAATTCTTCTAGAAACTCATCCTGTAAAATGGATAGAATGAGTGACAAATGAACCATGTCCCGTTGGTCTAAAGACACCGAAATAGGTTGTTAGAAACGTGATCTTTTTCCTGCAGATTAAAGCTAATAATTAAGGATTTTCCCTTCGAATGGATACCACAATTTTCGTGTAGATCATCCCACTTGGAGGTTGAAGGTCTGCCAAGTACCTACATCAGTCTTTATACCTGTATGTGTCAAGTTGATGGACGTAGGGCGCGTTTATAAGGTGTTTGGCCTACGAGACGATGTTATAGGCGATGGTTATCATTTAACATCAGGTAGACGATAAGCTTGCTCCATCTCAAGGTCACACAAAAAAAGTCGAACAAGACGTGTTATCTATCGCCGGTTCAGTCTATTCGACAATGGCATGAAGATGAACTTCGATGGCATGAACTGAAGACTGAAAAAGAAAGATAGATATCAAAATAATAATAAATTAAAATATTTTTAAATAAATAAATATGTTTATTTTTGTAAATACATACTTATAATATACTACGTCTTTGTTATGTACGACATAAAATGAAAACACGTCTATGCTAGTATCAGACACCCAGATAACTGATAGAGTAATTAAATATGTTTATTTTTGTAAATACATACTTATAATATACTACGTCTTTGTTATGTACGACATAAAATGAAAACACGTCTATGCTAGTATCAGACACCCAGATAACTGATAGAGTAATTAAATATGTTTATTTTTGTAAATACATACTTATAATATACTACGTCTTTGTTATGTACGACATAAAATGAAAACACGTCTATGCTAGTATCAGACACCCAGATAACTGATAGAGTAATTAAATATGTTTATTTTTGTAAATACATACTTATAATATACTACGTCTTTGTTATGTACGACATAAAATGAAAACACGTCTATGCTAGTATCAGACACCCAGATAACTGATAGAGTAATTAAATATGTTTATTTTTGTAAATACATACTTATAATATACTACGTCTTTGTTATGTACGACATAAAATGAAAACACGTCTATGCTAGTATCAGACACCCAGATAACTGATAGAGTAATTAAATATGTTTATTTTTGTAAATACATACTTATAATATACTACGTCTTTGTTATGTACGACATAAAATGAAAACACGTATATGCTAGTATCAGACACCCAGATAACTGATAGAGTAATTAAATATGTTTATTTTTGTAAATACATACTTATAATATACTACGTCTTTGTTATGTACGACATAAAATGAAAACACGTATATGCTAGTATCAGACACCCAGATAACTGATAGAGTAATTAAATATGTTTATTTTTGTAAACACATACTTATAATATACTACGTCTTTGTTATGTACGACATAAAATGAAAACACGTCTATGCTAGTATCAGACACCCAGATAACTGATAGAGTAATTAAATATGTTTATTTTTGTAAATACATACTTATAATATACTACGTCTTTGTTATGTACGACATAAAATGAAAACACGTCTATGCTAGTATCAGACACCCAGATAACTGATAGAGTAATTAAATATGTTTATTTTTGTAAATACATACTTATAATATACTACGTCTTTGTTATGTACGACATAAAATGAAAACACGTCTATGCTAGTATCAGACACCCAGATAACTGATAGAGTAATTAAATATGTTTATTTTTGTAAATACATACTTATAATATACTACGTCTTTGTTATGTACGACATAAAATGAAAACACGTATATGCTAGTATCAGACACCCAGATAACTGATAGAGTAATTAAATATGTTTATTTTTGTAAATACATACTTATAATATACTACGTCTTTGTTATGTACGACATAAAATGAAAACACGTCTATGCTAGTATCAGACACCCAGATAACTGATAGAGTAATTAAATATGTTTATTTTTGTAAATACATACTTATAATATACTACGTCTTTGTTATGTACGACATAAAATGAAAACACGTCTATGCTAGTATCAGACACCCAGATAACTGATAGAGTAATTAAATATGTTTATTTTTGTAAATACATACTTATAATATACTACGTCTTTGTTATGTACGACATAAAATGAAAACACGTATATGCTAGTATCAGACACCCAGATAACTGATAGAGTAATTAAATATGTTTATTTTTGTAAATACATACTTATAATATACTACGTCTTTGTTATGTACGACATAAAATGAAAACACGTCTATGCTAGTATCAGACACCCAGATAACTGATAGAGTAATTAAATATGTTTATTTTTGTAAATACATACTTATAATATACTACGTCTTTGTTATGTACGACATAAAATGAAAACACGTCTATGCTAGTATCAGACACCCAGATAACTGATAGAATAATTAAATATGTTTATTTTTGTAAATACATACTTATAATATACTACGTCTTTGTTATGTACGACATAAAATGAAAACACGTCTATGCTAGTATCAGACACCCAGATAACTGATAGAGTAATTAAATATGTTTATTTTTGTAAATACATACTTATAATATACTACGTCTTTGTTATGTACGACATAAAATGAAAACACGTATATGCTAGTATCAGACACCCAGATAACTGATAGAGTAATTAAATATGTTTATTTTTGTAAATACATACTTATAATATACTACGTCTTTGTTATGTACGACATAAAATGAAAACACGTCTATGCTAGTATCAGACACCCAGATAACTGATAGAATAATTAAATATGTTTATTTTTGTAAATACATACTTATAATATACTACGTCTTTGTTATGTACGACATAAAATGAAAACACGTCTATGCTAGTATCAGACACCCAGATAACTGATAGAGTAATTAAATATGTTTATTTTTGTAAATACATACTTATAATATACTACGTCTTTGTTATGTACGACATAAAATGAAAACACGTATATGCTAGTATCAGACACCCAGATAACTGATAGAGTAATTAAATATGTTTATTTTTGTAAATACATACTTATAATATACTACGTCTTTGTTATGTACGACATAAAATGAAAACACGTATATGCTAGTATCAGACACCCAGATAACTGATAGAGTAATTAAATATGTTTATTTTTGTAAATACATACTTATAATATACTACGTCTTTGTTATGTACGACATAAAATGAAAACACGTATATGCTAGTATCAGACACCCAGATAACTGATAGAGTAATTAAATATGTTTATTTTTGTAAATACATACTTATAATATACTACGTCTTTGTTATGTACGACATAAAATGAAAACACGTCTATGCTAGTATCAGACACCCAGATAACTGATAGAGTAATTAAATATGTTTATTTTTGTAAATACATACTTATAATATACTACGTCTTTGTTATGTACGACATAAAATGAAAACACGTCTATGCTAGTATCAGACACCCAGATAACTGATAGAGTAATTAAATATGTTTATTTTTGTAAATACATACTTATAATATACTACGTCTTTGTTATGTACGACATAAAATGAAAACACGTCTATGCTAGTATCAGACACCCAGATAACTGATAGAGTAATTAAATATGTTTATTTTTGTAAATACATACTTATAATATACTACGTCTTTGTTATGTACGACATAAAATGAAAACACGTCTATGCTAGTATCAGACACCCAGATAACTGATAGAGTAATTAAATATGTTTATTTTTGTAAATACATACTTATAATATACTACGTCTTTGTTATGTACGACATAAAATGAAAACACGTATATGCTAGTATCAGACACCCAGATAACTGATAGAGTAATTAAATATGTTTATTTTTGTAAATACATACTTATAATATACTACGTCTTTGTTATGTACGACATAAAATGAAAACACGTATATGCTAGTATCAGACACCCAGATAACTGATAGAGTAATTAAATATGTTTATTTTTGTAAATACATACTTATAATATACTACGTCTTTGTTATGTACGACATAAAATGAAAACACGTATATGCTAGTATCAGACACCCAGATAACTGATAGAGTAATTAAATATGTTTATTTTTGTAAATACATACTTATAATATACTACGTCTTTGTTATGTACGACATAAAATGAAAACACGTATATGCTAGTATCAGACACCCAGATAACTGATAGAGTAATTAAATATGTTTATTTTTGTAAATACATACTTATAATATACTACGTCTTTGTTATGTACGACATAAAATGAAAACACGTATATGCTAGTATCAGACACCCAGATAACTGATAGAGTAATTAAATATGTTTATTTTTGTAAATACATACTTATAATATACTACGTCTTTGTTATGTACGACATAAAATGAAAACACGTATATGCTAGTATCAGACACCCAGATAACTGATAGAGTAATTAAATATGTTTATTTTTGTAAATACATACTTATAATATACTACGTCTTTGTTATGTACGACATAAAATGAAAACACGTATATGCTAGTATCAGACACCCAGATAACTGATAGAGTAATTAAATATGTTTATTTTTGTAAATACATACTTATAATATACTACGTCTTTGTTATGTACGACATAAAATGAAAACACGTATATGCTAGTATCAGACACCCAGATAACTGATAGAGTAATTAAATATGTTTATTTTTGTAAATACATACTTATAATATACTACGTCTTTGTTATGTACGACATAAAATGAAAACACGTCTATGCTAGTATCAGACACCCAGATAACTGATAGAATAATTAAATATGTTTATTTTTGTAAATACATACTTATAATATACTACGTCTTTGTTATGTACGACATAAAATGAAAACACGTATATGCTAGTATCAGACACCCAGATAACTGATAGAGTAATTAAATATGTTTATTTTTGTAAATACATACTTATAATATACTACGTCTTTGTTATGTACGACATAAAATGAAAACACGTCTATGCTAGTATCAGACACCCAGATAACTGATAGAGTAATTAAATATGTTTATTTTTGTAAATACATACTTATAATATACTACGTCTTTGTTATGTACGACATAAAATGAAAACACGTATATGCTAGTATCAGACACCCAGATAACTGATAGAGTAATTAAATATGTTTATTTTTGTAAATACATACTTATAATATACTACGTCTTTGTTATGTACGACATAAAATGAAAACACGTATATGCTAGTATCAGACACCCAGATAACTGATAGAGTAATTAAATATGTTTATTTTTGTAAATACATACTTATAATATACTACGTCTTTGTTATGTACGACATAAAATGAAAACACGTCTATGCTAGTATCAGACACCCAGATAACTGATAGAATAATTAAATATGTTTATTTTTGTAAATACATACTTATAATATACTACGTCTTTGTTATGTACGACATAAAATGAAAACACGTATATGCTAGTATCAGACACCCAGATAACTGATAGAGTAATTAAATATGTTTATTTTTGTAAATACATACTTATAATATACTACGTCTTTGTTATGTACGACATAAAATGAAAACACGTCTATGCTAGTATCAGACACCCAGATAACTGATAGAGTAATTAAATATGTTTATTTTTGTAAATACATACTTATAATATACTACGTCTTTGTTATGTACGACATAAAATGAAAACACGTATATGCTAGTATCAGACACCCAGATAACTGATAGAGTAATTAAATATGTTTATTTTTGTAAATACATACTTATAATATACTACGTCTTTGTTATGTACGACATAAAATGAAAACACGTATATGCTAGTATCAGACACCCAGATAACTGATAGAGTAATTAAATATGTTTATTTTTGTAAATACATACTTATAATATACTACGTCTTTGTTATGTACGACATAAAATGAAAACACGTATATGCTAGTATCAGACACCCAGATAACTGATAGAGTAATTAAATATGTTTATTTTTGTAAATACATACTTATAATATACTACGTCTTTGTTATGTACGACATAAAATGAAAACACGTCTATGCTAGTATCAGACACCCAGATAACTGATAGAGTAATTAAATATGTTTATTTTTGTAAATACATACTTATAATATACTACGTCTTTGTTATGTACGACATAAAATGAAAACACGTATATGCTAGTATCAGACACCCAGATAACTGATAGAGTAATTAAATATGTTTATTTTTGTAAATACATACTTATAATATACTACGTCTTTGTTATGTACGACATAAAATGAAAACACGTATATGCTAGTATCAGACACCCAGATAACTGATAGAGTAATTAAATATGTTTATTTTTGTAAATACATACTTATAATATACTACGTCTTTGTTATGTACGACATAAAATGAAAACACGTCTATGCTAGTATCAGACACCCAGATAACTGATAGAGTAATTAAATATGTTTATTTTTGTAAATACATACTTATAATATACTACGTCTTTGTTATGTACGACATAAAATGAAAACACGTATATGCTAGTATCAGACACCCAGATAACTGATAGAGTAATTAAATATGTTTATTTTTGTAAATACATACTTATAATATACTACGTCTTTGTTATGTACGACATAAAATGAAAACACGTATATGCTAGTATCAGACACCCAGATAACTGATAGAGTAATTAAATATGTTTATTTTTGTAAATACATACTTATAATATACTACGTCTTTGTTATGTACGACATAAAATGAAAACACGTCTATGCTAGTATCAGACACCCAGATAACTGATAGAGTAATTAAATATGTTTATTTTTGTAAATACATACTTATAATATACTACGTCTTTGTTATGTACGACATAAAATGAAAACACGTCTATGCTAGTATCAGACACCCAGATAACTGATAGAATAATTAAATATGTTTATTTTTGTAAATACATACTTATAATATACTACGTCTTTGTTATGTACGACATAAAATGAAAACACGTATATGCTAGTATCAGACACCCAGATAACTGATAGAGTAATTAAATATGTTTATTTTTGTAAATACATACTTATAATATACTACGTCTTTGTTATGTACGACATAAAATGAAAACACGTCTATGCTAGTATCAGACACCCAGATAACTGATAGAGTAATTAAATATGTTTATTTTTGTAAATACATACTTATAATATACTACGTCTTTGTTATGTACGACATAAAATGAAAACACGTATATGCTAGTATCAGACACCCAGATAACTGATAGAGTAATTAAATATGTTTATTTTTGTAAATACATACTTATAATATACTACGTCTTTGTTATGTACGACATAAAATGAAAACACGTATATGCTAGTATCAGACACCCAGATAACTGATAGAGTAATTAAATATGTTTATTTTTGTAAATACATACTTATAATATACTACGTCTTTGTTATGTACGACATAAAATGAAAACACGTATATGCTAGTATCAGACACCCAGATAACTGATAGAGTAATTAAATATGTTTATTTTTGTAAATACATACTTATAATATACTACGTCTTTGTTATGTACGACATAAAATGAAAACACGTATATGCTAGTATCAGACACCCAGATAACTGATAGAGTAATTAAATATGTTTATTTTTGTAAATACATACTTATAATATACTACGTCTTTGTTATGTACGACATAAAATGAAAACACGTATATGCTAGTATCAGACACCCAGATAACTGATAGAGTAATTAAATATGTTTATTTTTGTAAATACATACTTATAATATACTACGTCTTTGTTATGTACGACATAAAATGAAAACACGTATATGCTAGTATCAGACACCCAGATAACTGATAGAGTAATTAAATATGTTTATTTTTGTAAATACATACTTATAATATACTACGTCTTTGTTATGTACGACATAAAATGAAAACACGTATATGCTAGTATCAGACACCCAGATAACTGATAGAGTAATTAAATATGTTTATTTTTGTAAATACATACTTATAATATACTACGTCTTTGTTATGTACGACATAAAATGAAAACACGTATATGCTAGTATCAGACACCCAGATAACTGATAGAGTAATTAAATATGTTTATTTTTGTAAATACATACTTATAATATACTACGTCTTTGTTATGTACGACATAAAATGAAAACACGTCTATGCTAGTATCAGACACCCAGATAACTGATAGAGTAATTAAATATGTTTATTTTTGTAAATACATACTTATAATATACTACGTCTTTGTTATGTACGACATAAAATGAAAACACGTATATGCTAGTATCAGACACCCAGATAACTGATAGAGTAATTAAATATGTTTATTTTTGTAAATACATACTTATAATATACTACGTCTTTGTTATGTACGACATAAAATGAAAACACGTATATGCTAGTATCAGACACCCAGATAACTGATAGAGTAATTAAATATGTTTATTTTTGTAAATACATACTTATAATATACTACGTCTTTGTTATGTACGACATAAAATGAAAACACGTCTATGCTAGTA
This sequence comes from Philereme vetulata, assembly GCA_918857605.2. Lineage (NCBI taxonomy): Eukaryota > Metazoa > Arthropoda > Insecta > Lepidoptera > Geometridae > Philereme > Philereme vetulata. The sequence goes on along the minus strand of OU975452.1, from coordinate 561,859 downwards.
TCAGACACCCAGATAACTGATAGAGTAATTAAATATGTTTATTTTTGTAAATACATACTTATAATATACTACGTCTTTGTTATGTACGACATAAAATGAAAACACGTCTATGCTAGTATCAGACACCCAGATAACTGATAGAGTAATTAAATATGTTTATTTTTGTAAATACATACTTATAATATACTACGTCTTTGTTATGTACGACATAAAATGAAAACACGTATATGCTAGTATCAGACACCCAGATAACTGATAGAGTAATTAAATATGTTTATTTTTGTAAATACATACTTATAATATACTACGTCTTTGTTATGTACGACATAAAATGAAAACACGTCTATGCTAGTATCAGACACCCAGATAACTGATAGAGTAATTAAATATGTTTATTTTTGTAAATACATACTTATAATATACTACGTCTTTGTTATGTACGACATAAAATGAAAACACGTCTATGCTAGTATCAGACACCCAGATAACTGATAGAGTAATTAAATATGTTTATTTTTGTAAATACATACTTATAATATACTACGTCTTTGTTATGTACGACATAAAATGAAAACACGTATATGCTAGTATCAGACACCCAGATAACTGATAGAGTAATTAAATATGTTTATTTTTGTAAATACATACTTATAATATACTACGTCTTTGTTATGTACGACATAAAATGAAAACACGTCTATGCTAGTATCAGACACCCAGATAACTGATAGAGTAATTAAATATGTTTATTTTTGTAAATACATACTTATAATATACTACGTCTTTGTTATGTACGACATAAAATGAAAACACGTATATGCTAGTATCAGACACCCAGATAACTGATAGAGTAATTAAATATGTTTATTTTTGTAAATACATACTTATAATATACTACGTCTTTGTTATGTACGACATAAAATGAAAACACGTCTATGCTAGTATCAGACACCCAGATAACTGATAGAATAATTAAATATGTTTATTTTTGTAAATACATACTTATAATATACTACGTCTTTGTTATGTACGACATAAAATGAAAACACGTCTATGCTAGTATCAGACACCCAGATAACTGATAGAGTAATTAAATATGTTTATTTTTGTAAATACATACTTATAATATACTACGTCTTTGTTATGTACGACATAAAATGAAAACACGTCTATGCTAGTATCAGACACCCAGATAACTGATAGAGTAATTAAATATGTTTATTTTTGTAAATACATACTTATAATATACTACGTCTTTGTTATGTACGACATAAAATGAAAACACGTATATGCTAGTATCAGACACCCAGATAACTGATAGAGTAATTAAATATGTTTATTTTTGTAAATACATACTTATAATATACTACGTCTTTGTTATGTACGACATAAAATGAAAACACGTAGATGCTAGTATCAGACACCCAGATAACTGATAGAGTAATTAAATATGTTTATTTTTGTAAATACATACTTATAATATACTACGTCTTTGTTATGTACGACATAAAATGAAAACACGTATATGCTAGTATCAGACACCCAGATAACTGATAGAGTAATTAAATATGTTTATTTTTGTAAATACATACTTATAATATACTACGTCTTTGTTATGTACGACATAAAATGAAAACACGTATATGCTAGTATCAGACACCCAGATAACTGATAGAGTAATTAAATATGTTTATTTTTGTAAATACATACTTATAATATACTACGTCTTTGTTATGTACGACATAAAATGAAAACACGTATATGCTAGTATCAGACACCCAGATAACTGATAGAGTAATTAAATATGTTTATTTTTGTAAATACATACTTATAATATACTACGTCTTTGTTATGTACGACATAAAATGAAAACACGTCTATGCTAGTATCAGACACCCAGATAACTGATAGAGTAATTAAATATGTTTATTTTTGTAAATACATACTTATAATATACTACGTCTTTGTTATGTACGACATAAAATGAAAACACGTCTATGCTAGTATCAGACACCCAGATAACTGATAGAGTAATTAAATATGTTTATTTTTGTAAATACATACTTATAATATACTACGTCTTTGTTATGTACGACATAAAATGAAAACACGTATATGCTAGTATCAGACACCCAGATAACTGATAGAGTAATTAAATATGTTTATTTTTGTAAATACATACTTATAATATACTACGTCTTTGTTATGTACGACATAAAATGAAAACACGTATATGCTAGTATCAGACACCCAGATAACTGATAGAGTAATTAAATATGTTTATTTTTGTAAATACATACTTATAATATACTACGTCTTTGTTATGTACGACATAAAATGAAAACACGTATATGCTAGTATCAGACACCCAGATAACTGATAGAGTAATTATATATGTTTATTTTTGTAAATACATACTTATAATATACTACGTCTTTGTTATGTACGACATAAAATGAAAACACGTATATGCTAGTATCAGACACCCAGATAACTGATAGAGTAATTATATATGTTTATTTTTGTAAATACATACTTATAATATACTACGTCTTTGTTATGTACGACATAAAATGAAAACACGTCTATGCTAGTATCAGACACCCAGATAACTGATAGAATAATTAAATATGTTTATTTTTGTAAATACATACTTATAATATACTACGTCTTTGTTATGTACGACATAAAATGAAAACACGTATATGCTAGTATCAGACACCCAGATAACTGATAGAGTAATTAAATATGTTTATTTTTGTAAATACATACTTATAATATACTACGTCTTTGTTATGTACGACATAAAATGAAAACACGTCTATGCTAGTATCAGACACCCAGATAACTGATAGAGTAATTAAATATGTTTATTTTTGTAAATACATACTTATAATATACTACGTCTTTGTTATGTACGACATAAAATGAAAACACGTATATGCTAGTATCAGACACCCAGATAACTGATAGAGTAATTAAATATGTTTATTTTTGTAAATACATACTTATAATATACTACGTCTTTGTTATGTACGACATAAAATGAAAACACGTATATGCTAGTATCAGACACCCAGATAACTGATAGAGTAATTATATATGTTTATTTTTGTAAATACATACTTATAATATACTACGTCTTTGTTATGTACGACATAAAATGAAAACACGTCTATGCTAGTATCAGACACCCAGATAACTGATAGAGTAATTAAATATGTTTATTTTTGTAAATACATACTTATAATATACTACGTCTTTGTTATGTACGACATAAAATGAAAACACGTCTATGCTAGTATCAGACACCCAGATAACTGATAGAGTAATTAAATATGTTTATTTTTGTAAATACATACTTATAATATACTACGTCTTTGTTATGTACGACATAAAATGAAAACACGTCTATGCTAGTATCAGACACCCAGATAACTGATAGAGTAATTAAATATGTTTATTTTTGTAAATACATACTTATAATATACTACGTCTTTGTTATGTACGACATAAAATGAAAACACGTCTATGCTAGTATCAGACACCCAGATAACTGATAGAGTAATTAAATATGTTTATTTTTGTAAATACATACTTATAATATACTACGTCTTTGTTATGTACGACATAAAATGAAAACACGTATATGCTAGTATCAGACACCCAGATAACTGATAGAGTAATTAAATATGTTTATTTTTGTAAATACATACTTATAATATACTACGTCTTTGTTATGTACGACATAAAATGAAAACACGTATATGCTAGTATCAGACACCCAGATAACTGATAGAGTAATTATATATGTTTATTTTTGTAAATACATACTTATAATATACTACGTCTTTGTTATGTACGACATAAAATGAAAACACGTCTATGCTAGTATCAGACACCCAGATAACTGATAGAGTAATTAAATATGTTTATTTTTGTAAATACATACTTATAATATACTACGTCTTTGTTATGTACGACATAAAATGAAAACACGTATATGCTAGTATCAGACACCCAGATAACTGATAGAGTAATTAAATATGTTTATTTTTGTAAATACATACTTATAATATACTACGTCTTTGTTATGTACGACATAAAATGAAAACACGTATATGCTTGTATCAGACACCCAGATAACTGATAGAGTAATTATATATGTTTATTTTTGTAAATACATACTTATAATATACTACGTCTTTGTTATGTACGACATAAAATGAAAACACGTCTATGCTAGTATCAGACACCCAGATAACTGATAGAGTAATTAAATATGTTTATTTTTGTAAATACATACTTATAATATACTACGTCTTTGTTATGTACGACATAAAATGAAAACACGTCTATGCTAGTATCAGACACCCAGATAACTGATAGAGTAATTAAATATGTTTATTCTTGTAAATACATACTTATAATATACTACGTCTTTGTTATGTACGACATAAAATGAAAACACGTATATGCTAGTATCAGACACCCAGATAACTGATAGAGTAATTAAATATGTTTATTTTTGTAAATACATACTTATAATATACTCCGTCTTTGTTATGTACGACATAAAATGAAAACACGTCTATGCTAGTATCAGACACCCAGATAACTGATAGAGTAATTAAATATGTTTATTTTTGTAAATACATACTTATAATATACTACGTCTTTGTTATGTACGACATAAAATGAAAACACGTCTATGCTAGTATCAGACACCCAGATAACTGATAGAGTAATTAAATATGTTTATTTTTGTAAATACATACTTATAATATACTACGTCTTTGTTATGTACGACATAAAATGAAAACACGTATATGCTAGTATCAGACACCCAGATAACTGATAGAGTAATTAAATATGTTTATTTTTGTAAATACATACTTATAATATACTACGTCTTTGTTATGTACGACATAAAATGAAAACACGTCTATGCTAGTATCAGACACCCAGATAACTGATAGAGTAATTAAATATGTTTATTTTTGTAAATACATACTTATAATATACTACGTCTTTGTTATGTACGACATAAAATGAAAACACGTATATGCTAGTATCAGACACCCAGATAACTGATAGAGTAATTAAATATGTTTATTTTTGTAAATACATACTTATAATATACTACGTCTTTGTTATGTACGACATAAAATGAAAACACGTATATGCTAGTATCAGACACCCAGATAACTGATAGAGTAATTAAATATGTTTATTTTTGTAAATACATACTTATAATATACTACGTCTTTGTTATGTACGACATAAAATGAAAACACGTCTATGCTAGTATCAGACACCCAGATAACTGATAGAGTAATTAAATATGTTTATTTTTGTAAATACATACTTATAATATACTACGTCTTTGTTATGTACGACATAAAATGAAAACACGTATATGCTAGTATCAGACACCCAGATAACTGATAGAGTAATTAAATATGTTTATTTTTGTAAATACATACTTATAATATACTACGTCTTTGTTATGTACGACATAAAATGAAAACACGTATATGCTAGTATCAGACACCCAGATAACTGATAGAGTAATTAAATATGTTTATTTTTGTAAATACATACTTATAATATACTACGTCTTTGTTATGTACGACATAAAATGAAAACACGTCTATGCTAGTATCAGACACCCAGATAACTGATAGAGTAATTAAATATGTTTATTTTTGTAAATACATACTTATAATATACTACGTCTTTGTTATGTACGACATAAAATGAAAACACGTATATGCTAGTATCAGACACCCAGATAACTGATAGAGTAATTAAATATGTTTATTTTTGTAAATACATACTTATAATATACTACGTCTTTGTTATGTACGACATAAAATGAAAACACGTCTATGCTAGTATCAGACACCCAGATAACTGATAGAGTAATTATATATGTTTATTTTTGTAAATACATACTTATAATATACTACGTCTTTGTTATGTACGACATAAAATGAAAACACGTATATGCTAGTATCAGACACCCAGATAACTGATAGAGTAATTAAATATGTTTATTTTTGTAAATACATACTTATAATATACTACGTCTTTGTTATGTACGACATAAAATGAAAACACGTCTATGCTAGTATCAGACACCCAGATAACTGATAGAGTAATTAAATATGTTTATTTTTGTAAATACATACTTATAATATACTACGTCTTTGTTATGTACGACATAAAATGAAAACACGTATATGCTAGTATCAGACACCCAGATAACTGATAGAGTAATTAAATATGTTTATTTTTGTAAATACATACTTATAATATACTACGTCTTTGTTATGTACGACATAAAATGAAAACACGTCTATGCTAGTATCAGACACCCAGATAACTGATAGAGTAATTAAATATGTTTATTTTTGTAAATACATACTTATAATATACTACGTCTTTGTTATGTACGACATAAAATGAAAACACGTCTATGCTAGTATCAGACACCCAGATAACTGATAGAGTAATTAAATATGTTTATTTTTGTAAATACATACTTATAATATACTACGTCTTTGTTATGTACGACATAAAATGAAAACACGTATATGCTAGTATCAGACACCCAGATAACTGATAGAGTAATTAAATATGTTTATTTTTGTAAATACATACTTATAATATACTACGTCTTTGTTATGTACGACATAAAATGAAAACACGTCTATGCTAGTATCAGACACCCAGATAACTGATAGAGTAATTAAATATGTTTATTTTTGTAAATACATACTTATAATATACTACGTCTTTGTTATGTACGACATAAAATGAAAACACGTATATGCTAGTATCAGACACCCAGATAACTGATAGAGTAATTAAATATGTTTATTTTTGTAAATACATACTTATAATATACTACGTCTTTGTTATGTACGACATAAAATGAAAACACGTATATGCTAGTATCAGACACCCAGATAACTGATAGAGTAATTAAATATGTTTATTTTTGTAAATACATACTTATAATATACTACGTCTTTGTTATGTACGACATAAAATGAAAACACGTCTATGCTAGTATCAGACACCCAGATAACTGATAGAGTAATTAAATATGTTTATTTTTGTAAATACATACTTATAATATACTACGTCTTTGTTATGTACGACATAAAATGAAAACACGTATATGCTAGTATCAGACACCCAGATAACTGATAGAGTAATTAAATATGTTTATTTTTGTAAATACATACTTATAATATACTACGTCTTTGTTATGTACGACATAAAATGAAAACACGTCTATGCTAGTATCAGACACCCAGATAACTGATAGAGTAATTAAATATGTTTATTTTTGTAAATACATACTTATAATATACTACGTCTTTGTTATGTACGACATAAAATGAAAACACGTATATGCTAGTATCAGACACCCAGATAACTGATAGAGTAATTAAATATGTTTATTTTTGTAAATACATACTTATAATATACTACGTCTTTGTTATGTACGACATAAAATGAAAACACGTATATGCTAGTATCAGACACCCAGATAACTGATAGAGTAATTAAATATGTTTATTTTTGTAAATACATACTTATAATATACTACGTCTTTGTTATGTACGACATAAAATGAAAACACGTATATGCTAGTATCAGACACCCAGATAACTGATAGAGTAATTAAATATGTTTATTTTTGTAAATACATACTTATAATATACTACGTCTTTGTTATGTACGACATAAAATGAAAACACGTATATGCTAGTATCAGACACCCAGATAACTGATAGAGTAATTAAATATGTTTATTTTTGTAAATACATACTTATAATATACTACGTCTTTGTTATGTACGACATAAAATGAAAACACGTCTATGCTAGTATCAGACACCCAGATAACTGATAGAGTAATTAAATATGTTTATTTTTGTAAATACATACTTATAATATACTACGTCTTTGTTATGTACGACATAAAATGAAAACACGTCTATGCTAGTATCAGACACCCAGATAACTGATAGAGTAATTAAATATGTTTATTTTTGTAAATACATACTTATAATATACTACGTCTTTGTTATGTACGACATAAAATGAAAACACGTCTATGCTAGTATCAGACACCCAGATAACTGATAGAGTAATTAAATATGTTTATTTTTGTAAATACATACTTATAATATACTACGTCTTTGTTATGTACGACATAAAATGAAAACACGTATATGCTAGTATCAGACACCCAGATAACTGATAGAGTAATTAAATATGTTTATTTTTGTAAATACATACTTATAATATACTACGTCTTTGTTATGTACGACATAAAATGAAAACACGTATATGCTAGTATCAGACACCCAGATAACTGATAGAGTAATTAAATATGTTTATTTTTGTAAATACATACTTATAATATACTACGTCTTTGTTATGTACGACATAAAATGAAAACACGTATATGCTAGTATCAGACACCCAGATAACTGATAGAGTAATTAAATATGTTTATTTTTGTAAATACATACTTATAATATACTACGTCTTTGTTATGTACGACATAAAATGAAAACACGTATATGCTAGTATCAGACACCCAGATAACTGATAGAGTAATTAAATATGTTTATTTTTGTAAATACATACTTATAATATACTACGTCTTTGTTATGTACGACATAAAATGAAAACACGTCTATGCTAGTATCAGACACCCAGATAACTGATAGAGTAATTAAATATGTTTATTTTTGTAAATACATACTTATAATATACTACGTCTTTGTTATGTACGACATAAAATGAAAACACGTATATGCTAGTATCAGACACCCAGATAACTGATAGAGTAATTAAATATGTTTATTTTTGTAAATACATACTTATAATATACTACGTCTTTGTTATGTACGACATAAAATGAAAACACGTCTATGCTAGTATCAGACACCCAGATAACTGATAGAGTAATTAAATATGTTTATTTTTGTAAATACATACTTATAATATACTACGTCTTTGTTATGTACGACATAAAATGAAAACACGTCTATGCTAGTATCAGACACCCAGATAACTGATAGAGTAATTAAATATGTTTATTTTTGTAAATACATACTTATAATATACTACGTCTTTGTTATGTACGACATAAAATGAAAACACGTATATGCTAGTATCAGACACCCAGATAACTGATAGAGTAATTAAATATGTTTATTTTTGTAAATACATACTTATAATATACTACGTCTTTGTTATGTACGACATAAAATGAAAACACGTATATGCTAGTATCAGACACCCAGATAACTGATAGAGTAATTAAATATGTTTATTTTTGTAAATACATACTTATAATATACTACGTCTTTGTTATGTACGACATAAAATGAAAACACGTATATGCTAGTATCAGACACCCAGATAACTGATAGAGTAATTAAATATGTTTATTTTTGTAAATACATACTTATAATATACTACGTCTTTGTTATGTACGACATAAAATGAAAACACGTCTATGCTAGTATCAGACACCCAGATAACTGATAGAGTAATTAAATATGTTTATTTTTGTAAATACATACTTATAATATACTACGTCTTTGTTATGTACGACATAAAATGAAAACACGTATATGCTAGTATCAGACACCCAGATAACTGATAGAGTAATTAAATATGTTTATTTTTGTAAATACATACTTATAATATACTACGTCTTTGTTATGTACGACATAAAATGAAAACACGTCTATGCTAGTATCAGACACCCAGATAACTGATAGAGTAATTAAATATGTTTATTTTTGTAAATACATACTTATAATATACTACGTCTTTGTTATGTACGACATAAAATGAAAACACGTATATGCTAGTATCAGACACCCAGATAACTGATAGAGTAATTAAATATGTTTATTTTTGTAAATACATACTTATAATATACTACGTCTTTGTTATGTACGACATAAAATGAAAACACGTCTATGCTAGTATCAGACACCCAGATAACTGATAGAGTAATTAAATATGTTTATTTTTGTAAATACATACTTATAATATACTACGTCTTTGTTATGTACGACATAAAATGAAAACACGTCTATGCTAGTATCAGACACCCAGATAACTGATAGAGTAATTAAATATGTTTATTTTTGTAAATACATACTTATAATATACTACGTCTTTGTTATGTACGACATAAAATGAAAACACGTCTATGCTAGTATCAGACACCCAGATAACTGATAGAGTAATTAAATATGTTTATTTTTGTAAATACATACTTATAATATACTACGTCTTTGTTATGTACGACATAAAATGAAAACACGTATATGCTAGTATCAGACACCCAGATAACTGATAGAGTAATTAAATATGTTTATTTTTGTAAATACATACTTATAATATACTACGTCTTTGTTATGTACGACATAAAATGAAAACACGTATATGCTAGTATCAGACACCCAGATAACTGATAGAGTAATTAAATATGTTTATTTTTGTAAATACATACTTATAATATACTACGTCTTTGTTATGTACGACATAAAATGAAAACACGTATATGCTAGTATCAGACACCCAGATAACTGATAGAGTAATTAAATATGTTTATTTTTGTAAATACATACTTATAATATACTACGTCTTTGTTATGTACGACATAAAATGAAAACACGTATATGCTAGTATCAGACACCCAGATAACTGATAGAGTAATTAAATATGTTTATTTTTGTAAATACATACTTATAATATACTACGTCTTTGTTATGTACGACATAAAATGAAAACACGTCTATGCTAGTATCAGACACCCAGATAACTGATAGAGTAATTAAATATGTTTATTTTTGTAAATACATACTTATAATATACTACGTCTTTGTTATGTACGACATAAAATGAAAACACGTATATGCTAGTATCAGACACCCAGATAACTGATAGAGTAATTAAATATGTTTATTTTTGTAAATACATACTTATAATATACTACGTCTTTGTTATGTACGACATAAAATGAAAACACGTCTATGCTAGTATCAGACACCCAGATAACTGATAGAGTAATTAAATATGTTTATTTTTGTAAATACATACTTATAATATACTACGTCTTTGTTATGTACGACATAAAATGAAAACACGTCTATGCTAGTATCAGACACCCAGATAACTGATAGAGTAATTAAATATGTTTATTTTTGTAAATACATACTTATAATATACTACGTCTTTGTTATGTACGACATAAAATGAAAACACGTATATGCTAGTATCAGACACCCAGATAACTGATAGAGTAATTAAATATGTTTATTTTTGTAAATACATACTTATAATATACTACGTCTTTGTTATGTACGACATAAAATGAAAACACGTATATGCTAGTATCAGACACCCAGATAACTGATAGAGTAATTAAATATGTTTATTTTTGTAAATACATACTTATAATATACTACGTCTTTGTTATGTACGACATAAAATGAAAACACGTATATGCTAGTATCAGACACCCAGATAACTGATAGAGTAATTAAATATGTTTATTTTTGTAAATACATACTTATAATATACTACGTCTTTGTTATGTACGACATAAAATGAAAACACGTCTATGCTAGTATCAGACACCCAGATAACTGATAGAGTAATTAAATATGTTTATTTTTGTAAATACATACTTATAATATACTACGTCTTTGTTATGTACGACATAAAATGAAAACACGTATATGCTAGTATCAGACACCCAGATAACTGATAGAGTAATTAAATATGTTTATTTTTGTAAATACATACTTATAATATACTACGTCTTTGTTATGTACGACATAAAATGAAAACACGTCTATGCTAGTATCAGACACCCAGATAACTGATAGAGTAATTAAATATGTTTATTTTTGTAAATACATACTTATAATATACTACGTCTTTGTTATGTACGACATAAAATGAAAACACGTATATGCTAGTATCAGACACCCAGATAACTGATAGAGTAATTAAATATGTTTATTTTTGTAAATACATACTTATAATATACTACGTCTTTGTTATGTACGACATAAAATGAAAACACGTCTATGCTAGTATCAGACACCCAGATAACTGATAGAGTAATTAAATATGTTTATTTTTGTAAATACATACTTATAATATACTACGTCTTTGTTATGTACGACATAAAATGAAAACACGTCTATGCTAGTATCAGACACCCAGATAACTGATAGAGTAATTAAATATGTTTATTTTTGTAAATACATACTTATAATATACTACGTCTTTGTTATGTACGACATAAAATGAAAACACGTCTATGCTAGTATCAGACACCCAGATAACTGATAGAATAATTATATATGTTTATTTTTGTAAATACATACTTATAATATACTACGTCTTTGTTATGTACGACATAAAATGAAAACACGTATATGCTAGTATCAGACACCCAGATAACTGATAGAGTAATTAAATATGTTTATTTTTGTAAATACATACTTATAATATACTACGTCTTTGTTATGTACGACATAAAATGAAAACACGTATATGCTAGTATCAGACACCCAGATAACTGATAGAGTAATTAAATATGTTTATTTTTGTAAATACATACTTATAATATACTACGTCTTTGTTATGTACGACATAAAATGAAAACACGTATATGCTAGTATCAGACACCCAGATAACTGATAGAGTAATTAAATATGTTTATTTTTGTAAATACATACTTATAATATACTACGTCTTTGTTATGTACGACATAAAATGAAAACACGTCTATGCTAGTATCAGACACCCAGATAACTGATAGAGTAATTAAATATGTTTATTTTTGTAAATACATACTTATAATATACTACGTCTTTGTTATGTACGACATAAAATGAAAACACGTCTATGCTAGTATCAGACACCCAGATAACTGATAGAGTAATTAAATATGTTTATTTTTGTAAATACATACTTATAATATACTACGTCTTTGTTATGTACGACATAAAATGAAAACACGTCTATGCTAGTATCAGACACCCAGATAACTGATAGAGTAATTAAATATGTTTATTTTTGTAAATACATACTTATAATATACTACGTCTTTGTTATGTACGACATAAAATGAAAACACGTCTATGCTAGTATCAGACACCCAGATAACTGATAGAGTAATTAAATATGTTTATTTTTGTAAATACATACTTATAATATACTACGTCTTTGTTATGTACGACATAAAATGAAAACACGTCTATGCTAGTATCAGACACCCAGATAACTGATAGAGTAATTAAATATGTTTATTTTTGTAAATACATACTTATAATATACTACGTCTTTGTTATGTACGACATAAAATGAAAACACGTATATGCTAGTATCAGACACCCAGATAACTGATAGAGTAATTAAATATGTTTATTTTTGTAAATACATACTTATAATATACTACGTCTTTGTTATGTACGACATAAAATGAAAACACGTCTATGCTAGTATCAGACACCCAGATAACTGATAGAGTAATTAAATATGTTTATTTTTGTAAATACATACTTATAATATACTACGTCTTTGTTATGTACGACATAAAATGAAAACACGTCTATGCTAGTATCAGACACCCAGATAACTGATAGAGTAATTAAATATGTTTATTTTTGTAAATACATACTTATAATATACTACGTCTTTGTTATGTACGACATAAAATGAAAACACGTCTATGCTAGTATCAGACACCCAGATAACTGATAGAATAATTATATATGTTTATTTTTGTAAATACATACTTATAATATACTACGTCTTTGTTATGTACGACATAAAATGAAAACACGTATATGCTAGTATCAGACACCCAGATAACTGATAGAGTAATTAAATATGTTTATTTTTGTAAATACATACTTATAATATACTACGTCTTTGTTATGTACGACATAAAATGAAAACACGTATATGCTAGTATCAGACACCCAGATAACTGATAGAGTAATTAAATATGTTTATTTTTGTAAATACATACTTATAATATACTACGTCTTTGTTATGTACGACATAAAATGAAAACACGTATATGCTAGTATCAGACACCCAGATAACTGATAGAGTAATTAAATATGTTTATTTTTGTAAATACATACTTATAATATACTACGTCTTTGTTATGTACGACATAAAATGAAAACACGTCTATGCTAGTATCAGACACCCAGATAACTGATAGAGTAATTAAATATGTTTATTTTTGTAAATACATACTTATAATATACTACGTCTTTGTTATGTACGACATAAAATGAAAACACGTCTATGCTAGTATCAGACACCCAGATAACTGATAGAGTAATTAAATATGTTTATTTTTGTAAATACATACTTATAATATACTACGTCTTTGTTATGTACGACATAAAATGAAAACACGTCTATGCTAGTATCAGACACCCAGATAACTGATAGAGTAATTAAATATGTTTATTTTTGTAAATACATACTTATAATATACTACGTCTTTGTTATGTACGACATAAAATGAAAACACGTCTATGCTAGTATCAGACACCCAGATAACTGATAGAGTAATTAAATATGTTTATTTTTGTAAATACATACTTATAATATACTACGTCTTTGTTATGTACGACATAAAATGAAAACACGTCTATGCTAGTATCAGACACCCAGATAACTGATAGAGTAATTAAATATGTTTATTTTTGTAAATACATACTTATAATATACTACGTCTTTGTTATGTACGACATAAAATGAAAACACGTATATGCTAGTATCAGACACCCAGATAACTGATAGAGTAATTAAATATGTTTATTTTTGTAAATACATACTTATAATATACTACGTCTTTGTTATGTACGACATAAAATGAAAACACGTCTATGCTAGTATCAGACACCCAGATAACTGATAGAGTAATTAAATATGTTTATTTTTGTAAATACATACTTATAATATACTACGTCTTTGTTATGTACGACATAAAATGAAAACACGTCTATGCTAGTATCAGACACCCAGATAACTGATAGAGTAATTAAATATGTTTATTTTTGTAAATACATACTTATAATATACTACGTCTTTGTTATGTACGACATAAAATGAAAACACGTATATGCTAGTATCAGACACCCAGATAACTGATAGAGTAATTAAATATGTTTATTTTTGTAAATACATACTTATAATATACTACGTCTTTGTTATGTACGACATAAAATGAAAACACGTCTATGCTAGTATCAGACACCCAGATAACTGATAGAGTAATTAAATATGTTTATTTTTGTAAATACATACTTATAATATACTACGTCTTTGTTATGTACGACATAAAATGAAAACACGTATATGCTAGTATCAGACACCCAGATAACTGATAGAGTAATTAAATATGTTTATTTTTGTAAATACATACTTATAATATACTACGTCTTTGTTATGTACGACATAAAATGAAAACACGTATATGCTAGTATCAGACACCCAGATAACTGATAGAGTAATTAAATATGTTTATTTTTGTAAATACATACTTATAATATACTACGTCTTTGTTATGTACGACATAAAATGAAAACACGTATATGCTAGTATCAGACACCCAGATAACTGATAGAGTAATTAAATATGTTTATTTTTGTAAATACATACTTATAATATACTACGTCTTTGTTATGTACGACATAAAATGAAAACACGTATATGCTAGTATCAGACACCCAGATAACTGATAGAATAATTAAATATGTTTATTTTTGTAAATACATACTTATAATATACTACGTCTTTGTTATGTACGACATAAAATGAAAACACGTCTATGCTAGTATCAGACACCCAGATAACTGATAGAGTAATTAAATATGTTTATTTTTGTAAATACATACTTATAATATACTACGTCTTTGTTATGTACGACATAAAATGAAAACACGTATATGCTAGTATCAGACACCCAGATAACTGATAGAGTAATTAAATATGTTTATTTTTGTAAATACATACTTATAATATACTACGTCTTTGTTATGTACGACATAAAATGAAAACACGTCTATGCTAGTATCAGACACCCAGATAACTGATAGAGTAATTAAATATGTTTATTTTTGTAAATACATACTTATAATATACTACGTCTTTGTTATGTACGACATAAAATGAAAACACGTATATGCTAGTATCAGACACCCAGATAACTGATAGAGTAATTAAATATGTTTATTTTTGTAAATACATACTTATAATATACTACGTCTTTGTTATGTACGACATAAAATGAAAACACGTATATGCTAGTATCAGACACCCAGATAACTGATAGAGTAATTAAATATGTTTATTTTTGTAAATACATACTTATAATATACTACGTCTTTGTTATGTACGACATAAAATGAAAACACGTCTATGCTAGTATCAGACACCCAGATAACTGATAGAGTAATTAAATATGTTTATTTTTGTAAATACATACTTATAATATACTACGTCTTTGTTATGTACGACATAAAATGAAAACACGTATATGCTAGTATCAGACACCCAGATAACTGATAGAGTAATTAAATATGTTTATTTTTGTAAATACATACTTATAATATACTACGTCTTTGTTATGTACGACATAAAATGAAAACACGTCTATGCTAGTATCAGACACCCAGATAACTGATAGAGTAATTAAATATGTTTATTTTTGTAAATACATACTTATAATATACTACGTCTTTGTTATGTACGACATAAAATGAAAACACGTATATGCTAGTATCAGACACCCAGATAACTGATAGAATAATTAAATATGTTTATTTTTGTAAATACATACTTATAATATACTACGTCTTTGTTATGTACGACATAAAATGAAAACACGTCTATGCTAGTATCAGACACCCAGATAACTGATAGAGTAATTAAATATGTTTATTTTTGTAAATACATACTTATAATATACTACGTCTTTGTTATGTACGACATAAAATGAAAACACGTCTATGCTAGTATCAGACACCCAGATAACTGATAGAGTAATTAAATATGTTTATTTTTGTAAATACATACTTATAATATACTACGTCTTTGTTATGTACGACATAAAATGAAAACACGTCTATGCTAGTATCAGACACCCAGATAACTGATAGAGTAATTAAATATGTTTATTTTTGTAAATACATACTTATAATATACTACGTCTTTGTTATGTACGACATAAAATGAAAACACGTATATGCTAGTATCAGACACCCAGATAACTGATAGAGTAATTAAATATGTTTATTTTTGTAAATACATACTTATAATATACTACGTCTTTGTTATGTACGACATAAAATGAAAACACGTATATGCTAGTATCAGACACCCAGATAACTGATAGAGTAATTAAATATGTTTATTTTTGTAAATACATACTTATAATATACTACGTCTTTGTTATGTACGACATAAAATGAAAACACGTCTATGCTAGTATCAGACACCCAGATAACTGATAGAATAATTAAATATGTTTATTTTTGTAAATACATACTTATAATATACTACGTCTTTGTTATGTACGACATAAAATGAAAACACGTCTATGCTAGTATCAGACACCCAGATAACTGATAGAGTAATTAAATATGTTTATTTTTGTAAATACATACTTATAATATACTACGTCTTTGTTATGTACGACATAAAATGAAAACACGTATATGCTAGTATCAGACACCCAGATAACTGATAGAGTAATTAAATATGTTTATTTTTGTAAATACATACTTATAATATACTACGTCTTTGTTATGTACGACATAAAATGAAAACACGTATATGCTAGTATCAGACACCCAGATAACTGATAGAGTAATTAAATATGTTTATTTTTGTAAATACATACTTATAATATACTACGTCTTTGTTATGTACGACATAAAATGAAAACACGTATATGCTAGTATCAGACACCCAGATAACTGATAGAGTAATTAAATATGTTTATTTTTGTAAATACATACTTATAATATACTACGTCTTTGTTATGTACGACATAAAATGAAAACACGTATATGCTAGTATCAGACACCCAGATAACTGATAGAGTAATTAAATATGTTTATTTTTGTAAATACATACTTATAATATACTACGTCTTTGTTATGTACGACATAAAATGAAAACACGTATATGCTAGTATCAGACACCCAGATAACTGATAGAGTAATTAAATATGTTTATTTTTGTAAATACATACTTATAATATACTACGTCTTTGTTATGTACGACATAAAATGAAAACACGTATATGCTAGTATCAGACACCCAGATAACTGATAGAGTAATTAAATATGTTTATTTTTGTAAATACATACTTATAATATACTACGTCTTTGTTATGTACGACATAAAATGAAAACACGTCTATGCTAGTATCAGACACCCAGATAACTGATAGAGTAATTAAATATGTTTATTTTTGTAAATACATACTTATAATATACTACGTCTTTGTTATGTACGACATAAAATGAAAACACGTATATGCTAGTATCAGACACCCAGATAACTGATAGAGTAATTAAATATGTTTATTTTTGTAAATACATACTTATAATATACTACGTCTTTGTTATGTACGACATAAAATGAAAACACGTATATGCTAGTATCAGACACCCAGATAACTGATAGAGTAATTAAATATGTTTATTTTTGTAAATACATACTTATAATATACTACGTCTTTGTTATGTACGACATAAAATGAAAACACGTCTATGCTAGTATCAGACACCCAGATAACTGATAGAGTAATTAAATATGTTTATTTTTGTAAATACATACTTATAATATACTACGTCTTTGTTATGTACGACATAAAATGAAAACACGTATATGCTAGTATCAGACACCCAGATAACTGATAGAGTAATTAAATATGTTTATTTTTGTAAATACATACTTATAATATACTACGTCTTTGTTATGTACGACATAAAATGAAAACACGTCTATGCTAGTATCAGACACCCAGATAACTGATAGAGTAATTAAATATGTTTATTTTTGTAAATACATACTTATAATATACTACGTCTTTGTTATGTACGACATAAAATGAAAACACGTCTATGCTAGTATCAGACACCCAGATAACTGATAGAGTAATTAAATATGTTTATTTTTGTAAATACATACTTATAATATACTACGTCTTTGTTATGTACGACATAAAATGAAAACACGTCTATGCTAGTATCAGACACCCAGATAACTGATAGAGTAATTAAATATGTTTATTTTTGTAAATACATACTTATAATATACTACGTCTTTGTTATGTACGACATAAAATGAAAACACGTATATGCTAGTATCAGACACCCAGATAACTGATAGAGTAATTAAATATGTTTATTTTTGTAAATACATACTTATAATATACTACGTCTTTGTTATGTACGACATAAAATGAAAACACGTCTATGCTAGTATCAGACACCCAGATAACTGATAGAGTAATTAAATATGTTTATTTTTGTAAATACATACTTATAATATACTACGTCTTTGTTATGTACGACATAAAATGAAAACACGTATATGCTAGTATCAGACACCCAGATAACTGATAGAGTAATTAAATATGTTTATTTTTGTAAATACATACTTATAATATACTACGTCTTTGTTATGTACGACATAAAATGAAAACACGTCTATGCTAGTATCAGACACCCAGATAACTGATAGAGTAATTAAATATGTTTATTTTTGTAAATACATACTTATAATATACTACGTCTTTGTTATGTACGACATAAAATGAAAACACGTCTATGCTAGTATCAGACACCCAGATAACTGATAGAGTAATTAAATATGTTTATTTTTGTAAATACATACTTATAATATACTACGTCTTTGTTATGTACGACATAAAATGAAAACACGTATATGCTAGTATCAGACACCCAGATAACTGATAGAGTAATTAAATATGTTTATTTTTGTAAATACATACTTATAATATACTACGTCTTTGTTATGTACGACATAAAATGAAAACACGTATATGCTAGTATCAGACACCCAGATAACTGATAGAGTAATTAAATATGTTTATTTTTGTAAATACATACTTATAATATACTACGTCTTTGTTATGTACGACATAAAATGAAAACACGTCTATGCTAGTATCAGACACCCAGATAACTGATAGAGTAATTAAATATGTTTATTTTTGTAAATACATACTTATAATATACTACGTCTTTGTTATGTACGACATAAAATGAAAACACGTATATGCTAGTATCAGACACCCAGATAACTGATAGAGTAATTAAATATGTTTATTTTTGTAAATACATACTTATAATATACTACGTCTTTGTTATGTACGACATAAAATGAAAACACGTATATGCTAGTATCAGACACCCAGATAACTGATAGAGTAATTAAATATGTTTATTTTTGTAAATACATACTTATAATATACTACGTCTTTGTTATGTACGACATAAAATGAAAACACGTCTATGCTAGTATCAGACACCCAGATAACTGATAGAGTAATTAAATATGTTTATTTTTGTAAATACATACTTATAATATACTACGTCTTTGTTATGTACGACATAAAATGAAAACACGTATATGCTAGTATCAGACACCCAGATAACTGATAGAGTAATTAAATATGTTTATTTTTGTAAATACATACTTATAATATACTACGTCTTTGTTATGTACGACATAAAATGAAAACACGTCTATGCTAGTATCAGACACCCAGATAACTGATAGAGTAATTAAATATGTTTATTTTTGTAAATACATACTTATAATATACTACGTCTTTGTTATGTACGACATAAAATGAAAACACGTCTATGCTAGTATCAGACACCCAGATAACTGATAGAGTAATTAAATATGTTTATTTTTGTAAATACATACTTATAATATACTACGTCTTTGTTATGTACGACATAAAATGAAAACACGTCTATGCTAGTATCAGACACCCAGATAACTGATAGAGTAATTATATATGTTTATTTTTGTAAATACATACTTATAATATACTACGTCTTTGTTATGTACGACATAAAATGAAAACACGTCTATGCTAGTATCAGACACCCAGATAACTGATAGAGTAATTAAATATGTTTATTTTTGTAAATACATACTTATAATATACTACGTCTTT
Source organism: Philereme vetulata (assembly GCA_918857605.2). Lineage (NCBI taxonomy): Eukaryota > Metazoa > Arthropoda > Insecta > Lepidoptera > Geometridae > Philereme > Philereme vetulata. The sequence goes on along the minus strand of OU975452.1, from coordinate 540,541 downwards.
GTTATGTACGACATAAAATGAAAACACGTCTATGCTAGTATCAGACACCCAGATAACTGATAGAGTAATTAAATATGTTTATTTTTGTAAATACATACTTATAATATACTACGTCTTTGTTATGTACGACATAAAATGAAAACACGTCTATGCTAGTATCAGACACCCAGATAACTGATAGAGTAATTATATATGTTTATTTTTGTAAATACATACTTATAATATACTACGTCTTTGTTATGTACGACATAAAATGAAAACACGTATATGCTAGTATCAGACACCCAGATAACTGATAGAGTAATTAAATATGTTTATTTTTGTAAATACATACTTATAATATACTACGTCTTTGTTATGTACGACATAAAATGAAAACACGTATATGCTAGTATCAGACACCCAGATAACTGATAGAGTAATTAAATATGTTTATTTTTGTAAATACATACTTATAATATACTACGTCTTTGTTATGTACGACATAAAATGAAAACACGTCTATGCTAGTATCAGACACCCAGATAACTGATAGAGTAATTAAATATGTTTATTTTTGTAAATACATACTTATAATATACTACGTCTTTGTTATGTACGACATAAAATGAAAACACGTCTATGCTAGTATCAGACACCCAGATAACTGATAGAGTAATTAAATATGTTTATTTTTGTAAATACATACTTATAATATACTACGTCTTTGTTATGTACGACATAAAATGAAAACACGTCTATGCTAGTATCAGACACCCAGATAACTGATAGAGTAATTATATATGTTTATTTTTGTAAATACATACTTATAATATACTACGTCTTTGTTATGTACGACATAAAATGAAAACACGTATATGCTAGTATCAGACACCCAGATAACTGATAGAGTAATTATATATGTTTATTTTTGTAAATACATACTTATAATATACTACGTCTTTGTTATGTACGACATAAAATGAAAACACGTCTATGCTAGTATCAGACACCCAGATAACTGATAGAGTAATTAAATATGTTTATTTTTGTAAATACATACTTATAATATACTACGTCTTTGTTATGTACGACATAAAATGAAAACACGTCTATGCTAGTATCAGACACCCAGATAACTGATAGAGTAATTATATATGTTTATTTTTGTAAATACATACTTATAATATACTACGTCTTTGTTATGTACGACATAAAATGAAAACACGTATATGCTAGTATCAGACACCCAGATAACTGATAGAGTAATTAAATATGTTTATTTTTGTAAATACATACTTATAATATACTACGTCTTTGTTATGTACGACATAAAATGAAAACACGTCTATGCTAGTATCAGACACCCAGATAACTGATAGAGTAATTATATATGTTTATTTTTGTAAATACATACTTATAATATACTACGTCTTTGTTATGTACGACATAAAATGAAAACACGTATATGCTAGTATCAGACACCCAGATAACTGATAGAGTAATTAAATATGTTTATTTTTGTAAATACATACTTATAATATACTACGTCTTTGTTATGTACGACATAAAATGAAAACACGTCTATGCTAGTATCAGACACCCAGATAACTGATAGAGTAATTAAATATGTTTATTTTTGTAAATACATACTTATAATATACTACGTCTTTGTTATGTACGACATAAAATGAAAACACGTATATGCTAGTATCAGACACCCAGATAACTGATAGAGTAATTATATATGTTTATTTTTGTAAATACATACTTATAATATACTACGTCTTTGTTATGTACGACATAAAATGAAAACACGTATATGCTAGTATCAGACACCCAGATAACTGATAGAGTAATTAAATATGTTTATTTTTGTAAATACATACTTATAATATACTACGTCTTTGTTATGTACGACATAAAATGAAAACACGTCTATGCTAGTATCAGACACCCAGATAACTGATAGAGTAATTAAATATGTTTATTTTTGTAAATACATACTTATAATATACTACGTCTTTGTTATGTACGACATAAAATGAAAACACGTCTATGCTAGTATCAGACACCCAGATAACTGATAGAGTAATTAAATATGTTTATTTTTGTAAATACATACTTATAATATACTACGTCTTTGTTATGTACGACATAAAATGAAAACACGTCTATGCTAGTATCAGACACCCAGATAACTGATAGAGTAATTAAATATGTTTATTTTTGTAAATACATACTTATAATATACTACGTCTTTGTTATGTACGACATAAAATGAAAACACGTCTATGCTAGTATCAGACACCCAGATAACTGATAGAGTAATTAAATATGTTTATTTTTGTAAATACATACTTATAATATACTACGTCTTTGTTATGTACGACATAAAATGAAAACACGTATATGCTAGTATCAGACACCCAGATAACTGATAGAGTAATTAAATATGTTTATTTTTGTAAATACATACTTATAATATACTACGTCTTTGTTATGTACGACATAAAATGAAAACACGTCTATGCTAGTATCAGACACCCAGATAACTGATAGAGTAATTAAATATGTTTATTTTTGTAAATACATACTTATAATATACTACGTCTTTGTTATGTACGACATAAAATGAAAACACGTCTATGCTAGTATCAGACACCCAGATAACTGATAGAGTAATTAAATATGTTTATTTTTGTAAATACATACTTATAATATACTACGTCTTTGTTATGTACGACATAAAATGAAAACACGTCTATGCTAGTATCAGACACCCAGATAACTGATAGAATAATTAAATATGTTTATTTTTGTAAATACATACTTATAATATACTACGTCTTTGTTATGTACGACATAAAATGAAAACACGTATATGCTAGTATCAGACACCCAGATAACTGATAGAGTAATTAAATATGTTTATTTTTGTAAATACATACTTATAATATACTACGTCTTTGTTATGTACGACATAAAATGAAAACACGTCTATGCTAGTATCAGACACGTCAGTGGCTAGTATTGTTGTAAAATAGGTTTTTTTTCTAATTCATTACCATAGAAATTTTTAATTTACAAACAACCTTAAATCCTAAAATATTAATGTATCAGCCTGTACAAAAAAGGTAAACCAATCATATTCATTCGACATGTAAGTAGGTACCTGTTATACTGACTAATGGCGGGTTCCTATATCCGTCGGTAACCGACTACGACTCGTCTCGATCTCTTTGTATTTCAAACTGGTGTCAAACATTTGACACGTTTTCAAGGAGAAACGTGTCGTAACTGTTTAGCGACAGATATAGGAACACGCCATTAGCGGCATCGTCGCAAAGGCGCCGTCGATTTACGTTAAAAATTGTTTAATGTAAACTGGTATATTTAAGCTACCGGTATTAAATCCACCCCTAAATTCAGATAATTCGATTCCAGATGTGTATTTTAAATTAATGTCGTACAATAACAAAAAAGGTTTGTATAGGAAACATCCAGATTGAACAACTGTAGATCCTGCAAACATTTGTTCTGCGGCGGGAATCGAACCCGAATTATCTTTACACACTCAGGACAGGTCATTTAGTACATACAGATAAAAATTGTACTAACACTATTTCAAACAGTTCACACGTTAAACACTATTTGTACTAAAACGGGATATTTATCGTGATTTGTAAGTTTTTCAGTATCCCGATATTTCAACAGTTTACCCGTGATCATGGCGCATGGAACTGCGTCGAAATATAGAGATACTGAAAAACCGGCCAAGTGCGAGTCGGACTCGCGCACGAAGGGTTCCGTACCATTATCTATAAAAACAGAAAAAATCACGTTTGTTGTATGGGAGCCGCCTTATATATTTGTGTTATTTTAATTTAATTATTTATTAAATATTAATTAACCCTTAAATATTTATTTTATTCTGTTTTTAGTATTTGTTGTTATAGCGGAACAAATACATAATTAATTCATGTGAAAATTTCAACTATCTAACAATCACGGTTTATGAGATACAGCCTGGTGATGGACAGACAGACGGACAGACAAACAGCGGAGTCTAAGTACTAGGGTCCCGTTTTACCCTTTGGGTACGGAACCCTAAAAACGGGGTGTTTACCATGATTTGTGAGTTTTTCAGTAACCCGATATTTCAACGCGCATGCAACTACTTCGAAATGTCGGGATACTGAAAAACTCACAGATCATGGTTAATATCCCGTTTTTAGTACAAAGAAAAAACCGGTAACACACATGAAACGAATAAATAAGTAGGTAGACGAGTAGTCCGTGCTGTGAACTAAATAGGCCCCGCCTCAGCGTACTGCTGCCAACCATCCGAGGATGGAAAGCGGAGCTGGTCTTCAGGCGAAGGCAATACAGATACCTGGAGGGCTCTAAAGTCGAAGACCATGGGTCCTTGCGCCACTGTAGTAAGTAAGCTAAGAGAATGTTAAAGGTGCTGCGCAAGCATCATCATCATCATAGCTAGCGTAGGACGTCAACTGCTGAACATAGAATATAAACAGCATGACTATTTATTTAATTTAAATTCAGTTTCTTGCAGCGTAGCGTAGGTTTCTTCTAGGCAAGCGTGCACTATCGTAGACTGCTTCATCGCTTACCATCAGGCGAGATCGTGCTCAAACGCTAGCATATAATTTATAAAAAAAATCCGGCCAAGTGCGAGTCGGACTCGCGCACGAAGGATTCCGTACCATTATTTTTAAAAACGGCAAAAAATCAAGTCTGTTGTATACTTAAATATTTATTTTATTCAAAAGCACAATTTTATTTATTTACCTTATTTGAGGTTGGTGCCGATTAAGCTAGTCCTCTAAATTGTATGAGCGCCCATACAACTCAGAGGACTGTCTTAATTGGCGTCAACTAAATATGTACCTATGTATGGGGACACCTTTTGATTTTCAACTTCTTTTAATTTTTGGCATTTTTCCTTTATTTGTGCTGTATGAGACCATGCTTTTTGCCAAATTTCGTGATTCTAGGTCAACGGGAACTACCATATAGGTTTTCGATCCAAAACCTATAGGGTACTTCCGGTTGACCTAGAATTGTCAATTTTGGTTAAAAGCAAGGAATTACAGCACAAAGAAAGGGATAATTCCGAAAATAAAAAAAAATGAAAGTTAAGGTAAATTTTGGCACTTAGGTACAAGTTTACGCAAAAATTTAAATTTGCCCATATCTTCTTATCGTGTTGACTCAGAACCTATACACCTTAGTATCTACTATAAATGGCAACTTGTTAGGTCTACCCGTTTCTGAGAAAATCGGTGGTGACACACGAACAGACAGACGGACAAGAGAGTGATCTTATAAGGGTTCCTTTTGAAAGCGAGCTTAGTAGAAAAGCACCTCGATGCTTTACAAGTCTTCATTCATTAATTTGTACACTTATGTGTGACCAATACTACAATAATTCACTTTAAGTTGACCGATACGCTTCGCAGCTCGATAACGACTGCCGTTGCTGTCAAATTTACAACCCAAAAAAACGTTACCAATTCAAAAATGTTATCCCCAGTTTCACTAAAACGAGTTTTTTAACGACAGCCACGACTTCCGTTGAGCTACTCAATAACAATTTATAAATGAATAATTTACAAAAATGTATCCTAATATCGTATTATTTATTTAACACAATTTAAATAAATAATATCATAAAGGGGTTGTTGCCATACTCATACATCATAAGGGTGTGTGTTACCAGTGATGACATATGGAACCGAGACGTGGTCCTTCACTATTGGCCTTATGAAAAGCTCAGAGTCGCTCAACGAGCTATGGAGAGGGCTATGCTCGGGGTTTCTCTACGGGATCGAATCAGAAATGAGGAGATACGTAGGAGAACTCAAGTCACCGACATAGCCCGACGGATTAGCACGTTGAAGTGGCAATGGGCAGGCCATATAGCGCGCAGAACAGATGGCCGATGGGGCCGGAAAGTTCTCGAATGGAGGCCACGGACCGGCAAGCGCAGCGTAGGACGTCCACCTACAAGATGGGCAGACGTCTTGGTAAGAACCGCAGGTCGGCGTTGGATGCAGGCCGCTTCCAACCGCAATTCCTGGAGATCAATGAGGGAGGCCTTTGTCCAGCAGTGGACGTCCTACGGCTGATATGATGATGATGAAATAAATAATCCAATATTTTAAACAAGCTAATATAGATGCCAAATTTAATTATAACTTACTACCGTCAATATTACAGCGATCATGAACTACTAAATTAATAAATTGCAATCAAATAATAAATGATACCATTAAATATTTATATAAATCAAAGAGATAATTTTTAGGCAAGCTTTTTTTACCTTCTGAGGTACGGAACCCTAACAAATACCATTACTCAATATTTGTGACCTTTTTTCTCGCCGACTTTTTTCGCAATTTCCAAAACCTGATACAAGATACATATTTGCATAAACAAGTGTACATTAAGGTAATAATAACTAGGCAATGCCCCTTTATACTTGTCTGTCCTTTACGCGTCGCTAACTACTGGTTACTGAGAGCGCTTCATTGCATCAACATCCACGGGGACGATAGAAACCTGCTGCCACCAACCCAAACTCCTACTCTGTTACTTGAAGGAGTTAGGATGGCTGGGGTCAGGTTAGAAGGGGGGTAATGCACAATACACCCCAACGCGGGACGTCAGTGCAGATTTTTTCCCCCACCCTAGAATTAGAATTAGGGCGTTTTTTTACAATAACAAATTACACAATAAAATAAACTAGTTAAATAACATTTTAATATTAAAGTACCTACGTTTACATGTTTACACAGATTATGTATTATCTTATATTAAATCAATATAAAATATATTAAATAAAAAAAAAGCGGCCTAGTGCGAGTCGGACTCGCCCATGCAGGGTTCCGTAGCAGCAAGTAACAAAATATAAAAGTTCTTGTAGTTCGTCGTAACTTTCTTATATTTGAGTTGGTTGAATGAAAGGTAAATTGCGGTTTACGATTTATGACGTATTAAAAAAAACTACTTACTAGATCTCGTTCAAACCAATTTTCGGTGGAAGTTTGCATGGTAACGTGCATCATATACAGAAAGACAGACATGACGAATCCATAAGGGTTCCGTTTTTGCCATTTGGCTACGAAACCCTAAAAACGAGGGTGCTTTAGACCACACAACTGAAGTAAAACTTATTTTTCAAAATATTAATTTATAAAATTGTCCACACGTCTGTAGGTCGATCAGTCTATATTCATTCTGGACAGACGCAACTCGCACTCGCACATTAACGTTTAAAAATATATGAAATGTAACTCTCTCTCTTTCTATCTGCATTAACTTATATCTCCCTCTCAACTTCCGTTTGCACTTCGTAACGCATTCACCAGCTTACTTCCCAAGTCAAGCGTGCGTAAAGAAGTTTTACTAAAAAAATGTACATGTAAAATAATGAATGTAAAATTATATGTCGGGAAAAGAAAAAGCATAAATAAATAATGTTTTATCTGTAAATACATGTGAATTGAAATATTAAAGCTATTTGAACATTATTTCCTAGAACTTTGACTGTTCTTTTGAAAACATAAATGAAAATATCAAGTAGAAAAGATAGTTTCTTTTCTGAAAGTTTTCAAACTAAAATGTTAGTGCGCGGATAAACTTTGTTTTTTATTCCTTAAAAGTTCACGTTTATTTCCCGAAGGGAATACTGAGTCTTATGAACGCTTTCCACTTTTCCATAATTAGCCAGCGGCCATCTTTTTTTATGTACCCTGTGTAACTCTTAAGAAGCCGGCAAATCCCAAGCGCAACTTCAATTCGGCCGCGTCAAAAACCTCAGCCTGAATATCGCTATCCCTGTTTAGTAACGAAGTTTAGCCACGCAGAGCGACAGTGATAGCAATAGAACGATTCTAAATTTGATTAGATTTTGACCGTGTTCCGTAATACCAAAAATGATGACTGAAAACTTGTTGTATTTTTCTCATTGTGTTGTTATTCTGTAACTAGACGATATAATATATGTTCCCATGACTAGGATACGTAAGATGTTGTTGTTTTTAATACGAAACAATTAGGTTGAAAACAGGTATTTTATGACGTAAAAACATGCAGAATGCGATACGCTTCTATTTCATTTTAGGTAAGTATTTTGATCTAATATATGGTTGGGAACCTAGATAAAAACTATTCAAATTAAAATAATACCTTATTAAGGTAGAAATATGCTCCAATTAGAAATGATTTTGGTAGTACGTGTTGTATGGGCGATTCCCCTCCGGTGTCCCCTTAAGAACTCAACAATTTTCTTGCTAATCTACGCCTACTCGATAGGCGTTCGCACTGGTAAATGACATTCTACAAGAGTTCACACATCACACTAATAATTGATCCAGCGAAGCGAAATCAACTTGGACAAATCGGCATTGTATGTATGTAAGTATGTATGTATGTTTGTTTGTCCGAGGATAACTTTCGAAGCGTTTGATCCGATCATCGTGAAATTTAATACATAGGTAGGTAGTGATGGCACAATTTTGGTGTGACTAAATGAGCTAAAAATGTGGGGGGTTTGTTGAGATATTGGGGTTCAAGAGGGGTATATTTTTTTTAAATGAGACTATTAGGTCAAGTGGGATGTCAAATGAAAGGTCTTCATTAGTACATTTAGACTCCGTTTTTATTCTTAGTAAAGTCCTTATTAGTAAGTATTAGTTTTTGAGTTATTAGGGTTCCGTACCCAAAGGGTAAAACGGCACCCTATTACTGAGGCTCCGCTGTCTGTCTGTCTGTCCGTTCGTCTGTCACCAGGCTGTATCTCATAAACCGTGATAGTTAGACAGTTGAAATTTTTACAGATGATGTATTTCTATTGCAGCTATTACAACAAATACTAAAAACAGAATAAAATGAATATTTAAGGGGGCTCCCATACAACAAACGTGATTTTTTTGTTCGTTTTAGCTCGATATTGATAACGGCAATAGGTAGACGCTTGAAATATTTACAGAATATTTAGTTAAATATTCACTATAAAAAGAAATAACTAAATTAAAATAAAACAAATTTATATTTGAGGGGGGCTCCCATACAACAAACGTGATTTTTTTGCCGTTTTTATAGATAATGGTGCGGAACCCTTCGTGCGCGATAAAAACGGAACTTTGACAAAACTGACAGGGTACACCAGTGGGGTCACTGGTGTACCCTGTCAGTTTTGTCAACTGACAAACTGAGCTGTAATTTAGTATGCGTGTATAATAAGGATAATAATATAATAACGAGTAACCACATTATATGAAATCCCGTTACCTGTCATTTGAATTAAACTGTAGGTCAAGTTATTTGGTTAATTGTTTCCTGACACTATTTTGATAGTCAAAGATTACAAATAATATTTTTTTGCTTTAATCGGAGACTCGTGAGATCTCAGTTCCAGGCGAACCAATAGTTTAATCCATATTTCTGGCCAGTCGCCATCGTTTACAAATGCTACAGGGAAACAGCTTCGAATTAAAATCCTTCAAACAAATCGCAGTGACATAGTGTACATACCTAGATATGGTCATTGTAAATATATTTTGTATGTGGACATTGTTGCCGGAAATAATCGTTACATTATTATTTTGAATAAATAAAATGTTAATCTCCTCTCCTAAAGTGGACAACCCTATCGGTCATCAGTCTTGACCTATAAATAGGTCACATAAGCTACACCCAAACAGTATCTCTTTGAAGATTCAATGCAGTTCATATTAACGTGGAATAATATTTTTGCTTTTGCTTTCCATATCAGGAAATTAAAACAACAAATAAAGAAATGATAGTATTTGCTTTATTTAGTTTCTTTCCACGAAATGACTAAGAGTTCCTTGTGAAAGGGTTCGCCCGGGATACTTATTTCTGCCGCCAAGCAGCATTGCTATGTTTCGGTTTGAAGGTTATGGTTGCCGGTGAAATTACAGTCACATGAAGCTTTACCCCTGTATGCCTCAAGTTGATGGTTGGCAGAGCATCGTAGGGCACGTTTTTAAGGTGTGTGATGAGGCATTACTACATTAGGTGGGCCATATACTTGCTCCATCAACAGGTTACATAAAAAAGTGGCACTCCGGGCGTGCCGACAGAAGTGAAAACTTGAATAAAAGCAGACTACACTACAGATACTTATATACAGAGGCGTCGGTAACGGTAACAGTATCACGAGCTCAATGGTTTATTCTTTATTCTTTATTTTACACAAATAAATTACAAACAGAAACAGCTTACAAAATGAACATGTACAAAGGCGAGCTTAACCCTGATTAGTTTTCTTCCAGCAAACCTTTGAAGGTGGAGATAGTTGGTTATAGTGGTGGGTACGTGCACAGAAAAGGACATTGAAGTACAATATTAATAAATACCTTTCGTTACACCACGTCCCATGATAAATACAATACTTATACATATTAAAAATAATAATACCTATAAACTCTACCTACATTATAGATACCGTTAAAGAAACTTTATTTTCAAAACAGAATTATGCATTCAGTTAATATGAGAACTTAAAAAACTAAATAGGTATTAAAACTATGACAGTATGCGAGCGCATTAAATTAACAATAAAATTAAGTAGGTACATTATTTCTGTTTGTTTCCACAAAAACACACTACTACGTTCTGTGATGACATCTCTGTACCAGCGAAGTGTAGTGAGCGAGTTTACATACAAGGATCGGTAACAACTAGATGCGACAACGCCGTTTAACTATGAATTAAGTTTGAATATAAACGTAATATAAATACTTCTTATAATACTATACTTACAGAGTGTTTTTTTAACTGTAACAGTACGGCAGCACCCATAACCAGAGCAGATACAGGTGCAGTTTCTTTTAAAACATCAGCTCGTTTTCGAAGAAAAACATTTTGGCATTCAAATTTTTTTGGTCAAGTGTGAGTAGCGCCTTAAAATGAATCAAGTTGGTAAATTTTTTTCTTGATGACAATCGATGAAGTCCTTTGTAAGGATCATTTTATAGTATCGGATGAAAAAAATCTGAACAGCGGCAGTTAGTCAAATTTGATAAAAAGTATTCTCATACAACAGGACAAACAAAATTCCTTCTACAAACATTTTATTAGATTCTAATTGCACATTAAAGAAGTATTAATACTGTAGCGATTAAGAAGTTTAGGAACTCCATGCTCTCATGAACAATTCAAATACATTTCGTATTTCAGATCAATTTTGAATTTCAAACAAGTCCGACAGGTGCAAGAACCATTCTTGCACCTGTCGGACTTTTATATCAGTCATTGCATCATCTTATTTGTCCTATCATGGCATTGTCAAATACGAAAAAAGTAGACTTAATTCCTTTCAAATAATAAAAAAAAATCCAAATCGGTTGTTAAATGACGGAGTTATGAGGTAACAACATAAAAAATACAATCGAATTGAGAACCTCCTCCTTTTTTTAAAGTCTGTTAAAAAGGGATCCCTAATGGTGTCACTTTGTCCGTCCGTCCGTCTGTCACAGCTGATTATCTCAGCAACTACTTAACCTATCGGCTATCAATTGGGAAATAGTTACAAATAATACAGAGCTTCCTCTATTGCAAGTATAAAAAAGTTCTTCAAAAAATATTTCTATTTCGATGACCAATAGATCTACCTAGTTCGGTCATAAATTCTGTCTCATGTTTAATATAAAATAATTGAAACAAGTTTATTCATTATGTAACCATTTATATACCAAAATGAACTTAACAAAACATAGATTCTTATGACACTAAATTTTATTCAAAATGACCTCCGTGATTTTGAATACAGGCCTTCAATCTGCGCGGCCAGTCGTCTATCGCAGCACGAACGAGGTCCATGTCAATATCGGCGGCTGCCTTAATCAAGGATGTCTTGAGTGACTCCAAATTGGGATGAGGCTTTGAGCACGCCTTTTCCTCCAAGTGTTGCCATATCTTGTAATCTAACGGATTCAAATCTGGACTGGAGGAGGGCCAGTCTTCGTGCCGGATGAAGTCGATTTCACGCGCCGCCAGCCAGTCTTGTGTGCTCTTCGCTCTATGAGCTGGCGCCGAATCTTGTTGGAATACCAAGTGCCTGTTATTAAACATGGTATGAGAAACAGGTTCCACAAGGTTCGTCAGGACTGTATTTTGATACACAACTGCATTCGTTTTTACACCTTTCTCACAAAAATGTACCTCTGTTAAGCCCCAATAAGAAACTCCCAACCATACCATGAGCGAGGATGGAAAATGACCTCGTTGGACACGCGGAATACGGTTGCTCGCTTCTTCACTACGGTGTGCGTACACCTTATCATTTTTTTTTGTTGTAGCTCTCTTCTACGGTAAAAATTTTTGCATCCAAAAAAAGAATTTCCCGATAATTTTTTCCCGCGTACCGCTTCAACAAAGCGCGGCATCTCTTCAGTCTCAGGTCCATTAGACGAGCATTCAAACGATGTCCTGTTTTTCTTCGATATGCCCGAAGCCCTAAGTCTTCATTTAACACCCTTTTCACCGTGGTTCTGCTTAACCCCATCTGAAGGGCCAACAGTTTCTGCTTACGTTTGGGATTTCTTTGAATTCGCGCCTACACAGCTTTTATCACTGCTGGAGTCCTAACAGACCGAGGGCGACCACTTCTTGACTTGTGTGAGTCTTCATTGTATCGTTTGATGGTGCGATAAACGAATCTTTTGGTTATATTCAAATTTTTCTATATGTCAAAAATTTGAATTGGCGCGTAACCGCAATGATGCAACGCAATAACTGCAACACGGTCTTCTTTAAGCGTCCACTCCATATTTAAAAAGGAGTAAAATTCTAAAAAGTATACATTTTTATTTTCATGAACAATTCGAAATTCGAATTCTATAAACTTTTTTGTTGCCAGCATTCTAAAAGAAAAGTTTTTACTGTGTGACAATACTTATGACCTGACTAGGTATAATGGAGGAGGAGAGAGAGGGGGGGGGGGGGTCAACATTTCAAAATATGATTACTAGGTCAGTGGGGTATCATTTCAATCGGTTCAATTCGTGAACCTTCATCAGGGTGAGTGCGATCCGTTCCGCACTTAATCTACTCGCTCCACTCTAAGTGCTCTCTGATGCTCTCCAAATGTGGTGCTGGAGAAGAATGCTTGGGGTATCATAGACAGAATTCCGTACCAACCAGTCCATAATCCAAGAACTCGGTATCAAGCAGCGTGTTTCTTTTGTGCAATCTCGCATCCTCACGTTCTTCAGGCACGTGTGGTGCAGGGGAAAGTTGAGGGTACGCGACCACGCGGTAGATTGCCAATGAGATGGACGGACCAAATCAAAGCAGCACTTGACGGTCCCCTACACGAGGGCACCAGAAAAGCGGCAATACGAGAGGAGTGGTGAAGGATTGTCGAGCGCTCCACTAGCCTCGAATAGACGACCACGACCAATCTGCCAAGAGTGTAACGACTGAGAAGAATAATGACACTCATCAGGACGCCCGTCAGCTCGTGTCTAAATGTTTAATATAAATAAAACATGTTGGCAATTTGTCGGTTGTACACTCCGATATAACGGTACGTGATAAATCCCATAGTTATACTAATGATTGAAATAATATATACTTATATATATGACTGGCAACTGGAAAGACGGAAAGCGATGCCGAGGAAGGCCTAAAAAGAGCTGGAGCGATGACTTGGACGTCTTCCAAAGAGACTGGCGGGATATGGCTCTAGACCGTGATAAGTGGAAGGAAGAGGGGGAGGCCTTTGCCCAGCAGTGAGACAGTATGGGCTAGTAAAAAAAATATATGACTGTATTTATGAAACAGTTGAATCATCTTAAGACCGTTGCAATCGATCTATAGATAGCTCAGTTGCTCCAGACCACTACCAGCAGTGTCCCCAAGACCCTGGCTGGTAAAACAACGGTATCATAATAATGTAAAAATGAAGAGCACATGTTTTTGGTTCGCGAGCAAGCAGCAAGTTAGGTGTATCACACTAATTATAAATGCGAAAGTTTGGATGTTTGTTTGTTACTCAATCACATCATAACGGCTGAACCGATTTCGACGAAATTTGGTATGTGTGTACGTCGATTAAAACCTGGATTACAACATAGGCTACTTTTTATACCATAAATCAGGACACATGGGATAAAAATGGGGTGTCAAGTTGCATCAGCGAGTTCAGCTTTATTTCTAGGTTACCCATACATTAAGTAGTGTAACGCGTACGAAGTCGCGGGCAACAGCTAGTAATAAATAATGCTGTCAAAAATGAGAAAATACAGGCGAAGATTTTAAACGTTGAATACCTCTGATTTTTGTATCGGGGTTAAGAACAGTACTTTCTGTCTCCACTCTCAAAGGACGCGTTGAGATTATTGGCAGTGGCACTCAAACTTTATTATACAACTTTATACTTACCTGACAATGGTTTGAGAAGAATAACCACTTCTATTTCTGAGGAAGTAAAACTGCACTGAAAACTTTGAAAGTATTGTGAAAATGCAATAAAAGTTTAACAGATTCAAGTAGGTACATAACATACCATAAACAGTTATGATAACTAGTGTAGTGGTTCACCCTCACCCCGAACTGAGATCTCGCGATCCTCTCGTAAAAACAAAATTTGCAATATTTGACAATCAAAACAGTGCCACGAAATACATAACCAAATAACTTGACCTACAGTTTCATTAAAATTACAGGTAACAGGAGTTTATGGATAATGGTTGTGTTTTCTGGGGTAGAAATAGCAGTTATTCTGAGAGTAAACTTAAGACTAAGTAACTAACTTAAACTATGTCTAATAGCACTTTTCTTACTGTCTCTAGTTAAGGAATACACTTTGTTCACGAGTTCTTAGAAGTATCACCAGTATAATATAATAGACTGTTAATGTCCATACAACAAATCGTAACCCGCAAAAAGCTCAAAATCCCGAATTAAGCTTAGATGGCGCTGACTTGAAAAAGAAGCGCTGAAGAAATTAAAATAAATTTTTCACTAAAACCATATATTCATTCCATATATAGGTTAACGATTTTATTTTATTTCCAGGTTTATAATCTACGTACATACCAAATTTCATTAAAATCCAATCAGTATTTTTTTTGTGAAAGAGTAACGCACATCCACACATACACCCATACAAACATTCACGTTTATAATATTAGTGGGATTTCACAGATGGTAATAAACTTATTTCCACGTTGTCACCACGACAACGTGGAAATAAGTTTATCGCGCACGTGAAATTGGAAATAGCGCCATCTATAGATGTTTTTCTTACCATTATGAGCGGTAGTAAGCTAAAGGTCACATTATAAAGACGTGACAATTCTATTAATTGACGATGTTCAATTCATTACGTAACTCCTAGCGACATCTCGCGCCCTAGCAAGTAATCAGATATCAGTTACGATATTTTGTAGGACATTGTCAGTCTACCAAATTATACTGGTGGTCTTTACACTATTAATAAGTTACACTACACTAACGCAAATAGTTCTCTTGAGTCTTTTCACTATGTGTTGTGGACGAGCTGGATAGCCTCAACGTTCACATGGTGATGAAGTCTATGCTCATTAGCGTTTGTATATTTTTTGATATACAAGATTTTTTGATTTTTTTGATTTTTTTTTTATTTTTTGACAGTGTACCTCGCGAAGCTTTGTGGATTGTGCTTTCGAAACTTGGTTGCACCGACAAATTTATACGCTTGATAAGACTTCTTCACGACAACATGACTTGTTGCGTAACCGTCAATGGTGAGCAGACAGAGCAATTCCCTGTCACTTGTGGTGTAAAACAAGGCTGTGTTAGCATTAGCACCCACTCTTTTTGCTCTGTACTTTTCCGTTGTCGTGAGGGAGACTTTACAAGCCAACACCGAAGGGATCCGCATACGTTTTCGCACAGATGGCAGTATCTTTAACCTGGCTAGGTTAAAAGCGCACACAAAGGTATCGTATGACCTCATTACCGAATTGATGTATGCTGATGACCTATGTTTCGTTGCGGAATCTTCTGAGGGACTCCAGGACTTGATGACTCGGCTTGACGCTGCGTGCTGTAGATTTGGCCTCAAAATTAATATTACAAAGACAGAGGTGATGGCCATGGACACTGTTAACCAAGCTCCACTGAATCTGCAAATCGATGGAAAGCCCATAAAACAGGTCGATACATTCAGATATCTGGGAAGCAGCATAACAACAAAATGCGACCTTGACTCGGAGATCAACAGCAGACTTGGCTCCGCTATGGCTGCTTTTGGTAAACTACGAGTCCAGGTATTTCGCTCCCATAACATCAAATTGAGTACCAACATTAAGGTGTATATGGCTATTGTACTTCCTAACATCTTGTACTCGTCAGAGACATGGTGCCTGTATCGCAGACACATACGCACGTTAGACAGATTCCATCTGAAATGCCTCCGCGACATTCTTAACATCAAGTGGTCGGATCGGGTCCGTAATACCGATGTTCTACGACGGGCTAATGTCTGTGGCATAGAGGCATATTTGATGCGGCGTCAGCTGCGTTGGTGCGGGCACCTGTCTCGGATGTCTGATGAGCGAAGGGCGAAACGCATTTTCTTCTGTGAACTAGAACATGGTAAGCGGAAACGCGGAGGTCAGTTCCTACGTTTCAAAGACGTACAGAAGAGGCACATGAAGAGGTGTTGTATCGATCCGTCGCGCTGGGAGGCTCTCGCTGAAAAACGACCTGAATGGAGGCGTCATGTTCAGGACAAAGTGTACGAGTTTGAAGAAGAAAGGAGGCAAGAACTAGACTTAAAACGAGATCAGCTTAAAAGTCGACCGCCGGCTAATATCAATTACAACTACATTAATGGCGCCTTAACTTGTGTTCATTGTAACCGGACTTTTAGCGCAAAAATAGGGTACATCAGCCACATACAGGCTAAACACCTAGGCCAATAATCACAAAGTCAAGTCTCTGTAGCCGAAATCGGCTAGGAGGATTATTATTATTATTATTATTTTTTGATAGTTTGGTCGACGACCTCTATGTACAGGTCCCGGTGCAGAACACCATCTTAATGTCTTATTTACACCTATCTTATTATTATTTTTAGGGTTCCGTACCTCAAAAGATAAAAAAGGAACCCTTATAAGATCACTCTCTTGTCCGTCTGTCTGTCCGATTTTCTCAAGAACGGGTGGACCTAGCAAGTTGAAATTTATACCAGATACTGAGGTATTGTTCCTATTAAGTGTATACAAATCTAGGTCCTGAGTCACCACGATAAAAAGATTTGGGCAAATTTAGATTTTCGCGAAAACTTGTAAGTACCAAAGTTTACCTTAGCTTTAATTTTTTTTTATTTTTCGGAGTTATCCCTTTACTTGTGCTGTAAGACCTTGCTTATAACCAAAATTGACAATTCTAGGTCAACCGGAAGTAGCCTATAGGTTTTGGGTCGAAAACCTATATGGTTTAATTCCAAAAAATAAAAAAAGTTGAAAATTAAAGGGTGCCCCCATACATACATATAGTGTGACCATTAGTGCTGTGCACTCCCTGAGGTATGCGCGCGGCGAGACGGGGGGGGGGGGGGGGGGGAGAATCGGATGCTGCGCTCTGTCAGTTCGCCGTCAACGCTCGTGGCGGCAGGTAGTGTTATTTGTATCAGACTGTCAAGACATGTCAGACGCACATGAGATAAATATTCAAAGATGGGTCGTGCGTTATCTCGTGATATGAAATGGAAGATGAAGTTGAAACAGAATCTATGTCAAAATAACTTTCGTTAGAATATATAATTGTTTGTAAATATAAAAAATGTTCAATAAAACAAGTCCTTTGAATTATAAGTTTAGTTCTTATTTATCACCTGCATATTTTTAATAAAATATGAGTATATTTAAGTTACATTTTAATCAACTAAGTATGTATAATATATTACAGATAGATAGCCTCCGACCATCGTCCCGCCACAAGTCTTGCCTTAGAAATGCAAACTGATATCGTAAGATATGTCCGACATGTATTGATCTCATGTGAACTCATGCAGTTTTTTCTTTGCCTCCCACCTCGCCGCGCATACCTCAGGGAGTGCACAGCACTAATGGTCACACTATAGTTGATATATGATCATACAGAGTAGATACATACATAGTTGACGCCAATTAAGGTAGTGCTCTGAGTTGTATGGGCGCTCATACAATTTAGAGGACTAGCTTAATCGGCACCAACCTCAAATAAGGTACATGAATAAAATTGTGCTATTGAATTAAATAAATATTTAAGTGGGGCTACCATACAATAGATATGATTTTTTGGCGTTTTTATAGGTATGGAACCCTTCGTGCGCGTGTCCGACTCGCACTTGGTCGGTTTTTTATATTTACTCGTAATTTTAACTGTAGTCAACTTTCGACGGCATATCAATCTTCAGACTAGGGTTTCGGATTTCCCGGGTTTTTTTCGTTCCCGGGAACCGGGAATAATATTATCAATTTCCCGGGAATCCCGAGAAACCGGAAAATTTTTAAAGTCCTTAATTTAGTTTTTTTAACTACAAAAAGTCAAGAAAACACATAATGGATTAAATAAGCTATTTATTTGACTCAGAAATAATTATTTCTTCTTAATAACATTTTTGATCGATCATAAACAGAGGTAGTATAATAGAAACTTAATTATTTGTTTCAGGCATGCAAAATCAAACTTATAATATAAAACTTCTTAGCACACACAATGATATAAACGTAATATAAACGGAGTAATTAAGTATTGCGAAACGCTCTTATGATAACCAACAAACTTTGCCATTGATGTGTGGCGGCTTTACAAGAGTAGATAAAGTATTATACGTAACTGCACATCATTAAGGTATGTAAACACGAGAGTAGTTTATCAAAAGTAGCGTAACCGATTTTAATTTAACCATAAAATGATTCGAGTGTTTAAATACCTTAACTCTATGCAGCAGTTACGTATAATATTTTATTTACTCTCTTACAGCGGCCACACATCGTTGGCAAAATTTAACTTATGCCCTTATTATGTAACAGTCACGTAAACCATTATTTCAGTTTAAGTCTTAAATTATTTCATAAAGTAATACTTAAGAAAAACTAAAGAGCTGAGTGATTTATCGCTTAATCGGCTTCTAATTTTAGTAGCAAAATTTCCCGATACTGAAAATGTACGTTCGCTTTCGGTGGATGTAGACATGATCGTGCGCAGAGCGTTGTATAGCAGTTCCAAATTAGGTGTCCGTTTACCAGAAGAGATGTATAGATCGAAGTCTTTCTTCAGTCTAGGAAATCGAGTTCGTGATGGAGGAGTGCCTTTGAAAACATTTTGAATAGCGTCTTGAAGTTCTTCAGCAAAACTAATGCCTCTTTTTTGCGTCTCAGCAACAGCATGAAGTGATTCTTCCGGGCTCGATTCAGATTCTGACTTTTCTGGAAATAATCGGCGAAATAGCTTCTCAGCATAGCGTATTATTATTTCTTTAGTTTCAACACTTTGTGATAAGTATTCATTGCGTCTAATTGTTGGGTTTTGAAGAAAAAGCGTTAAGGTATATAGAGTAGAATCCCTCCTCTCACTTATTCTTTGCGTTAAGAAATCTGAAAACTCTAAAGCAATAGGTGACTCCAACTTTTTCAGTCTTACTAGAAGTGTCTTAATGATAGCTTCACAGATCAAGATATCTGCTTTTCGGGAGCTCAGTGCTTCAACTGCTAATTTGATGGGATTAAAAATTTTAAGTAAATCCTCTAAAACAGCCAAGTTCTCTTCGTGCCATAAATTTGCGGTATCTAAATCAATCAAAGCTTTTTTGATACAGTTTTTAACTTCTACGAACCGGATTATCATTGTTAATGCTGTTTCATCTCGTTTTAACGTCGCGACACAATGATTTTTCCCTGTTATGTTCTGATCTTACATATTCTTGAAGTTTCGCATTTTTTAATGGACTTCTACAAATTGACTATGGTTCGTGTATCTTTCAGTACTTTCTTCAGATCTGGTCGGATATCATGGTTTCCTATTTCCACCGCTGATTGTACTAATTCTTGATCACAATCGTCGTATGAGTCGAAGTCGGAGACGTCGGAGTCTGATTCTTCGGAATCCGTTTTACTTTCTTTGGTGGTCTTTTCTCTATAAAGAACATGTGTCACCGCCAAATGAATAGCATGATTCATGCATAATACCATTTCTGCTGGACTTTCGCGGCCAAACTTTTTCATCACATTTGGACCATCACTTGTCACGGCTACAATGTCTCTTTCGAAGTTTATTCCAAATTCCGTCAGGACTGTATCAACAATTCTTCTCATCTCTTGTGCTCCACATTTCCCCGGTATGTATATCAAACCCAAATTATACACTTTTCCATCTCCGCTGTGTAAGTTTATGTTGAAATAGCGTCTATTTCTGATACTGGTCCATTCATCGAGCGTGATACTGAGCCGTCCATGATTTTTCACGTGTTCATTTAAGATTTTCTTGATATCTTGCTTTTTTTCTTCAGCAAATTCTACAATTATCTTCATAACCTGCGACTCGCATTTTGGAATATTTAGGCCAGCTTGTGAAACAAGGCTTCGAATCACTTCACTGTGCGTGATCATCCGAATCGAAAGTCCATCACTAGATGCCAACTTCGAGACGATTTCAGCAATACTATAGGGCTTCTTGATATGTTCAACTATAGAAGTCTGTGTTATGTGGCTCTTCCTTTTTTTTGGTGGTTGTGGTGAACTTGTGGAGGTACTTGGTGCCGGTGAAGATGCCAACGCCCGTGTTGTTTCAGAAGACGCTTCATTGGGTTGATCTTTTAAATTTATGCTATGCACCATTAACAAAGCCTTGCAAGTCCACTGGTCGATGAGCCTTTACAACTCAATATTTTTGGACAGCGATTACATTGTGCTTTATCTAACCCTTTTTTCTTGAAATGATTCCATACTTCGGATAAAAGTCGACCTATAACAAGTTGAAAATATTAAATGTACTTATTGTATATGTAGTAAATTTGAATTGACAAAACAATCAATTCGACAGGGTTTACTTACCAGAGTTTCAACACACACACAAACTTTCACTAACAAAGAGATATTACCGGCGAACGAATGCCAAATGTCACTTAATTTAATGGGCACGGACACCACACTGCGCTGCGCGTCACTGACTGGTCGGTCGATCTGATAAAACAACAGAACCAGTTTGTTTAGTTACACTTAAATGCGCAAGGTGAAGGGGGAGGGGAAGGGCGCAGACAAAGAAACTTAAATATTATAGGTACGCATAATTAAGCAAAAAGATCGTTATCGAAATTGCACAGCACCGGCGTAAAAACAAAGAAGAGCGAATATAATAGAGAGAATGAAACAAAGAAATGCAAATAGGTGTTATCTAGTTTTTTCTGACAGTTCTATAAAGACAAAACAAAGGAAAACATTTTTTCCCCTCGAAAAATTACCACGAAACTACTCATCTGCAAAGTGATGGCTGGCTGACAAGCTGTAGAAAAATTTGAAAGGTTTTTTTAAGAACAACATTGAGTTTAATATGACTATAAAATACAAAGTTTTAGACCTATCACATACTTTTGAAAATTCCCGGGAAATCAGAATTTTTTCCCGGTTCCGGGAATTACATTTTTCCCGGGATTTCCCGATTCCCGGGACCCGGGAACGAAACCCTACTTCAGACTAACTATCACTTTGTAAACAAATGTTTGTATTATCAGTCAAAGGTCCTTTGTTGTATCTAGTCGAGTCGAGGCAAACTGCTAAATCTACCTTGCTTTATTTTCTGGGCATGTATCAAACGAATTGTGTTGACTTACCCCAACTACCACTTAAAGGGATATTTTCTTAGGTCTGTGTGCAGATTCTGCATATCAAGAGGACTGACGAAGCCCGGGGGGGGGGGTATTAATGAAATGGTCAGCCTATTATTCTACTTTCAAAACCCTTTACGGATCTTTACATATTAGATTAGATAATACTTTATTGCACACCACGAATCAAATACATATAAAAAACAACTACGTAAATCTATGGATACAATTGGCGGTCTTATCGCTAATTAGCGATCTCCACCAGACAACCTTTGGATGGAATGGACTGTGTAGACATTACCTGGGGTGTAATGGTGCACCTAACATACTACATGTACATACATACTAATACTAATTATATAAAAATAAAAAGAAATAAATAAAAAAAAAAAAACTTACATAAATGAAAGTTACATGAATCTAAATAATAACTACTCATAATAATTTATAGATACATACTTACACTTATTTAAGAAACAAATAATTAATAATAAATACATATATATTTAGGGAACCAAGAAGAATTTCGAAGTCAACGTTGCTGAAAGCGTTGCTAAAATCTAAAAGTGATAGTACTGAATATTATTGAATATTGAAATCATTTTCCACAGTTAATTAACAAAACAATCGCCAGAAGCACTGATATTAAAGTATACGCTGAAATTAATTTCAAAATCCTAAAAGTAATAATAGAAAGAGACAATGTAATCAGAAAGAGAACAACATTTTAAAGACGAAGTCTGAAGCCACTTTAATCTATCAAGCATTTCTAAGTACCACCCCCCACTTTGGACGTATTCAAAGTAAGGGGCACTTAACTTGTCCCCCTTTAGCTCAGTAAAACTCATTTATTAATATCACTAGTGGTTCGCCCCGAACTGAGATCTCGTGAGTCTTCCAAAACGTATTTAGTAGCTAAGTATGATTTAAGGAGTTGTCAAATCATACAAATACGTAAAATTTGAACATGTTTAGTCGCTAAATACGTTTAGGGATCATTGTGCAAGCCGGCTTTAATCTTTGACTAATAAAATAGTGCCACGAAATATAAAACCAACATACTTGACCTACAGTTTCATCCAAATTACAGGTAACGGAAGTTCATGTATGTTGGTTACACTTTTTTGGGGCACAAACTGCAGTTATTCTGGATTTCAGACTTTGGCCTATATTTGTGTAACTAATACTACACGTATGCCAAATTTCAGCACTGCGAGTTCACTGGTGTACCCTGTGAATTTTGTCTAAGTTCTGTTTTTATTATGGCTAATAACTTAAAAACTACAAGGTTAAAACTAAAAATAAAAACGGGTTTGAAATGTACTTACAAAGACTTTTTATTAGACGTGGCCACTTGACCAGATAGTCCCATTTTGGTTTGTGGGTGGTTTTTACCCTTCTTGAACCGCAATATCTCAACAACCCCCCCAGAGTTTTAGCTCATTTAGTCACACCAAAATTGTACCTATCTATATACCAAATTTCACACTGTGCGGATAAACGCTTCGAAAGTTATCCCCGGACAAATAAACAAACATACATACAACGCCGATTTGCCCAAGTTGATTTAGAGATCTCGCTTCGCTCAATCAATAAAATGAGAAGCAAGACCACGTTCGTAGAAAAAAATATAACGCATATTAGCGTGTTTGTTGATAGAAATTACATCAGTGTCTTATGACAACATTTTATGATGAAAAAGAGATGTGATCTCTCTCTGTGGGGCTTACAAGAAAGCTCAATTTCGCGCAATGCGCTATGGAGAGAGCCGATTGAGTTCAAATCAGAAATTACATTTGTATAAAAGTAAAGTTCACCGATACTTCGCTTTCTATAGAGGATAACTAACTTCAATTATAACATTAATTTTTATATTTTTATCTAAGCGACAACCAACAAATCATATTGTGAACAACACCTCCCTACTACTATAATTACTTACCTTATCTACTTATCTAACTCACAAGCTTTGCCTCTTTATTATAATATACATATATGTATGTAGATATTATAATAAAGTAATAAACTGGACTAGAGGCAGAATATAAACACACGCGCGCACACACACACACACCCGCACCCGCACGCGTTCACACACCCACCCACGTATACACACTTATATTTCTTATTAATGCATGTCTAATTATTAAGATATGTAACTTGCAAAATATGTATCTGTAACCTATAAAAATACTCTTGGATATGAAAGAGCGGAGCCTTCTAACACAAGTTTTTATACTTAAAAGAAGGTTCCAACCTTAAAATACTATGTAAAAACTATCTGTTACAAAAATAAAAACATTTTTGATTTTGATTTTTGATATTCAAATGTTAATGTAAATTAGGAGATATTTCACATATCTCCTAATTTAAATCCGACCCTGGCGCACGCTATGACTGACTGACGTGAGCATAGCAATAGGCGCGTCCTCGGATTGGCCAGGCGTCAGTGCGTAAACAACGTACTTACCCACCACTTTTTACCTTTTTGTCTAACAAATTATCTCCTACCGACTATACGAGTACATACTCTAATAACTATATGACTAAACTATTGTCTATTCTATCTAATGTACAAAGTTAGTTTATAACCTGTACAAAACTAATTTGTAACATATTTGAACACACGACATATCTACTTAGATATTTTCTTGTAGGGAGGGAGGGGGGGGGGGGGGCTTAGGAACTACATATGTTATTTATGTGCACGTATCTACCTATTTCAGTTTTGCTATTTTATTATACGTATTGCCGTGGGGCGCCGGCAGTAGAATGTTGCCTCTCCGCTCTTGCCCGTGGATGCAGTAGGAATCTGCTAAGGGATACCTCCGAAAGATTGGCAGCAGCATCTTTTCGTGTGTTCAACACCTTATACTGCGCTCGCCAACCCGCCTGCCAAGCGTGGCGAGTATAGCAACAACCCCCTTATGATAGATTTGCAACATAGAACCAGGCCCAGAGTCCCCGGCGGCCCCGCTAATCCTGGCTACGGTAGCAGTCACGGTAACGGCGGGGCCAGGGGTGCTACGAATCCCCGGGAGACGATCGGCTACCAAACCCTACGACGACCACTGGCCCTGGTAACACACAACATCCGCACTTTGAGGACAGACGAAAAGATTGTTGAGCTGGAAGAAGAAATTAGTAGATTACACTGGGACATTTTGGGGTTATCAGAAGTACGTAGAGAGGTCGAGGAGACGATATCCCTCAAGTCTGGTAACCTACTATACTACCGGGAGGGCGACCACCAGTCCCAAGGTGGTGTTGGGTTTCTCGTTCACAAGTCACTCATCAACAACATCATCACCATCGACAGTGTGTCGAGCAGGGTCGCGTACCTGACACTCAGAATATCTAAGCGATATTCGCAGAAGGTCGTTCAGGTATATGCGCCGACCTCTTTACACCCAGATGAAGAAGTAGAGTCTATGTATGAGGACATCAGCAGAGCCATATATACGAACAAAACTTACTTTATTGTTGTTATGGGGGACTTCAATGCAAAGCTAGGCATGAGAAGCGATGATGAGTTGAGAGTGGGGCAATTTGGATATGGGCAACGGAACCCCAGGGGACAGAGGCTGGCCGATTTTCTGGAGAAAGAAGGACTCTTTATGATGAATTCTTTTTTCCAGAAGCCGCCTCACAGGAAATGGACCTGGATGAGTCCCAACGGTTCCACGAGAAATGAGATTGATTTCATCTTGACCAACAAGAAACGAATATTCAATGATGTCTCTGTGATTCACAGGATGAAAACCGGCAGTTATCACCGAATTGTTAAAGCCACATTGAATATGAACGTTAAACTTGAAAGGTCCCGTTTGATGAAGTCTACACTCCGACCCACTCGCGCACATATCCAAAACCTCGAGAGCTTTCAACTCGAACTTGAAAATCGCTTTGACTGTCTCGAAGTAGATGCATCAGTGGACAAGATCAATAGCAGGTTCGTAGAAACCGTCCATACGGTGGGGTCCCAGTTCTTTAAGACCCCCCGTACCAATAGACCTCAGAAACTCTCTGATGACACCTTTAAACTCATGGCTGAACGACGTTCTTTGCGACTGCAGTCTCCCGATGATGCTCAGTCACATAGGCAGCTCAATAGAAAAATTTGGAAATCCTTGCGGCACGATATTCGTACCTTTAATACATCGCGTATTAAAGATACGATAGAGCGGAATAAAGGCTCCAAAGTGTTCGCGAGAGATAATTCTATTGGGCAGAGCCGCATGACGAAGCTGAAGAGGGAAGATGGCAGCATAACGTCAAGTAAAGCGGATGTGTTAAGGGAAGTCGAAAAAAAGAGATGTCATCTCTCCGAAACTGTTTACGACCGCTTTGGAAGATGCCTTCAAGCTTCTGGAATGGAAAGGACTGGGCATCAATATTAACGGCGAATACATCACTCACCTTCGGTTTGCCGACGATATTGTGGTCATGGCAAAGTCGATGGAAGAGCTCAGCACGATGCTCGAAGGCCTCAATCGAGTCTCCCAACGGGTAGGACTTAAAATGAACATGGACAAGACGAAAATCATGTCGAATGTCCATGTCGTGCCTGCCCCAGTTATGGTTGAGAACTCGGCTCTTGAAGTTGTCGACGCGTATGTATACCTAGGACAAACAGTCCAATTAGGTAGGTACAACTTTGAAAAAGAGGTCAATCGTCGAATCCAACTCGGATGGGCAGCATTTGGGAAACTTCGCAGCGCCTTTTCGTCCAACGTACCTTAGTGCCTTAAGACGAAAGTCTTCAATCAGTGTGTGTTACCAGTGATGACATATGGAACCGAGACGTGGTCCTTCACTATTGGCCTTATGAATAAGCTCAGAGTCGCTCAACGGGCTATGGAGAGGGCTATGCTCGGGGTTTCTCTACGGGATCGAATCAGAAATGAGGAGATACGTAGGAGAACTCAAGTCACCGACATAGCCCGACGGATTAGCACGTTGAAGTGGCGATGGGCAGGCCATATAGCGCGCAGAACAGATGGCCGATGGGGCCGGAAAGTTCTTGAATGGAGGCCACGGACCGGCAAGCGCAGCGTAGAACGTCCACCTACATGATGGGAAGACGACTTGGTAAGAACCGCAGGTCGGCGTTGGATGCAGGCCGCTTCCAACCGCAGTTCCTGGAGATCAATGAGGGAGGCCTTTGTCCAGCAGTGGACGTCCTACGGCTGATATGATGATGCTGATGATGATTATACATATTATATGGACTTATTTACTTCGACACTTTACCTATCTACCTATCTTCCTAACTTTATGTTCAATTTATTACCCTATCCTTCTTACCTAATGTAAACCAACCTAATTACCTAACGGTGACTTTAGACGATAAAATGTTTACCTAGTTTATAAGTTATCATTGTCAGTGACTAACTGTTTTAAATAAGAATTAAAGATTCTTTTAAAGTGATATGTAAAAAAAATTAAGTCGCTAAGTAACTGTCGCATTCAATAACGAATAATAGTACTGATTTCATATTTAAACAATAGGTGTTTACTTGAGGATAAATGAAAGTCAGAAACGCAATTGGTGAAACTTTTCTCGATACAATTATTTGTCAAAATCGGCTCTTCTAAAACACTAATATCGTTCATTCTCCGACTCTAGAAAAGATGTATAGTATTTATTTACATAGGTAATTATGGTACCTAAATTAATGGAAAAGCATTTTGTTTTTCATATGTTGGTTCTCATGCATCTTCATCTTTTGTCACTTACGTCATTTACTCCTGCGACAATGCGGCGCGGCTATGATACATGTTTGTCTCGTTCTTCACCTAAGCAAGTAAATAGCACTGTCACTTTTTTGCATTTCCGGATGCTCCGCCCAATCGTCACCGAAATTAAATTTGAATATAGTCTTAAACTAAAAATGGCAATAGGCGGTGCACATGTCTCGAAGAAGTGACTGGCCAAGCATGCAGAAAGGTTCTCAAGTGAAGAACTGGAGAACAGGCGCTGGAGAGCGTAGCGTAGGACCGCCGCCAACTAGATGGAATAACGAACTAATAACATGTCAATCTTTTATTATTATTTTCCTTTTTAGGGTTCCGTACCTAAAGGATAAAACGGGACCTTATTACTAAGACTCCGCTGTGTGTCTGTCTGTCCGTCCGTCTGTACGTCTGTCACCAGGCTGTATTTCATGAACCGTGACAGTTAGACAGTTGAAATTTTCACAGATGATGACACTTTTGCTGCTATAAAAATACTAAAAACAGAATAAAATAAATATTTAAGGGAGGCTCCCATACAACAAACGTGATTTTTTTGTTCGTTTTTGCTCAATATTAATAACGGCAACAGGTAGACGCTTAATATTTAAGGGGACTCCCATACATTTTTTTTGTCCTTTTTATAGATAATGGTACGGAACCCTTCGTGCGCCACTCGCTCTTGGCCGGTTTTATTAATCCACATGTGGTTCTATGGAAACCTGACGATCTCCGTGGCGCATTGGGCGTATAGCCGGCTGAGCCGCAGGAGGTAGCGGGTTCGATTCCCGCCGCGGAACAAATGTATTCATGATCTACAGATATGTATTTGTTCCGGGTCTGGGTGTTTGTTCTATGTATTTTAAGTAATTATGTATTTACAAAAAAAGTATATATTCTATTAGTTATCTGGATCCCATAGTACAAGCTCTGCGTAGTTTGGGGCTGGATAGCGCTGTGTAAAATGTCCAGCAATATTTATTTAGTAGTATTTATCTTTCGTCTTTTTTTAAAATGATACTTATTTTGAGTCGTTGATTACAAAAAACTTTGGTCGAACCTTGGCTTCAAACAAAAGATACATTTTAATCGCAAAGTTTGGAAAAGGGGAATATATTTTAAAACGTTTTAGGTAACTCAACTCTTCTCAAGTTTTCAACTTTTTAATTGTAACTTGATATCTCCACGAAACTCTACGGTTTTTTATTAAGAAAAACCCCCTAAACGGGGAGGTATGGGGTGGATCCTGAATCCGCACGAAGACAGTAAAAAGGTGTCAGCTTTGTGTACCTTGAAAAATGAATATGTACTCTCCTCTCGATTTACGTAAGCTTTTCTCTAGAATCTCGCTAAATAAAAGTGTCTCGACTTTTTATGAGGTAAAAACATTTTTTTTAAATTGAAAACTTCTATAATCTCGTTGGGCATTTTTTAATATGGGAAAAAACCATTGAACTCACGGCACTGTTACCGTTACCGCTACCGAAAACTCTGTATATAAAAAGTGAAAACTTCTTTAGGCGCGTTGGGCATTTTTTAATATAGGAAAAACCATTGAACTCACGACATTGTTACCGTTACCGCTACCGAAAATTTTGTATATAAAAAGTGAAAACTTCTTTAGGTGCGTTGGGCATTTTTTAATATAGGAAAAACCATTGAACTCACGGCACTCTTACCGTTACCGCTACCGAAAACTCTGTATATAAAAAGTGAAAACTTCTTTAGGCGCGTTGGGCATTTTTTAATATGGGAAAAACCATTGAACTCACGACACTGTTACCGTTACCGCTACCAAAACCTCTGTATATAAGTAGTGAAAACTTCTTTAGGCGCGTTGGGCATTTTTTAATATAGGAAAAACCATTGAACTCACGACACTGTTACCGTTACCGCTACCAAAACCTCTGTATATAAGTAGTGAAAACTTCTTTAGGCGCGTTGGGCATTTTATGAGATGGGAAAAAACCATTGAATTCGCGACACTGGTACTGTTACCAACACCTCTGTATATAAGTATATCGTAATTGTTCAAGCTTTCACTTCTCCCAAAGTGCGACTTTTTTATCCCTTTTATAGATACTGAGCCGTGCAAGCTGTAGACACGGATTTATGAAAAATATTTGGAGGTTTATATATTATAAGTATGTATTTATAAAAAAGTATACAAGTATTCTATCAGTTATCTGGTTCCCATATATAGTACAAGCTCTGTTTATAGTTTGGGGCTATATAGCGCTGTGTGAAATCTTCATTAATATTTATTTATTAAAAAAACGAGTGTGATTTAGAGCACACGACTGAAGTAAGACTTCTATTTCAAAATATTAATATATAAAATTGTTCAACTACAAAATTGTCTATACGTCTGTAGGTCGATCAGTCTATGTTCATTCTGGACAGACGCAACTCGTACTCGCACATTAACGTTTAAAAATATACGAAACGTAACTCTCTCTCTTTCTATCTTCATTAACTTATATCTCCCTCTCAACTTCCGTTCGCACTTTTCGTTACGCATTCACCAGCTTACTCCCCATGTCAAGCGTGCGTAAAGAAGTTTTACTTCAAAATAACCATTCCTGTAAAACTGTAGATCGTTTGCAACGGTCTTTAGATGATTCAACTGTTTCTTCAGTGTTTCGGTCATATAAATATGTATTGTATATTCATTCTGTTATTAAAGGCATTTTGCCCATTTACGTAAAAAACTGTTAGATTGATTCTACTCTCAATTCTGATCAAACTATGTTCAAGTTATACGTAATTTCAAAAAGACGTTTAGCGTGATGCTTTCGTGTCACGACGACGACGGCCCGTTCTAACGTAATTATTAGGAGGTAAAAGTACCAATAGTTTCTGACCCATACACAATAGTTATTTGTTATACAAGAGTCCAAACTTGCTTTTTAACTGCGTGCTCAATTTTCATGACCGAACAAGCGAAGGATTCTAAAATTATAAATCCTGAGCGTTAGCGAGGGAATCAAAAGAGCACGAGGTGAAATTTCTTGGTGAAACTTTTAAACCCACCTCAACGAGGAAATGATTAAATGCTAAAAAAAGTAATACACCAAGAAGGTTCCGAGTCTGAGTTTATAACAAATTAAAAAAGGTTGTATGATAAATTCGGCACCATGGAGGTAGAAGTAAATAGGTTTAACGATGTTTTGAATTCACAAACTTAGTGCACACGATGTTCTAAAAACAATTTACTTTATCCTCTAGCGGATAAAAACGGCTTTTGCACTCGGATATCGAAGAGCAAAAATACTCTTTCCGAGATGGGGGATGAAAAATTAATCTGTGCGAGTGTTGTGCGTGCAGTTTGTAAACGCATAGACAGATTACAATGCGGTTTTTACATAATTCCTTCCTTCCTTGTGCCCGCCCACCACCACTTCAGCTTGCTAATCCTTTGTGCTATCTCGGTGACTTTGGTTCGTCTACGAATCTCTTCATTTCTGATTTCATCTCGAAGAGAAACACCAAGCATAGCTCTCTCCATAGACTTTGATCCTATT
The DNA here is from genome assembly GCA_918857605.2 of Philereme vetulata. NCBI lineage: Eukaryota > Metazoa > Arthropoda > Insecta > Lepidoptera > Geometridae > Philereme > Philereme vetulata. Next base: position 509,449 of record OU975452.1, on the reverse strand, counting down.
TATGAGACCATGTTCCAGGGGACTTACCATAGAATTAACTAAAGTTAAAATTACAATAAGTAATATTTTTTCTACTATTTGTGATGAGGAAAGTTATACTATTATAACACTTCTTTTAGAGTGCGTTGTATGAATAACATTCAATTCTATATCTCTTTGTTAGAAATGTATTTTATCCAGAACTCATTTTATTTAGCCACTTTTCTATCTTCGAGTAAATAGACGACCGCTTTATAATAAAAAGCGAAACTATGCAAAATTAAAGAAAAAGTATTTTCCGTTATCACACTAATATTACAAATGTGAAAGTTTGTATGTTTGTTTGTTACTCAATCACGTCGTAACGGCTGAACTGATCTCGATGAAATTCGGTGTGATGATAGATTATGACCTGGATTAAAACATACGCTACTTTATTACAAACAACGAGCGCGAAGCCGCTGGCGGAAGCCAATACTCTATAAATCAAATTTCATCAAAATTAGGCCCTGAATTTCATCATCATGGAAACGTAACAGACGGACAGAGTCTCGGAGTCTTCCAGTCCAGACAGAAAAGGTTCTTTCTAAGTAAGCGTGCTCCATCTTCGATCACACCTTCACTTACCAACCAGGTGAGGTAGTGGTCAAGCACTTGGCAAATAAAAAATCTATAAAAATGTTTGTTTTTTAAATTTATAATAATATAATTATAAAATGAAGAGTAACTGTTTTTTAGCAAGTAGTAACCCTAAGATTATGTCGGAGAGGAACAGTCAACAGGAATAACATACTGCAGTTAATGTGTGTCTTTTCACGACAACAACCTATAAATATCTGTGCTAGATTTTGTTACGTAGTCTACCTCATAGATAAACAACATCTTGATGAAAAAGTATGTTTGTGCCATCCACCACGATCCTGCGCTAGTCTCACCCACTGACGGCCCGCGACCTTTAGGACGTTTGTGCACTTCAAGTAATTTTACGGTCCGGCAGTCCGGTTTATTACGGTCCGATATGGCACGCCATCAATTTATATACTAGCTTGTGCACTACACGTAATTTTACCGTCCGACATTTTACTTTTCCCTATTCCGGACTGGAAAATAATCTTTCGTCCTGCCTCAATTTATTGTGGTATATGTAAAATGACCCGGTCAGGTCACCTTTCACATAAAAAGGGATGAACCCAAAATTATTTTTGTCTTTTACGTCTTCGCACGCAAATCGGCGTTGTATGTAGGTATGTATGTTTGTCCGAGCATAATTTTCGAAGCGTTGATCGTGATCGCCAAGACGTCCTACCATTCTATACCCGCTCCTCGGCCACCATTCAGTCACTGCCCTGCTCCATCTGCCATCACCAAGTCTAGCCAAGTATCCCGCCCAAGACCATTTGAGTTCCATAACTCGAATCTCAACGTCATGAACCTTCGTTCATCGAGCTAACAGTCTGATGCCGAGCATGGTACGCTGTGCAACTCTTAACCTGTACACAGCCTCCTGTATGTCATGGTGGGCAGAACTGGAGTTTTAGGCGACTTAAGGATTTCGTCTAGATGGCCGAATGCAGCCTATTCGGCCATCTAGACGACATCCTTAAGTCGCCTAAAACTCCAGTGTCTGAAGAACCGCTTCGACCAATGTGTTCTGCCCACCATGACCTACAGGAGGCTGTGTACAGGTTAAGTGTTGCACAGTGTACCATGCTCGGCATCAGACTGTTTGGATCCCAATTGGATCCTTTTGATGACACTTACACATTCTCGCTGGATAATAGCGAGCTTCAAGAGTGACGACCTTTATTGTTTACACATATGTATGTGCTCGCTCGCATTTTGATTGAATTGTGCTAAAATGAGGGTCGTAATTTCTAAATAGGGTTGCTAGGTCAAAATAAGGTTAAGAAAGAGTTCAATTTACACATTTCAAATAGTTTTTCTATGTTGTACCTATAGTTTTCGTTATCATGAAAAATTATAAAAAATGTACTCTCTTATGCCTGAATTTTGTAAAGCGAAAAATCTGAAATTAATATAGGTAATTGATAGAAATATAAGCACAATTTTGTTTTGTCATTTGTGGGAAAACAGGCTTACAGTCCACCTGATGGTAAGCGGTCACCGTCGCCTATTGACACCGGCAACACCCGGGGTATTGTCGATGCGTTCCCTACATTGTAGAAAGCTCTTTACATTTCTCTTGAAGCGTGCCATGTCGTAGCCTAACGGGAAAACCTCAGATGGTAGCTCATTCTACAATTGCAAGTATGGGGTAGAAAAGATCGCGTGAAGCGTGTGGTGCGCGATTCCCAATTGTCGATGATATGTGGATGAGCTTTATAACGTTGTCGAGAAGTGCGGTGGTGAAATCTCGACGACGGAATTACAAGTTAAATAAAATATCTCTCTATTTATTAGTTTTTTAGAAATACGCCTTACAAGTTTAGTTGTTTTTTGAGTTCACCACTCGCATAACCGGACAACATACTCTACTAGTATTTCCCGTCTCCAACCATCATTGTAATATGATAATACTAGCTGACCCGCCGAACTTCGTACCTACCGCCTTGACATGCACATGACGCGGGCCGCCAATGTACGTCGCCTGTAGAATTGTCAATCTGCCATCATTAGCTGCATCTATGTACGAGAAAATTAATTTTGGTCGAAATTAAAACTAAGTAGTACCTAGGCAGAACTATTTATCTAAATATACTCTATACTAATATTATAAACAGGAAAGATTTGTATTTATGTGTGTATGTTTGTAATAAATAAACTCAAAAAATACTGTGCCGATTTCAAAAATTCATTCACCATTGGAAAGCTACATTCATCCTGAGTGACATAGGCTATATTTATTGCTAGAAAAGATTAGGGATCCTTACTAAAACTTAAGTAACGTATCCCAAGGTGTAAAAAAGTGCTCTAAAACGTCTTTCGTCGCATGCGCTGCGGAAACTATTGATGATAGAACAAAAGTATGTTCAACAATATTAAAGAACATATCAATATCTACAAAAAAACTTCGTAATATTATTATAAAGAGGAAAAATTTGTTTGTTTGTTTGTGTTGAATAGGCTCCGAAATACTAAACCAATTTAAAAAAATTCTTTCAATGTTGGCAAGCTACACTATCTCCGGGTGACACAGGCTACTTTTTACCCAGCTGCGGAGAAGGAGCGTAATGTTTTTATTATAAAACTACTCGTGCAAAGCTGTGGATTGGTTAGCTAGTTTTAAATAAAATTACTTTTCAAAATCAATGACGAACAACGAATAACAATAATTTTTCCCGCGTTAAAGTGTTCATTTGTTTTTTTTTTCAATAAACGTCTTTCTATTTGCAAGCCAGTTCGAAATTTAAATAAAAGCTTTGATTAGTTACCTCCTTGGTTGGAGTGCGTGAAGTTAGCCCCGCACTTTTGAATAATCTGAATTTTATCAATTGTGCCGAGTTGTTCTAGGTTTGTTCTACATTGTTCCAGAATAACAGCATTCTAAAGTGGAAATTGAAGTCAGAAATCGCAAAAACCTGATTGCACCCTAGCCCCGCACGTATTGATTTTTTTATTTTTTTTTAATTGTTCTGAATTGTTCTAGGTATGTTCTACATTGTTCCAGAATAATAGTACACTGAAATCGAAATTGAATTTAAAAAACGCAAAAAACTGTTTCTATCGAAGTTTATAAAGTGCGGGATTCGTGCCGCATTTCTTTTTCTTCCAGTTTTTGACAATTGTTTTGAATTGTTCTAAGTTTGCTCTGCATTGTTCCAAAAGGAAAAATTTCTGTCATCAAAATTGAAGCCAGAAAACTGAAATACCGAAGTGTGAAGTTAGCCCCGCACTTTTCGTTTTTCCAGTTTTTGACAGTTGTTCTGTATTGTTTTAGGTTAGCTCTGCATTTTTCCAAAAGGAAATACATCTATTATCAAAATTGAAGCAAGAAAACTGAAATACCGAAGCGTGAAGTTAGCCCCGCACTTTTAGAATTTCCAGTTTTTGTCAGTTGTTCTGTATTGTTCTAGGTTAGCTCTGTATTGTTCCAAAAGGAAAAAATTCTATCACTAAAATTGATGCCAGAAAACTGAAATACCGAAGTGTGAAGTTAGCCCCACACTTTTCGATTTTCTAGTTTTTGACAGTTGTTCTGTATTGTTCTAGGTCAGCTCTGCATTGTTCCAAAAGGAAAAAATTCTATCATCAAAATTGATGCCAGAACACTGAAATACCGAAACGTGAAAATAGTCTGAAATCCAGAATAACTGCAACAACTGCTAAACTGCAAACTTTACAACTACATTACATGAACTCCCGTTACCTGTAATTTGAATGAAACTGTAGGTCAAGTAAATTGGTTCTATTTCGTGGCACTATTTTGATAGTCAAAGATAACAAATAATGTTATGTTTTGTTTTTTATGGGAGACTCGCGATATCAGTTAGGGGCGAACCACTAGTTATATACATTTTGAAATACCTACACCCCTTATGGTGCGATTTTGTTCGTCTGTCCGTCTGGCGTTCGCCTGTCATAGCTTATTATTTCAGCAAACTGAAGCTATTGACTTGAAATTTACTGGCCCACCTGTATTGCAAGTAAAAAAATCATAAATATTGTTACGCCGAGGCTGTTACAAAATAAGTAATAGTCGGCTTCTCGAAGTTATACCTACTGTGTCACAGAATAGATCATACTTGGTGTGGAATATACCTACATACTACGTTTTTATCTACAGTTGCACAGAATACAAAATAATAGTCGGTCGAAATACCTACACTTTTCTAGTTACCAGTGGAACCACTTCTCGAATCATAACTAGTAACTGCGTGCGGTATAAACAGAGCTAACCTAGAACAATTCAGAACAACTATCACAAACTGGAAAATTGAAAAGTGCGGGGCTAACTTCACGCTTCGGTATTTCAGTGTTCTGGCATCAATTTTGATGATAGAACTTTTTCCTTTTGGAGAAATGCAGAGCTAACCTAGAACAATACATAACAACTGTCAAAAACTAGAAAATCGAAAAGTGCAGGGCTAACTTCACACTTAGGTATTTCAGTTTTCTGGCATCAATTTTGATGGTAGAATTTTTTCCTTTTGGAACAATGCAGAGCTAACCTAGAACAATTCAGAACAACTATCACAAACTGGAAAATTGAAAAGTGCGGGGCTAACTTCACGCTTCAGTATTTCAGTGTGCTGGCATCAATTTTGTTAATAGAACTTTTTCCTTTTGGAGAAATGCAGAGCTAACCTAGAACAATTCAGAACAACTATCACAAACTGGAAAATTTAAAAGTGCGGGGCTAACTTCACGCTTCAGTATTTCAGTGTTCTGGCATCAATTTTGATAATAGAACTTTTTCCTTTTGGAGAAATGCAGAGCTAACCTAGAACAATACATAACAACTGTCAAAAACTGGAAAATCGAAAAGTGCGGGGCTAACTTCACACTTCGGTATTTCAGTTTTCTGGTATCAATTTTGATGTTAGAATGTTTTTATTTTGGAACAATGTAGAACTAACCTAGAACAATTCAGAACAACTGTCAAAAATTAGAAAATTGAAAAGTGCGGGGCTAACTTCACGCTTCGGTATTTCAGTGTTCTGGCATCGATTTTGATGATAGATTTTTTTCCTTTTGGAACAATGCAGAGCTAACCTAGAGCAATACAGCAGAACTCTCAAAAACTGGAAAATCGAAAAGTGCGGGGCTAACTTCACGCTTCGGTATTTCAGTTTTCTTGCATCAATTTTGATGATAGAATTTTTTCCTTTTGGAAAAATGCAGAGCTAACCTAGAACAATACAAAACAACTGTCAAAAACTGAAAAAATTTAAAATTGTGGGGCTAACTTCACACTTCGGTATTTCAGTTTTCTGGCATCAATTTTGATGATAGAATGTTTTTCTTTTGAAACAATGTAGAGCTAAACTAAAACAATTCAAAACAACTGTAAAAACTGGAAAATCGAAAAGTGCGGGGCTAACTTCACACTTCGGTATTTCAGTTTTCTGGCATCAATTTTGATGTTAGAATGTTTTTCTTTTAGAACAATGTAGAACTAACCTAGAACAATTCAGAACAACTGTCAAAAATTAGAAAATTGAAAAGTGTGGGGCTAACTTCACGCTTCGGTATTTCAGTGTTCTGACATCAATTTTAATGATAGAATTTTTTCCTTTTGGAACAATGCAGAGCTAACCTAGAGCAATACAGCACAACTGTCAAAAACTGGAAAATCGAAAAGTGCGGGGCTAACTTCACGCTTCAGTATTTCAGTTTTCTTGCATCAATTTTGATGATAGTATTTTTTCCTTTTGGAAAAATGCAGAGCTAACCTAGAACAATACAGAACAACTGTCAAAAACTGGAAAATTTAAAAGTGCGGGGCTAACTTCACACTTCGATATTTCAGTTTTCTGGCATCAATTTTGATGATAGAATGTTTTTCTTTTGGAACAATGTAGAGCTAACCTAAAACAATTCAAAATAACTGTCAAAAATTAGAAAATTGAAAAGTGCGGGGCTAACTTCACGCTTCGGTATTTCAGTGTTCTGGCATCAATTTTGATGATAGAATTTTTTTATTTTTGGAACAATACAGAACAACTGTCAAAAACTGGAAAATCGAAAAGTGCGGGGCTAACTTCACACTTCGGTATTTCAGTTTCCTGGCATCAATATTGATGACAGAAATTTTTCCTTTTGGAACAATGCAGAGCAACATTAGAACAATTCAAAACAATTGTCAAAAACTGGAAGAAAAAGAAATGCGGCACGAATCCCGCACTTTATAAACTTCGTTAGAAACTGTTTTTTGCGTTTTTTAAACTCAATTTCGATTTCAGAATGCTATTATTCTGGAACAATGTAGAACAAACCTAGAACAATCCAGAACAAATAAAAAATCAACAAGTGCGGGGCTAGGGTGCAATCAGGTTTTTGCGATTTCTGACTTCAATTTCCACTTTAGAATGCTGTTATTCTGGAACAATGTAGAACAAACCTAGAACAATCCAGAACAGTCATCAAAATTTCAAAAATCCTAAAGTGCGGGGCTGGCCTCGGAAACTGGTATCTTCGTTTCCAGCGGTATTATTGACTTTAGAGATGTAATATTCTGGAACAATGTAGAACAAACCTAGAACAACTCAGCACTATTGATAAAATTCAGATTATTCAAAAGTGCGGGGCTAACTTCACGCACTCCCTTGGTTGCCATGTTTCGGAGTAAAAGATCGTTCCATTTTTAAATTACCGACATAGGTATATGAGTTTACTATTTATTATATTTGGCGGCTAAACCACGACAGATATGGATGTTCATACAACTTTTGCCGGTCCCTGCTCGCATATGACGACCTCCGTGGCGCAGTGGACGTATAGCCGGCTGAGATGCAGGAGGTAGCGGGTTCGATTCCCGCCGCGGAACAAATGTTTGCATGATCTACAGATATTTGTTCCGGGTCTGGTTGTTTCTCTATATATTATAAGTACCTACGTATTTACAAAAAAAATAATTATATACTTAAGTATTCTATCAGTTATCTGGTTCCCATAGTACAAGCCTTGATTAGTTTGGGGCTAGATAGCGCTGTGTGAAATGTCCAGCAATATTTATTTATTTATTTTATATTTATGTGGCCATTACAGCAATTTCGATTTATCTCGAATAAGGTTGTCAAAATAATGCTTGAAATTTCCAAGCATGCTTGAGAAAATAATATTATGAGAGTGCACTCGGTTCGAACTTGGAACCAAGTTAAGGAAGCTAGAAGTAGGACGGGTCACTTATTTCGGGTTGTTTACGGTGTAGCCGGATAAAATTTTCCCGAAATCGATGTTACAATGGGGCCGTACTTTCCCTAATCACATTCGGAACATCCTTTTGCTTCATTCAAGCAGCGAATTCTTCTCACATACCTAATCTACATAGAAGCCTGTTTCGCGGAAGGGTGACTAACACAACTTTCGAACTACGTTCCTGACATCTATAACACCGTTCTCATAACATTCTTTACGCATGATTGCGGGTTATTAGGTTTAGGGTTTAACCTGCCTTCAGAAAGGCTCACAGATTTGCTAATAGTAGTGTAGGGATAATCTATTCGATTTTTATTTTTAACCACCTACAAAATAAAACCGGCCAAGTGCGAGTCGGATTCGCGCACAAAGGGTTCCGTACCATCTATAAATATAAAAGAAAGAGGTGTTAGTTACACTATTTATAACTCAAGAACGGCTGAACCGATTTGGCTGAAAATTGGTGGGGAGGTAGCTTAGAACCAGGAGAAGGACATAGGATACTTTTTACCCGACTGCACAGAAGGAGGAAAATGTTTTCATGGAAAAACCACGCGTGCAAAACCACAATAGACCACCACCAACCTCAAAAGGAAGGTTTATATGTATAATACATACATAGTAACTACAAAAGTAACTGCTTGCTTGTTACCTTTGCATAACTAAAAGGCTGAACGGATCGTAATGAAATTTGACAAGGAGATGGATTATATCCTGGGGAAGGACATATGCTACTTTCTACCCGAGTGCACAAAAGGAGGGTAATGTTTTTATTGAAATACCACGCATGCTAAGTCGCGGGCGAACCACTAGTTATCTATAAGAACGGTAAAAAAATCATGTCTGTTGTATGGGAGCCCCACATAAATATTTATTTTATTCAATAGCACAATTTTATATATTTAGCTTAATTGAGGTTGGTGCCGATTAAGCTAGTACTCTAAATTGTATGAGCGCCCATACAACTCAGAGGATCTTAATTGGCGTCAACTATGTATGTTTGAGGACATACTTTAATTTTCAACTTTTTTTATTTTATGGAATGTTTTCTTTATTTATGCTGTTCTTGCTTTTTGCCAAATTTCGTGATTCTAGGTCAACGGGAACTACCATATAGGTTTTCGACTCAAAACCTAGAGGGTACTTCTGGTTGACCTAGAATTGCTAATTTTGTTTAAAAGTGAGGTCTTATAGGCAAATTTTGGTAAATACAAGCTTTTGCGAAAATCTAGATTTGCCCATATCTTTTTATCGTGTTGATTCAGGACTTTGATTTTTATACACCTAATAAGGACTAAAGACCTCTGTTTCTAATATAAATTGCAACTTGTTAGGTCCACCCGTTCCTGAGAAAATCGGAGGTGTCACCACGGACAGACGGACAAGAGAGTGATCTTATAAGGGTTCCTTTTTTATCTTTTGAGGTACGGAACCCTAAAAAAGAGAAGTTCTGTATTCCCGGTACTCGGTTCGGTCCTTGTTTGTTCAGCTATAATTCATTACAATGTTGTAGAATAGAATAGAAGAATAGAATATTATTTATTTGCAACATACAGATTTAACACAGAAAAACAATTAAAAAAAAAACAATGTTGTCCGATTTTAATGATTCTTTATCTATACTAATATTATAAAGAGGAAAGATTTGTTTGTTTTGAATAGGCTCCGAAACTACTGGACCGATTTAAACAATTCTTTCACTGTTGGGAAGCTACACTATCCCCGGGTGACATATGCTACTTTTTACTCAACTGCGCAGAAGGAGGGTATTGTTTTTATTGAAAAACTACGCGTGCGAAGCTGCGGATTGGTCAGCTAGTTAGTAAGAAACGGGATCCTCACGAGTGATCTGTGCGAAGATCATTGAATTCTTCAATTTGCGTTTTTTTTCACATGCATTTAATTATATTCATCTCCTCAAAAACAGACAGCGTTTACGTCTCGTCACTCGGTATAAATTATACTCAAAACAAAAAGAAAATCAATAATTTATACGTTTTAACATAAGGAAATAAATTACAATGATTCATGAACATGTAGTTCCCGTAAAATGATAATCCGTGTGACGCACGCACCGCGACTGCTGTGGGAGGGCCGCACCGCGATATTTAGCGAACTATGTAAATCATCATCTTCCTGCCCTTTTACATACATCATTCTACCTAAGGAGAGTACATATCATCATCAGCCGGAAGACGTCCACTGCTGAACATAGGCCTCCCCCTTAGATCGCCACAACGAGCGGTTGGAAGCCGTTTGAGCCTAACGGCTCCCCGCGATTATTACTAGATCGTCGGTCCACCTTGTGGGGGGCCGGCCTACGCTGCGTCTTCCAGTCCGTGGTCTCCACTCGAGAACCTTTCTTCCCCAAAGGTTATCGGTTCTACGAGCGATGTGGCCTGCCCATTGCCACTTCAACTTGCTAATTTTGAGAGCTATTTCGGCAACTGTAGTTCTTCTGCGGATTTCCTCATTGCAGATTTTGTCACGCAAAGAAACCCCGAGAGTACATATGACCGCGCGGAACTACTAACCGCGCGGTTCAAGATCAAGTTAAATAGCGTTTATCGTCTACATTACCGCGCGCTACTCATCTAGATGTTAAACACTATTTAGGCTAAGTTGATATGACCGCACGGTACCGCGCGGTACAAGATCAAGTTAAATAGCGTTTATCGTCTACATTACCGCGCGCTACTCATCTAGATGTTAAACACTATTTAGGCTAAGTTGATATGACCGCACGGTACCGCGCGGTACAAGATCAAGTTAAATAGCGTTTATCGTCTACATTACCGCGCGCTACTCATCTAGATGTTAAACACTATTTAGGCTAAGTTGATATGACCGCACGGTACCGCGCGGTACAAGATCAAGTTAAATAGCGTTTATCGTCTACATTACCGCGCGCTACTCATCTAGATGTTAAACACTATTTAGGCTAAGTTGATATGACCGCACGGTACCGCGCGGTACAAGATCAAGTTAAATAGCGTTTATCGTCTACATTACCGCGCGCTACTCATCTAGATGTTAAACACTATTTAGGCTAAGTTGATATGACCGCACGGTACCGCGCGGTACAAGATCAAGTTAAATAGCGTTTATCGTCTACATTACCGCGCGCTACTCATCTAGATGTTAAACACTATTTAGGCTAAGTTGATATGACCGCACGGTACCGCGCGGTTCAAGATCAAGTTAAATAGCGTTTATCGTCTACATTACCGCGCGCTACTCATCTAGATGTTAAACACTATTTAGGCTAAGTTGATATGACCGCACGGTACCGCGCGGTACAAGATCAAGTTAAATAGCGTTTATCGTCTACATTACCGCGCGCTACTCATCTAGATGTTAAACACTATTTAGGCAAGTTGATATGACCGCACGGTACCGCGCGGTACAAGATCAAACTTAAGAGTGTTCTACATTACCGCGCGCTAACGAAGTAATGTAATGTAGACGATAAACACTATTTGATCGATCGAAGCGAGATCTCTAATGGCGGGTTCCTATAGCTGTCGGTAACCAGCTACGACTCGTTTTTCCTAGAAAACTTATCAAAAGATTGACACTAGTTTGACACATTTTCAAGGAGCGTATAGTCATAGTTGGTTACCGATGGATATACCTATAGGAATCTGCCAAATCAACTTGTTGTATGTATGTATGAAATTTAATACATAGCTAGGTAGTGATGACACAATTTTGGTGTGACTAAATAAGCTAAAAATGTTGGGGGGTTGTTGAGATATTGGGGTTCAAGAGGAGTAAAAAAAATTGAAAATGAGGTTATTAATTCAAGTGGGACGTTAAATGAAAGGTTAATTAGGTAAATTAGTACATTTAGACTACGTTTTTATTTTTCGTAAATTCTTTATAGTTTTTGAGTTATTAGCCATAATAAAAACTAAACTTTGACAAAATTCACAGGGTATACTTACCAGTGCCCCACAGTGCTGTAATTTGGTATGCGTGTAGCTTTAGTGACAAAAATATAGGGAAAAGTCTGAATACCAGAATAACTGCAATTTCTACCCCAAAAAAAGTAACAAATTTACATGAACTCCCGTTACCTGTAATTTGAATGATACTGTAGGTCAAGTTATTTGTTTAATTACAAATAATATTTTTTTGTTTTAATCGGAGACTCGCGAGATCAATATAATAAAAAAAATATTTTGTGTACCTAATCTCGACTTATCTAAATAGTGCCACGAAGTACATTACCAACTACTTGACCTACAGTTTCATTCAAATTACAAGTAACGGGAGTTCATGTAAATTTGTTACTTTTTTTGGGGTAGAAATTGCAGTTATTCTGGTATTCAGACTTTTCCCTATATTTTTGTCACTAAAGCTACACGCATACCAAATTTCAGCACTGTGGGGTCACTGGTGTATACTACCTCGCACGTTCTTAAAATACGAAATACTAAATGTTTTTAAGACTTGTTTTTGAAATTTCTTTAAAATACCAAATACACATTACAAAATACAGTCAGGTGTTAGGTATTTGACAATTTGACGTGCAGTACAGGTGCAGTGTTGCCAAATTTAAGGATTGACATATTTAGCGGTCGCCATTTTGCTTACGAATAGTTACGAAAGCTATCGAGCGCTTTCTGTTCTGTAGAACGCACCATTATTAAGATCGCTAAATGTATTTATGTTCATATGTATTTGAAATTATATTATCATTAACTGGCATTGCCGATGTGAGAGACAAAACCGCGAAGCTCGAGTGGGATTGGGCCGGGCACGTAAGTCGAATGTTTCCGGAGAAATGGGCCAACATCATAACTCCTTGGGTACCGGAGGATGGACAGCGACGTCGGGGTCGGCCGCGAAAGTGTTGGCGCGACGACATCAGCGGATTCGAGAAGGAAGGGTGGGTATCTGCCAAGGACCGCCATAGGTGAAAGGAGTTGGGGCAGGCCTTTGCTCGGCAGTGGGAAAATGTAGACTAGCTAAAAAAAAGTATTTGAAATACTAAACACAAAATCCTCAGCGTCAAGTATTTGAAATACCAATTACAAATTACATTTTTTCGAAGTAATTGAATTACAAATACAAACGTGTATTTGTATTTCAATTACGTATTTTAATTACAAGTTATTCAAATAGTGCCCACGCATGCCTGTACCTAAACCTTGATAAAACCCACATTACGCAATAAATACAATTTGATTTGAAAGGTAATTTGATACAATTTCCCTTTGTTTTCTAACCGCTCTCAGTATGACCATAACTTTTGTACCTAATCAATATTTGATTGCAACTCTTTGTTGCTTGAATAATGTCACTAGCCTGCTGTTGTTTTCTGCTGGTTTTTCCTAATAATTTATTAGTTCGATACAAACATGTTTTCATTTTCACCGATGATGAATAAAATTCATTGTAAAATATTTTGTTAATTACAAAGCTTTTTTTAATAACGATCGTTTAAAGTAACCTTATTATTAACTAACTGACCCGCCCCGGCTTCACATGATTTTTTATCAAAATACTAGTTGGTTTAGTTTGATATGTGCGACATTAAATGAAAACACTGGTAAGGGCTAATGGCTAGTATTCTTGTAAAATAGGTTTTTTCAAATTCATTAACATAGAACATTTTAAAAGTCCTAAAATATCAATAAAACCTATGATTGCCACGCCCATTGTACCTATCATTTAGAATTGTGTTTTCTGTTATATGTTTATATTTAATGTTGTGCAATAAAGGAATTATCTATCCATCTATAAAACAGCCTGTTTAAAATAGGTAAACAAATCATATTTATTCATCATGTAATAAGGTACCTCTTAAACTGACTAAGCGGCAACGTCGCAAACGCGCCGCTGATTTACGTTAAAATTTGTTTATTGGAAATCTATCTATTACTGGATAAATATTCAAACTACCGGTATTAAACCCACCTCTAAAAAAAGTCGTGTTTTAAATTAATGTCGTACATAACAAAACAGGTAGTATACATAGCCTATATAACTTAAGGATAGTTTAGCTTTCTATCAGAATTTTCGAAACAGATTCAGTTTTTTTCTGATTTTCTGAAAAACTTTTTAGTTTTGTTTTTTTTTTTTTTTAAACCAAAAAACTTTACCTCGTTTTAATATTAGTATAGATTTTTAAAGAACAAAACCACGTAACCGACGTTCTACCCTTTATACATATAATCAGCAGTCTTATGGCCTAAGATGTAATCTTTTCCAAACAACCGTTGAATGGATCATTACATTTCATTTATTTTGACGACCTTTGTATCGCTGTGGGCGAATAGGCGGCTGAGATGCAGGCGGAAGCGCGTTCGATTCCCGCCGCGGAACAAGCATTTGCATGATCTACAGATATTTGTTCCGGGTCTTGATATTATTCTATGTAGATATTAAATATGTTTTTTATTGAAAAATTACTTTTTCAATACAAGCTTTTATAAAATTCATAATCAGAACCGCAAGCTGATTCAAATGAGACTAAGTAGCCTACTACAATCCATTCGGAAGTTCCGTTGTCTAGCATCCGCCTCCATCGCCCACCTCCATACTTATACCATATTATTGCATTGTCACAAAAGTTATTCCAAATTTAAATGCATAAACAAAATTTTGTGTCTATGCTGTTGACCGTTGAGGAGGTCCTCCTTGGAAGGGAACCCTGAGTGCAGCAGCCATGTCATGGTGGAACTTTATACTATCATCATTTAACACGTATACAAAATTTCGTGTCTCTGATGTTGACCGTAAAGGCGTTCCTTCGTCTGGAGCCAATCCAGGGTGTAGAATCAGGTCATGTATACCATAAAACTGCATTGTCATCGGAACTGAACCAACATGTCAAATTTCAACCCCGTAGGATAAGAGGAAGTGGACTAACAAACAAACATTGCAAGCCAAATAAAAGCTTGTAATAATGTGACGTATTCGTTTTCGTGTTCTCCTCAGCAAGCCCTTTCATTTGATACCCATACTGTGGTAGTGCAGAAAAAATAACTAGTCCGCCATCTGGATGATCCGCCATATTGGAATTAGAAAAAAGTCACTTAGCTAAGCGTGTATTGTCATCCAAAATAAGCGTGTATACCAAATTTCAGCTCAATCGGTTAAAGATAACTGATTTAAAGTTCAGTTGCAAGATTCCACCCGGACATACATACATTGCAAGTTAAATAAAAGCTTCTAAAAACTATGTGTTTACAAAAAGAACTATATTTAAGTATATAAATATTCCATCAGTTATCTGGTTCCCATAATACAAGCTCTGCTTAGTTTGAGGCTAGATAGCGCTGTGTGAAATGTCCAGCAATATCTGTATCTAACTAGTGGTTCGCCCCGAACTGAGATCTCGCGAGTCTCACAAAACAAAAAAAAATATTCTTAGGGCTACTCGCAACGATGCCTAAACGAATTTAGTGGCTAAATATATATGAGTTAAAGAGTTGTCAAATCACACAAATAGGTATGTACAATTTAAACATGTTTAGTCGCTAAATAAATTTAGGGATCGTTGTGCAAGCCGGTCTTAATCTTTGTCCAATAAAATAGTGCCACGAAATACAGAACCAAATAACTTGACGTACAGTTTAATTCAAATTGCAGGTAACGGGAGTTCATGTAGTTTGGTTTTTTTTGGGGTACAAAACGCAGTTATTCTGGATATAAGACTTGACTATACCTAGTCAGGTCATAAATTCTGTCACATGTTTAATATAAAATAATTGAAACAAGTTTATTCATTATGTAACCATTTATATACCAAAATGAACTTAACAAAACATAGATTCTTATGACACTAAAGTTTATTCAAAATGACCTCCGTGATTTTGAATACATGCCTTCAATCTGCGCGGCCAGTCGTCTATCGCAGCACGAACGAGGTCCATGTCAATATCGGCGGCTGCCTTAATCAAGGATGTCTTGAGTGACTCCAAATTGGGATGAGGCTTTGAGCACGCCTTTTCCTCCAAGTGTTGCCGTATCTTGTAATCTAACGGATTCAAATCTGGACTGAAGGAAGACTGAAGTCTTCGTGCCGGATGAAGTTGATTTCACGCGCCGCCAGCCAGTCTTGTGTGCTCTTCGCTCTATGAGCTGGCGCCGAATCTTGTTGGAATACCCAGTGCCTGTTATTGAACATGGTATGAGAAACAGGTTCCACAAGGTTCGTCAGGACTGTATTTTGATACACAACTGCATTCGTTTTTACACCTTTCTCACAAAAATGTACCTCTGTTAAGCCTCAATAAGAAACTCCCAACCATACCATGAGCGAGGATGGAAAATGACCTCGTTGGACACGCGGAATACGGTTGCTCGCTTCTTCACTACTGTGTGCGTACACCTTATCATTTTGTTTGTTGTAGCTCTCTTCTACGGTAAAAATTTTTGCATCCGAAAAAAGAATTTCCCGATATTTTTTTCTCGCGTACCGCTTCAACAAAGCGCGGCATCTCTTCAGTCTCCGGTCCATTAGACGAGCATTCAAACGATGTCCTGTTTTTCTTCGATATGCCCGAAGCCCTAAGTCTTCATTTAACACCCTTTTCACCGTGGTTCTGCTTAACCCCATCTGAAGGACCAACAGTTTCTGCTTACGTTTGGGATTTCTTTGAATTCGCGCCTTCACAGCTTTTATCACTGCTTGAGTCCTAACAGACCGAGGGCGACCACTTCTTGACCTGTCATCTACACTAGAGTCTTCATTGTATCGTTTGATGGTGCGATAAACGAATCTTTTGGTTATATTCATATTTTTCAGTATGTCAAAAATTTGAATTGGCGCGTAACCGCAACGATGCAACGCAATAACTGCAACACGGTCTTCTTTAAGGGGACACCGAAGGGACCATCGCCCATACAACACGTACTACCAAGATCATTTCTAATTGGAGCATATTTCTACCTTAATAAGGTATTATTTTAATTTGAATAGTATTTATCTAGGTTCCCAACCATATATTAGATTAAAATACTTACCTAAAATGAAATAGAAGCATATCGCATTCTGCATGTTTTTACGTCATAAAAGACCTGTTTCCAACCTAATTGTTTCGTATTAAAAACAACAACATCTTACGTATCCTAGTCATGGGAACATAGATTATATCGTCTAGTTACAGAATAACAACACAATGAGAAAAATACAACAAGTTTTCTGTCATCATTTTTGGTATTACGGAACACGGTCAAAATCTAATCAAATTTAGAATCGTTCTATTGCTATCACTGTCGCTCTGCGTGGCCAAACTTCGTAACTAAACAGGGATAGCGATATTCAGGCCGAAGTTTTTGACGCGGCCGAATTGAAGTTGCGCTCAGGGTTCGCCGGCGCGTTAAGCGTCCACTCCATATTTAAAAATGAGTAAAATTCTAAAAAGTATACATTTTTATTTTCATGAACAATTCGAAATTCGAATTCTATGAACTTTTTTGTGGCCAGCATTCTAAAAGAAAAGTTTTTACTGTGTGACAATACTTATGACCTGACTAGGTATATGTGTCACTAAAGCTACACGCATACCAAATTTCAGCACTGTGGGGTCACTGGTGCACCCTGCGAATTTTGTCAAAGTTCAGTTTTAATTATGGCGATTAACTTAAAAACTACAAAGTTTAAACTAAAAATAAAAAAGGGTTTCAAAATGAACATACACATACCTTTTATTAGACATGCCACTTGACCGTATAGTCCCATTTTGTTTTTTTTACCCCTTTTGAACTCCAATATCTCAACAACCCCCCCACATTTTAAGCTCATTTAGTCCCACCAAAATTGTGCCATCGCTACCTACCAATATTCAAAATTTCACGATGATTGGATAAACGCTTCAAAAGTTATCCTCGGACAAACAAACATACATAAATATACATACAACGCCGATTTGCCCAAGTTGATTTATGGCGGGTTCCTATATCCGTCATTAACTAGCTACGATTCGTTTCTCTTTGAAAACCTGTCAAAAGTTTGACACTAGTTTGACACTTTTTCAAGGAGATACGAGGCGTAGTCGGTTACCGACGGATGTAGGAACCCGCCATTAGAGATCTCGCTTCATTCGATCAATTATTAAAAAGTCATAAATAAGTAGCAGTCAGTTTAGCGCTTGTTAAACTGCATTTTATGTTAATCCAGTTATAAACTGCATCAGCGTAACCCCGATGCAGTTTATACGATTAAGCACGTCGCATAATATACTGGAGTTTAATTAGATCCCTCTCAGATAGATTCCAGGGGCGAACTCAGTTTATTGCACTTAACATTATCAGCCCTTCTCATCCCACTGAAAGAAAGAAAGAAGAAAGAAAGAAAAAACATTTATTTGTGACGGTATAAAACACACACAGCACACAAGCACCCTTCCTCGGATGGTAGGCAGCAATACGCTGAGACGGGGCCTGTTTCGCCCACACAGCACGGAGGACCATATTATCTGTACCTACCTATATATAAGTACTAAATTTTTATCCTGTGTTTTTCCTGTTATTCTGTACCTAAATAATGTTTCTTTTTATTATTATAATCTTTAGGTAAGTAGGTATGGTTTCTGTTCTGAATGGTCTGTCCTGTGTGTGTGTGTCAAATAAATGTATTTTCTTTCTTCTTTAAGTGGGCTTCAAAATGAACGCCTTCAAGAGAGGTATTAAGTGCTAGGCAACGCGACTGCAGTACAACGAGTGCTGCAGGAGTTTATAGGCGGCGGTGACCACTTAACAACAGGAGGCCCGTCAGCTTGTGTATCTACAAGTTTACTTAATATAAAAAAAAGTAAGGTACACACAAGATAACATATTCATACACACAAAAACAGCAATACCTAACAAATGTGTGTCTCATAATTACCTATATATAAATAACCGACGTCACAAAAAGGCGTCCAACTCGGCATTTGTTGTGCTTTTGGTACAACGCTGATCTTCCGTTGGAATCATTTAAAAATGAAGATATAACGGATGACAGCGTACCACAATTACAAAAAATATGAATATATGGATAAGTATATGTTACCACACTAAGAAAAAAATAAATTAATAAAAAATATAAAATAATAGCTTAAAACATAGACAGGTGGGCATAGACCTCTCCTCGGTGTCGCCATGCGCCATGCGCCATGCGCCTGCGCTGCTCTAACCCACATACCACCTGCGATTTTTATTATGTCGTCGACCCATCTTGCTGGCCCATTTCTCCGGAAGCATTCGACTTACGTGTCCGGCCCAATCCCACTCGAGCTTCGCGGTTTTGTCTCCCACATCGGCAATGCCAGTTAATGAAGGAAGCGTGGTTGTCCCCACCCGCTCGGTTGTCGGAGACCTAGGACGCTGCGTCCTAGGTCATTGCCCTTTGGCAAATCTTGAGCTTGGACTACTACCTACCTATATATTAAACTTCACGATGCTCGGATCAACGCTTCGAAAGTTATCCTCGGATAAACAAACATACATAAAACGCCGATTTGCCCAACTTAAATTGGAGATCTCGCTTCGCTCGATCAATCATATACATACACATACACACACGCTAAAACCCAAACATACATTCATATTTAAAGTTAAAATATTTAGCATACTTGTATTAATTAAATTATTATTTTCAGAAATGTAGATTAGAGTAGCTCAAAAATTTAACTTTTTATCATCATCATCATCATATCAGCCGTAGGACGTCCACTGCTGGACAAAGGCCTCCCTCATTGATCTCCAGGAACTGCGGTTGGAAGCGGCCTGCATCCAACGCCGACCTGCGGTTCTTACCAAGTCGTCTGCCCATCTTGTAGGTGGACGTCCTACGCTGCGCTTGCCGGTCCGTGGCCTCCACTCGAGAACCTTCCGGCCCCAACGGCCATCCGTTCTGCGCGCTATATGGCCTGTCCATTGCCACTTTAACGTGCTAATCCGTCGGGCTATGTCGGTGACTTGAGTTCTCCTACGTATCTCCTCATTTCTGATTCGATCCCGTAGAGAAATCCCGAGCATAGCCCTCTCCATAGCTCGTTGAGCGACTCTGAGCTTATTCATAAGGCCAATCGTGAAGGACCACGTCTCGGTTCCATATGTCATCACTGGTAACACACACTGATTGAAGACTTTCGTCTTAAGGCACTGTAGGTACTACTTAAGGTATGTTGGACGAAAAGACGTTGCGAAGTTTCCCAAACGCTTCCCATCCGAGTTGGATTCGACGATTGACCTCTTTCTCGAAGTTGGACCTACCTAATTGGACAAAAATGTAACTTTTATTGTTATTTTATTGTGTTTTAGTACTACTGTTTGACGACCTCCGTGGTGCAGTGGGCGAATAGCCGGCTGAGACTCAGGAGGTAACGGGTTCAATTCCCGCCGCGGAACAAATGTTTGCATGATCTACAGATATTTGTTCCGGGTCTGGTTGTTTCTCTATATATTATAAGTATGTATTTACAAATAAAAAAGTATATAAGTATTCTATCAGTTATCTGGTTCCCATAATACAAGCTCTGCTTAGTTTGGGGCTAGATAGCGCTGTGTGAAATGTCTAGAAATATTTATTTATGATTATCCTAGTCTATATAACAGTGCCAGCGCTTTGTAAACCTATCCTGTTGAGACCAATAGCATTATCTTATCTTATTATTTATCAGTGTGTGTTACCAGTGATGACATATGGAACCGAGACGTGGTCCTTCACTATTGGCCTTATGAATAAGCTCAGAGTCGCTCAACGAGCTATGGAGAGGGCTATGCTCAGGGTTTCTCTACGGGATCGAATCAGAAATGAGGAGATACGTAGGAGAACTCAAGTCACCGACATAGCCCGACGGATTAGCACGTTAAAGTGGCAATGGACAGGCCATATAGCGCGCAGAACGGATGGCCGTTGGGGCCGGAAGGTTCTCGAGTGGAGGCCACGGACCGGCAAGCGCAGCGTAGGACGTCCGCCCACAAGATGGGCAGACGACTTGGTAAGAACCGCAGGTCGGCGTTGGATGCAGACCGCTTCCAACCGCAGTTCCTGGAGATCAATGAGGGAGGCCTTTGTCCAGCAGTGGACGTCCTACGGCTGATATGATGATGATGATGATTATTTAGCAACTAAGAGCGACTTGCGCAACGATGCCTAAACATATTTAGTGGCTAAATATGATTTTGAGAGTTGTTGAATCATACGAATATGTCAAATTTGATATGTTTAGGCTAAGGACTCACGAAGCGGTTTTCACCCGCGCCCGCCGTGGTTGCGGGCCCGCAGCCTTCAGATATTTATGTAAAAAATTAAAGCACATTTCACGACGCGTTGTACGCCCGCGGCGTGTGCGATTGTTTGCGGGTCCCGCTGCACTGTCGGTCATCTTGTACCGGCGGGCACGGGTCGCGGATCGGTTGGCGGGCGACCGCAGTGGGCAGCGGGGAGGTGGGGGGTACAGACATCCGACGCCATTTTGCAGTGACTTGTTATTACTCTATTACTCGTTGCGTGGTAACGCAACTGATCGTTTAACCGCCCGTCTTGCGATAATCAACCGCCAAGTTTGCGAGCGATAATCGCAACCGCGACGGCTGCGTAACCGCACAAAACTCCGGTCTCGTGAGTTTTGAAAATAAAACTCCATTCAGCCACCGCGGCGGGCGCGGGTGAAAACCGCTTCCTGACTCCTTAGCCTTAGTCGCTAAATACGTTTAGGTATCGTTGCGCAAGTCGCCTCATCGTATCGCGACTAGATCTCAACTTGCATTTTATTATTATAAGTTATGTGAATATGCCTTCTAGTTCCTTTTAAATCTTATAATGTTTCACTGTACGTTTTCCCTGTAATATTCTCCCCCTCAGCGCGTCCTCTAGATATTACTGGGTCAAACGCAAATAGCAAGCAGGGAGGCAAAACCGACGAGCTTTTAAACGAGTCTCATTAAGATTCAAATCGTTATATAATTTAAAAAACCTAGCGGAAATAATTTTGGAAAATTACAGTGGCACGTTTTTAGGGAAATTATACTTATTTATAGGGTAAAGGCAAGTGGAATGCTTATTTATAGGGTAAAGGCAAGTGGAATGCTTATTTATAGGGTAAAGGCAAGTGGAATGCTTATTTATAGGGTAAAGGCAAGTGGAATGCTTATTTATAGGGTAAAGGCAAGTGGAATGCTTATTTATAGGGTAAAGGCAAGTGGAATGCTTATTTATAGGGTAAAGGCAAGTGGAATGCTTATTTATAGGGTAAAGGCAAGTGGAATGCTTATTTATAGGGTAAAGGCAAGTGGAATGCTTATTTATAGGGTAAAGGCAAGTGGAATGCTTATTTATAGGGTAAAGGCAAGTGGAATGCTTATTTATAGGGTAAAGGCAAGTGGAATGCTTATTTTAGGTGGTATTTTGTATGATGCTAAAATTTTTGTTTTTACTTGCTGGCCTATGAGCGTTGTTTTTGCTTTGATTATCTATATGTAACCAGTCTGTGACCGCATTCACGACATTAATTTAAAACACATGCAGAATCGTAATAACTGATTTAAGAGATTGGTTTAATACCGGTAGCTTGAATATTTATACAGTAATCGATACATTTCTAATAAACAATTTTTAACGTAACTCGTCGGCGCCTTTGCGACGATACAGCTTTCATCTACTATGATTTGTTAACCTATTTGATACAGGCTGTTTCATTGATATTTTAGGACTTCAAATGAAGTTAGACTGAAAATTATAAACATTTCATGGTAATGAATTTGAATAAAACCGGCCAAGTGCGAATCAAACTCGCGCACGAAGGGCTCCGTACCATTATCTAGAAAAACGACAAAAACACGTTTGTTGTATAGCAGCCCACCTTAAACATATGTTCTATTTTAATTTAATTATTTATTTTATAAAGTGAATAATATAACTAAATATTCTGTGTATATTACATGCGTCTACCTGTTGCCGTTGTCAGTATCGAGCAAAAACGAGCAACAAAATCACGTTTGTTGTGAAATCCTTTAATATTTATTTTATTCTGTTTTTAGTATTTGATGTTATAGAGGCAACAAAAATACATCATCTGTGAAAATTTCAACAGTCTAACTAACACGGACAGGCAGACAGCGCAGTCATAATAATAAGGTCTCGCTTTACTCTTTGGGTACGGAACCCTAAAAAATGATGACGAAGATACAATAAAATACGCTTGAGGAACATACTCCTTCGTCTGTCGGTCAATTATACTCCGCGTCTCGTCTTTGCCTCCACAAAAAGGCAAAAGCACAAGAAAGAATAAAACAAAGTGTACTCTCCGCTTTTGTTTGCCAGAAGGGAAAAGGCTGGAAAAGGCTTGACAATTTGAAATGCCTAGGGCGATGAAAAGACTCATTATTACCCTCTGAATAGTGTATAGTCGTGGAAATTATGGAATTTTAAACATCTGGATATTTAGTGTAATGCTCATCAAAGCTTACATGTTTTCAAATGTTCATACATACAAAATGAAAACAATATGTATCGTAACACGAAGTAAGTACCTACTGTAGGTTAAATTTTATTTGTATAAGTTTTGAGAAGCGTTTTAGCTTAAATTACATTATTATCATAATATTTGTTAGTTCATTCTAGGATTAAATTCACACTGGAGTTGTACTAGTTAAGATTTTATTATCTAACTAGCTGTTGCCAGCGGCTTCGCACGCGTGGTTTGCCAATAAAAAGTAACCTATGTGTTAATCCAGGTTATGATCTACGTACATACTAAATTTCATTGTAATCGGTTCAGCCGTTCCGGCGTGAAAGAGTAACAAACATCCATACATCCATACATACGAGCTTTCGCGTTTATAATATTACTAGCTGTTGCCAGCGGCTTCGCACGCGTGGTTTGCCAATAAAAAGTAGCCTATGTGTTAATCCAGGTTATGATCTACGTACATACCAAATTTCATTGTAATCGGTTCAGCCGTTCCGGCGTGAAAGAGTAACAAACATCCATACATCCATACATACGAGCTTTCGCGTTTATAATATTACTAGCTGTTGCCAGCGGCTTCGCACGCGTGGTTTGCCAATAAAAAGTAGCCTATGTGTTAATCCAGTTTATGATCTACGTACATACCAAATTTCATTGTAATCGGTTTAGCCGTTCCGGCGTGAAAGAGTAACAAACATCCATACATACGAGCTTTCGCGTTTATAATATTATTATCTAATAAAAAACTTTTAAAATTGAATAAAACTGAATTGAGTCGTGGAAATGTAATAGGTTAGATTGTACGTCTATCATTTTGCAACTTTGTTCGAACGTCAATAAATCAAAAATGAACCGCATACCTAAGATGGTAGATAGCTTCATAAGCTCCTATATTTTAGCACTAGCTCACTTTAGCTTATATCCTCAATATTTGCATATATTTATTACAAAGTTAATGATGCAGTATTAATCACACTAATATTATAAATGTGAAAGTTTGTTTGTTACCCAATCATGCCGTAACGGCTGAACCGATTTCGATGAAATTTGGTATATACGTAGATTATAACCTGGATTACTACATACGCTACTTTTAATCCCATAAATTAGTTACCATGGGATAAAAATGGAGTGTCAAGTTGCAACAGCGAGTTTAGCTTTATTTCTAGGTTACCTACACATTTAGTAGTGTAACGCGTACTAAGTCGCGGGCAACAGCTAGTATACTATAAATGAATTCGTAAAACTTTACGTATTTATCGATATTTATATGATGCAGCACATGAGTTTTGATTTTTCATAGTTTGTTATAAATCAATACAGGTTGTTTGGTAATATACTGACGATATTCAAGTGACGGTTTCTCAAAACATAAAAAAAGGCTACTCGAAAAAAAATATTCTAGTTATATTATCAAATAAAAAAATATTCTAGTTATAATATCAAATAAAAAAATATTCTAGTTATAATATCAAATAAAAAAATATTCTAGTTATAATATCAAATAAAAAAATATTCTAGTTATAATATCAAATAAAAAAATATTCTAGTTATAATATCAAATAAAAAAATATTCTAGTTATAATATCAAATAAAAAAATATTCTAGTTATAATATCAAATAAAAAAATATTCTAGTTATAATATCAAATAAAAAAATATTCTAGTTATAATACCAAATAAAAAAATATTCTAGTTATAATATCAAATAAAAAAATATTCTAGTTATAATATCAAATAAAAAAATATTCTAGTTATAATATCAAATAAAAAAATATTCTAGTTATAATATCAAATAAAAAAATATTCTAGTTATAATATCAAATAAAAAAATATTCTAGTTATAATATCAAATAAAAAAATATTCTAGTTATAATATCAAATAAAAAAATATTCTAGTTATAATATCAAATAAAAAAATATTCTAGTTATAATATCAAATAAAAAAATATTCTAGTTATAATATCAAATTAAAAAATATTCTAGTTATAATATCAAATAAAAAAATATTCTAGTTATAATATCAAATAAAAAAATATTCTAGTTATAATATCAAATAAAAAAATATTCTAGTTATAATATCAAATAAAAAAATATTCTAGTTATAATATCAAATAAAAAAATATTCTAGTTATAATATCAAATAAAAAATATTCTAGTTATAATATCAAATAAAAAAATATTCTAGTTATAATATCAAATAAAAAAATATTCTAGTTATAATATCAAATTAAAAAATATTCTAGTTATAATATCAAATAAAAAAATATTCTAGTTATAATATCAAATAAAAAATATTCTAGTTATAATATCAAATAAAAAAATATTCTAGTTATAATATCAAATAAAAAAATATTCTAGTTATAATATCAAATAAAAAAATATTCTAGTTATAATATCAAATAAAAAAATATTCTAGTTATATTATCAAATAAAAAAATATTCTAGTTATAATATCAAATAAAAAAATATTCTAGTTATAATATCAAATAAAAAAATATTCTAGTTATAATATCAAATTAAAAAATATTCTAGTTATATTATCAAATAAAAAAATATTCTAGTTATAATATCAAATAAAAAAATATTCTAGTTATAATATCAAATAAAAAAATATTCTAGTTATAATATCAAATAAAAAAATATTCTAGTTATAATATCAAATAAAAAAATATTCTAGTTATATTATCAAATAAAAAATATTCTAGTTATAATATCAAATAAAAAAATATTCTAGTTATAATATCAAATAAAAAAATATTCTAGTTATAATATCAAATTAAAAAATATTCTAGTTATATTATCAAATAAAAAAATATTCTAGTTATAATATCAAATAAAAAAATATTCTAGTTATAATATCAAATAAAAAAATATTCTAGTTATAATATCAAATAAAAAAATATTCTAGTTATAATATCAAATTAAAAAATATTCTAGTTATAATATCAAATAAAAAAATATTCTAGTTATAATATCAAATAAAAAAAAATTTACTAAGTTTAGGTGATTTATTCGATATAAAACTTACTGCTTACTCTTGCAATCGACATCCAAAAATAAAGGCTGATTTGAAATCTCTTTCGGAAATAGCTGCGGGTTTGGGGTTAGAAATGGAAGAAAGGGCTGCATTGCCCCGCTGAAATGCAATGCTTATGCGTTGACCCAGATAAGCGCCAGTTCTCGGATCACACATCGCTTCGACCAGACGCCCAGAAATAATTTTAAAAACGCGATGGGCTCCGGTACTCCATGGACCCAAGGTCTCGACCCGAAATGGCTCAAATACGTAAGCCCTGTCGAGACTTCTATATTTGCGCCGCTTGAGATCTTCAGCTGAATTTGCCGCCGCACCGGCCTCAACTGTTCTACTAGACAGATGAGATGGCGCAAGGGTATCGACACACGTGGCGTCTTACCATCGTTATGTATCAGACCGTTTGATTCGAGAACGGCTGGAACATTGACGATGCAGAAAGCCCAGCGTATAATATAATTATGGCTAGCGTGACGGGAAATCCTACCGGCGGCCCTGGAACACGATACTCCATGGTGACCAAACTGTTCGACTGCCGAACCGCACTGCCACCGATGAGGGGCGCAGCACCGCGCACCTAACCGTAAACAAACAATAATATTAATAAATTGTACCTTAAGGGCGCACTATACCTGGGGAGACGTTAAATCACTTATTGAGAAACAATGTTTTGTTCAACAAATTGTATGCTTTCAATCTGTAATTCATATATGTTATAGTTAAGGATACGTGCTAGAGCGCCTGTATTGTGAAAACACGATTCCACACACAAAATACGTAAAATTTTCTTGATAGAAAATAAATCCAAAGATGACTCCAAATTTATTTTAAAACCGTTCTTACGCGATGAATACTACAATTTAGATCTTGAAACTTTATACAGTAATTTGACACAACATAAATAAGGGCACCTGTGTTTTAAATTTTCAAAATACCTTTTGATTTTACCATAAAATGAAAATATCTAAGTTTTGCACTAATGAAACCATTCGCTCCGAACGCCCGTACCGCGATTCAGTCTGGCCTCGGCTTTCAGACGGGGTACCCGTGACGCGTGTGGCTCCAAACGAACACGTAATTCTTAGGTAGAATTTATATTTAGTTGGTTTTTGTAAAGACGCAGTAATGAGAAATAAACAGAACAGGATAATGAAGGGACTGAATGATAAAAAACCGGCGAACATGCGAACTACGGCGAGATAGGACGTGCAGTGGCGCGCGGAGAAGTGAAGGTGAAATTCGAGTTTGGGCTGAGGTATAGTCAACTCTTAAGTAAAGTGAAATGAAAAGATATGGCTACTATTTGAGAAGCCACTTGAAGGAAAATTGGATCTACAACAAATTATGATGGGTAAATCCGTTATTTAAAAAAAATATCATAATATAAATTACATGTAAATGTAAATTACATTAAGTGCTTATGAAAAAAACCTGAAAAAATACTTAAAATTAGCACGATAGAACTCATTTTACATTGACAACCGATTCGAACTTCCACAGGTAATAACTGCTTTGAGGCAAACAAAGTTTACAAAGAGGGCGTAACGAACTTCGAAACTCAAAATGAAAATACCTTAAGCGAAGGTTTAGGGATGTAACAAAATGATTTCCAGCTCCGAAAATAAACGTTTGTATATTTTTGGGGAATTCCGAACGTAAGAAGACCGTTTATTCACAGTAGTTATTATAATTAGTTCTGTTAACCAAACTAGTGGGATTATTTTCTCATTACTTTTGTGACTTAAAAAGCACACCCTAGCAAAGAACTAGTCGTCGCTGTTCTAACTAAGTGACGAAATCGAAATTTTAGACAATATTACTAAAAGTCGTAAGTGTATTTAGGACACTTCAAATGATTTATATTTTTAACATATGAGGAGTATATAATTAAAGGCAGCTAAGTTCGTATTATGTCTAATTTCACTAGAGAATGGATTTTAATTTATTCAATAACTATATAGATCACCATTAGGGACGTTTTGGTAATAGTTTTATATTCCTGCAGTAAGTTTTTACGAGATTTACTGTTATATTTATGGCAAAAATACGGTGAAATAGGCATTTTTTGAATAGGCTGTAAAATCAGCGGAAGTGGATATAGCTGCATTTGATTCTATACGCCTCATATGTAGATACGTTAAACATACATCTAGACAGGTAGAAGATACGCCGATTAGACAGATCGGTTCGTCTTCAAAAGTAGATAAAAGTGACATTACAAATGTCAGTTACACCAAAATGTCGACTACGTCACTTAGAACAACGACGTAGTGTGTTTTGTACCAGACAGAATTCGTTTAGCTACTCATTTTATTTTAGTTTCATAAGTAACCAATTTGTAAAGGGTCGGCAACGCGCTAGTAATGCCTTTGGTGTTACAAACGTCTGGTCCGGTAGTCACAGGCTGCGGTAACCGCTTACCATCAGGGAGGCCGTATGCTTGTTTGCTACCTTAGTGGTATAAAAAAACAGTGTTCTCTTTGTTAGATACCTGCTGTTGATAAATCAAAGAAATCAGGTAAGAAAAAAGGAAGGAAAAATAAACAAGGAAGTGGCTGCTCAGTAGCCGAAGTGCGCGTGAGCCACATTTTTACTCTTTTCATTTCACTTTCGGTCGGTGTCGGCCATCGTAGGTGTTATTATTGTCTTTGTCGGCCACACGATCAAATGATGCGAGAAGCGGCGTCTCTTGGCGTGTAGCGACCAGAGCCCGGAGTAAAATTACATTCGCTTCGAACCGATTCGATTTCTACTTAGGTTTGTTGTCGATATATCACGTGATATTTCCATAGCATGTGTCAAATCCCATACATTTTCGGACTTATCGACTGGCGTCATCGCTAATTGAATGTACCTTGGCTAAGGCCTCAAGGGCGGCAAGTGCCCTGTGCGGCGAGTAAAATAAAATGTACGAAAAATGCAGTCCGTTTTGTGGCTCGTTTGCGGCGACGCTTAAGCAACTCATGTGCGTTTATGATTTAAGCGAAATTTACGGAAAAACAATTATACATTTCAGTTGAAGTTTGCGGATTCAGCTCATCCCTAGTTCCCACCCAAAGCTTCTGGCTTCATCATTTCCATTTTAAATTGCAATGTAAATGTATTTTTGCTGCAAAGTAAGCATTTACGGTGGTTTTAGAATAAAAATAGACTAATAGAATAATAATTTATTTCGGACAGTGTCCATATAAAAGAAAAGTAATCACAAATAAATATGGCTGAGCCTTCAACTTAAAAACATACTACATATTAATAATACAGGAAATTAAAAGAGAATCAAATGTCAAATTTTACAGGTTAAAAGATTAGGTTTTGCAATATAAATGTATTTTTGCTGCAAAGTAAGACACGGTCGATCGACGGCATTGATAATTGGGTCAAATTTGTGTTGGAATATGACTAAA
This sequence comes from Philereme vetulata, assembly GCA_918857605.2. NCBI lineage: Eukaryota > Metazoa > Arthropoda > Insecta > Lepidoptera > Geometridae > Philereme > Philereme vetulata. The sequence continues at coordinate 479,799 of OU975452.1, read as the reverse complement.
AATCAGACGTTTTGGCTACGTAACCCCGTTTCCATTATTCATACTATCTAATAATATAAACTAGCTGTTGCCCGCGACTTCGTACACCTTACACTACTAAATATGTAGGTAATCTAGAAATAAAGCTAAACCAAATTGCTGCAACTTGACTTGACACCCCATTTTTATCCCTATGAGAACTGATTTATGGGATAACTCAGCCTATATGGTGTTTCAGGTTATAATCTACATATATACCAAATTTCATCAAAATCGGTTCAGCCGTTACGGTGTGATTGAGTAACAAACAAACAAACTTTCGTAATTATAATATTTGTGTGATGCGAAAGTAACTCTTAGTTTGTTTTCCCTTTTCACGGCTGAACGGATCTAGATAGATTAGGATTAGACTGAATGAAGTAGATTATATCCTCGAAAAGGACATATGCTATCTATTGCCTCAAAAAATAATCTTGAACGGGTGAAATAGGCGTTGAAACTTTGTATGGGCAATCCATAATTCCTTAAGTTAGGGATCTACAAATTCATTTTAGGTTTTTGGTAAGAAAAAATAAATACGTGTTTCAACTGTTTTGCAAAATCATCCCTTAGGGGGACTGGGGACAGGGGGGGGGGGGGGTAATAATAATTAAATCTGTCTGAATATTGTAAAGTGCAAATCCCGCTCCTCCAAGTCCTTCCACTAGCGTTTGAATATTACATTATCAGTTTTATGATTAAACCCGAGTTTTATTAGAAAGGATATTAAATTCCATAAAAGCAGGTCAACGCTATAATATTTTTAGAAGTTCTCTTTATAATGTGTCTACAGGTTATTAATCATCCAGCGAAGCGAGATCTCCAAATCAACTTGTATGTATGTATGTGTGTTTGTCCGAGGATAACTTTCGAAGCGTTGATCCGATAATCGTGAAATTTGATACATAGGTAGGTAGTGATGGCATATTTTGGTGTGACTAAATGAGCCAAAAATGTGGGAGGGTTCTTGAGATATTGGGGGTCAAGAGGGGTAAAAAAAAATTAAAATGGGACAGGTCAAATGGGACGTCAAATGAAAGGTCTTCATTAGTACATTTCAACCTTGTTTTTATTTTTAGTATAATTCTTGTAGTTTTTGAGTTATTATCCATAATAAAAACAAAACTTTGTCAAAATTCACACAGTTCATGGGTACACCAGTGACCCCAAAGTGCTGGAATTTGGTAACCGTGTTGCTTTAATGACACAAATATACGTTTTTTTATTTTATGGAATGTTTCCTTTATTTGTGCTGTAAGACCTTGCTTTTTGCCAAATTTCGTGATTCTAGGTCAAATGGAACTACCATATAGGTTTTCGACCAAAAATCTATAGGGTACTTCCGGTTGACCTAGAATTGTCCATTTTGGTTAAAAGCAAGGTAAAGGGAAAATTCCGAAAATTAAAAAAAGTTCAAAATTAAGGTAACTTTGTGTATTTACAAGTTTTCGCGAAAATCTAAATTTGAACATTATCGTGTTGACTCAGGACTTTGATTTTTATACACCTAATAGGGACTATATAGACCTCAGTATCTGGTGTAAATTGCAACTTGCTAGGTTCACCCGTTCCTGAGAAAATCGGTGGTGACACACGAACTGACACACGAACAGACAGACGGAAGGACAAGAGAGTGATCTTATAAGGGTTCCTTTTTTACCTTTTGAGGTGTGGAACTCTAAAAATTTCCGTAACCTTACCGAAAATACTTACTTGATGGCAACAAATTTACTGTGAAAATGTTGCTCGTGTAGAAGCACCCAGCAGTCGCATTTCGTTAATCTTTCAAAGAGATTACTCTCGTTTTGCTTTACAGTTGCCATTTTTAAAACCCCTAGATTAAGAGCTATGCATATACTTGCTCGGAGAAAATAATTCAGTCAGCAGTTCAGCAGAATAATTTAGTTTTAATAAATATTGCTGGACATTTCACACAGCGCTATCTAGCCCCAAATTGAGCAGAGCTTGTACTATGGGAACAAGATAACTGATATAATACTTATATACTATTTTTTTTAAATACATATTTATAATATATACCCAAGAAACAGAAAAACACCCAGACCCAAAACAAATATCTGCAGATCATGCAAACATTTGTTCCGCGGCGGGAATCGACCCCGCTACCTCCTGAGTCTCAGCCGGCTATTCGCCCACTGCGCCACGAAGGTCGTCAAAAATGACGAAAATGAATTTTGAGCTTACATTTTACTAAGAATGTTGGCGTAGTTAAAATCTTGATTCAATTTTACTTAATGTGAACAGATTCAGCCGGTTGTTCTTCACAGAAAACCCGACCAATTTACGAAGTATTATTATTTAAAGAACTCATAATGCGGCCACATTATCGAGATTCGGAGACCTACCTACAAATCTGTACCTACCTACAAATCAATTTTAAGCAACCGTTACAACCATATCTACCGGTTTCAAATCAAAACAATTGCAATCAACGTAACGTAATAACGTAAACACGTAATAAGTTTCAACTTATGAAGTTGTAACGTAATCATGGCGTCTATTTTTTCTTCGTCTAGGTTTCACATTTATTATCTTTTTGTGTCACCACATTGCTTTAGCGACGTCAATGAATTAAGTAGTTGCAACATTGTAAAATTAAACAGTAATCTATCGTTCTATCTGTTTGCTCAGCCCACATCCACCCACAGTCAACTACATACCTCCTCGTTACGACGCCACTATCTCCGGTCCTGTGTCGAACGCATGATTCACACAATCCGACCATTTGGCTGGTCTGCCGACTAGTCTACGACCTTCATGTGCCACCACTCAGTTGCTGGCTTCGTTCACCTTCCATCGTCCTTTATCTTTAACGATTTAATATTACCAGACGGATACCCCAGTGTAGGGTCCGGGCGTTATCTTACAGCTTGCCAATCGTTTATAACAGAAGGCTAATTACCGTAGTTAACTCCATTGCAGTGGAATTCAACTTGCGATCTAATCGGTCTATCTGGCAGGTCATATGCTTGTCCCATCTGCAGGTAGTATTATTATGAGCCACTTGTGTTCTACTGCTCGTCGCTGTTCTATCTAAGTGACGTAACCGACATCTAAGAAAATATAACTAAAAGTCGTAAGTGTACTTAGGACATTGCGAATGATTTATAATTTTAAGATATGTAGATACGTCAAACATACATCTAGACATAGGTAGAAGATACAGATACGCCGCGCCAATTAGACAGATCGGTTCGTCTTCAAAAGTAGTTAAAAGTAACATTACAAATGTCAGTTAAGCTAAAATATCGGTTACGTCACTTAGTTAGAACAGCGACGTGCTGGGCAAAGGGCTCCGCCCCCCCCCCCCCCCCCCATTCCCAGGTAGTTCCTGTTTTCATAATATACTGTCCTACTGCTGGGCAAAAGACTTCCCCATTTTCTTCCATTTCTTGCGTTCTTAGAATGTCCTACCACTCAGTGAAATAATTAATAAATAAATATAAAATAATCTCAGATGTAGGGAAGAGATCGGCTGGGCTTAAGTGGGAATGGGCGGGTCACGGTACTCGAATGCACTCCGAGAAATGGGCCCATATTGCAACACCATGGACGCTTGAAGACGGACGCCGGTCGGGGTCGGCCGAGAAAGCGTTGGCGGGACGATTTTGACACCTTCCAAAGAGGATGGTGGGCGACAGATAGGGATGCTTGGAGGGACTTGGGGGAGACCTTTGCCCAGCAGTGGGACGAGATAGGTTAGAAAAAAAATTAATAATCTCGTTGCCTATCAACTGAAAGGTGTAAGAGTGAAAGAGATTTTTATGTTTTATTAATTAATTACATAATCAACAGCACTTGATATCAATGTAAACAAACTCTTATAGCTAATGCATAATGCCAAAAACAGAGTGTCATTGTATAGATAAGTTTTAATTTGTCAGCCAGAGAGAATGATTTGAAACACAATATAATTTTTTTTAACGCCTGGTCGAGGCAACGCGTGACCAAAATGCTGGTCTATATTTTGGCCAACGTTTAAGCATTGCTATTCAACGTGGCAATGCGGCCAGCATCCTGGGCACGCTGCCCACTGCCCACTGCCCACTGCCCACTGCCCACTGCCCACTGCCCACTGCCCACTGCCCACTGCCCACTGCCCACTTGCAGCGGCTTGTTAGATTAGGGTTTTATTTATATTTTAAGTTGTTATAAAATATTTTATGTTGTAATATTACTTAATATTTTTAATTATATTCACGAAATAACGAGATTAAGGGTACATATACTCCCCTATTCTCTATATTGAAAGTCACCCAGAAAGAGTCACTGTGTGATGAGACATTTCAGATTTCAGATTTATTTATTTCATCTTAATTATAACATTGGTCTTAATTATAATTATAACAGGCATGTCAATTTTTACATTATAAAACTTATAATAATTAAATTAAATTAAAATAATATAAAAATAGTAACTAAAAATGGAAAATCGAACTAAAACTTAGAATGATAATACCTATAATTATTAATAATGTCATAACAAAATACTAAAAACAAAACAGATAGGTAGGTAGGTCAATTTACAGATACATATAACAAAATTATAGGTTCCTAACTAAAACGGTATCATCATCATCATCATTATCATCTCAGCCCGTCTGCACTCACTGTTGGCCTCCTCTTTATTACGCCATTGTTTCCGGTCCCTTGCGAGTCTCGTCCAAACCGGTATGTCAAAACTAAATAATAATAAAAGAAGATATAATGGCGGAATATGCTCTCGAGAGTATTTGACAGTTCCTGGATGAATGAATGAATGAATGAATGAAAATACTTTATTGTACACTTCAAAAGAAACAGACATAAAATAAAAATTCACAAAGCAACAAGTACAATGGGCGGTATTATCGCTTAGAAGCGATTTCTTCCAGGCAACCTTTGGATGGATAGGCCTTCTGTAACATTACAATAATGGAGGGGGGTGTATCTACATTAATAAAACAAAAACTAAATTTTAGGAGAGCGCTGATCACTTAATAAAACAATATACTTAAGTAAATATACCTACAACAAATAAATAATATATATATATACATAAACATACATACATACATACATATCTATAGCGATACTACGACGTTTCTGAGAGACGACGTTCTGAAAGTAGTTTTGTACAATTGATCAATACAAAATGTGCTTATTAAAGGTAGAGTTGCGCTACGTAGTAACCAGCTATGGTATAACAAGTCCATCGCGTGCTAGCCTACATCGCATCGGCAGGTAATCGCGTTAACACGCCGTAATCCACTCGCCCAAGGATACAGCATCTTTATTTATCGCCGTTCGTTTTATTTTGATGAATAAAGGTTACGAGTATGGACTAATCGAATTTATCGAAGAATCGTTAAAATAATACAGTTTAATGTTATTTTTTTATATGATGTGATGAGGGAGTATATTGTGTTGGGCAAATCGGCGTTGTATGTATGTATGTTTGTCCGAGGATAACTTTCGAAGCCTTGATCCGATCATCGTGAAATTTAATACATAGGTATGTAGGTAGGTGATGGCACAATTTTGATGTGACTAAATGAGCTAAAAATGATGGGGGCTGAGATATTGGGGTTCAAGAGGGGTAAATAAAATGAAAATAAGGCTAACTGGTCAAATGGGACGTCAAATAAAAGGTTTTCATTAGTATACTTAGACTCCGTTTTTATTTTTCGTAAATTCTTTATAGTTTTTGAGTTATTCGTCATAATAAAAACTAAACTTTGACAAAATTTACAGGGTATACTTACCAGTGACCCCACAGTGCTGTAGTTTAACATGCGTGTAGCTTAAATGACACACATATAGGTAAAAATCTGAAATATAGAATAACTGCAATTTGTACCCCAAAAAAGAAAAACCACATTACATGAACTCTCGTTACCTGTAATTTGAATGAAACTGTAGGTCAAGTTGGTTATAGTTGTTAACTTAAGTTAGTAACTTGGTCAAATATTTCGTAACACTATTTTGATCAAAGATTACAAATAATATTCTATGTTTTAATCGGAGACTCGCGAGATCTCAGTTCGGGGCGAACCACAAGTTATTTTCAGAATGGTAGGTAAGGTATCGAGGGGGGTGGGGGGATTAATCGTCGGTCTATTATATTTTCTAAATACCCTCAACTCCCGATATTATTTTTATCAACTGACGTGCCTAAACTGAAAATATAAGCAAAGTCCGGTTGAAGTGATAAGTAGTTGCACTACCCTCTTACGAACCCTAATATCTATCTTGTAACACCGCCGGTGATGAGCGAGAAGCGAGTAGAGCTAGAAAATAGAAACGAGTTGGCGAGCAGCGAGAAGCGAGTGTGTAGTTCCAATAGATGTCTCGCTGGACTATAACATAGCGCCTTGTTTCGCGTACCGCTGAGCGAGTGTTGTAGTCGCTGCGACAAAATACTGGAGAGCGAGTTCTCGCCGGCCGGCAGTGTGAACGGCCAGCGATCAACTATTAATATACGTGTCTCATTTACTGACACGGAATCTATATCTTTTATTCGTTTCTTGAGCGAGAAAATAGTTGATAGCTAATCGCATACTCGCCGGCGGTGAGACAAGTGCCTAATGAGTGAATTTAATTGTCACCAGCAAATTGCCAACATATTAGATTCATCCATCCACATAGAACTTAGTATCAGGAAGATCGGACCAAAGTCAACAGTGTGCATACAGACTCCGAATCATCCGGGTTGATAAGATCTCGCGTCATTCGATCAATAATTTTCATTCAATTATCCTTAGAATTGTTCTCAAATTAGTCAGCATCCATTAATACGTCTTCGTATAATCTAATTAATTCAACAAACGTACGAACCTAGATGGTGTACTAGTTAGTACGCTCGTTAAACATCACAGTGGAAGACTAAAGCGGTTCCTACACAGTAATGCGGCATGGCTTAGCTTATTTGTTCTCGTATAAAATAAAAAAGCGGCCAAGTGCGAGTCGGACTCGCACTTGCAGGGTTCCGTAGCAGCAAGTAACATAATATAAAAGTTCTTGTAGTTCGTTATAACTTTTTTATATTTGAGTTGATCGAATGAAAGGTAAATTGCGGTTTACGATTTATGACGTATTAAAAAAAACTACTTACTAGATCTCGTTCAAACCAATTTTCGGTGGAAGTTTGCATAGTACATCAAATATTTTTTAATTTTATCATTCTCTTATTTTAGAAGTGACGGGGGGGGGGGGGGGGGGACATATTTTACCACTTTGGAAGTGTCTCTCGTGCAAACTATTCGGTTTAGAAAAAAATGATATTAGAAACCTCAATATCACTTTTGAAGACTACCACACGTACGAGTGTGTTGAAAAAAATTTTTTTTAGATTCAGTTCTAAGCCCCAAAATTTATTGTTTTTTTCTATTTATGTGTGAAAATCTTAATGCGGTTCACAGAATACATCTACTTACCAAGTTTCATCAGTATAGTTCTTATAGTTTCGGAAAAAAGTGGCTGTGACATACAGACGGACAGACAGGCAGACATGACAAATCCATAAGGGTTTAGTTTTTTGCCATTTGGCTACGGAACCCTAAAAACCTGCCACTTGCGAGTCGGACTCGCGCACGAAGGGTTCCGTACCATTATCTATAGGTATAAAAACGGCAAAAAAATCGCGTTGTTGTATGGGAGCCCCCCATTCAATGTTTGTTTTATTTTAATCTAATTATTTATTTTTAAGGTGAATTTATAATTAAATATTCTGTGATTATTTCAAGCGTCTACCTGTTGCCGTTATCAATATCGAGCTAAAACGAGAAAAAATATCATGTTTGTGGTATGGGTGCCCCCCTTAAATATTTATTTAATTCTGTTTTTAGTAGTGGTTGTTATAGCGGCAATAGAAATACATCATCTGTGAACATTTCAGTTGTCTAAACTATCACGGTTTATGAGATACAGCCTGGTGACAGACGGACAGACAGACAGACAGCGGAGCCTTAGTAATAGGGTGCCGTTTTACCCTTTGGGTACGGAACCCTAAAAACGATTGGATTTGTACCTATTGATGCGAATGACATGCATATACGTGTTAATACTGCGTGTTTACGCTTGATTAAAAATTCATGTAATATTTCATATAAAATGGAGATTATAAATAATTAATATTGCTGGACATTTCACACAGCGCTGCCCCAAACTAAGCAGAGCTTGTACTATGGGAACCAGATAACAAATAGAATACTTATATACTTTTTTTTGTAAATACATACTTAAAATATATATTAAGTAGAAATAAATCCAGTTCCGGAACAAATCTGAAGAGCAGTGTTCCGCAAACTTTTTGTGTTCAAGGTACACCTACGAAATCGGGCAATTTCAGAGATACCTACACCATAAATAAAAAATCAAATTTTAATCATATAATTATCGTTTATTCATAAGTTTTTAATCAACTCGGAAACTTATACTTAATTTTAAAGCATAAGTTGTATTGAATGCGAAACATGAGCTTGTTTTACTGAGCAAAGGCGATCCAAATTTAGAGTAATCGTCGACATTTGCGTCCGCCTTTATCTCGCGTCGCGATATTTTATCTTAACATAAATTATAACATCTTCATCGTGTTTTACTGCACAGCTTCAAAGTACGTAGTGCAATATCAACTAATTAAAGGTAAAACAAAGTTCTTGTATTGGAGCGTAACTCCCTTGCTAGTTGGTAACTATGTATATTAAAGCGAAGTAGGTCTCTACTCCCCACTTAAGTTATTTTGCTAGTGTCATCATTATCATATCATCCTCTATATATTATATATTCCGTACGTGCGACTTTGTGCAGCCTGCGCCCAACGGCTCCCAGCAACTCCTATCAGGGCGAATTCAAGAGCTATAGTATATGCCAAGACTCGTGGCAGACGGGGCGAACCAATAATTATGTTCGTTTGCTTTTCATACAATTACTGGATAAATTGGCGTTATCGATAGGTACGCAGCGCATCACTAACGGGTCTCGTAAGGGCTGCAAAAGCGAGCGAGATAGCAATATATTTTTATCGTCACTTGTCCCGCGTTTAATGACCCAGTCTGCCAGGAGCGTTGGGGTCTAGTATAGTGTGTTAACACACAAATAAATCAAATAAATTAATAAAATAAAACTAGTGGTCCGCCCCGAACTCGGATCTCGCGACTCTTACAATAAAATATTATACAAAAAAGTATTATTTGTACGTAATCTTTGACTATCAAAATAGTGCCACGAAATGAATAACCAAATCAGTTGACCTACAGTTTCATTCAAATTACAGGTTAGGAGTTCATGTCTTGTGGTTGCACTTTTTTGGGGTACAAATTGCAGTTATTCTGGATTTCAGACTTTTGCCTATATTTGTGTCACTAAATCTACACGCATACCAAATTTCAGCACTGTGGGGTCACTGTTGTACCCTGTGAATTATGTCAAAGTTCAGTTTTTGTTATGGCTAATAACTTAAAAAATACTAGGTTTTAACTAAAAATAAAATGGGCTCGAAATGACCTCACAAAGACCTTTTAGTAGACGTATCATTTGACCAGATAGTCCTATTTTGTATTTTTTAACTTCAATATCTCAACAACCCCCCCACATTGTTAGCTCGTTTAATCACACCAAAATTGTGCCAACACTACCTACCTATATACCAAATTTCACGATGATTGCATAAAATTTTCGAAAGTTATCCTCAAACAAACATACATACATGCATGCATGCATACATACATACCTATTTGTATTAGAAGATACCGCTCTTGTATAGCCATGTCAGTAACAGTTTATAAGTATGCATGTATGGATTGTGTTTGTCTGAAATAAATAAATACAATACAATACCTACAATACCTACATCACATCACACTGTTGATTTTACTTAGAAAACTTTCGTAATTGATTTCAATCATTATTATAAATACGGGATTTATCACGTACCGTCTTATCGGTGTTTCGACCGACAATGTTTCGGTTCAATTCGTGAACCTTCATCAGGGTGAGTGCGATCCGCTCCGAATAACGTCTCGCCTCGCAAACTATCACACTGTTGATGTTTGTCACTCAATCAAGTCGTAAGTCGTAACCAATTTCGATGAAATTTAGTATGTAAGTACGTAGCTTATAGCCTGTATTAAAACATAGGCTACTTTTTATCCCATGGATCAGGTCCCATGGGATAAAAATGGGGTGTCAAATCAAGTTGCAACAAGCCGTGGGTGTTGCCCAAGCCCAGGTAGTAGAGGACATACACATACTCGTAATTAGAGGAAATTACTTGCAGGGTAAAATATCTTAGGTACAATATAATGCTTAAATTCGTCATATTATTATTATGAAGTCTACAAAATACCTTTGTACATACTTATTGTACGTATGCGCCGCCGCCGTGAACAATCCCAAATACCTCGGAGAATTGCGTCTGTACGTAAGATCTGACAGATTTGGAATCCAATAACATCCCTTTCAATTGGGAAGAGAACAAAGGGGGTTCGAAGGGATATTCAGAATGTATATTCATTGAACTCGTCTATATGCATAGCAATCCATACTTATACATATTATAGACTAGCTATTGCCCGCGACTTCGTATGCGTTACACTATTAAATGTGTAGGTAACCTAGAAATAAAGCTAAACTCACTCTTGCAACTTGACAGTTGACACCCCATTTTTATCCCATGGGAACTGATTTATAGGATAAAAAGTAGCCTATGTGGTAAGTAACTTCGTACGCGTTACACTACTAAATGTGTAGGTGACATAGAAATAAAGCTAAACTCACTGTTGCAACTTGACAGTTGACACCCCATTTTTATCCCATGGGAACTGATTTATAGGATAAAAAGTAGCCTATGTGGTAAGTAACTTCGTACGCGTTACACTACTAAATGTGTAGGTGACAAAGAAATAAAGCTAAACTCACTGTTGCAACTTGACAGTTGACACCCCATTTTTATCCCATGGGAACTGATTTATAGGATAAAAAGTAGCCTATGTGGTAAGTAACTTCGTACGCGTTACACTACTAAATGTGTAGGTGACCTAGAAATAAAGCTAAACTCGCTGTTGCAACTTGACAGTTGACACCCCATTTTTATCCCATGGGAACTGATTTATAGGATAAAAAGTAGCCTATGTGGTAAGTAACTTCGTACGCGTTACACTACTAAATGTGTAGGTGACCTAGAAATAAAGCTAAACTCGATGTTGCAACTTGACAGTTGACACCACATTTTTATCCCATGGGAACTAATTTATAGGATAAAAAGTAGCCTATGTGGTAAGTAACTTCGTACGCGTTACACTACTAAATGTGTAGGTGACCTAGAAATAAAGCTAAACTCACTGTTGCAACTTGACTTAACACCCCATTTTTATCCCATGGGAACTGATTTATAGGATAAAAAGTAGCCTATGTGGTAAGTAACTTCGTACGCGTTACACTACTAAATGTGTAGGTGACCTAGAAAGCTAAACTCGCTGTTGCAACTTGACAGTTGACACCCCATTTTTATCCCATGGGAACTGATTTATAGGATAAAAAGTAGCCTATGTGGTAAGTAACTTCGTACGCGTTACACTACTAAATGTGTAGTTGACCTAGAAATAAAGCTAAACTCGATGTTGCAACTTGACAGTTGACACCACATTTTTATCCCATGGGAACTGATTTATAGGATAAAAAGTAGCCTATGTGGTAAGTAACTTCGTACGCGTTACACTACTAAATGTGTAGGTGACCTAGAAATAAAGCTAAACTCACTGTTGCAACTTGACTTAACACCCCATTTTTATCCCATGGGAACTTATTTATAGGATAAAAAGTAGCCTATGTGGTAATCCAGGTTAAAATCTACGTGTATACCAAATTTCATCGAAATCGGTTCAACCGTTACGACGTGATTGAGTAACAAACAAACAAACGTGTAGTGTGATTCGAAAGTAACTCTTTCTCTCTTTCTGTTTGACACAGATAGATTATGACCGGGATTGGGATATAGGCTACTTTTTACCCGACTGCGCATAAGGAGGGTAATGTTTTTACTGAAAAACCACGCGTGCAAAGCCGCAGGTGGGTCAGCTAGTATTGTACAAAGCGTATGAAGCACCCTAATTGGATGAGGTAAAATTAATTATTTTCTCCCTATTCTTACTTATCGGATTTACCGTTAAGGTTTCCTTTTGAATTTATAATCTACAAGATTCCGCCTGTGGCTTTGCACGCGTGGTATGTCAACAAAAAGTACCCTATGGCCGTTCTCGTTGACGTCCCTGTGACGGTGGCGGTGGACGCACGGCCTATGTCTCAATCGATGAATAAAAATAAATAAATCATTTAATTGAGGCAATAATAAAATAGTTACAGAATAGTATATAACTTATTCTACGGCCCATAAAGATATACACTTTAGCCTAAAATACATCTAATATATAAAAATCTCGAGTCACCGTGTTTGTGGTCGATGTTTTAAAAACGACTTTAAAAAAAGTGGATTCTACGTTTGACTGTATATTTTAGTATGTATTTTCACCGATTTCTCCGTTAATTGGGGTTCGATTTTCAAAATTATTTTTTGATTCGATAGAGTGCTTTTCAGAGGTGGTCCAATAATTACTGGCACACAGGCATACCAGCTAAGTTATATAGTATGGCAACGTATCCACATAAAGATCAAGACAACATAATAGCTTGTTTTGAATTCTATGTGGATATCCATGGGCTGCAGTAGCCACATAACATCTGGTGGACTGCATGCTCGTTTGCCATATAAATAGTATAAAAAAAATAGTTTCATCGAAATCGGTTCTGTAGTTTGTTTTTTCTGTTATCTGAAGTCTGTTATATTTTTTTTTAAAAGTTATTTGTTAGGTAGTTATTTGGTAGGATATGAGAATAGGTTGTAAAGTATTTTTCAACACACTTGCTCGTAAAGTGCGCCAAAGTACATTGTTATTAGGGCCTTAAACCGAACTATAACAGACGCGTGCGTAATAATATAACACACTAGTGCATAATAGAATTATCCCTACAAAGTTAAGTTAGTACCTAACTGCAAATTATATTCGAGTAAACAGAGCATTTTCAATTTAACCGGGTAATACAGTTTTTGTAACAACAAAGAGGTTTATGCCGCTGAAAATCCTATTACATTTTTGGAATAAATAAATGTATCCCTAATTAAGTCGAAAAAAACATTTATTATTATCAAATTACTTATAATTCACAATAATTTATTATAAAATATTTGCATTTTATCACTAAAATTATAATTTTGAAGTAGGCTGTATAGCTATATGTAATCAATCATTTGGCGCGTGCAAAAAAAAAACATGCGCGCCCTTTTCCATTTTTTTGTTAGTATCGCATTTGTTGCTGTGTTGTAAATAATTGTAAAAATGTCAAGTTTTAGTAAAGAAGATTAACAACTGATAGATTTAACCCCGCCAGAAATACTAACTGCAGCGCAAAATGCAAATTAAAGCATAATACCTGCAAAATCTAAAGCAAAGTACTTAGCTGCTTACGATTGTTTCATACAATGGAAAAGCAACAAAAAAAAACCCAGTAATTTTCTGAAAATGTGTTTTGGCGTATTTCTCTGAACTCGTCAATACATACAAACCCAGCTCCCTGTGGTGCATCTATTCCGTGCAGCATGGTTAAGCTCAAATATTGTGTTGATATCAAAACGTACTGTAACCCACAACCATGTACCTACATCTCGTAGCATGAGTTATTTGGTGCCTTCTCCTTCCAGTAATTTGTATGATTTACCTTTGTCGACATTTACACAAGAAGTAAATGAAGATACTAAAGAAGTGGCAAGTACCGATGTAAGACAAACTGAGAAATCGCCATCAAAAACAATCCAATATCGTTTTTAAAATTGTACATTCACCAATTGTTTTAATAATTAAACGATTTATGCAATAGATGTTTGTTTTTTCCTCCCAAGTGTGTTGAAAAAGTGCGTATGAAACGCGTGAGCAACTAGCTCACTAGACACTCGGCTGATTTACGCCCTCGCCTGCGGCTCGGGCTGCAAACCACAGCCTCGTGTATAATGAGCAACTTAGCTCACTTGTATCATAATATACTATTTCACCCTCCTACCACGACTCCTCATTTTTTAATCGCGACTTAGTATTTTTGTATGAACAATATCCATATAATTTAACCGTCGTTCATTGACGTGAAGTCGTAAATAACGTGGCGCGTCGCTTTGACAAGAGTGTTTTATATAGTTTTTATCCCGAAGTTCCCACGGGAATGGGAAATTTCAAGCGTGCCAAGCCGCGGGCGGGTCAGCTAGTATTATAATTTTTTGTTTCTAACCTATCTCGTCCCACTGCTGGGCAAAGGTCTCCCCCAAGTCCCTCCAAGCATCCCTATCTGTCGCTATTTCCCACCATCCTCTTTGGAAGGTGTCGAAATCGTCCCGCAAACGCTTCCTCGGCCGACCCCGACGTCGCCTTCCGTCTTCAGGCGTCCATGGTGTTGCAATATGGGCCCATTTCTGGGAATGCATTCGGGCAACGTAGCCCGCCCATTCCCACTTAAGCCCAGCCGATCTCTTCCCTACATCGGCAATGCCGGTAAGTGAGCGCAGCATGGTGTTACGCACTCGGTCGACACGTTTAAAGCCAAGAATGCTGCGCTCCATTGCCCTTTGACAAATCTTGAGCTTTGACTTTTGGGCTTCAGTCAGATACCATGTTTGCGCACTGTAAGTTAGGATGGACAGGATACACATGTCGATGAGTTGGCGCTTAAGTGTCAGAGGAAGGTCACCCTTCATGTGCTCCTTCATGGACCAGTAGCTCCATTAGTATTATAATAAAAAATTATATTTATTGAGTACATAAACAGTGCAATTTTGGAGGTGAGTTCTCGAATATGATTATGTGTAGAATGAGGTTAATGTTTGATAAACCACGGGTTAGCTAGTAGGTTGTAATTATAATGACTCCTCTACATGATGGACCAGGGCTGGAACAGCGAGATGACCATGCGATGGTTGAAACGCGACTACACGATGGCGACATTCAGTTTTGATTAAGTCGTTTTCCAAGATGGACGTGGAGGCATTAGTCGCTGCGACAATCTATACACCACTTACCAATATTTTCTTAATATTGCTACTAGATAACTGATATACTTAATACATTACATATGTAGATAGATATTTTTCATTATACGTAGGTCACACTAAAAGTTTTGCGTAACTTGGAAAAACAACATGTTATAACCAAAATATTATGTTTATTGCTTTTAAAAATACTCTTCTTTACATTTTAAACATTTTTTCATGCGATCGAACTACAGATCTGAAGGGATGCTGATTGAACGCTATCACTGCCTCTTCGGAATTGGTAAAATTGAAACCTCTCATCAAATCTTTGATTTCTGCGAAAATACAGAAATCACAGTGTGCTAGGTCGGGGCTATGTGCAGGATGGGTGACGATTTGTACTTTTTCGGAAGCTAAAAATGACTTTGTTTTGTTGGCCGTGTGTGAAGAAGCGTTGTCATGATGTAGGAGAACGCGGCTTTTCGGTCGTCTTTCGCGAACTTTTTCTAACACCCTGGGTAAACAAATGGTAGAATACCAATCAGCATTAACACTCTTTTGATCTTCAAATGGAATTGTGCAGATGGGACCCGTAGCTGAAAAAAAAAAACGCGTACATTTTTCCGTAATCCGCGGGTGTTCTTCAATTAGCCGCTTAACAGTAGCCACATTATTTTCGTTGACGGCAGTTGAAGGTAGCCCTTCACGAAATTCGTCATGTAAAGAAACCCGACCTCTCTCAAATTCAGCAAATCATCGCCTTACGGTGCTCAAACAAGGCGTTTCTCTCCCAAAAGCATTTTGAAGACGAACGGCACAGTCTTGCGGAGAGAGATAACTTTTAAAATCATAAAAAATCATCGCTCTAAAATCTTTTCGACTTAATTCCATTTTCGTTGCGTACGTAGAACTTTGATGTGTGATAAAAAACAATTGACAAATGATTTCCCGCCATTTTTTTTACTAAGAAGGTTGCAACGTTCAAAAATATAACATTCGAAATTCAAATAGTTCCGATTAGCTAGAAGTGCAAAACTTTTAGTGTGCCCCATGTACATAGAAAATACTCAGTACACCCTGAACAAATATCTTCAAATCGAGCACGCACTGTGGAATGGGCCACGTGAAGACGCGTACTGCCATCGCTGGCCTACTACCTTTGACGCACAGTGTGGACGCAAAACCGACACCGTGGCCATCCCATCGCCATCCCGCCGCGCCATAAGCCATCCGATACAACTGCGCCCTCCACACGCTGGCCCATCTTAGTGGGCTAGTATGATGGCCCATCGTGTAGAGGGGCTATAATAAGACATACGAAGTCACGGGCGGATGCAAGTGGCATAAATCTTCATTGTCTTCTGTAAAAGGGAAGTGATCTCTACAATTTAGACCGATCACAGACCAAAAGTAGTAGAGTTCCTTGTAAAGGGCTCGTCCGGAGGAGTACTACCACTATACTTATTTCTGCCGCCAAGCAGCATTGCTGTGTTGCACAGCCTATATGCCTCAAGTAGATGGATGCAGGGCAGTGCATTGTTGGGCACATTTCTAAGGTGCGTAAGCAGTACTTAGTTATAAGCGATGGTTACCACTTAACATCAGATGGGCCATATGATTTATCAATAAATAGAAATAAAAAACCGGCCAAGCGCGAGTAGGACTCGCGCACGAAGGGTTCCGTACCAATATCAATAAAAACGCCAACTATGGAAGCCCCCCTTTAATGGTTATTTTATTCTGTTTTTAGTATTTGTTGTTATAGCGGCAACAGAAATATATCATCTGTGAAAATTTCAACTGTCTAACTATCACGGTTCATGTAATACAGCCTGGTGACAGACGGACAGACAGACAGACAGGCACCGGAGCCTTAGTAATTAAGATCGCGACAAGGAAAGCTAAAAATGTATTATTAGTAAATAAGAAATTACTAAATAATCTGTCTGCAAACTACGGACTAAGGCCAGTAGCGTATAAGCGTCTTAACTTAAACTCCCCCTCTCTTCCTCTCTCCCCAATTTTATTAATGTTTATAAATAATTTAAAAAAAACCCTGACCCCGTCTTTTTGCGTCGTGTGTGTGCACATGTAAAACGGAATCGTTAAAGTAAAAATTATGTCACCAAAGGCCTTATCCACCGCAGGATCATAAATACCTACACACGTATCTGTGTTACTGGTGTACAAGCCACTTTCCCTATTAGGCGATCCTTTATTACATCACATGAGGCCAATGCTTTATCGACTTCGCCACAATTGCTTACCAACTCACAGTGAATATACATACAGCTTGGTTAATCCATATCAAAGTGAGTTGGCGTGATTGGTTTCTACGTATATGAAAATGTTAGTAAGTTGAAATAAAAGTAAAAGTCTTATATTTAGTGCCTGGAATAAACGTTTTTGAAGTAAAACTTCTTTACGCTTGACTTGGGGAGTAAGCTGGTGAATGCGTTACGAAAAGTGCGAACGGAAGTTGAGAGGGAAATATGAGTTAGTGAAGATAGAAAGAGAGAGAGTTACGTTTCGTATATTTTTAAACGTTAATGTGCGAGTGCGAATTGCGTCTGTCCAGAATGAACATAGACTGATTGACCAACAGATGTGTGGACAATTTTGTAATTGAACAATTTTATAAATTAATATTTTGAAAAAAAAAAGTTTTGCTTCAGTCGTGTGGTTTAAAGCACACTCGTTTTTTTATTTTAATAATTATGTTTAATATGATTAGTGGATGGATGCACTTCATAGGTTAGTTTTTATTGTGTTACAGGAAGCTTTACCCTAAATATATGTCACTTGGTATATAATTTTGCTAATATAGTACTGTTACGAGCTGAGGGTTCGGGATAAAATAATGAATATCAATATAACCAAAATAACACTTTTATTCAACACTGAAGTGATAAATACACTTAACTTAATCACAACACACTAATTCATACCACTGTTGCCGAAATGTTCGCACTTATAGCCAAATTCAGACTGACCCTGCGGATGTCTCTACGCACTTTTTACACCGCGCACAGTAGGTACATAACTCGCGAACGTTCTCTATGGTTCCACTGGTAACTAGAAATGTGTAGGTATTTTGACCGACTACTATTTCTCGAGAGAGAAGAAAGGTTCTCGAGTGGAGACCACGGACTGGAAGACGCAGCGTAGGCCGGCCCCCACAAGGTGGACCGACGATCTAGTAAGAACCGCGGGGAGCCGTTGGGCGTAAACGGCTACCAACCGCTCGTTGTGGCGATCTAAGGGGGAGGCCTATGTTCAGCAGTGGACGTCTTCCGGCTGATGATGATGATGATGACTATTTCTCATTCTGTGCAACTGTAGGTAAAACCCAGTATGTAGGTATATTTGATACCAAGTATTACCTATTCTGTGACACAGTAGGTATAACTTCGAGAAGCCGACTATTACTTATTCTGTAATACGCCTCGGCGTAACAGTATCATACCCGCATACATTTTATTAAATAAATATTTTTATTGTCAAACCTTGCGTGCGACGCAGTGGGCGGAAGCTCGTACATCTACAGTTTTGAATCTAACAAATCTGCAACTAGTATTCATAGGAACTAAAAAGTTCACTCAATTTAAAGATACTTATTATTTGTTCGTCACATAAATCATATCAAAATACGTATCGTAATAGAAATTATTTAATTAAAAAATCCAATTTTTCTAATCTAAACGTGAAGAGAAAATCACTAAGTTCGGTGAACCACGTTTATAAGATTGGTGCGTCAGCGCTTCCTTGAGAAGATTAAGATAATTTGGCCACCGATACCATCATTGCGTTTGACTTAGGTTTGCAGTGTAATTACTATTAAATTATTTTTTAACTTATTTATAGGATTCTACGTAAGATAACTGTATTTATTTAAATTATAATTATTATGTTAGGCATTTATTATGTTCTTAATCATTTAGGTCTGTATTTATAGATTCTGTATGTCTGTATTTTTTGTAGCTTTGAAATACCTTTTTTTCCTGTGTCACGCCTGACCTTCTTTAAGCACGACCAGGATGACTGGTAGATAATGCTATTAGCATTAAGTCCTAGCACTATTCTGTTTTGTGTTAAAGTATTAAATAAATGAATAAACCACTAATTATTTTCGTTTGTATATTGTGTTTAGTGTGAGATGTAGCTGTTCCGTTTAGTCTGTGGCCGTATTTCTTACATGTTTACATAATATGAGTGATCGTAGTGGACTGGTTAGATTTGTTTGAGCTAGGAATGCCTATTGCTTGCATTGGGTTGATAATATTAGAAGCATGTTAGTGCTTCTTAAATAAATAAACGCAATATACACTTACATAAAAATACATAATCGGTTCCTACATTCAGTGATAGATTGTTTTAATCTGAACATTTACCTAAATTAACCTTAAAGTATATAAAACTAATGGTTAATAACTAAAATAATTAAATTTTAGTAAAGTTAATGCCAAAGGTTTGCCAAAGAGCGATGGAGCGCGAGCGCAGCATTCGGACAGGATTCGGAATACCTCGCTGCGCTCAAAGGCCGGCATCGCTGACGTCGGTATCAAGGCTGCCAAGTTAAAGTATGATTGGGCGGGTCATGTCTCCCGCATGCAAGCAAATAGGTGGGCTAATGTCGTGCCTGGATGGATCCCTGTGGATGAAAATCGACACCGTGGAAGGCTTAAGAAGCATTGGCGCGATAACTTGGACGTTCTTTTTTATAGGGACTGGCGGGATTTGGTACAGGATCGAGTTGAACGGAGAGATGAAGGGGGAGGCCTTTGCCCAGCAGTGGGACGGCATAGGCTAAAAGTAAATATCTCGTTGAAGGAATAATGAAAAAAATCATACTTCATTTTAGCCTCAAAATGCATAGTTGAAGACTTCGTCTACTGCTATTAAATTTTAATGTTAATATGAATCATTACAATTGAATTACAATGAAAATATAGTCTAAAATATCCGTATATTGTTACAGGTAATAAAATTTTATTTAAGAAATGTGGAACACAAAAGGAGTTGAGATACTTTTCGCCCAGACGACATAAACAGACAAGCGATGACTTCGGAAGAATCCTTAGATGTCGTCAAGAAAACGGACTCCAAAAAGGTCAATGCGTGCGCCAACTTTGCCAAAGACATACCCGAGAAAAAAGAAGAAGAACAGAAAAGAAAATCGCACGAACTGATGAGACTAGTCTACGAGTTACCTGAAGAAAAAAGTGAGATTATAGAAATAAACAACATGCTTACAGAAAACCCACCTATTACTATAGTCGAGATAACGGAACAAAATGGTTGTGATACAGAGCTCCGTGCTGTTTGTGATAATGATGTGTACATTCAAGTTGGAAGTCCAGTAGAGAATAAGGTTTACAGCGTGATAGCTACTGATATAACATGTGAAGAGTTCAAAGAAGTAATCGATAGAGCATCGCCGGACGATTGCACTGACGAAGAGTTACACGAATTAAAAAAGATTTTAGAATCGAAGCCGAACGTTTTAGAACGATATTTGCGTGAATGTGCGAGCGTAGAGGAAGTGAATAGGATACACAGTGTGACGGCGTTCGGGCCGCTGTCTCCGAGGCCGCACCATGAAGCGAGGAGTACTTCTGTGACGTCAGACCTGTTCCAACTCTGGCTGTCTTCGTCTCCGATAAAGGTAAGTGAAATGTATCAATGCCTTCTGTATTTAACTGTAAGGCAGGCAGCTAAAATTAATATGAATTTTCTTGGCTGGTTAGTGGGCTGGATTGAATGAGCCTGAATTTAATCTCATGGTAGGTAACACAGCGAAAAGGACAACAATAATATAACAAAGTTAGGTTGTTATAATGATGATAATAAGGTGACTGTGGGGAAGTCCGGCATACTTTATTAGGAATTAATAAACCAACCATATTTATACTTTCATATTCATCCTTATTTTATTTTGATTAAAAGTAATATATATATTACTTTTTAAATTTTCGCGAGCTATACTCATGTTTTTATGACAAACGGGGTCTTTTCGCGCACATATTTATATCAAAATCATAATTTTGAATAACCTCGACGTTTCGGCCAAGTTACATCGGCCGTGGTCACGAGAGACTGAAAGAGGGCGGGTGTCATTACCGGGAAGCGCGAATGTTGTCACCAACTACCCGCACTTGGTTTTCTGAATCGCACGTATCACTGTTTCGACATAGGCCGCATTCCGAATCACGCTAAAATCTATATCATCGCGCTAAAAAGTTCCGAGTCACCGTGAGCGCGACAACAATGTCTTGTGATTCGTCATAGATGACGTCATTACATCCGCCATTTTGCGCTAACT
The DNA here is from genome assembly GCA_918857605.2 of Philereme vetulata. Lineage (NCBI taxonomy): Eukaryota > Metazoa > Arthropoda > Insecta > Lepidoptera > Geometridae > Philereme > Philereme vetulata. The sequence continues at coordinate 458,392 of OU975452.1, read as the reverse complement.
ACTTCCATGCTCCAAACCGATATCACTGTGAGCCTCCCTGTCAAAAGTGACGTGACAGCTGGTTGGTTGGTTGCTTGTGAATAATAGTGTTATGTAGTTGGTTGGTTTTATTGTTGTTATGAAAATATAGGAACACTGACTTGCGGCGCATTCATGAGCGTTCCGAACCCTTGACGGCACTCAACTGTCATCAGCGCGATAACTGAATCGGTACGCAAAATAACTACGTAAACGCTAGCAACGATTATGTTGTAATTCGGAATGCAGGGATACAATACTAACAGTATCTGAAGTTACGCGTGTATCTAAATCGCGACGTGAACACCTAACTATTACTGGATTCCATGATGCAGATAATCTAAAGCCGTCCTCACGATTAAAATTTCGATATTTCTTTATCGCGACGGCTTCTTGAACGATTCTTGGGTAATATTGGCGTTCGGTGGAGAGAATTTTGGGGTCGTGAAGTTAGTATATCGAAAATACTGTATTATATATTATGGATATGAGGTAATACAATTTGATGCGCTTATTTTTAGAAATAAAAGCATTTTTTTAAAACGTGGCAAATAGACGGACTTCCCCAGGCTTTTGGGGTAAGTCCGTCGACTACCTTTATAATCGTTCTCTCTATAGATTAAAACTAAAGCGTATTTGAAATCGATTTCAATTTAAATGTCAACCTATAAATAAACACATATAAATGTACCGAGTAAAACAATATTTATGAAGCTTATAATTATTTATTCTAATAAAAACAAGACACCACATAAACCGTTAGGCTTAGTTTTATTAAAAAAATACTTAATTCTTTCTCATCTTTAACAGGAAATAACTCTTACAGTATTACTGCCACATCTGTAGCCACTGAGGAAAAGTATCATACGTCATTACTAATATTATAAAGAGAAAAGATTTGTAGTTTTGTGTGTATATTTGTAATGAATAAACTCAAAAAGTACGATGGTCCGATTTCAAAAATTCTTTCACCATTGGAAAGCTACATTCACCTTGAGTAACATAGGCTACTTTTTACCCAACTACGCAAAGGAGGGTAAGGTTTTTATTGAATAACTACGCGTGCGAAGCTGCGGATTGGTCAGCTAGTCGTAAATAAACATACAATCTTTCTGCACCATAATATGAAACTTTAGAACTCATTATAGTGAGTCTAAATGTTTTATCCTATTGTTTCGTTATATATTTATTTTTGTAAATACTTACATATAAAATAAAAACATCCAGGCTCCAAACAATTAATATCTGTAGATCATGCAAATACTTGTGCCGCGGCGGCAATCGAACCCGCTACTTACTTGTGAAACCACTGTTTAGAAAAGAAAACAAAGAACTTATGGAATATTATAGGCCTATTGCACTAATATCAGTATTCTCAAAGATAATTGAGAAATATATTTATGGTGAAATTAACAACTACCTAGAGAAAAATAACATCTTTTGCAAAGAGCAAAAAGGCTTTCGTAAAAATAAAACAATTGACATGGCAATATATGAGTTCATTGAGAACGTTATTTGTCAAGTTGACAGACGAAATCCTGTCTGTGCTCTCCTATGTGGTGTGACACTTTTGAGGCATTTGATTATGTAGGCCATAATATTTAGACTAAACTTGAAGCTTATGGAATTAGAGGCAAAGTCTCAGAATTAATTAATTAATATTTAACGGACCGAAAACAGATGCCACAAATCACGAGATTAAATTCTAAAACTAAATATGAAGTCACATATCAATCGAAAGAGCGAACTATCAAATATGGTGTCCCTCAGGAAAGTGTACTGGGACCACTACTATTTCTTATATATATATATATATATAAATGACTTTCCCAATGCTTTGTCTCAACCTTTAACATTATTTGCTGATGACAGCACAGTGACTATAAAATGTATTGACTTGAACTCATACGAATCGGACATAAATAATTCATTGAAATCTATGAATACATGGCTGGAAAAAAAATTTTTAAAATCAATTTATTAAAGACAACTGTTATGCATTTCAATCAAAGATCCCAATACCCTTCTGACATTGATGTAACATTCCATGACAAAATAATCAATCAAGTTGAATCTGCACGATTCCTAGGTATAATGATAAATAAATAATTAAATTGGAAACAACATATTGATGCACTGAGTAAAAAAATCAGCACTTTATCGTATGCCTTGAATAAGCTCTCCTCAACGGTCAACGCGGATACATTGCTCACGGCTTATCATGCTATAGTTGAATCAATACTCAGTTATGGTATTATATTCCGGGTCAATTCTTCCGATAAAGACATAATTTTCATACTGCAGAAGCGGTGCGTACGAGCTATGTTTAAAATGCACTTTACGGATACTTGTAAGCCACTATTTGTCAAACATAAAATTCTAACACTACCGTCCCTGTACATACTTGAAGTGGCATTATTTCTAAGATACAATACTCACCTGTTTCTACGTCAGTCTGACACTGTCATCCGTAACAGACGAGATGACACAAAGCTATGTCTGCATCCATTAAAAACTGCGTTACTTTGTAAGAGTGTTGTATGCATGGCTCCAATAATTTTTAATAAGCTACCTAGGGATCTTAAGGAAATTAATATTAATTTATTAAGGAGAAAATTAAAAAAAATATTGTTACACAAATGCTATTCTAATATCGACGAGTTTTTAAATGACAAATTTTAATTATTCTATTAATTCCGATTGTTTTAATTTAATTTTTATATATTATTTTATTATTGTTGTAGGTATTTGACATTAATTATTTTTAGTAAAAGATATTTTTTTTCTATTTTATTAATTTGAATTTGATTTGTAAAGATATGTTTTTATGGATATTTAAATCTGTTAAAAAAATGTTAAATATATTCTGGCACGCCATCTCACTATTTTTGCATACCACTCTTGGTAAAACATGTTGTTACTGCAACTAAAATAAGATCCAGCATGCTAATTAATATATTATGTTAAATGTACATATGTTAAGCAAAATAAATATCTTTTATCTCTTTTTTATATCTGTTACCTCCTTGGTCTCAACCGACTATTCGCCCACTGCGCCACAGACTTTGGGACTTAGCAATAGTACATTATTAACCAAGGGGATAAAGCAGTGTCTTCTGTCGCGGGTGACGATTTAAATCGCGAGCGTAACGAAGGACTCGAGGTTTACTCCCGAGCGCAGCGAGGGTGTTAAAAACTTAAATCACGAGCGAAGCGAGGGATTTAAGACGAGTCCTGAGTGTAGCGAGGGATTTAAGTTCACCCAAGACTAAGACAGCTTTATCACCGAGGAAAATACTCTACTTATCGTACCATTTGCGAAAAAATTAACACAATTATAATATGAGATAAGCATTTATTATAAATAATGACAATTAAAAGTAAAAGTTAACATTTATGTATTTTAAGAAAACAAAAACGCGGCAAATTCCTAGACTAATATTTTTTTGTCGGCAAAGCAAAGGCATCAAGCTCATACGGCCTCGTCGGTTTTCGTAATTTTATTTAATAATCATAACTGCATAATAAATGCGTATTCCTTTTTCAAAAAGATGTATAATGTTTTATATACAAACTCAATGGTGTAAACACAGATGTAGTTCAGTATAAATTTCGGTAAGTATTCCCAATTTAAATCACATTCTCCCCCTAGAGGATGAATGAAATTCAGTACAAATTTCTTTCCCTGTTTTTAACAGATTAAACATTTTTAATCTTTTAAAAACAGGGAAAGAAATTTGGGAATCAGGGAAAACTATTGTTATGTTCGTTATTGTGGCATAGAATGTCACTTTTTTGAGCAAGTGGTACGAAAAGGTATTTTTCTTGTATAAAATTGTGGAGAAATAACTACTGGTAGATAACAACGAACAGAACAATAGACACAAGTAGCTTTTTAACAAAAATATAACCGACATAACCAAACTACTTAACCGATTTTGAATTTTTACGGGACCAATCTGAAAGTATTTCCTTTCAAATAATAAAAAAGCTAAGAAACATACAATACAAATTGCAGAACCATTGTCAGAACTGGACCAAATGGAAATGGGACCACACGGAAAGCACCAGCTTTCAAATAAAAATAATCATCAATATCGGTTCACCCATGCATAAACCCTCCGTCGTCCGAGACACGTTCTCGGACGCCCCGGATGACGAAATCACTTCCGCTAATGCGGGTGAGTCATCCACATTAGACAGAGCAAACACTCCACAAATACACCGACCTCGCCGGCGAGGTCGACGACTCCCATTAGTCGCCGGCTACACGAGGTACAAGCACGTACCAGGGCGTTTCTCTCCTATCCCCGTCCCGGCAACAGCCCAAGCCGAGGTTCGTACCTAAGTGGTGCCCTTGCGCTAGTTGCCTCATCAAAAATAAAATTATAGGGCTGAGCGCCTTCTGCGCTCGCCAAAAGCTCGGTTAAGCTGCAACGGCCTCAGAGGCCAACAGCGAGATAAGTCCATTCGAAAAAAAAAAAAAAAAAAGGTTCACCGATGCGAAAGTTCTGAGGAATCGTTCAAAAATAAACCATAATTTGGTAGAAATAATTTTAAATTCAATTCTGACTGTCGCTTTATCAGCTCTGTACACACGGCTATATATCAAGCTATACAATTCCAGTATAAGCTGACCTCGCATTGTGTAGGCTTTTTGTAGAATGAGAGGTCAGCTGGAACGGTATAGCTTGATGTGTAGCCGTGTGTACTAGTATTAGTCGTAGAATAAAAAAATATAGGTTAGGTTGTCAATTGAATAGAGGCTATTGTTAAATCGGACATGAATTGAGATGGATAATGTCACATCCTGATAGAATAGAAGAGAATTATTTATTTTAGACAATGTCAATAACATAACATATAAGTAACTAGACTTTTGCAAAGTTTGAGCCCAATACGTTCAGTAGTTTTGGTGTGAAGGGGTAACAAAGACCAGAACAATTTTTTATTAAATTTTTAGGCTTATAGGTTAGTAATATATGGCGGAGACTAAGAGCCAAAGTGCCGAACACCGCCGTAAAGTTGCAAGCCTATCGATCTTTTACAGAATACATTTCGGGGAATGTGCCCAGAAACTTTACGATCTGATTCAGCCATCTCCGTTCCATCAAAGGACAAGTAGGCGCACGGCTCAGTACCATCCGTACCTAGTTGATATACCACCCATTCGCACACACCGTTTTTGTTCTACGTTCTTGATGCATACAGCTAAGGTATGGAACGCTTTGCCGTCGTCTGTTTTTCCTAAAGAATACAACCCGGGCCTCTTTATCGTAAGAGTGAATAGGTTTCTTCTAGATCTTCGTGCTTCTTCTTAGACCACATCATCCCTTACCATCAGGTGAGATTGTGGTCAAACGAAGATTTATATAGTTTAAAAATATAGAAACTGTGATACCCCATTTTTAGGGTTCCGTAGCCAAATGGCAAAAAACGGAACCCTTATGGATTCGTCATGTCTGTCTGTCTGTCCGTTCGTCCGTACTTTTTTACACAGCCACTTTTTTCCGAAACTATAAGAACTATACCGTTGAAACTTGGTAAGTAGATGTATTCTATGAACCGCATTAAGATTTTCACACCAAAATAGAAAGTAACAATAAATTTTGGGGGTTCCCCATACATAGAACTGAAACTCACTTTTTTTTCATCAATCCCATACGTGTGAGGTATCTATGGATAGGTCTTCAAAATGATGTTGAGGCTTCTAATATCTTTTTTTTGTAAACCGAATAGTTTGCGCGAGAGACACTTCCATAGTGGTAAAATGTGTACTATGATAAAACTAAAAAAAATTATGATGTACATTACCATGCAAACTTCTACCGTAAAATTGGTTTGAAGTTTGAACGAAATCTAGTAAGTAGTTTTTTTTAATACGTCATAAATATCGTAAAACGCAATTTACCTTTCATTCAATCAACTCAAATATAAAAAAGTTACAACGAACTATAAGGACTTTTATATTATGTTACTTGCTGCTAAGGAACCCTGCATGGGCGAGTTCGACTCGCACTTGGCTGCTTTTTTCCCATGGGAACTGATTTATGGAATAAATGGTAGCCTATGTAGTAGGTAATTTAGGTTATAATCTACGTATATACCAAATTTCACCGAAATCGGTTCAGCCGTTACGACGTGATTGAGTGACAATTAAACGAACATCCAAACTTTCACATTTATCATATTAGAGTGTGTTAATTACAAATACAAATTAAAAACATACAAAATAAATAATAGAACGTCATCATAATATTGGCCAAAGGACCACTGCTGAACAATCAGAACATAAGTCTCCCCCATTGACTTCCAGAGCGACCGATCTTGTGCGGCCTGCGCCCAACGGCTCAAACTAACACTCATGAGGGCTTCTTTCCGAGTTGCTGATGATACGGACAAAATTTATTAGGACAGTATCCCAACTGACACTTGTGATTTTAATATTTATATATATTTATTTATATTTAATATAACAAACATATTAAAATCGAAAGTGTCAATTGGGATATTGCGTCCCAATATATTTTGTCCGAATCGACAGCAAGTCTTCTTTCCATCGGGTGCCGTCCTATTGCATTTTCCAGTGCGTGGTCTCCATTCTAGAACCTTTCTGCCCCAACGGCCGTCAGTTCTTCGAGCTATGTGCCCGGCCGACTGCCAGTTCAGCTTGCTAATTCTTAGTGCTATATAATTTAATTTACAATCTTTATAAACTGCAGAAGTAAAACACACTCTATTTCGAGTATGTACACATGCCTACTTTGGTCTAACTTCACTAGAAAGGCCATCAACATAATGGTCCAGTACAATGATGCCTACCGGGCTCTCATGAGGTTGCCGAGGTACTGCAGTGCATCGAGAATGTTCTCCGAGGCAGGTGTTCTCGACTTTTTCGATATCATCCTAACTCGCGTAGCGTCGTTTTGGAGTAGGCTGAGTCGCTCCAACAATAGCGTACTGAGGGCTGTCTCTGAATATGATTTTTGTATGTGATATGGTTCGTATGTTTGTGCCTGCAATAAACTAATTTTATTTTTATTCGTTATAATACTAAATAAAATAAGTGGAGGCAAAATGGCAGCTGGAGTAAATCTGTGACCGAATGGTGGCCAAGAACAGACCTAAGAAGTCCAGGACGTCCGTCAGCGCGGTGGGTCGACGACATAAAGAAAGTCGCGGGCAACTCCTGGATGCGCGCAGCACAGGATCGGGAAAGGTGGCGTTTACAAAGGGAGGCCTACACCCAGCAGTGGGTACTTATGGGCTGTGGATGATGATGATGATAATACTAAAACGTTCAGTCAAGCTACCCTTCGTGCCTGACCAATGCTATTGGCAACTCAGGTTGCACGCGCCGTAAAGTGACATTGGCAATCGCGGTTACAAGCAAATTGCGCGCCAAAGTGCCCCATGAAATTGTGGTTGCCTTAGTCTACACCTGTGCACTAGGGTTGCCACCTTTTTTCAAGCAAATAGAGTGAATTTAATGTTTTAGGCTAAAAAAAAGGTACGACATCTGAAAATAAAGTACTATTTATTTACCAGACTATTTCGCTTCCATACATATTTTTGAACTAAATCTTCTTTACGCACGCTTGACTTGGGGAGTAAGCTGGTGAATGCGCTATGAAAAGTGCGAACGGATGTTGAGAGGGAGATATAAGTTAGTGAAGATAGAAAGAGAGAGTTACGTTTCGTATATTTTTAAACGTTAATGTGCGAGTGTGAGTTGCGTCTGTCCAGAATGAAAATAGACTGATCGACTAACAGACGAGTGGACAATTTTGTAATTGAACAATTTTATAAGTAAATTAATATTTTGAAAAAAAAAATTACTACAGTGTGGTCTAAAGCACACTCGTTTTTTTATTTGTTGCTTCTAGTAACATCCAAAAAATATTTGTTACCTACTCTTAAATATATTAACGGCATCTTTACAATCAATACCTAAGTTTAAATATATAAATAATTAGTTTTTTATTACGCTAACGGACTTTCTTAATTGCGTTCATCCCGCCACTTAGCATTCATCAGAGAAAAAACTCTCTCTGTGAATGCTGAAGTGGCGGGAATGGATAGCAGAAACGACACATTTTTTTCACAATTCGCAACATTACATGATATTGACATTGACGTTATAGACAGTTACTTTCCAAAGCAGTCTGTTCCGTTACACGTAAAAAATATCAGTCCATTAAAAAATCTTCACAAGTGAAAATAAAGTATTTTCACGTGCTTTACTGCCCTCATAAAGTTTAAAGTACGATTGGCCAAAATAGAGTACAATACTTTATTACAAAGTACGGGTGGCAACCCTACTGTGCACGTACCTATCAATTATATCAGCCGTCTCTATCCTCAAAGGTGTGCTGGATGATATAACTAGTGGTTCGCCCCGAACTGAGACCTTGACAGTCTCCCAAAGAAACCAAAAAATATTATTCATTTACCTTTGAATAATAAAATAGTGCCACGAAATGCTTAACCAAATAACTTGACCTACAGTTTAATTCAAATTACAAGTAACGGGGGTTCTTGTTATTCGGTTTTTGTTTTTAGGGGTAGAAATTGCAGTTATTCTGGATTTCAGGCTTTTCACTATATTTGTGTCACGAAAGCACACGATCAGCGTGTCAATTTCGTCAATGCTTAGTTTTTATTATGGTTAATAACTCAAAAACTACGAGGAGTTAAATATGAATAAAAACTGTAAAATTTCTAATAATTGTAAATCCGTTTTTTGGCTGTAGGATAGACACATAACCACTGTAAACTTTTATTTTTAAGAGCTGTGGGTTTTGATGATAAATAAATAAAATAAAAACGGGGTCGAAATATACTAATAAAGCCATTTCATTAGATATCCCATTTGACCTTAATAGTCTCATTTAGATTTTTTTTACCCCTCTTGAACCCCAATATCTCAACAACTCCCCTACATTGGTAGCTCATTTGGTCACATACCGGTATAGTGCCATCTACATTGTAAATTTGATATACGAGTATATAGGTAGCTATATATCAAATTTCACGATGATCGGATCAACGCTTTGAAAGTTATCCTCGGACAAACAAGCATACATGCACACATACAGCGCCGATTTGCCCAAGCTGATTTGGAGATCTCGTTTCGCTCAATCAACTACGAGTATTAGGAATTAACTCGTCTTTGTACATAAACGTTAAGAAAAGTTTTGTCTATAATCTTTTTATGTATGATAATAAATACAATATTTATTAATTAGCAAAAAGGTTTCAAAGTATACAAAGGGTTCTGGTACTTACATAACTAAGTCTTAGCTAATTTTTAATGGAAGGCATAATATATTTATACAAAATAAATATTTAGCTAATTTAGCTAGCTCCTTACGTTCCTCTGAAACCCTTCAATTAAAACTCCCCCATCATACCTCAGTATTTTACAGTACCTCTTTTACTCTGCAGGCTACCAGGCTCTGGAATGTCCTACCTGTCTCAATTCGTCACGCTAAATCTCTGCTCTCTAAATCTTTAAAAGCATGGTCAGACAACACTATCTGTCATCCATCGCCCACTAGGCCATTTATTCATTTATACATTTTTATAATTTATATATGTTTTATAATGTATTTTGTTTTTAATTGTAAGCGTATCAGTTCAAACATTATTTTTTATAAATTCTTAATTAATAAATTAATTATGAGCAGGGGTCTTCAAGTTGCGATGGAAAGGTGAGCCCTCCCATACGATAGACATGAATTTTTTGCCGTTTTTATAGATAACCCGGAACCCTTCGTGCGCGAGTCCGACTCGCACTTGGCCGTTTTTTTGCGTTTAACCACGATCTCGCCTGATTGTAAGCGATAATTAAGTCTACGATGGTACACGCTTGACTAGAAGAAACCACCTATTTATATTATATATTCGACGCACTACATATGTACGTTTCGACAAGGCCCGGGCCTTAGCGAGAGAGAAGTTTTTCGTTTCTCGCCAGATCCGAGAGGCGATAGAAATAAGTCGTGTGCCCAACTTTACAAGAGATAGAAGATGGGTTCTACCGCCAGCCTGGAGGCCATGTCTGCATGATGCAAGCGACAGAGGAGTGAGTGAGCCTGGTAGAGACATAGTTAGTGTTGTGTGTTTGCCTGTACCGAGAACTACCGAAGAGAGCAGCGGTGATGATAATGATAATGCAGCCTGTCAACACGTTGGGCCTTCGTTGACGCAATCCCCACCACCACGCCTGTCTACTCGGGCTGCGGCGCGTAGTGCGAGGCGAAACGTTATTCGGAGCGGATCGCACCCTGATGAAGGTTCACGAATTGAACCGAAACATTGTCGGTCGAAACACCGATAAAATGGTACGTGATAAATACCGTGTTTATAATAATGATCGCGGTTACCAGTTTATAAATAAGGCGGATATGCTTTTACACTTACCTGCGATAACATTATCACAGATGTCACACTGACAGATAAGCTATCAATCATGTTAAGAGGTACTCTATCTCTGAAAGCCAGTGATGACATGCATCTATTAAAAGCCCTAGATAGAGTATTGACCGCGTCACCTAAATTTGGAGGTCATCATTTTTAACGACCGATAAGTCAGCGCTAACAATACCGTGTCTTACATTTTTATTATAAATATAAATGTATAAATATTGCGAGACATTTCACACAGCGCTATCTAGCCCCAAACTAAGCAGAGCTTGTATTATGGGAACCAGATAACTGATAGAATACTTATATATACTTTTTTTTGTAAATACATAATCATAATCTATAGAAAAACATCCAGACCGGGAATAAATATCTGTAGATCATGCAAACATTTGTTCCGTGGCGTGAATTGAACCCGCTACCTCCTGCGTCTCACCCTGCTATTCACCGACTGCGCCACGGAGGTCGTCGCAATTACAGATAAATTGAACCATGAATCGGTTTATACGTGTTTATTCCTCTTATCGGATCGTAATTAACTAGTGGTTCGCCCCGAACTGAGATCTCGCGAGTCTCCGATTAAAACAAAAAAATATTATTTGTAATCTTTGACTATCAAAACAGTGTCACGAAATAAATAACCAAGATACTTGACCTATAGTTTCATTCAAATTACAGGTAACGGGAGATGTAATGTGGTAATACTTTATTGGGGTACAAATTACAGTTATTCTGGATTTTAGACTTTTGCCTATATTTATGTCACTTAAGCTACACGCATACCAAATTACAGCACTGTGGGGTCAATGGTGTACCCTGTGAGTTTTGTCAAAGTTCAGTTTTTATTATAGCTAATAACTCAAAAACTATAGACTTTATTAAAAATAAAAATTAGGTCTAAATGTACTAATGAAGGCCTTTCATTTGACGTCCCATTTAACCTAATAATCTGATGTTAATTTTTTTTAACCCAGGCCTTAATAATTTATATATAATTGTTGATTTTTTGGAGTAAGTATTATGTTTTTAGTAGATGTTATTGTGCAGTGTTCATGTTTCATATTTTTAGTAGATGTTTTGCCGTTTTTATAGATAATGGTACGGACCCTTCGTGCGCGAGTTCGACTCGCACTTGGCCGGTGTTTTTATGTATGTTCCCCGAATACTCGAAGACGCCTGGACCGATTCGAGAAATTAGTTTTTTGTTTAAAAAGGTATACTTCCCGGTTTGTTGTATGGGAGCCCGACTTAAATATTTGTGTTATATAATTTAATTATTTATTTTAAAGTGAATTTACAACTAAATATTTTGTGAATATTTCAAGCGTCTACCTGTTGCCGATATCATATCGAGCTAAAACATGCAAAAAAATCACATTTGTTTTATGGGAGCCCCTTTGAATATTTTTATACTATTTTTAGTATTTGTTGTTATAGCGGCAACAAAAATACATCATCTGTCAAAATTTCAACTGTCTGACTATCACTATTCATGAGATACAGCTTGGTGACAGACGGACAGACAGCGGAGCGGTGCCGTTTTACCCTTTGGGTACGGAACCCTAAAAATAAAAATAAAAATGATTCCGATGAATTGAGAACCTCCTTCTTTGTTAGAAGTCGGTTTAAAGGCTAAAGTACGATATACTCGATGCAACATGGATCTAAATATGAGATTAATTTTCACACATTTTTAAAAAAGAAATAAATCATTTTATTTAAAACCACACTGTAAAATGAAGAAAAAACACAACAACAGTTCAGTTAAGCACTAACAAATTAACAAACTTTTAAAAGTTTTTGTTCGACCTGGAGATGGAACAAGCTTATGGCCTACCCGATGTTCAGAAGCCGGCGAACCCCGAACGCAACGTTCTTTCGGCCACGTCTAAAACTTCGGCCTGAATATCGCTATCCCTGTTTAGTGACGAGGTTTAGCCACGCAGAGCGACAGTGATAGCAATGGGACGATTCTAAATTTGATTAGATTTTGACCGTGTTCTGTAATACCAAAAATGATAACTGAAAACTTGTATTTTTCTCATTGTGTTGTTATTCTGCAACTAGACGATATAATCTATGTTCCCATGACTAGGATACGTAAGATGTTGTTGTTTTTAATACGAAACAATTAGGTTGAAAACAGGTCTTTTATGACGTAAAAACATGCAGAATGCGATACGCTTCTATTTCGTTTTAGGTAAGTATTTTTATGTAATATATGGTTGGGAACCTAGATATTTACTATTAAAATTAAAATAATACCTTATTAAGGTAGAAATATGCTCCAATTAGAAATGATCTTGGTAGTACGTGTTGTATGGGCGATACCTCTCCGGTCTCCCCTTAAGTAGAAACCATCGCCCATATCATGGCCCAGATACGCGCTCCACATGCGTCGCCTTACGTCCATCAAGTTGGGGCACAGAGGTACTTCGGCCATATAGGTAACGCCTTTTTGTGGTTACAAATAAATATTATTGTATTCTTTAATTCAAATAACTACACAATCCTTTCTTCAGAAATGAAAGTGCAATGTTGGTAAGTGTGATAGTTAGTAGTGATAATTTTATTGGATTAAAAATAGTAGGTATTTTATTGTTTTATGTATATATTTAATATGGTTTGCTTATAATTTAACAATAGTTGTGTTTGTTTTTCTTATGAAGACTACCCTTGATCAAGAAGAACGTGAGGTAATGTAAACTGGACTCAGTGGAAGAGCAGCGCTGCGGCATATTATCATGCCGTAGCATCATGCTGAGCTGAGCTGAGTACCAATTCATCCCCACACAGAGCTTTTAGATTTGTTAGTTTGCTAGTGCTTAGGTTAGATTTTATTGTTAAATGAATTAATTAATGAAAATTCTTTATTATATCTTACAAGCTAGACACAACAGATATAAAGAAAGAAATAAATAAAAGTAAGCATAATGGGCGGTCTTATCGCTTAACAAAGCAATAAGACTCTTCCAGACAACCTTTGGATGGAGAGGATCATTGCTTAATGGAAGATTGGCCGAGGTGTAAAAAGAATAAACTTAATAATTGAAAAATATTATACAAATAATAAATAAATTAATAATATTGCTGGACATTTCACACAGCGCTATCTAGCCCCAAACTAAGCAGAGCTTGTACTATGAGAACCAGATAACTGTTAGAATACTTATATACTTTTTTTTTGTAAACACATACTTATAATACATAAAAAAACATCCAGACCCGAAACAAATATCTGTATATCATGCAAACATTTGTGCCGCGGTGGGAATCGAACCCGCTACCTCCTGCGTCTCAGCCGGCTATTCGCCCACTGCGCCACGGAGGTCGTCAAAAAGAAAAATTACTTAACACTAACTAGTTATATACATACATTTAGGTACATAAATAATTTTAAATAAATAAATATCACAGTATTAATATTAGAGATCAGATGAATCACGATCTTATTGTAGTCTTGTGTTATCTTTTGTTCATTATTACTGAGTGCTTTTTGAATAAAATGTTTTCTTACTTTCTTTCTTATATGCGCCGTCTAACATTCGTTTGGTTTTATTCTGCCATGTATAGAATTTATTAAGAATTTTTCTTTGTTCAAAGTAAATGAAGCTCAAGCGTAGGTTAGTTCTGTTAATATAACGTTATCGTACCTTCTTTATTACTGGTCTTATTAAAACGCATTGCAATGTTTGCGACCCCATTTCCACCTCATTCAAACGTAAATAACTCGCCATAGAATAAAATAAAGAAAACCGTCCAAGTGCGAGTCGGACTCGCGCACGAAAGGCTCCGTACCATTATCTATAAAAACGGCAAAAAAAACACGTTTGTTGTATGGGAGCCCCCCTTATATACATGTTTTATTTTAATTAAATTATTTATTTTTAAAGTGAATATACAACTAAATATTCTGTGAATATTACAAGCGTCTACCTAGTGCCGTTATCAATATCGAGCAAAAAAATCACGTTTGTTGTATGGGGCCCCCCTTAAATATTTGTTTTATTCTGTTTTTAGTATTTGTTGTTATAGCGGCAACAGAAATACTTCATCTGTGAAAATTTCAACTGTCTAACTATCGCGGTTCATGAGATACAGCCTGGTGACAGACGGACAGACAGACCAAGGAGCCTTAATAATAGGGTGCCGTTTTACCCTTTGGGTACGGTCACCTGGTTAGTCGTTGATGGTTGACGAGCTCCGTGGTGCAGTGGGCGAATAGCCGGCTAAGACGCAGGAGGTAGCGGGTTCGATTCCCACCGCGGAACTTTTTTTTACGCAGATTTTGTTCCGGATTGGTTGTAAGATATATATTGTAAGTACGTATTTACAAAAAAAAGGACCTATGTATTCTATCAGTTATCTGCTTCCCATAGTACAATCATTGCTTAGTTTGGGGTTAGATGGCGCTGTGTAAAATGTCTAGAATTATTAATTTGTTATTTATAACGTCATAGACTTCGAGAAAGAGGTCAATCGTCGAATCCAACTCGGATGGGCAGCGTTTGGGAAACTTCGCAACGTCTTTTCGTCCAACATACCTCAGTGCCTTAAGACGAAAGTCTTCAATCAGTGTGTGTTACCAGTGATGACATATGGAACCGAGACGTGGTCCTTCACTATTGGCCTTATGAATAAGCTCAGAGTCGCTCAACGAGCTATGGAGAGGGCTATGCTCGGGGTTTCTCTACGGGATCGAATCAGAAATGAGGAGATACGTAGGAGAACTCAAGTCACCGACATAGCCCGACGGATTAGCACGTTGAAGTGGCAATGGGCAGGCCATATAGCGCGCAGAACAGATGGTCGATGGGGCCGGAAGGATCTCGAGTGGAGGCCACGGACCGGCAAGCGCAGCGTAGGACGTCCACCTACAAGATGGGCAGACGACTTGGTAAGAACCGCAAGTCGGCGTTGGATGCAGGCCGCTTCCAACCGCAGTTCCTGGAGATCAATGAGGGAGGCCTTTGTCCAGCAGTGGACGTCCTACGGCTGATATGATGATGATGATGATGAATGTCATAGATTGCAGGAATGCTCCAGATATTTTTGTCTATGTGAAAGACTGTATTTTGCCGATTCGCGTTTGTTAGATATATTTCATTATTTTCATTTGCAAGAATACAAATGGTAAATACAAAGAGCCGTGTAGCGCGAAAATAAAACAGAATTATCATGGTAACTATCCCGTTTTAAATGAAAATAATGTGTTTCCATGATAGTTTCAAAAGTTTGATTAATTTCGAGAAAGTTGTCACTAAATGAAAAGAACTGAAAAATCAAATTCATTCATCTCAGCCCGTCACTGTTGGGTATAGGCCTCCTCTTTATTATGTCATTCTTTCCGGTCCCTTGCAAGTCTCATCCATTGACACCCAGCTTCGCTTTCAATGTCATTCGACCATCGGGCGGGTGGTCTGCCTCTTGGTCTACGCTACGAGCATCCCTTGCCCACCACTCTGTAATCGCCTTCGTCCAACGCCCGTCATCCCTCCTAGCCAAGTGTCCAGCCCATCTCCATTTCAGCCCTGCGATCCTCATACCCACGTCCACAACCTTTGTGCGACGTCGGATTTCTACATTGGGTATGTGGTCCAAGAGTGATATACCGAGCATGGCGCGCTCCATTGCCCGTTGAGCTACTCTAATCTTATGCATGTATTCCTTTGTGAGCGGCCTTGTCTGGGAACCGTAAGTAAGAATGGGCAGGACACATTGGTTAAACACCCTGGTCTTGAAGTATTGAGAGATCAAAAAAAATCAAATATAAATTGAAAAATAAATTTATTCTTAAATAGATTATACGATAATACACCTTAGAGTGAATAAGTTTTTTCTAGATTATCGTGCTTCATCTTAGATCATCATCGCTTAGATTAGATTAGACAATTCTTTATTGCACACCATGAAACAAATACAAATATAAAAATATCAACGAAAATCTATGGATACCATTAGTGGTCTTATCGCTAAATAGTGATCTCTACACTAATCAGGTGAGATTGTGGCTCAACGAAACTCTATCCACTTAAAAAAATGGTTGTCTGTAAAGTCTGTTTACGGACGATAATTTTACAATAACGAGTGGAAGAGAGATAGATGCGTCACAAGCCGAACGCTTAGGCCGATCGTGCCTCTTTATCGCTTGTTCCACGCTCTCGCTTGCACGCTCGGCTCAGGCGGAACGTGACACTTTACGTGGGTGCAGCCGGCGTTCATCGATTTATAAGATGTTATCACGTCAAAAATTAAAGTGATTGCAATTTATTGCAAGACTATAAGATAGAAGCGACATTGGTGGCGATTCTGTAGTTTATACTAACTAACTAAAATTGTTTGCATGGTACATACATATGCACTAATCCTGACACACACGACACAGGGAATCCTAGTGTGGATTCCAGGACTGTGTGCCTGTGTGCCTACCCAATGTGCTACCTACTAATATTTTTAAGATGCTTTTATGTAAGTTTAAGTTTTGCTCATTAATAGTTCAATAAAGATTTTTGTATTGTATTGTTTTGTACTGTATAAGATACGCAGTCTTATTTTATTATTAATTTTTATTTAGATGCGCGTTTGCTAGCCCGCATTTATCCAGTCATACTGGTGTTGACTAAAACTAGCCCACAAACATGCATTCTTATTAATAATACTTTATTTTATAAATGTCTTTAATCTACAAATATTATTCTAATTTGATCTATAGCATGAACAAAATAAGACCGTTCATATTTGATCGAGCGAAGCGAGATCTCCAAATCGACTTGTATGTATGTTTGTTTGTCCGAGGATAACTTTCGAAGTGTTTATCTGATCATCATGAAATTTGGTATATTGATAGGAAGTGATGGCACAATTTAGGCGTGACTCGATGAGCTAAAAATGTGGGGGGGTTGTTGAGATATTAGGGTTCAAGAGAGGTAAAAAAAAAAATGGAACGATCTAGTCTAGTAGCACGTCTAATAAAAGGTCTTTGTGAGTACATTTCGACCCTGTTTTTATTTTTAGTTTAAACCTTTTAGTTTTTAAGTTATTAGCCATAACTGAATTTGTCAAAATTCACGGGGTGCACCAGTGAGCCCACAGTGCTGAAATTTGCTATGCGGGTAGCTTTAGTGACACAAATATAGGAAAAGTCTGAAATCGAGATTAACTGCAATTTCTACCCAAAAAAATTCCAATTAACATGAACTCCCGTTACCTGTAATTTGAATGAAACTGTAGGTCAAGTAAAATGGTCATTTATTTCGTGGAACCATTTTGATAGTCAGAGATAACGAATAATATTTTTTTGTTTTTATGGGAGTCTCGCGAGATCTCAGTTCGGGGCGAACCACTAGTTTATGTAATTTTAGTTAGCGTAACTAACAGAATCGCCACCTAGGTCTACCAAGGGAGATTATATCATGGGCATATGTCACGGTGCTTGTAAAAATTAATTCATTCCCGCTGTTTCGGGAATAAAGATAAGCCATTTTCTCGTTTGGCAGATAATAAACCTAGATTCCACTTGGGACTTGTACAGGATTTTGAGAAATAATAGGGTATTATTAAAATGTCTAGCATGTAGTGGAAAATGAAAGGAATTGGCCAATAATTTGTCTCGAGATTTTCAGAAATAAGATTTTAATAATATTCAACACCTATGTGAAGTGTAATGGACGAGTATTAATTTTTTTATTAACCACGTACTTATTTAAACTCTCCACGCACACACATACACACGCACCCTCAAACACCCACAAACTCACACTCACCCATTCACCGCTAATATCATAAACATAAATTCAGTAACATATTGTAAGATTTTTAATTAACATAACAATACAGGAAATAAATTACGTCTAAAATGTACCTAACATTTTGAACGAGTTGGAGCAATTTCAATCCCAGGCTTCTCTAAATAAAAATAGAAATATTTCGGAATAGTATATTATGATACAAGTAAGCGAAGTTGCTTATTATACACGAGGCTGTGGTTTGCACTCGAGCCGTAGGCGAGGCGTAAATCAGCCGAGTGTCTAGTGAGCTAGTTGCTCACGAGTTTCATACGCACTTTTTCAACACACTTGCGAGGAAAAAACAAATATGTATTGTATAAATCGTTTAATTATTAAAACAATTGGTGAATGTACAATTTTCAAAACGATATTGGATTGTTTTTGATGGCGATTTCACAGTTTGTCTTACATTGGTACTTGCCACTTCTTTAATACCTTCATTTACTTCTTGTGTAAATGTCGGCGACAAAGGTAAATCATACAAATAACTGGAAGGAGAAGGCATCAAATAACTTATGCTACGATATGTACATGGTTGTGGTTCGGGGCAAAGCTTTTTTGCCTTTGGCTCCAAATGAATGGCCTGCGTTATTTTTTTGTCACTGATTTTCGCTTTGTTATGAATTGAATCTTCTGTGTACGATTCAGTGACTGCGTCAAAACGCCATCCGCCATGTCGCTAAAGTTAGTATATCAGCCCCCGAATCAGCCAACATTGTAGCCGACGTTCTTCGGAAACTGTGTCCAGTGTAAAAATCGGCCTCAGGCAAACCTAAATACTTCGCTATTTCTTTTGGCACATTACCAAATTTGTTAATACCGATTGTTTGTGCAGTACATTTTCCTTTCTGAAAGTTTTGGAAAAGCGGTCATTCTTTGTTTTTGTTGAACGGAGATCTTGATATTTTTTCACTATTTCACGAAACGTTCCTTGAATTGTAAAAGATCGTGGAATGTTGGTTTTAGTTTGAGAAATTTTGACAAGAACCATATCTCCGTGGGTTTCTACATCTTTTGTTGTAATATTATACAGCTCTTGTCGCCTACAAGCACCAGTAACACCGAATATTAAGGCAACCTGCAAACAAATCAATTATTTAGTTATAAAAAGTTATGCTAAGGTTATGCACTTATATATAGATACGTTTCGATTAAAAATATTAAACGTACCTTTGTTGCTAGATACTGACTATCCGGAGCCTCATTCAAAAACTTTTCAACGTCGATTGGTGACAAAACTTTAGATTTCTGACCAATATATCCATCCGAGCGTCTCTTCAAAAATGCCATCAGGTTACAGTACGTTTTGATATCAACACCATGATTGAGCTTAACCATGCTTCTTAACATGGAATAGATACACCACAGTATGTATGTATGGTTTGTATGTATTGGCGAGTTCAAAGAAATACGCCAAAAACACCTTTTCAGAAAATGACTGGGTGTTATTGTTGCTCTTCCATTGTATGAAACTATCGTATGCAGCTAAGTACTTTTCTCTAGATTTTTCAGGTATTAGGCTTTTATTTGCATTTTGTGCTGCATATAGTATTTCTGGCCGGGGTTAAATCTATCAATTGTTAATCTTCTTTACTAAAACTACACATGTTTACAATTATTTACCACACAGCAACAAATGTGATACAAATAAAAACATGGGAAATGGCGCGCAAGTTTTTTTTTACACGCGCCAAATGTAAGGTGATGAATGGTAAGGTGAC
Organism: Philereme vetulata; assembly: GCA_918857605.2. NCBI lineage: Eukaryota > Metazoa > Arthropoda > Insecta > Lepidoptera > Geometridae > Philereme > Philereme vetulata. The sequence goes on along the minus strand of OU975452.1, from coordinate 438,438 downwards.
ATATGGTCATACAGCCTACTTCAAAATTATGATTTTAGTGATAAAATGCAAATATTTTATATAACAAATTATTGTGAATTATAAGTAATTTGATAACAATAAATGTTTTTTCGTCTTAATTAGGGATACAGTTATTTATTTCAAAAATGTAATAGGGTTTTCAGCGGCATAAAACCTCTTTGTTGGTACAAAACTGTATCACCCGGTTAAATTGAAAATGCTATGTTTACTCGCATATAATTTGCAGTTAGGTACTAACTTAACTTTGTAGGGATAATTCTATTATGCACTAGTGTGTTAAATTATTACGCACACGTGTGTTATAGTGCGGTTTATGGCCATAATAACGATGTACTATGGTTCACTTTACGAGCGAGTGTGTTGAAAAACTTAATAAAGTCCATGTCTACTAAAACACACACAGAAAATAAAATAAAATAAAAATTACCATTTTGCCATTTACAATTTCCATTATTTAATTGTACGAGTAGTATTTTTAATCTGTGTTAGTATTTTTTTTCAACCTACGTCATCTCACTTCTGGGCAAAGGTCTCCCCCACTGTCTTCCAGGACTTTCGCTCGCGTGCCTAATCCCACTGATCTCGTCTCGAAGGCGTCAAGATCGTCACGCCAGCGTCTGCTAGGCCTTCCTCGGCGCCGTCGCCCGTCTTCAGGCACCCACTGCGTGACGATCGTTGCCCATCTATCCGGGTGCATTCGTCTTACATGGTCCGCCCAATCCCATTTTGGCTTGGCAGCGTTATTTCCTGCGTTAGCAATGCCGGTCTTTAAACGCAGTGTTAGTACCTATACACGGTGTCCTTTAAAACGCTGTTTTTCCAAAACAAACGTTGTTCAGACCAGGGTCTACAAAGGGTATATAACCTCAAATTAAAAAAATAAATAAAATCGGTCTTTGAAAAAGATAAAAAGTTGCGAACTTAAAACGTCTATTTTAATATTACGCCCTACAACATGCCGCCGTATCGCCACGAACTTTATGTCACGGCTAGTTTTTGAACAAAGCTAGACCTATTTGAGAAGGTCTAGATTTTTTTTTAAATTCTCTTTTTAGATGATATAAACTGTTAGTAGACCATGGTCTGAACAACGTTTGTTCTGGGTAAACAGTGATTTAAAGGACACCGTGTATAAGAAATAATTATTTTAACTACTCAATAAACTGTCTGACATATCTAAGTTCATGTAAAATGTAAAAAGAGGAAATAAATGACTATGACTATTGACTATGCCTATATGAAATTAGCTTCCATTCTGCAGCAATGTAAATTGAGCCTAATAAGGTAAAGCGACTGAAAGTTAACTAAAGGTAAAGTTACGTGAAATAGACAGATTAATGTATGGTGGGTAATAAAAGGAAGGGAAGCTTTGTAATAAAAAAAACATTTGAAAGGTAGCTCGCGTCTGACTTGAATAAGAATCGAATAAAATGGAATTACGGTTCGCGAAATTGCAGTTATTATGGATTTCGAACTTTTTCCTATTTTTGTGACACTAAAGCTACACGTATACCAAATTTCAGCACTGGCGTACTCTCAAAGTTCAGTTTCGAAACGTACTAATAAATACCTTTTATAAGACGTCCTACTTGACCTAATAATCTCGTTTCGATTTTCTTTTAACCCTCTTAAACCGCAATATCTCAACGACCCCCCCCACATTTTTAGCTCATTTAGTCACATCAGGATTGATCAAATCACTACCTACCTATATACCAATTTTCACGGTGATTGGATCAACGCATCGAAAGTTATCCTCGAACAAACAAATATACATACGTCTTATCGCTTTGTTAAGCGATAAGACCGCCCATTATGTTAACTTTTATTTGTTTATTTCTTTGAGCTTGTAAGGTATAATAAAGAATTTTTATTCATTCATTCATACATACACATAAATCACGGTCCGCTTGATCAAATATCTAAAAAAAATACACTAAAATTCAGATAAATATTCTTTGAATTAAAAATGCCAGTGGCTCAGCTCATACTGATAACTATAGCCGGTATCCATCGTGCTGAGAGAAGAGATAAAATCAGCCGATAAACTCTACGTCAAAGGTAAAACATTATCTACGTGCTGTACTATTAGTGATTTACACATCTTGTCTCGCTCGGCTAGGAAGTGGAAAAGGTATATACAGAAGATGATTTGGTGGAAAATACTACGTGTTTTGTTATGTACGACATTTAAAGAAAACACGCGTAGGGCTAAGGCTAGTATTGTAGTAAAATATTTCTTTTTTAAATTCATTATCATGGAACATTTTGAATTTTTGATCAACCTTAATATTAAGTCTTAAAATATCAAAGAAACAGTCTGTATAAAATAGGTAAAAAACATTCATCATGTAAGTACTTGTTAAACTGAATAAGCGGCAGCCAATTTACGTTAAATATGGTTTATAAGAAATTAAATGTATTGATTACTGGATAAATATTCAAGCTACCGGTAATAAATCCACCTCTAAAATCAGATAATACGATCCCGGATGTGTGTTATAAATTAATGTCGTACATAACAAAACAGGTTGTATATAAATACGTGAAGAGAAAACTTTGTGCATTTTTTTGAGCTTATGCGCGCGAGGTGTATGAGGAGAAGGGGGGACGAATGCCAATATTTAAGTTAAAAATATATTACAAAAAAAATATTATTAAATATAATTGCACTGTCAACTATACTATTTCCATTTCTTTATTTTCTCGATGACAGCTCCTGTGAAAACTTGAACGAGCGTCTTTTTACATTATGTATGCATTATTTTATAAAAATATGACGCTTGCGCACGTACAAGGTTATACCAGAGTCGGAGAAACTGATAGGGATGGAGCTATCGATAAACGTAACACGATAACCAGACCCGATATTTTTTTACAAAATGTAAGAAACTAAACTACTTACTGCCGGATACATAAGTACAAATTTATTAACTTATATTATATTTCATTACAAGACGTATTCGGTCTTGATTGATAATGCCAACTTCTTTAAAATTTTCGAAGGTGTTGTAAAATATGTAGGTATAGGTAGGTACTCGACAATTAAACGAAAATAATTATAACGACAGGTCATCTTTATTTATTTGTTTTAATCAAAATCTGATGAATCGTCACTGTCACTCGATGAGCTCTCCCCAACATTTATTATAAGTTCAGCGAACAGAAATGTAGTGACTAGCACGACCGTCTTGTTGCGAGTGACAGATTAAAACAAACACAAAATGGCGGTGGGCCATTGAGTGTCCCCACCTTGAAAAAATATATTTGAATGTTTTTGTTGTAATTGTCTTTGTTCAAAATATAATAAATACTTACATATATGCGACCGATATCATTACTTATTACGAGTCATCGAGAAAATAAAGAAATGGAAATACTATAGTAAATATAAAAAAGCTGCACATTGTAACATATTACATATGATACCTCTGTGGCACATTGGGTGAATAGCCGGCTGAGACGCAGGAGGTTGCGGGTTCGATCCCGCTGCAGGAAATATGTTTGCATGGTCTACAGATATTTGTTCCAGGTTAAGTATTTTTCTATATATTATAAGTATGTATTTACAAAAAAATGTGTTTAAATATCCTATCAGCTATCTGGTTCCCATAGTATAAGCTTTGCTTAGATTGGGGCTAGATGGCGCTGTGTTAAATGTCTAGCATTATTTATTTATACAGTATGACGCCACCTTAGGATATACGTCACCTTATTGAAGTCCCACAAAAGGATACCCAGCCATTCCAATTTAGGTTATCCTTTTAAAGGAACTTTATCGTCCCAAAGGAGAACTATTGTTAAAGGTTTCCAAGGTAATGTTGAAAGAAAACCTTTTTCTTTAGACTCAATAGGGTTTTATAGGCGCACTGATTTCGTGCCTTTCAGTTTTGCTAAGAATATTGGCGAAAACATTGTTAAAAATTTCAAGCTTTAGAAGTAAAAGGCGGCCAGAAAGAATTTTGAAAACGCGATGGGCCCCGGTACCCCATGGACCCAGGGTCTCGACCCCAAATGGCTGAAACACGTAAGCTCTGTCGTGACGTCTATATTTGCGCCGCTTGAGATCTTCGGCTGAAATTGCCGCCGCACCGGTTCCAACTGTTGTACTAGACAGATGAGATGGCGCAAGGGTATTGACGCACTTGGCGTCCTACACCAAAGGCCTACCCTTCTCCCAAGGTATAAGAGTAGGCCTCTTACCATCGTGACGTATCAGACCGTTTGGTTCGAGAACGGCTGGAACGTTGACGCTACAAAAAACCCGGCGGATGATATCATTAAGGCTAGCGTGACGGAAAATCCTACCGTATTATCTACCTAAACAGTTTATTCATAAAAATATCCAGAGCTCTCAGATATACTCAGAAACGCCCTTACATGTACATATGATTTGTAACGAGAATAATTAACCTGTTCGTTAACCGAACTATCTATGTGAAGCATATAAATGAATATGAACTTATGAGGAACGCAATTAAAATCATTATTTCTAAAGAGACAAGCTATACCGAAGAGGGTATTACCAACCTAAAATTAGCGACTGTAACGCGATAGCAATCGGTCGCGAAATGTCAATTTGAACAAAGAAACTTTATGAGTAGTACTAACGTTAGAGTTCCTTGTGAAAAGGCTCGCCTGCCGAAGTACTGTCATCATACCTGTTGTGCTGCCAAGGAGCAATGCTGTGTGTGGTTTGGGTATGGTTGCCAAAGTCAAAGTCTTTTATTCAGTAAAAATTTTCCCGGTAGGCTACGACATGGCACGCTTCAAGAGAAATGTTAAAAGGTTTCTACAGGGTACGGAACGCATCGACAATACCGGTGTCGGTATTGTCGGGTGTTGCCGGTGTCAATAGGCGATGGTAACCGCTTACCATCAAGTGGGCCGTAAGTTTGTTTCCCCACAAATAACACTACAAAAATCAGAAGGATCATTTTGAACCGTCAATTTTACTGCCTGTTCCTTCGCTACCAAGCCAGGAAAGAAACAAGGCTGGTTGTTTTTTTTAATAATCGCTTTAGAATACTAACAATAAAGAAAATAGATTACGTCTAAATTGTAACATTTTTGAATGACTTGGAGCAATTTCAATCCCAAGCTTCTCTATCATCTACACTAAATAATCTGATATTTTACAGAAGGCTTTTTTACAAAGATTTTGTTTAATTACATTTTAAATTTTTTTATTTGTCAGTTTTTGTACATCACTTGGGAGTTTGTTATAAAAGCGTACACCTTGCCCTTTAAACGATTTACTAACTTTATGGAGTCTACAAGTGGCCACAGCGAGTTTATCTATATTTCTCGTATTAAAATAATGATTATCGCTATTGTTCTTAAACAAATTAATCAAATGTCAAGGGAAAGTAATATTTGTTTCTTTAAACAATTATAAATTGCACGAAGAGCCCGCTGCTGCAGCACAAAAACGGTGTTTATATCTGCAGCAGTCCCCAACAGCCGGTGAAATAACAGCCACATGAGGCTTTACACCGGTATGCCTCAAGTTGATGGACGCAGGTCAGTGCATCGTAGGGCACATTTCGAAAGTGCGTGAACTTCGAGGCAATTCTCTGTTATAGGCGATTGTTACCACTTAACACCAGGCGGGCCATAAGCTTGTTCCATCTCCATGTAGCATAAAAAATACGCAGTTCAGAACAGTACACACTTACATATATATTATAAAATACCATATCTTATTTGTATTCAAGCTTGTATACTTCGCAAAACAAAGAATGTTTGGTAAAATTATCATTCGCTAATGATGAATAATCCATAGAAATTATGTTTTCTGAAACATTTGCGTACAGAGCGGATGTTTTGGACGTGATCAATATTTATAAAAGGGCTTCTTGCATACAAATCATTGTCCAAAATATTAAAGGAAGTAAAGACTATTATGTAAGATAAGATAAGATAAGATAAGATAAGATAAGATAAGATAAGATATCTCTTTATTGTAAACTAAAGTAAAATACAGAACATAATTCTTACAAATAGATTTAGTACAATGGGCGGTCTTATCTCTTCCAGACAACCTTTGTAGGGACAGGATTATAATGTATCACATGATGGCGGTGCATCTATATACAATTAAAAACATACCTACATACTATAAACCTATAATACTAGTACTAACACAAATTTAATTTTAATACAATAATCAACTATAAAAATGGTTATGATGAATTCAAGCAGTTACAACTTCAACAGAGGGACAGATAATGGGAACGCAAATTGCGATCATTAGCTCGCTAGAAACTCAAAACGCTCCTTAAGATAGAAGGGAGAAGAAGGGTTAAAAGGGATGTTATACAAAAGAGACAATATGTGTGCATTCCGGCGAAGGCGGATAGGGAGCCACTTGAGCTTTGCGCGAAAATCAGAGATATGGTCATACTTGCGCAAGCCAAATATGAACCGAATACAGAGGTTTTGAAGGTAAGTTATAATGTTTTGCAATAGAAATGTAATTTCCACCTACTCAGCCAACAATGGTAATGGTTACACGCACACACGCGATAAAGCGCTAACAAATATACAAAAAAACTGTGACTTTATTATCTATCAGCCACAGAACGTCCATTGCTGAATACATGCCTCCTCCACTAATTTCTAGAACGACCGATTTTGTGGCTTGCACCCAACGGCTCCCAGCAACCTTTATCACACTGTTGTTTTTATGACGGCAAGTCACAAGCACAAGTCCGATCGTGTTTCGAGTACCGTTCTCACCTCTGGGACGGATCAGCGAAGGACCAACTTGAAGCTTTGGAATCAATAGAGAGAAGAGCTAAGAATCTCATAGGCAACGATGAGCTAGTTGATGCAAGGCTCCCCAGTCTGGAGCATCGACGAAAGGTTGCTAGCCTCTCGGTTTTTTATCGAGTACATTTCGGGGAGTACGCGGCGGAACGTTTTAACCTAATCCCACCATCTCTATTCTATCATCGGACAACCAGACGCTCTGCAGTGCGCCACAGATATATGGTAGAAAAACCTCCCATTCGCACAAAGCGGCTCTCTTCGACCTTTATTATGCGCACCGCCAAAGAGTGGAACGACTTGCCAGAGTCTGTGTTTCCTGATAGCTACAACCTGGGTATCTTTAAGTCGCGAGTGAATAGGTTTCTTCTAGGCAAGTGTGCACCATCGTAGACTGCATCATCGCTTACCATCAGGCAAGATCGTGGTCAAACCCAAGCCTATAATGTATAAAAAAAACATTGATGAATATTTAACCCATTCCAATGACTTTTAATAGATAGATAGATAACTCTTTATTGAATTACCACACAAACAGAAATAATAAAAAAAAAAATAAGTACTGGGTTAAAATAAATAAGGCAATACAATGGGCGGCCTTATCGCTAAAAGCGATCTCTTCCAGGCAACCTTTAATTGACTTAGGTACTGTGACATTTGTTTTTATTTTGTATTGTATTTTCTAATTTTATTTTCTTTTGCGTGAGTTGATTGATAATATTTTTTAAAACATTAGATATAATTTAAATGTAGTGTATATAATAATTTGTATTTACACACCATCTATATGGTAGAATATATAAGGATCAACCAAATGTAACATGGAAACAAATGTACCTATATTCTGGCAAGTAAACATTCTGATTTCTGATTTATTGGGTCGTTTTTCCATCTAGTGGGCGGCCGTCCTATACTGCGCTTTCCAGTGCGCGGTCTCCACTCTAGAACCATTCTGCCTCAACGGCCGTCAGTTCTTCGAGCTACGTGCCTTGCCCACTGTCACTTCAGCTGGATAATCCTCTTGGCTATATCTGTGACCTTGGTTTGTCTACAGGTCTCCTCATTCCTGATTCGATTGATTTATACTTGTGCAAATCGGGCTTGTATGTATGTATGTATGTTTGTCCGATGATAACTTTAGAAATGTTTATCCGACATCGTGAAATTTGGTATATAGCTAGGTAGCGATGGCACAATTTTGGTGTGACTAAATGAGCTAAAATGTGGGGGGTTGTTGAGATATTGGGATTCAAGAGGAGTAAAAAAAACGATAATGAGACTATCCGAGCAAATGGCACGTCTAATAAAAAGTCTTTGTGAGTACATTTCAACCCGTTTTTATTGCTAGTTTAAACTTTGTAGTTTTTAAGTGTTAGCCATAATAAAAACTGAACTATGACAAAATTTACAGGGTACACCAGTGACCCCACAGTGCCGAAATTTGGTACGCTTATAGCTATAATGACACAAATATAGGGTAAAAGTCTGAAATACAGAATAACTGCAATTTCTACCCCAAACAAAATAACCAATTAAAATGAACTCCCGTTACCTGTAAATTAAAAGAAACTGTAGGTTAAGTTATTTGGTTATTATTTTGTGGCATTATTTTGATAGACAAAGATTACATAATATTGTTTTGTTATTATGGGAGACTCGTGAGATCTCAGTTTAGGGCGAACCACTAGTTATAAATTTTAAATACTTAATTATGTAAGGAATTAGCTGTACTTGGAATTACCACGTAGGAAGTTCTAGGCATTGGGCTATTATAAAACTCTTGGGAGATTATTAATTATTGGTTTTATTCAGTACATACAATAGTATTTCCGTGTAAACCCAGCGATATATTTTCCCCGTGGTATAAATATGATTACCTAAATCGTAGCTTTGGGAATACACCGAGGGTTAAATCCAATATACATTCCCGGTTCAATCAAGATGGCGCTGGTTCATTTCCGGTAAGTAAATGTACTAAAGTAAATTGTATCTTTATTTTTTATGGTGTTATTCAAACACTTTAAAATGTTCAAGGGCTCCCGTCTAGGCTTGATATTTTCAAGGGCTCCCTTCTAGGCTTGATATTTTCAAGGGCTCCCGTCTAGGCTTGATATTTTCAAGGGCTCCCTTCTAGGCTTGATATTTTCAAGGGCTCCCGTCTAGGCTTGATATTTTCAAGGGCTCCCGTCTAGGCTTGATATTTTCAAGGGCTCCCGTCTAGGCTTGATATTTTCAAGGGCTCCCGTCTAGGCTTGATATTTTCAAGGGCTCCCTTCTAGGCTTGATATTTTCAAGGGCTCCCGTCTAGGCTTGATATTTTCAAGGGCTCCCGTCTAGGCTTGATATTTTCAAGGGCTCCCGTCTAGGCTTGATATTTTCAAGGGCTCCCTTCTAGGCTTGATATTTTCAAGGGCTCCCGTCTAGGCTTGATATTTTCAAGGGCTCCCGTCTAGGCTTGATATTTTCAAGGGCTCCCGTCTAGGCTTGATATTTTCAAAGGCTCCCGTCTAGGCTTGATATTTTCAAGGGCTCCCGTCTAGGCTTGATATTTTCAAGGGCTCCCGTCTAGGCTTGATATTTTCAAGGCCTCCCGTCTAGGCTTGATATTTTTTGAGATGGTTTTAATAATCTTGAATAAGTAAATTTTTAACGAGTCTGCCAAATTAATACAATTTATAACTAGTGGTTCTCCCCGAACTGAGATCTCGCGAGTCTACGATTAAAACAAAAAATATTATTTGTAATCTTTGACAATCAAAATAGTGCCACGATATAATAACCAACGTACTTGACCTACAATTTCGTTCAAATTACAGGTAACAGGAGTTCATGTCAATTGGTTACACTTTGTTGGGGTAGAAATTGCAGTTATTCTGTATTTCAGACTTTTACCCTATATTTGTGTCATTAAAGCTATACGCATACCAAATTTCGGCACTGTGGGGTCACTGGTGTACCCTGTGAACTATGTCAAAGTTCAGTTATATTATGGTTAATAACTTATAATCCGGCCAAGTGCGAGTCGGACTCGCACACAAAGGGTTCCGTACCATTATCTATAAAATCGGCAAAAAAATCACGTTTGTTGTATGGGAGCCCTCCTTAAATAGTTCTTTTATTTTGATTTAATTGTTTTTATTGTACTCAAGAAAATACATTAAAAAGTACAGAAATAGAGGACATCTACAAAGGCGAGCTTAACCTTAAGAATAGTTTTCTTCCAGCAAACCTTTGAGGCTAGAGATAGATGATTTTAAAGGTAGGTAAGTGTACAAGAATCATAATTAAGTATATTTTAAACAAATATAACGATACTATATAGGGTGTTTGATAATATACGCACAAAAATGAAAGGGGTTATTTTGATGAGCATTATAAATAAATTTATGAAATGTTTCCCATAGAAATGTGAAATTTATTTTGGCATGTAAAAACAAATACTTTATTAAACGTATGTTGTGCTATTGCATAATACTTGCCATCTAACCACAGATACTGTATTGGTGACGTCTCTAGATATCTCTTGTTGTCCCTTTCTAACCCAAAACCCACAGCCATTTCCGAAAGAGATATCAAATCAGCCATTATTTTTAAATGTCGATTGCAAGAGTAGGCATTAAGTTTTATAGACATAGACAATCATTTATCACTATATTAGCACACAATATAAAATTCAGTTACATTTTAAGAGAGAGAAGATACTTAAAATTAAACAATTAAACAGTATAAACGTAAAACATACACAAAAATAAGCAGAACTCTGGAGATACTGTGCGGTGTGCGGTGTGCTGCACCAGGAAATGGGACTCGACTCAGCATTATGCCCGCCGTAATGGTAAGCGCTGATATTCTGTCGAGACCTCTCCATTTAGTCACTAGACCCTGAGAGTATTGTGTTGTCAAGTGTTGTCAATACTATGTGTCATGGTAGATATGTCATGTTGTGTCAAAATATAATCATATATATAATAGAAAATGTCAAAATATTATATTATGTAACAACATAAATAATGTCAGAACATACATAAAACAAATTGATAAATTGGATAAAGAAATACCCCAATCGGCTAGCACGTGAAAGGTGCACTAATGCTTCCCGCACCAGGCAACCCAGTTTTTTGTTTACTAATAATTATGGATTTTAAACGTATTTTAAAGACTATCTGTGATTTTAAATGTCGAAGTGGTGGGGGAATATTGTTCCAACACTTGGTTGCCTGGTATCGGAAGCTGCCCCTAAACGCTACCGTTTTGTGCTTGGAGTAGTAAATTCCTTGTCGGTCTTGTGCTGTACTTTTTATCGAATTAATCACCTAAACTTAGTCGATTTTCTTTAAAATTTGATAATATAACTAGTTGTTTTTTTTTCGTCATTTTTTATGTTTTGAAAAACCGTCACTTGAATATAGATAGATAGATAGAAAACGCTTTATTGTAGACCATACTTAAATTAACAAATCATATTTAAAACACTTAAAACTAGACATGCGATAGTACAATTGGCGGTCTTATCGCTAAACGCGATCTCTTCCAGACAACCTTTGGATGGACTGGATTTTACGAGAACGATAAAGGACGGTAGCTTTATAACTTAATTATTTAACTGTAGGTATACTTACATAAGCAAAACAAAATAAATAGATACCAGGGTAGGTAATAATAATATAAATATTATACATAAACATTCTATTATATTAAAAAATACTAATAATAAATAAAATACAATTTATGAAACAGCAAATATGAATCAGAATATAGTCAGTAGTTGTACCAAACACTCTGTATAGTTTTGTAAAAGTGTTGATAGAAAGTTGGTAAAGCGAACGCGTCTACTGTGATGACGGCTACTGCTGAACATAGGTTTCCAGAGCGACCGATCCTGTGCAGCCTGCACCCAAAGGCTCCCAGCAACTTTTATCAGGCCGACCTAGCTGAAGATGATGATGTAATACTTAACTACATGTTCCATGTCTTCCTGTATTTGTACCTTGTAGCGTTAATATCCTGAAGGCTGCGGCTAAGCCTGGATTAAGTGGGCAACAGGCAATTAGTCAAACAATGCGGTCAGCAGCCTGTGTAAGCTAGCTCAATACATGATATTTGTTACATAAATGAGCTAAGGTTCTGGCAGAATATTACAATACTTCATCTAAAGTTTTCTAGAAATCGTATCCATAGCTCAGTAATAATTAATGATTTAAAGGGGTATTTATCGCGTATGTACCTTTTCTAGGGTCTGACCCAAAATGGTAAAAACGGAACCTTGACTTTGTCCGTTTGTCAGTCTGTCACAGCTGGGTATTTGGAATAGTTATAAATACTGATTTTACTATATATCAAGGAAAATAAAATCACAAAATTTGTCTTTTCGATGGCACAAGAGCCAAAATGGTAAGGATTAAAATTTCAAAATAGGATTAGCTAGGCAAAGTGGGGTATCGTATCAAATGTGTTGTGATGAAAAACTACAAACCCCCCCCCCCCCCCCCCCCATTATCTCTGAAGTTTGCAATTAATTAATAAATATTACTAGACATTTCACACAGCGCTATCTCGCCCCAAACTAAGCAGAGCTTGTATTATGGGAACCAGATAACTGATATAGAAAAACAACCAGAACCAGAACGAATATTTGTAAATCATGCAAACATTTGTTCCGCGTCGGGAATTTAACCCACTACCTCCTGCATCTCAGCCGGCTGTTCGCCCACGGGGTGCCCACTGTTGGGCCACGGAGGCCGTCAAATACCCTCCTTCTGCGTAGTTGGGTAAAAAGTAGCCTATGCCACCCGGGGATAGTGTAGCTTACCAACATTGAAAGATTTTTTAAATCGGTCCAGTAGCTTCGGAGCCTATTCAATACAAACAAACAAACAAATCTTTCCTCTTTATAATAGTAGTATAGATATTTATTTAAATTTAAATGTATTTAATTATATGTTTATTAGTAAGTTTGGGTAGTTTACTTTAAGTATGATAGGTAGGTACACCGCTGTCTTTTGATTTGGTTTTTTCCAACAGGTTGTCTAGAAGAGATCGCTTTTAGAGATAAGACCTCCCATTGTACTTACCTTTATGTTTGTGTATTTTTTTTCCTGTTTAATTTTGTTTGGTATGTAACAAAGAGTATGTATATTATATAATAAAGAGTAAGAGTATCTATCTATCTACTCGCAGTGGTGTTTCTTTAGGAAAAGTTGGTTTGTCCAAAGGTAAAAAGGCACTGGAACAAGTTTGTTTGTACGCGGATTGATTTCACTTCGATTGGTGATACACAGAAAGCTATTAAAAGCAAGTCGACTACAGATTTACACTTACACATTTACAGACTTACAGATTTTTTTATGTTATTTGTGGGGAAACAGGCTTACGACCCACCTGATGGTAAGCTGTCACCGTCGCCTATTGACACCGGCAACACCCGGGGTATTGTCGATGCGTTCCCTACACTGTAGAAACCTCTTTAGATTTCTCTTGAAGCGTGCCATGTCGTAGCCTAACGGGAAAACCTCAGATGCAATAAAAAAAATAAAGGAGTTAGGAGGCATAAAGGCAGCGCGTGATGTTTATTTTGCATATTTTCACTCCTTAATGACTTATGGCATTTTGTTTTGGGGTACAGCTGCAGATGCCAATAGAGTATTTTTACTTCAAAAACGGGCAATCCGTTATATTTTGAGTATGGGGTACATTGATTCATGTCGGGAAAAGTTTAGGGATCTAGGTATTATGACAATGACCGGAGAGTTTATACTACAGTATGTTCTATATGTAAGAGAAAACATTGATAAAATGACTAGAAATAAAGATGTACATAGTTATAACACTCGAAATCGAAATCGTCTTGTCTTACCTAAAACAAGATTAGCCAAAATTTCAAAGAGCTACTACTGTACAGCAATTAAATTGTACAATAAAATACCGTACAATGTAATATGTATGTCAGATAATTCATTTAAATCATTTATAAAAAGACATCTTATTTGTAAAAGTTATTATAAGTTGGACGAAGCTTTTTCTGATAAAACAATATTTAAATTTGATGAATTGTAATGATTACCTGACATATATAAATTTATTGTTATTATTTTTTCTCATTATTATTTACAATTTGACGATGCTTTTGCAGACCTTATTTTAAGTTGTTATTATTTAGAACTGTTTCTTTTTTTTATAAAAAATTATTAATTATAGGTATCTTTATGTATTATGGATTATATAATAAATACGTGGGTAACATATTTTAATTGTTTCATCTGACTTGTCCAAGCACATGCAATTTGTCGAAGGATATGAATAAAAAAAAAAAAAGATGGTAGCTCATTCCACATCTTGGAAGTATTGGGTAGAAAAGATCGCGTGTAGCGTGTGGTGCGCGATACTCAATTTTCGATGATATGTGGATGAGCTTTATTACGTTGTCGAGAAGTGCGGTGGTAACATCTCGACGACGGGATGAGATCGAATAGCTCCTCAGAACATTCCCCATTATACAGGCCGTAGAAAACACTGAGCGATCCGATGTCACGGCGTTGACTCAGTGGTTCCAGGCGAGTTTGGGATCGCCGATGATTCTAATGGCTCTTCTCTGAAAGGAGTCAAAACGAAGCAATTGGTACTTTGGAGTTCCGTACCAAAGATGAGAGCAGTATTCTACGTGCGGCCGAACTTGCGCTTTGTACAGCAATTGTTTGTACAGTCGTTGTTATGCCGTAAAATACTGTTTGGCACGGATAAGGACTCCCAAGTTTTTGGAGGTCAGCACAGCTGTTGCATCTAAGTGAATCCTATACTGGACCTCATTAGAAATTTCTTCATTAGGAATATAATTATTTACATTGTTCACTTAGTTTAGTTAATTAACTTTTCACAGGTGGTGTGAAAAGTGTGAAAAGAAAAGAAAAAAACAGCTCGACAATGTCAAGTTATATGCCATGTAAACCTTACCGAAAGAAGGACATCAAATCCCTACAGCTGAGCCGAGAATATAATTGTGCTGAATATGGATTAAATTGAATTTGAATTGAAAATTGAATTGTATTTTCATCTGTATTAAAATTTGCACAAAAGATAAGAACTTATTCGTAAATGGAACTAACCTTTGCACAGAATGCACCAACCTAAATTTGGTTTATTGTCTCGCAGAAAGTGTGAAAAGTAGAGTATTCTCCTCGTAGTTAAAGCTGTCTGCATCTTGGGCGTGCTTATATCCCTCTCTGCACTCAGGATTCTAGTAACTCCCACGCTCCGCTCGTGAGCTAACTCTAGAATCCTTCGTTACGTTCGAAATTCAATATAGCGCCCGTGATGTAAAATACTGCTTTATCTCCTCGTTTAATAATTGATCGAGCGAAGCGAGATCTCTATATGAACTTGGGCAAATCGGCGTTGTATGTATGTATGTATGTTTGTCCGAGGATAACTTTCGAAGCGTTGATCCGATAATCGTGAAATGTAATACATAGGTAGGTAGTAATGGCAAAATTTTGGTATGACTAAATGAGCTAAAAATGTTGGAGGGTTATTGAGATATTGGGGTTCAAGAGGGGTAAAAAGAAAATGAGGCTAACACGTCAAATAAAAGGTGTTCATTCGTAAATTTACACTCTGTTTTTATTTTTCGCACTCTTTATGGTTTTTCAGTTATTAATCATAATAAAAACTGAACTTTGACAAAATTCACAGAGTACACCAGTGACCCCACAGTGCTGAAATTTGGTATGCGTGTAGCTTTAGTAACACAAATATAGGCAAAAGTCTGAAATCCAAAATAACTGCAATTTGTACCCTAAAAAAAGGATCCAATTAACATGAACTCCCGTTACCTAAAATTTGATTGAAACTGTAGGTCAAGTATATTGGTTTTTGCACAATTTTATTAGTCAAAGATTATGGCCGGCTTGCACAACGATCCCTAAACGTATTTAGCGACTGAACATGTTTAAATTTTGCGTATTTGTATGATTCGACAACTGCTTAAATCATATTTAGCCACTAAATACGTTTAGGCATCGTTGCGCGAGTCGCCCTAAGAATATTTTTTTTTGTTTTGGGATACTCGCGAGATTTCAGTTCGGGGCGAACCACTAGAACTGTAGGTGAAGTTATTTGGTAATGCATTTCGTGGCACTATTTTGACAGTCAAAGATTAAGGTACAATATTATTTTATTGCTTTTATTGGAGACTCGCGAGATCTCAGGTCGGGGCGAACCACTAGAACTGTAGGTGTAGTTATTTGGTAATGCATTTCGTGGCACTATTTTGACAGTCAAAGATTAAGGTACAATATTATTTTATTGCTTTTATTGGAGACCTGCGAGATCTCAGGTCGGGGCGAACCACTAGAACTGTAGGTGTAGTTATTTGGTAATGCATTTCGTGGCACTATTTTGACAGTCAAAGATTAAGGTACAATATTATTTTATTGCTTTTATTGGAGACCTGCGAGATCTCAGGTCGGGGCGAACCACTAGAACTGTAGGTGTAGTTATTTGGTAATGCATTTCGTGGCACTATTTTGACAGTCAAAGATTAAGCTACAATATTATTTTATTGCTTTTATTGGAGACTCGCGAGATCTCAGGTCGGGGCGAACCACTAGAACTGTAGGTGTAGTTATTTGGTAATGCATTTCGTGGCACTATTTTGACAGTCAAAGATTAAGGTACAATATTATTTTATTGCTTTTATTGGAGACTCGCGAGATCTCAGGTCGGGGCGAACCACTAGAACTGTAGGTGTAGTTATTTGGTAATGCATTTCGTGGCACTATTTTGACAGTCAAAGATTAAGGTACAATATTATTTTATTGCTTTTATTGGAGACTCGCGAGATCTCAGGTCGGGGCGAACCACTAGAACTGTAGGTGAAGTTATTTGGTAATGCATTTCGTGGCACTATTTTGACAGTCAAAGATTAAGGTACAATATTATTTTATTGCTTTTATTGGAGACCTGCGAGATCTCAGGTCGGGGCGAACCACTAGAACTGTAGGTGAAGTTATTTGGTAATGCATTTCGTGGCACTATTTTGACAGTCAAAGATTAAGCTACAATATTATTTTATTGCTTTTATTGGAGACTCGCGAGATCTCAGGTCGGGGCGAACCACTAGAACTGTAGGTGTAGTTATTTGGTAATGCATTTCGTGGCACTATTTTGACAGTCAAAGATTAAGGTACAATATTATTTTATTGCTTTTATTGGAGACTCGCGAGATCTCAGGTCGGGGCGAACCACTAGAACTGTAGGTGAAGCTATTTGGTAATGCATTTCGTGGCACTATTATGACAGTCAAAGATTAAGCTACAATATTATTTTATTGCTTTTATTGGAGACTCGCGAGATCTCAGGTCGGGGCGAACCACTAGAACTGTAGGTGAAGTTATTTGGTAATGAATTTCGTGGCACTATTTTGACAGTCAAAGATTAAGGTACAATATTATTTTATTGCTTTTATTGGAGACTCGCGAGATCTCAGGTCGGGGCGAACCACTAGAACTGTAGGTGTAGTTATTTGGTAATGCATTTCGTGGCACTATTTTGACAGTCAAAGATTAAGGTACAATATTATTTTATTGCTTTTATTGGAGACTCGCGAGATCTCAGGTCGGGGCGAACCACTAGAACTGTAGGTGAAGTTATTTGGTAATGCATTTCGTGGCACTATTTTGACAGTCAAAGATTAAGCTACAATATTATTTTATTGCTTTTATTGAGACTCGCGAGATCTCAGGTCGGGGCGAACCACTAGAACTGTAGGTGAAGTTATTTGGTAATGCATTTCGTGGCACTATTTTGACAGTCAAAGATTAAGCTACAATATTATTTTATTGCTTTTATTGGAGACTCGCGAGATCTCAGGTCGGGGCGAACCACTAGAACTGTAGGTGAAGTTATTTGGTAATGAATTTCGTGGCACTATTTTGACAGTCAAAGATTAAGGTACAATATTATTTTATTGCTTTTATTGGAGACTCGCGAGATCTCAGGTCGGGGCGAACCACTAGAACTGTAGGTGTAGTTATTTGGTAATGCATTTCGTGGCACTATTTTGACAGTCAAAGATTAAGGTACAATATTATTTTATTGCTTTTATTGGAGACTCGCGAGATCTCAGGTCGGGGCGAACCACTAGAACTGTAGGTGAAGTTATTTGGTAATGCATTTCGTGGCACTATTTTGACATTCAAAGATTAAGCTACAATATTATTTTATTGCTTTTATTGAGACTCGCGAGATCTCAGGTCGGGGCGAACCACTAGAACTGTAGGTGAAGTTATTTGGTAATGCATTTCGTGGCACTATTTTGACAGTCAAAGATTAAGCTACAATATTATTTTATTGCTTTTATTGGAGACTCGCGAGATCTCAGGTCGGGGCGAACCACTAGAACTGTAGGTGAAGTTATTTGGTAATGAATTTCGTGGCACTATTTTGACAGTCAAAGATTAAGGTACAATATTATTTTATTGCTTTTATTGGAGACTCGCGAGATCTCAGGTCGGGGCGAACCACTAGAACTGTAGGTGTAGTTATTTGGTAATGCATTTCGTGGCACTATTTTGACAGTCAAAGATTAAGCTACAATATTATTTTATTAATTTTATTGGAGACTCGCGAGATCTCAGGTCGGGGCGAACCACTAGAACTGTAGGTGTAGTTATTTGGTAATGCATTTCGTGGCACTATTTTGACAGTCAAAGATTAAGGTACAATATTATTTTATTGCTTTTATGTGAGACTCGCGAGATCTCAGGTCGGGGTGAACCACTAGATCTGTAGGTGTAATTATTTGGTAATGCATTTCGTGGCACTATTTTGACAGTCAAAGATTAAGGTACAATATTATTTTATTGCTTTTATTGGAGACTCGCGAGATCTCATGTCGGGGCGAACCACTAGAACTGTAGGTGAAGTTTTTTGGTAATGCATTTCGTGGCACTATTTTGACAGTCAAAGATTAAGCTACAATATTATTTTATTGCTTTTATTGGAGACTCGCGAGATCTCAGGTCGGGGCGAACCACTAGAACTGTAGGTGTAGTTATTTGGTAATGCATTTCGTGGCACTATTTTGACAGTCAAAGATTAAGGTACAATATTATTTTATTGCTTTTATTGGAGACTCGCGAGATCTCATATCGGGGCGAACCACTAGAACTGTAGGTAAAGTTATTTGGTAATGCATTTCGTGGCACTATTTTGACAGTCAAAGATTAAGCTACAATATTATTTTATTGCTTTTATTGGAGACTCGCGAGATCTCAGGTCGGGGCGAACCACTAGAACTGTAGGTGTAGTTATTTGGTAATGCATTTCGTGGCACTATTTTGACAGTCAAAGATTAAGGTACAATATTATTTTATTGCTTTTATTGGAGACTCGCGAGATCTCAGGTCGGGGCGAACCACTAGAACTGTAGGTGAAGCTATTTGGTAATGCATTTCGTGGCACTATTATGACAGTCAAAGATTAAGCTACAATATTATTTTATTGCTTTTATTGGAGACTCGCGAGATCTCAGGTCGGGGCGAACCACTAGAACTGTAGGTGAAGTTATTTGGTAATGAATTTCGTGGCACTATTTTGACAGTCAAAGATTAAGGTACAATATTATTTTATTGCTTTTATTGGAGACTCGCGAGATCTCAGGTCGGGGCGAACCACTAGAACTGTAGGTGTAGTTATTTGGTAATGCATTTCGTGGCACTATTTTGACAGTCAAAGATTAAGGTACAATATTATTTTATTGCTTTTATTGGAGATTCGCGAGATCTCAGGTCGGGGCGAACCACTAGAACTGTAGGTGTAGTTATTTGTTAATGCATTTCGTGGCACTATTTTGACAGTCAAAGATTAAGGTACAATGTTATTTTATTGCTTTTATGGGAGACTCGCGAGATCTCAGGTCGGGGCGAACCACTAGAACTGTAGGTGTAGTTATTTGGTAATGCATTTCGTGGCACTATTTTGACAGTCAAAGATTAAGGTACAATATTATTTTATTGCTTTTATGGGAGACTCGCGAGATCTCAGTTCGGGGCGAACCACTAGAACTGTAGGTGAAGTTATTTGGTAATGCATTTCGTGGCACTGTTTTGACCGTCAAATATTAAGCTACAATATTATTTTATTGCTTTTATTGGAGACTCGCGAGATCTCAGGTCGGGGCGAACCACTAGAACTGTAGGTGAAGTTATTTGGTAATGCATTTCGTGGCACTATTTTGACAGTCAAAGATTAAGCTACAATATTATTTTATTGCTTTTATTGGAGACTCGCGAGATCTCAGGCCGGGGCGAACCACTAGAACTGTAGGTGAAGTTATTTGGTAATGCATTTCGTGGCACTATTTTGACAGTCAAAGATTAAGCTACAATATTATTTTATTGCTTTTATTGGAGACTCGCGAGATCTCAGGTCGGGGCGAACCACTAGAACTGTAGGTGAAGTTATTTGGTAATGCATTTCGTGGCACTATTTTGACAGTCAAAGATTAAGGTACAATATTATTTTATTGCTTTTATTGGAGACTCGCGAGATCTCAGGTCGGGGCGAACCACTAGAACTGTAGGTGTAGTTATTTGGTAATGCATTTCGTGGCACTATTTTGACAGTCAAAGATTAAGCTACAATATTATTTTATTAATTTTATTGGAGACTCGCGAGATCTCAGGTCGGGGCGAACCACTAGAACTGTAGGTGTAGTTATTTGGTAATGCATTTCGTGGCACTATTTTGACAGTCAAAGATTAAGGTACAATATTATTTTATTGCTTTTATGTGAGACTCGCGAGATCTCAGGTCGGGGTGAACCACTAGATCTGTAGGTGTAATTATTTGGTAATGCATTTCGTGGCACTATTTTGACAATCAAAGATTAAGGTACAATATTATTTTATTGCTTTTATTGGAGACTCGCGAGATCTCATGTCGGGGCGAACCACTAGAACTGTAGGTGAAGTTTTTTGGTAATGCATTTCGTGGCACTATTTTGACAGTCAAAGATTAAGCTACAATATTATTTTATTGCTTTTATTGGAGACTCGCGAGATCTCAGGTCGGGGCGAACCACTAGAACTGTAGGTGTAGTTATTTGGTAATGCATTTCGTGGCACTATTTTGACAGTCAAAGATTAAGGTACAATATTATTTTATTGCTTTTATGTGAGACTCGCGAGATCTCAGGTCGGGGCGAACCACTAGAACTGTAGGTGTAGTTATTTGGTAATGCATTTCGTGGCACTATTTTGACAGTCAAAGATTAAGGTACAATATTATTTTATTGCTTTTATTGGAGACTCGCGAGATCTCATGTCGGGGCGAACCACTAGAACTGTAGGTGAAGTTATTTGGTAATGCATTTCGTGGCACTATTTTGACAGTCAAAGATTAAGCTACAATATTATTTTATTGCTTTTATTGGAGACTCGCGAGATCTCAGGTCGGGGCGAACCACTAGAACTGTAGGTGTAGTTATTTGGTAATGCATTTCGTGGCACTATTTTGACAGTCAAAGATTAAGGTACAATATTATTTTATTGCTTTTATTTGAGACTCGCGAGATCTCAGGTCGGGGCGAACCACTAGAACTGTAGGTGTAGTTATTTGGTAATGCATTTCGTGGCACTATTTTGACAGTCAAAGATTAAGGTACAATATTATTTTATTGCTTTTATGTGAGACTCGCGAGATCTCAGGTCGGGGCGAACCACTAGAACTGTAGGTGTAGTTATTTGGTAATGCATTTCGTGGCACTATTTTAACAGTCAAAGATTAAGGTACAATATTATTTTATTGCTTTTATTGGAGACCTGCGAGATCTCAGGTCGGGGCGAACCACTAGAACTGTAGGTGAAGTTATTTGGTAATGCATTTCGTGGCACTATTTTGACAGTCAAAGATTAAGCTACAATATTATTTTATTGCTTTTATTGGAGACTCGCGAGATCTCAGGTCGGGGTGAACCACTAGAACTGTAGGTGTAGTTATTTGGTAATGCATTTCGTGGCACTATTTTGACAGTCAAAGATTAAGGTACAATATTATTTTATTGCTTTTATTGGAGACTCGCGAGATCTCAGGTCGGGGCGAACCACTAGAACTGTAGGTGTAGTTATTTGGTAATGCATTTCGTGGCACTATTTTGACAGTCAAAGATTAAGGTACAATATTATTTTATTGCTTTTATGTGAGACTCGCGAGATCTCAGGTCGGGGCGAACCACTAGAACTGTAGGTGTAGTTATTTGGTAATGCATTTCGTGGCACTATTTTGACAGTCAAAGATTAAGGTACAATATTATTTTATTGCTTTTATGGGAGACTCGCGAGATCTCAGGTCGGGGCGAACCACCAGAACTGTAGGTGTAGTTATTTGGTAATGCATTTCGTGGCACTATTTTGACAGTCAAAGATTAAGGTACAATATTATTTTATTGCTTTTATTGGAGACTCGCGAGATCTCAGGTCGGGGCGAACCACTAGAACTGTAGGTGAAGCTATTTGGTAATGCATTTCGTGGCACTATTATGACAGTCAAAGATTAAGCTACAATATTATTTTATTGCTTTTATTGGAGACTCGCGAGATCTCAGGTCGGGGCGAACCACTAGAACTGTAGGTGAAGTTATTTGGTAATGAATTTCGTGGCACTATTTTGACAGTCAAAGATTAAGGTACAATATTATTTTATTGCTTTTATTGGAGACTCGCGAGATCTCAGGTCGGGGCGAACCACTAGAACTGTAGGTGTAGTTATTTGGTAATGCATTTCGTGGCACTATTTTGACAGTCAAAGATTAAGGTACAATATTATTTTATTGCTTTTATTGGAGATTCGCGAGATCTCAGGTCGGGGCGAACCACTAGAACTGTAGGTGTAGTTATTTGTTAATGCATTTCGTGGCACTATTTTGACAGTCAAAGATTAAGGTACAATGTTATTTTATTGCTTTTATGGGAGACTCGCGAGATCTCAGGTCGGGGCGAACCACTAGAACTGTAGGTGTAGTTATTTGGTAATGCATTTCGTGGCACTATTTTGACAGTCAAAGATTAAGGTACAATATTATTTTATTGCTTTTATGGGAGACTCGCGAGATCTCAGTTCGGGGCGAACCACTAGAACTGTAGGTGAAGTTATTTGGTAATGCATTTCGTGGCACTGTTTTGACCGTCAAATATTAAGCTACAATATTATTTTATTGCTTTTATTGGAGACTCGCGAGATCTCAGGTCGGGGCGAACCACTAGAACTGTAGGTGAAGTTATTTGGTAATGCATTTTGTGGCACTATTTTGACAGTCAAAGATTAAGCTACAATATTATTTTATTGCTTTTATTGGAGACTCGCGAGATCTCAGGCCGGGGCGAACCACTAGAACTGTAGGTGAAGTTATTTGGTAATGCATTTCGTGGCACTATTTTGACAGTCAAAGATTAAGCTACAATATTATTTTATTGCTTTTATTGGAGACTCGCGAGATCTCAGGTCGGGGCGAACCACTAGAACTGTAGGTGAAGTTATTTGGTAATGCATTTCGTGGCACTATTTTGACAGTCAAAGATTAAGGTACAATATTATTTTATTGCTTTTATTGGAGACTCGCGAGATCTCAGGTCGGGGCGAACCACTAGAACTGTAGGTGTAGTTATTTGGTAATGCATTTCGTGGCACTATTTTGACAGTCAAAGATTAAGCTACAATATTATTTTATTAATTTTATTGGAGACTCGCGAGATCTCAGGTCGGGGCGAACCACTAGAACTGTAGGTGTAGTTATTTGGTAATGCATTTCGTGGCACTATTTTGACAGTCAAAGATTAAGGTACAATATTATTTTATTGCTTTTATGTGAGACTCGCGAGATCTCAGGTCGGGGTGAACCACTAGATCTGTAGGTGTAATTATTTGGTAATGCATTTCGTGGCACTATTTTGACAATCAAAGATTAAGGTACAATATTATTTTATTGCTTTTATTGGAGACTCGCGAGATCTCATGTCGGGGCGAACCACTAGAACTGTAGGTGAAGTTTTTTGGTAATGCATTTCGTGGCACTATTTTGACAGTCAAAGATTAAGCTACAATATTATTTTATTGCTTTTATTGGAGACTCGCGAGATCTCAGGTCGGGGCGAACCACTAGAACTGTAGGTGTAGTTATTTGGTAATGCATTTCGTGGCACTATTTTGACAGTCAAAGATTAAGGTACAATATTATTTTATTGCTTTTATGTGAGACTCGCGAGATCTCAGGTCGGGGCGAACCACTAGAACTGTAGGTGTAGTTATTTGGTAATGCATTTCGTGGCACTATTTTGACAGTCAAAGATTAAGGTACAATATTATTTTATTGCTTTTATTGGAGACTCGCGAGATCTCATGTCGGGGCGAACCACTAGAACTGTAGGTGAAGTTATTTGGTAATGCATTTCGTGGCACTATTTTGACAGTCAAAGATTAAGCTACAATATTATTTTATTGCTTTTATTGGAGACTCGCGAGATCTCAGGTCGGGGCGAACCACTAGAACTGTAGGTGTAGTTATTTGGTAATGCATTTCGTGGCACTATTTTGACAGTCAAAGATTAAGGTACAATATTATTTTATTGCTTTTATGTGAGACTCGCGAGATCTCAGGTCGGGGCGAACCACTAGAACTGTAGGTGTAGTTATTTGGTAATGCATTTCGTGGCACTATTTTGACAGTCAAAGATTAAGGTACAATATTATTTTATTGCTTTTATGTGAGACTCGCGAGATCTCAGGTCGGGGCGAACCACTAGAACTGTAGGTGTAGTTATTTGGTAATGCATTTCGTGGCACTATTTTAACAGTCAAAGATTAAGGTACAATATTATTTTATTGCTTTTATTGGAGACCTGCGAGATCTCAGGTCGGGGCGAACCACTAGAACTGTAGGTGAAGTTATTTGGTAATGCATTTCGTGGCACTATTTTGACAGTCAAAGATTAAGCTACAATATTATTTTATTGCTTTTATTGGAGACTCGCGAGATCTCAGGTCGGGGTGAACCACTAGAACTGTAGGTGTAGTTATTTGGTAATGCATTTCGTGGCACTATTTTGACAGTCAAAGATTAAGGTACAATATTATTTTATTGCTTTTATTGGAGACTCGCGAGATCTCAGGTCGGGGCGAACCACTAGAACTGTAGGTGTAGTTATTTGGTAATGCATTTCGTGGCACTATTTTGACAGTCAAAGATTAAGGTACAATATTATTTTATTGCTTTTATGTGAGACTCGCGAGATCTCAGGTCGGGGCGAACCACTAGAACTGTAGGTGTAGTTATTTGGTAATGCATTTCGTGGCACTATTTTGACAGTCAAAGATTAAGGTACAATATTATTTTATTGCTTTTATGGGAGACTCGCGAGATCTCAGGTCGGGGCGAACCACCAGAACTGTAGGTGTAGTTATTTGGTAATGCATTTTGTGGCACTATTTTGACAGTCAAAGATTAAGGTACAATATTATTTTATTGCTTTTATGTGAGACTCGCGAGATCTCAGGTCGGGGCGAACCACTAGAACTGTAGGTGTAGTTATTTGGTAATGCATTTCGCGGCACTATTTTGACAGTCAAAGATTAAGGTACAATATTATTTTATTGCTTTTATGTGAGACTCGCGAGATCTCAGGTCGGGGCGAACCACTAGAACTGTAGGTGTAGTTATTTGGTAATGCATTTCGTGGCACTATTTTGACAGTCAAAGATTAAGGTACAATATTATTTTATTGCTTTTATTGGAGACTCGCGAGATCTCAGTTCGGGGCGAACCACTAGAACTGTAGGTGAAGTTATTTGGTAATGCATTTCGTGGCACTATTTTGACAGTCAAAGATTAAGGTACAATATTATTTTATTGCTTTTATTGGAGACCTGCGAGATCTCAGGTCGGGGCGAACCACTAGAACTGTAGGTGAAGTTATTTGGTAATGCATTTCGTGGCACTATTTTGACAGTCAAAGATTAAGCTACAATATTATTTTATTGCTTTTATTGGAGACTCGCGAGATCTCAGGTCGGGGTGAACCACTAGAACTGTAGGTGTAGTTATTTGGTAATGCATTTCGTGGCACTATTTTGACAGTCAAAGATTAAGGTACAATATTATTTTATTGCTTTTATGTGAGACTCGCGAGATCTCAGGTCGGGGCGAACCACTAGAACTGTAGGTGTAGTTATTTGGTAATGCATTTCGTGGCACTATTTTGACAGTCAAAGATTAAGGTACAATATTATTTTATTGCTTTTATGGGAGACTCGCGAGATCTCAGGTCGGGGCGAACCACTAGAACTGTAGGTGTAGTTATTTGGTAATGCATTTCGTGGCACTATTTTGACAGTCAAAGATTAAGGTACAATATTATTTTATTGCTTTTATGGGAGACTCGCGAGATCTCAGGTCGGGGCGAACCACTAGAACTGTAGGTGTAGTTATTTGGAAATGCATTTCGTGGCACTATTTTGACAGTCAAAGATTAAGCTACAATATTATTTTATTGCTTTTATTGGAGACTCGCGAGATCTCAGGTTGGGGCGAACCACTAGAACTGTAGGTGTAGTTATTTGGTAATGCATTTCGTGGCACTATTTTTACAGTCAAAGATTAAGGTACAATATTATTTTATTGCTTTTATTGGAGACTCGCGAGATCTCAGGTCTGGGCGAACCACTAGAACTGTAGGTGAAGTTATTTGGTAATGCATTTCGTGGCACTTTTTTGACAGTCAAAGATTAAGCTACAATATTATTTTATTGCTTTTATTGGAGACTCGCGAGATCTCAGGTCGGGGCGAACCACTAGAACTGTAGGTGAAGTTATTTGGTAATGAATTTCGTGGCACTATTTTGACAGTCAAAGATTAAGGTACAATATTATTTTATTGCTTTTATTGGAGATTCGCGAGATCTCAGGTCGGGGCGAACCACTAGAACTGTAGGTGTAGTTATTTGGTAATGCATTTCGTGGCACTATTTTGACAGTCAAAGATTAAGGTACAATGTTATTTTATTGCTTTTATGGGAGACTCGCGAGATCTCAGGTCGGGGCGAACCACTAGAACTGTAGGTGTAGTTATTTGGTAATGCATTTCGTGGCACTATTTTGACAGTCAAAGATTAAGGTACAATATTATTTTATTGCTTTTATGGGAGACTCGCGAGATTTCAGTTCGGGGCGAACCACTAGAACTGTAGGTGAAGTTATTTGGTAATGCATTTCGTGGCACTGTTTTGACCGTCAAATATTAAGCTACAATATTATTTTATTGCTTTTATTGGAGACTCGCGAGATCTCAGGTCGGGGCGAACCACTAGAACTGTAGGTGAAGTTATTTGGTAATGCATTTCGTGGCACTATTTTGACAGTCAAAGATTAAGCTACAATATTATTTTATTGCTTTTATTGGAGACTCGCGAGATCTCAGGCCGGGGCGAACCACTAGAACTGTAGGTGAAGTTATTTGGTAATGCATTTCGTGGCACTATTTTGACAGTCAAAGATTAAGCTACAATATTATTTTATTGCTTTTATTGGAGACTCGCGAGATCTCAGGTCGGGGCGAACCACTAGAACTGTAGGTGAAGTTATTTGGTAATGCATTTCGTGGCACTATTTTGACAGTCAAAGATTAAGGTACAATATTATTTTATTGCTTTTATTGGAGACTCGCGAGATCTCAGGTCGGGGCGAACCACTAGAACTGTAGGTGTAGTTATTTGGTAATGCATTTCGTGGCACTATTTTGACAGTCAAAGATTAAGCTACAATATTATTTTATTGCTTTTATTGGAGACTCGCGAGATCTCAGGTCGGGGCGAACCACTAGAACTGTAGGTGTAGTTATTTGGTAATGCATTTCGTGGCACTATTTTGACAGTCAAAGATTAAGGTACAATATTATTTTATTGCTTTTATGTGAGACTCCCGAGATCTCAGGTCGGGGTGAACCACTAGATCTGTAGGTGTAGTTATTTGGTAATGCATTTCGTGGCACTATTTTGACAGTCAAAGATTAAGGTACAATATTATTTTATTGCTTTTATTGGAGACTCGCGAGATCTCATGTCGGGGCGAACCACTAGAACTGTAGGTGAAGTTATTTGGTAATGCATTTCGTGGCACTATTTTGACAGTCAAAGATTAAGCTACAATATTATTTTATTGCTTTTATTGGAGACTCGCGAGATCTCAGGTCGGGGCGAACCACTAGAACTGTAGGTGTAGTTATTTGGTAATGCATTTCGTGGCACTATTTTGGCAGTCAAAGATTAAGGTACAATATTATTTTATTGCTTTTATGTGAGTCTCGCGAGTTCTCAGGTCGGGGCGAACCACTAGAACTGTAGGTGTAGTTATTTGGTAATGCATTTCGTGGCACTATTTTGACAGTCAAAGATTAAGGTACAATATTATTTTATTGCTTTTATGTGAGACTCGCGAGATCTCAGGTCGGGGCGAACCACTAGAACTGTAGGTGTAGTTATTTGGTAATGCATTTCGTGGCACTATTTTAACAGTCAAAGATTAAGGTACAATATTATTTTATTGCTTTTATTGGAGACCTGCGAGATCTCAGGTCGGGGCGAACCACTAGAACTGTAGGTGAAGTTATTTGGTAATGCATTTCGTGGCACTATTTTGACAGTCAAAGATTAAGCTACAATATTATTTTATTGCTTTTATTGGAGACTCGCGAGATCTCAGGTCGGGGTGAACCACTAGAACTGTAGGTGTAGTTATTTGGTAATGCATTTCGTGGCACTATTTTGACAGTCAAAGATTAAGGTACAATATTATTTTATTGCTTTTATTGGAGACTCGCGAGATCTCAGGTCGGGGCGAACCACTAGAACTGTAGGTGTAGTTATTTGGTAATGCATTTCGTGGCACTATTTTGACAGTCAAAGATTAAGGTACAATATTATTTTATTGCTTTTATGTGAGACTCGCGAGATCTCAGGTCGGGGCGAACCACTAGAACTGTAGGTGTAGTTATTTGGTAATGCATTTCGTGGCACTATTTTGACAGTCAAAGATTAAGGTACAATATTATTTTATTGCTTTTATTGGAGACTCGCGAGATCTCAGGTCGGGGCGAACCACCAGAACTGTAGGTGTAGTTATTTGGTAATGCATTTCGTGGCACTATTTTGACAGTCAAAGATTAAGGTACAATATTATTTTATTGCTTTTATGTGAGACTCGCGAGATCTCAGGTCGGGGCGAACCACTAGAACTGTAGGTGTAGTTATTTGGTAATGCATTTCGTGGCACTATTTTGACAGTCAAAGATTAAGGTACAATATTATTTTATTGCTTTTATGTGAGACTCGCGAGATCTCAGGTCGGGGCGAACCACTAGAACTGTAGGTGTAGTTATTTGGTAATGCATTTCGTGGCACTATTTTGACAGTCAAAGATTAAGGTACAATATTATTTTATTGCTTTTATTGGAGACTCGCGAGATCTCAGTTCGGGGCGAACCACTAGAACTGTAGGTGAAGTTATTTGGTAATGCATTTCGTGGCACTATTTTGACAGTCAAAGATTAAGGTACAATATTATTTTATTGCTTTTATTGGAGACCTGCGAGATCTCAGGTCGGGGCGAACCACTAGAACTGTAGGTGAAGTTATTTGGTAATGCATTTCGTGGCACTATTTTGACAGTCAAAGATTAAGCTACAATATTATTTTATTGCTTTTATTGGAGACTCGCGAGATCTCAGGTCGGGGTGAACCACTAGAACTGTAGGTGTAGTTATTTGGTAATGCATTTCGTGGCACTATTTTGACAGTCAAAGATTAAGGTACAATATTATTTTATTGCTTTTATTGGAGACTCGCGAGATCTCAGGTCGGGGCGAACCACTAGAACTGTAGGTGTAGTTATTTGGTAATGCATTTCGTGGCACTATTTTGACAGTCAAAGATTAAGGTACAATATTATTTTATTGCTTTTATGTGAGACTCGCGAGATCTCAGGTCGGGGCGAACCACTAGAACTGTAGGTGTAGTTATTTGGTTATGCATTTCGTGGCACTATTTTGACAGTCAAAGATTAAGGTACAATATTATTTTATTGCTTTTATGGGAGACTCGCGAGATCTCAGGTCGGGGCGAACCACCAGAACTGTAGGTGTAGTTATTTGGTAATGCATTTCGTGGCACTATTTTGACAGTCAAAGATTAAGGTACAATATTATTTTATTGCTTTTATTGGAGACTCGCGAGATCTCAAGTCGGGGCGAACCACTAGAACTGTAGGTGAAGTTATTTGGTAATGCATTTCGTGGCACTATTTTGGCAGTCAAAGATTAAGGTACAATATTATTTTATTGCTTTTATGGGAGACTCGCGAGATGTCAGGTCGGGGCGAACCACTAGTCTACTATTACTGTAGAAGTGTACATTTTTCGTTTATTCTCTGTTACACAACTGTTTGTTTTGAAAAGGTCTTCATTCATCTACGTATTATAGCTAAACACAGTTTAGTACAAGAATATTTTATGTAATCGTATAATAACTCAGCAGGCAGCGCCTTTATACGTTTTTGAAAAAAAAATACCTTTTGTAGACACCCTTGACCTGTGTCTACGTCTGTAAAAACACGTAGGCACAGCTAGACTAGTATACTTCAGCTTTTTCCACAGCATTATGTCGGTATACTGCGGTGGGGGAGTGCTGCAGAAGAGGGCTGTTTGAGCAATTTATAAACAGAGAATCATTACGCAATAAGTTTAAAGAAATAAATATTATGATTTTCTCTTGTCAATACATTTATGAAAATCTGATGTATGTTCACAATAATATTAATTTGTTTAAGAAAATTAGCGATAATCATAATTTTAATACCAGGAATATAGATAAACTCGCTTTCCCCTTGGAGACTCCATATAGTAAGTAAATCGTTTAAAGGGCAAGGTGTACACACGACTACACATCAAGCTATAATTTTCCAGTATAAGCTGACCTCCCATTGTGTAGGCTTTTCGTAGAATGAAAGGTCATCTTATACTGGAATAGTTTGCTTGATGTGTAGCGGTGTGTACGCTCTTATAATAAACTCCCAAGAGTGATGTACAAAAATTGTCAATTAACAAATTTAAATACGTATAAAAAAGCCAACTATAAAATATCGGATTATATAGATGATAGAGAAGCTTGGGATTGAAATTGCTCCAACTCGTTTAAAAATGTTACAATTTAGACGTAATTTCTTTTCTTAATTTTATGTATTTTAAAAGGAAAACAGGTAAAACGATCAACCAGCCTTGTTTCATGCCTTTCTTTCCTGGCTTGGTTACGAAGGAACAGGCAGTAAAATTGACGTTTCAAAGTGATTTTAATGAATAATAGGATTTTAATTATTTTTTAAAAGCCTCATCAAGAACGGTTGCACGGATCGTGATGATTTATATACCAAAAAACTGTGCAGAAATACTGCCGCCGTTTTTCAAAATGTCAAAAATAGTGATTCAATACAAGCTGAGATATTATTATTGCCTATTGTTGAGGCTGCTAACTTCTGGCAAAACGGCAGTGAGTTTTAAAACATGAAGTATACAAAAAAACTGAGCCGAAAATAGTGCCTAATATAAAAACTGAGCCGAAAATAGTGCCTAATATAAAAAAACTGAGCCTAAAATAGTGCCTAATATAAAAAAACTGAGCCGAAAATAGTGCCTGATATAAAAACTGAGTCGAAAATAGTGCCTGATATAAAAACTGAGTCGAAAATAGTGCCTGATATAAAAACTAAGCCGAAAATAGTGCCTAATATAAAAAAACTGAGCCGAAAATAGTGCCTGATATAAAAACTGAGCCGAAAATAGTGCCTAATATAAAAAAACTGAGCCGAAAATAGTGCCTAATATAAAAAAACTGAGCCGAAATTAGTGCCTAATATAAAAAAACTGGGCCGAAAATAGTGCCTAATATAAGAAAACTGAGCCGAAAATAGTGCCTAATATAAATAAACAACTAGCTGTTGCTAACGATTTCGTACGCGTTACACTATTAAATGTGTAGGTAACCTAGAAATAAAGCTATACTCGCCGTTGCAACTTTACTTGACACCCTATTTTTATCCCACGGGAACTGATTTATGGGATAAAAGGTAGCATATGTGGTAATCCAGGTTATATTCTACGTAGGTATATACAAAATTTTATCGAAATCGTTCCAGCCGTTACGACGTGATTGAGTAACCAAAAAACAAATGACGACCTCCGTGGTACAGTGTGCGAATAGCCGGCTGAGACACAGGAGGTAGCGGGTTCGATTCCTGTCGCGGAACAAATGTTTGTATAATCTACAGATATTTGTTTCGGGTCTGGATGTTTTACTATATATTATAAGTATGTATTTACAAAAAAAAGTATATAAGTATTATATTAGTTGAAAGAACCCAGAGAGCGGTGCTTAAGGTATTATCTTTTCTCACTATGCCAAGTACCCTGGGTCCGACAACTCTTTATTCTGCAGACTGTACTTCGGAAACACTCTCAACTTTATTATGATCCTGAGTTGACTAATTCTAAACGAAGATCGGACAAGGTTTGTGTGATCGAACATCACCGCGCAGCTTTAGCTAGTCGCCACTTCCACTATATAAGTCCATCACTGTACAACAGATTAAATCAATCGCTTAACTATTTTCCATTACCATACTACAAATCTAAGTTTAAATGTTTAGAATGGCTGATATCCTTAACTTACGATGACTCTGAAAATCTTCTGCTTTTTGCTGAAAATGTAGTATGGGGTGTGTTTGGCGAATGTGTGTTATTCGCCAAACTCACCCCATTCTACATTTTTCACACACTAACACACCCCTCCAGGAACTGCGGTTGGAAGCGACCTGCATCCAACGCCGACCTGCGGTTCTTACCAAGTCGTCTGCCCATCTTGTGGGTGGACGTCCTACGCTGCGCTTGCCGGTCCGTGGCCTCCACTCGAGAACCTTTCGGCCCCATCGGCCATCTGTTCTGCGCGCTATATGGCCTGCCCATTGCCACTTCAACGTGCTAATCCGTCGGGCTATGTCGGTGACTTGAGTTCTCCTACGTATCTCCTCATTTCTGATTCGATCCCGTAGAGAAACCCCGAGCATAGCCCTCTCCATAGCTCGTTGAGCGACTCTGAGCTTATTCATAAGGCCAATAGTGAAGGACCACGTCGGCGTTGGATGCAGGTCGCTTCCAACCGCAGTTCCTGGAGATCAATGAGGGAGGCCTTTGTCCAGCAGTGGACGTCCTACGGCTGATATGATGATGATGGTGATGATGAACACACCCCTACATTCTTACACACTTCTCTTTATTCTAAAAAGTTAACTCATTATTTGTTAAGGTTTATGGAGGTGGGCGTTGGTGCCTGCGACACAGTATTTTACTCCTGCGGGTATCACCATTTACATTATGATTTTGCACACTGTTTTATGTACCAAATAAAGATATTTGATTTTTTGATGTGATTTGAGTTATATGGTTCCTATATTACAAGTTCTGCTTAGTTTGGGGCTAGATAGCGCTGTGTGAAATGTTCAACCATATTTATTTATTCATAAAAAAATAAACAAACATTCAAACTTTCACGTTTATGATCTTAGATATGTTTTGTTAATATTGAATAGAATGGAACTTAAAACTTGATGGATACTTATCTTATTTCGGTATTTCGGAATCCTAAAATCACCCCCAACTTTTACGTTTTTACTAAAACGATCAGCAATAAATCCAAATAAAACTTCCTCAAGTCGAGGCTTTCGCTATTATTACGATTGATTGATGTGATCGAGTTATATTCGCGAAGTGCTTCCAGATTCTATGTCAAATGTCAGTTGAGAGCTTCTTGCTGAAAGGTTACAAGTATATCAGATTTGTGTGGAATTTATAGGTACTAGTTGACAGTGCACAGTGGTTGAATTACGACTGATTCATAAATAGGTTATGGCCCCTCTACACGACGGGCCATCATACTAGCCCAGTAAGATGGGCCAGCGTGTGGAGGGCGCAGTTGTATCGGATGGCTTACGGCGCGGCGGGATTGCAATGGGATGGCCACGGTGTCGGTTTTTCGTCCGTGTGGGTGTGGTAGTGGGCCAGCGATGGCAGTACGCGGCTTCACGTGGCCCATTCCACAGTGCGTGCTCAATCTGCAGATATGTGTTCAGGGTGTACTGGGTATTTTCTATGTATAATGAAAAATATCCATCTATGTAATGTATTATGTTTGACAACCTCTGTGGCGCAGTGGGCGAATAGCCGGCTGAGACGCAGAGGGTTCGATTCCCGCTGCGGAATAAATGTTTGCATGATCTACACATATTTGTTCCGGGTCTGGGTATTTTTCTATACATTATAAGTATGTATTTACAAAAAAAAAGTATATAAGTATTCTATCAGTTATCTGGTTCCCATAGTACAAGCTTTGCTTAGATGGGCTAGATGGCGTTGTGTGAAATGTCCAGCATTATTTATTTTATTTATTTATTAAGTATATCAGTTATCTAGTAGCAATATTAAGAAATATTGGTAAGTGGTGTATAGATAGATTGTCGCAGCGACTAATGCCTCCACGTCCATCTTGGAAAACGACTTATCACAACTGAATATCGCCGTCGTGTAGTCGCGTTTCAACCATCGCATGGTCATCTCGCTGTTCCAGCCCTGGGCCATCATGTAGAGGAGCCATTCGATGTGAAACATCTATTGGCGCGCCTCGGCTGTAAAACTCGTATGCCGTGACGCTCTTTCACGCCGTAATGCCCCCTCTACGCTACCGCTTCCGTAATATATACGTGAAGAGAAAACTTTGTACCCCTTTTGAAGCTTAATGCGCGCACGGATGAGTGTGTCATTTGGGCCACCTAAAGTTTAAATGGAGAAGGAAGGGCGAAAGCTAAAATAAAGCTAAAAAGAATAGAAATTCGGCCGAATTTCGAGCACTGTGCGGGCAACTAGTACTTACAGATTGATATAAAATCATGTAAAGGGATCATTTCTGACTAGTTTGTTTACTTAAATATAGATTTTATCTAAACACACGACGTGTGCTAATAATTTCTATCAACTTGGGCAAATCGGCATTGTATGTATGTATGTTTGTTTGTCCGAGGACATCTTTCAAAGTGTTGATCCGATCATCGTGAAATTTGATACGTAGGTAGGTAGTGATGGCACAGTTTTGGTGTGATTAAATAAGCTAAAAAATGTGGGGGGTGTTGCTGAGATATTTGGGTTCAAGAGGCGTAAAAAAACGGAAAATGAGACTGTTAGGTGAAATGGAACGTCAAATGAAAGGTTTTCTTTAGTACATTATGACTCCGTTTTTATTTTTAGTAAAGTTTTTGTAGTTTTTGAGTTATTCGCCATAATAAAAACTGAACTATGACGAAATTCACAGAGTATACCCGTGGCTGTGCTGTAATTTGGTATGCGTGTAGCTTTAGTGTCACAAATGTAGGCAAAAGTCTGAAATCGAGAATAACTATAATTTGTACCCCAAAAAAGATTAACCAATAGCATGAACTCCCGGTACCTGTAATTTGAATAGAACTGTAGGTCAAGTAATTTGGTAATTTATTTCGGGGTGTTATTTTGATAGTCTAAGATTACTAATAATATATTTTTGTTTTTATAGGAGACTCGCGAGATCTCAGTTCGAGGCGAACCACTAGTTAATGTTTTAATTTTTATCTTTGTATTTAAAAGGGGGTAACCAAGTAGCGCTGCTTTCTGTACATGCGTGCGATAAAGATAACTCTTCTTAAGTAATTGGTAAAAAAGATTTTCTCAATATTACATTAAAAAGTCGTAGCGGGCTTGCTACGAAACGATGAAAATTATGCGTACCGTAACGAATTCGATTCAGTCTTGCTACGGCGTAGAAGGCGCTACGCGATGGGCGGTCCTTCCAAATTACCATTGAATGTTAAATAAGCTTAGTTGGGTTACTTAGTGCTTGATATAGCTTAAACGCGGCTTTATTGTATCAGGCTAATGCCAGTCAGTATACATACAAAGCTCGGTGAAAATCTTAGGAAGTTGACATATAGTACAGTCATTTGGTAGTTTTACCTGGAAATTTTTCCGGGATTTTGATATGCTTTTTCCGAATTTCGACTTTACCATCTTGTATTTTTGCCGCTCCCCCTGCCATATTGGAAAAATGGCGACTAAAAGCAGTTTTTTGACAATACTTCCTTGCAGATTTATTTTACGATAAAAACAGTTATATACAAAATGAAACTAGAGACAATTAACAACCTACAATTTATGTACCAAAAAGTTCTCTTTTCATAAAGTCAATAGTTTTGGCGTACAAGCGCCGCAAAGTGTATTCCAACACGCGTTTTGGCCAAAAACTTATTTCCACACCACCTTGAGGGAGAGTCAGCAGCGCGTTTTTTAATGTGCTACCTATCCCCAAAGGTCGAATCGACATGCAATTGAATATCCTGAAATTAAGCATATTCTCCTTCGCTTCGCTGTTCTTGATGAACCAGGAGTTGCGAATTCACTGTCTGTAGTGCCAATCGAAACATCATACATCGGAATTCCATCTACATCATCTGCGATGGGAGTATCAGTTTCATCGCAATCCTCTTCCTTCTTGATTTGATCATATGTTTGCTCAATAATAGTTTTATTGTATTAAATATTAATTATTTATACTATATACTTAATTCATACCTAATGCTAGATATTTCACACAGTGCTATTTAGCCTCAAGCTAAGCAAACTTGCATGCCCTATTGAAACCACATAACTAATAGAATAAATAAATATTATTTTTAGGGTTCCGTGCCTAAAACGGTATAAAGGGACACTTATAAGATCACTCTCTTGTCCGTCCGTCTGTCCGTCTGTCTGTCCGTGTGTCACCACCGATTTTCTCAGGAACGGGTGGACCTAGCCAGTTGTAATTCAAACCAGATATAGTCTATAGTCCCTATTAGGTGTTTCAAAAACAATGTCACGGAAAAACAAGTCAACACGATAAAAACAATTTTAGGGCAAATTTAGGTTTTCGTGAAAACTTCTAAATACCAAAATTTACCTGTTTAATTTACATTTATTTTCAATTTGTTTAATTTTTCGTAATTTTGCAAAAAGCAAGGTTTTACAGCACAAATAAAGGAAAAATTCCAAAAAATAAAAATAATGGAAAATTAAAGGGTGTCCCCATACATACATACATACATACATAGTTGACGCCAATTAGATAGTCCTCTGGGTTGTATAGGCGCTCATACAATTTAGAGGACTAGCGTAATCGGCAACAACCTCAAATGAGGTAAATAAATAAAATTGTGCTATTGAACAAAATAAACATTTATTTGAGGCTCCGTTACAATATACATGATTTTTTTGTCGTTTTTATACGGAACCCTTCGTGCGCGAGTCCGACTCGCACTTGGCCGGTTTCGTTTGGAAATTTCACACTTTTAATAGTGAAACTAGACCTGGAACAAATAACTGTAGATCATGCAAACATTTTATCTAGGACGGTGTTCCCATTTACAAACTCCTCCTGCTTCTCAGCGACATTGATAAAACATAAAGCTATATTTTCCATCTGAATATTTTCCTAAGCGTTATGAGTAGCGATTTGTAGACATTGGAAGCATTAGTCGAACGCGGCTGGAGTCGGTACCGCTTTTATGGCTTCTGTCATGTTCCTCTATCGATTGTATTCAGGCGATGTTTTGGTTTTGCACTGTCGTGTGCCTTATCGAGCTTACTCAGAGGGTTTGAGCCTCCGTCGCAAAAGGAGTGTTTTAAGCAAAAAAGAGTGTGATTTAGACCAGTGTTCCGCAAACTTTTTGTGTTCAAGATACACCTACGAAATCGGGCAATTTCAGAGATACCTACACCATAAATAAAAAATCAGATTTGAATCATATAATTATCGTTTATTCATAAGTTTTAATCAATTTAGAAACTTACACTTAATTGTAAGCATACGTTGTATTTAGTGCTATACATGAGCTTGTTTTATTGAGCAAAGGCGATCCAAATTTAGAGTAATCTTCGACTTGCGTCGGACTGCATTTCCGTCCGCCTAATTTTATAAGATTTTGTTTTTTACCGCGGCACACCGATTATTGAGCACGGTACACCAGTGTGCCGCGGCACACACTTTGCGGAACACTGCTTTAGACCACACGATTGAAGTAAAACTACTTTTTCAAAATTTTAATTTATAAAATTGTTCAATTACAAAATTGTCCACATGTCTGTAGGTCGATCAGTCTATGTTCTTCTGGACAGACGCAAATCGCACTCGCACATTAACGTTTAAAAATATAGGAAACGTAACTCGCTCTCTTTTTATATTCACTAACTTATATCTCCCTCTCAACTTCCGTTCGCACTTTTCACCAGCTTACTCCCCAAGGCAAGCGTGCGTAAAGAAATTTTACTTCAAAAATAAAATGAGTTTATAGACACATTATCCAAATTAATTATTACTTACAAGAACAACCTGCAATGTTTAGCCTCCCATAGTAATATCGTATAATGTGATAAGGTTGTCAGAAAAAATACATACGATATTATTAAATGTTAAATAACACGGTATGACAAGCGATTAATGTGAGTTTATAACCGGCTCAATATAATTTGGTAAGACGACATTTTAAAACCGTCTCAGGAATTCTCGGATTTGTATGTAAATTATAGAATAGCAATTAGTATTTTCTATACGTATTATAACGCCCAAGGCTGTTACAGAATAAGTAATACTCGGCCTCTCGAAGTTATACCTACTGTGCCACAGAATAAGTAATACTACGTGTGGTATATACTTACAACTACGTTTTTATCTACAGTTACACAGATTAAAAAATACTAGTCATGTGGAAATACCTACACAGTACTAGTTGCCAGTGGAAACTTTGAGAACGTTCCAGAAACGTGTAGTAACTGCGTGCGGTATAAATAGGGCGTAGAGACGCCCGAGGAATTGGTCTGGATTTGGCGATACGTGCGAATATTTCGGTGAATTAGTGTGTTGTGATTACTTGTGATTAAGATCGTGTATTTATCATTTCAGTGTTGAATAAAAGTGTTATTTTGATTAGATTGATTTTCATTATTTTATCCCGAACCCTCAGCTCGTAACAGTATATGGGTGGGTATGGGTGTTGTCACTAGCGATACATTTTAACTTAGATTTACAGCGTGTATGTTTTTTTCGAGTGTTTCTGTGGTCAGCAATAAAGAGAATAATAAATTAATCAATCTGAATTCTGGCTCTGAAATCAGAAAAACATTCCAACTGTCTATTGGCGACCTTATGATAACTACACACGGGCAATTTTACAGGCAGTTGCCTGATGACAATGTGGAGCAATAAAATAGACTTATGGCTCTAAGGGCGACTTACGCAATTGTAAGATTTACGAGTAGTTTGGGGATCGTTGTGTAAGCCGAGCTAAGGCGTAGGAGATTTCCTTGTGAAAGGACTCGCCCGGGGAATTACTACCACCATACCTATTTTTCCCGCCAAGCAGCATTGCAGTGTATGGTTATGTCAGTGAAATTATAGGTACATGAAGTTTCACAGATGCATGCCTTAAGTTGATGTACAAAAGGCAGTGCATCGTAGGCCACGTTTCTATGGTGCGTTACCTGCGAGGCTGTACTTTGTTATAGGCGATGATTACGTACCACTTAACATCAGGTCATATGCTTGACCCAGGTTAAAAAAAAGCTAGAATAGAATTGGGGGGCAATCGCGCTAATTTTGAACGATAATACCAAAGTAAAACCAAGGCTGTATTCCGAATCACGCTAAAAACGATATCATCGCGCTAGCAAGCGTTCCGAGTCACCGTGAGCGTGACAACGATGTCCTGTATTTCGTCATAGATGACTTCATACCATCCACAATTTTGCGCTAACAACGTAAACCGATATCACTGTGAGCCTCTCTGTCAAAAGTAACGTGACAGCTGGTTGGTTGGTTGCTTGTGAGTAATAGTGTTCTGTGGTTGGTTGGTTTTAATGTTGTTATGAAACTATAAAAACACTGACTTGCAGCGCGTTAATGAGCGTTCCGAATCCTTAACGGCACTCAACTGTCATCAGCGCGATAACTGGATCGGTACGCAAAATAACTACGTGAACGCTAGCAGCGATTATGTCATGATTCGGAATGCAGGGCAAAACAAAAACACGTGACATCAGTCAAACCAACGTGAGTTCCAACGTTAGACACGTTAAATTAGTGCGATTGCCCAACTGGTATTACTGTTGTAATTCAGTTTGTAATAAGGTAAGTTTTGTAATTATTATTTCCCAGATTCTAATTCTAATTCTATGGTGGGTGGGAATAAGATCTGCATTGACGTTCCCGCATTGGGGTGTATTATACATTAGTCCCCTTCTAACCTGTCCTCAACCATACTAACGCCTTGAAGTAACGGAGCAGGATTTTGGGTTGCTGGGTGCAGCTTTCCAAGATACCCGTGGATGTTGTTGTGGTGTTAGCGGATGAGGATTCGATGAGCTCCTGCAGACCCGTCCTCAGCCTGATATCGCTCGTGGCCGTACAGTGAAGCATCACGTGCTCCACCGTCTCTTCTTCCTGAAGACATGCGCGACAAAGCCCACTGTCCGCGGCTTAGGTCTTTAAGAGGTGATGGTTAAGTTCGCAGTGTCCTGTGATGATTCCAACATTAATTTTTAACAGGGTATTTGTTGTTTTCGATTTTTTTCAGGGAACATGGAATGCAGAGCCGACTGTAAGCAAGCAAAGACAGCTTGCTTACAGTCGGCTCTGCATTCCAAGACTTTATGTTGCTCCTTTTCGGAGTTCATCCTGTCTTATTTTGATTTCCGCCGTTGGCGGATAGGAGAGGTTGTTATCATTTGTGTTTGGTGTAAACTTGGCTCCTTCCCTTGCTAGGGAGTCTGCCTTATTGTTCTCTGGACAGGAGCTGTGAGTTTTTGTCCATCTGATGATAACACTGTGGTTTTCGGCCAATTTTTGGAAAGCACTATGGCACCCAGATCAGATCAGGCTTCGCAGATTGTATTCTATCGAATTTTACCTAAAACTGAATTCTTAGAATGTTGGGTTCCGCTGATTTTGGACATGTAGCGACTTCACAGCGTGTGTTCATTTAAATTTTTGTCAGTCAAACAAACATAACATGAGATATCTTGTTGCAATTTGTTGATCTATAATTACGATTTTTTGTTTGGAGTGAAGAGCAATTAAATCGCCCGTGTGTAACTATACGTCTACGAAACAGATTGAATGCCCAGAATTTTCCGGGTTTCAATATGAGACGTGACTGTATTTCTGATGAGGTGAATATTACCAGGCCCAGATGAAAGGGACCAAACTAGCTATTTTACTTGTTTGAATATCTAATAAAAGTTTGGCATTTTGGACTTACTTTTATTGTAATATTGTAGCTATATTACATTACTCATGCAACATTACAAAGTTTGTATTGAAGGCAACATTTAGTAATTACTGATTTTAACGGGTATTATCGCGTATGCACCTTTTTATTTGTTAACCCGACGTTTCATATTGCAACAGCCGTTTTTTTATTGATGATAGCCAAGCACTTGACCACTACCTCTCCTGATGGTAAGTGATGGCGTGAAAGAAGATGGAGCACGCTTGGATTTTGAAGCTTGGCAGGTTGGAGTAGTGCGCTAGTCTCATTCTTACTTGACCAGTCTTGTTTTATGAGATGAGGTTACGGCTCAATCTCATGGTTCATCTAAACTGATATTCCGCGGGCATTACCCACAAGCTAAGGTAAGGTGGTATTGCCCCTACTCCTTCTTTTTTTAATTTTTTTTTATACTACTTACATGGCAAACGAGCATGCAGTCCACCAGATGTTAAGTGGCTACTGCGGTCCATGGATATCCACATAGAATTCAAAACAATGTATTATGTTGTAATGATCTCTATGTGGATACGTTGTCAAACTATAGGACTTAGCTGTTATGCCTATGTGCCAGTAATTACAGGAACATACCATTACCATCTAACCAGAACACAGCAGCACAAGTACTGCTATTTGGCGGCAGATAAAGGTAAGGCAGTGGTGCCCACTTCCTCGAGTTCGTTCACAAAAGCTCTACCACCAGTGAAAAGTTCTTCATATTTAAATATTAATCTTTTGAATTTTAAATTCTTTAAAATTCAAAATCTTTAGAGTTAGTGTTTATATTCGTAAAAGGTTCCCATGATATAGGCCCCGAGCCTAGTGTGGAGCCATTGGCAAATAACCGACCACTATTAGAAACTTTACATTAATGCGCCCTGGTACGTAAGAAATGATGACCTGCACCGGGACCTTAACGTAGAGCTCCTCAACTAAATTATTAAAAAATAATGCAGAAGCTCATGAGCATAGATTTAATCACCATGTAAAGTTGAGGCTATCCAGCTCCTCGGCAACACAACCATAGTGAGAAGAATCAAGAGAACTAAGCCTTATGGGTTAGTGTAGTGTAAGTTAATAATAGTGTGTGTGTGTAGTGAAAGTGTTAGTGCTACCAATAAAGAACACATGAACAAAATGTCTTCCCCTTAACTAGAGACAGTAAGAAAAGTGCTATTGGGTATCAATAAAGAACACATGAACAAAGTGTCTTCTCCTTAACTAGAGACAGTAAGAAAAGTGCTATTGGAGATCAATAAAGAACACACAAACAAAGTGTCTTCCCCTTAACTAGAGACAGTAAGAAAAGTGCTATTGGGCATCAATAAAGAACACATGAACAAAGTGTCTTCCCCTTAACTAGAGACAGTAAGAAAAGTGCTATTGGAGACCAATAAAGAACCCATAAACAAAGTGTCTTCTCCTTAACTAGAAACAGTAATAAAAGTGCAATTGAGCATCAATAAAGAACACATGAACAAAGTGTCTTCCTCTTAACTAAAGACAGTAAGCAAAGTGCTATTGGACACCAATAAAGAACACATGAACAAAGTGTCTTCCTCTTAACTAAAGACAGTAAGAAAAGTGATATTGGACACCAATAAAGAACACATGAACAAAGTGTTTTCCCGTTAACTAGAGACAGTAATAAAAGTGCAATTGGGCATCAATAAAGAACACATGAACAAAGTGTCTTCCTCTTAACTAAAGACAGTAAGCAAAGTGCTATTAGAGACCAATAAAGAACATATGAACAAAGTGTCTTCCCCTTAACTAGAGACATTAAGAAAAGTGCTATTAGAGACCAATAAAGAACACATGATCAAAGTGTCTTCCCCTTAACTAGAGACAGTAAGAAAAGTACTAATAGAGACCAATAAAGAACACATGAACAAAGTGTCTTCCCCTTAATTAGAGACAGTAAGAAAAGTGCTATTAGAGACCAATAAAGAACATATGAACAAAGTGTCTTCCCCTTAACTAGAGACATTAAGAAAAGTGCTATTAGAGACCAATAAAAACACATGAACAAAGTGTCTTCCCCTTAACTAGAGACAGTAAGAAAAGTGCTATTAGAGACCAATAAAGAACACATGAACAAAGTGTCTTCCCCTTAACTAGAGACAGTAAGAAAAGTGCTATTGGGCATCAATAAAGAACACATGAACAAAGTGTCTTCCCCTTAACTAGAGACAGTAAGAAAAGTGCTATTGGAGACCAATAAAGAACCCATAAACAAAGTGTCTTCTCCTTAACTAGAAACAGTAATAAAAGTGCAATTGAGCATCAATAAAGAACACATGAACAAAGTGTCTTCCTCTTAACTAAAGACAGTAAGCAAAGTGCTATTGGACACCAATAAAGAACACATGAACAAAGTGTCTTCCTCTTAACTAAAGACAGTAACAAAAGTGATATTGGACACCAATAAAGAACACATGAACAAAGTGTTTTCCCGTTAACTAGAGACAGTAAGAAAAGTGCTATTAGAGACCAATAAAGAACACATGAAAAAAGTGTCTTCCTCTTAACTAAAGACAGTAAGCAAAGTGCTATTGGAGACCAATAAAGAACCCATAAACAAAGTGTCTTCTCCTTAACTAGGAACAGTAATAAAAGTGAAATTGGGCATTAATAAAGAACACATGAACAAAGTGTCTTCCTCTTAACTAAAGACAGTAAGCAAAGTGCTATTGGACACCAATAAAGAACACATGAACAAAGTGTCTTCCCCTTAACTAGAGACAGTAAAAAAGTGCTATTGGAGACCAATAAAGAACCCATAAACAAAATGTCTTCTCCTTAACTAGAAACAGTAATAAAAGTGCAATTGGGCATCAATAAAGAACACATGAACAAAGTGTCTTCCTCTTAACTAAAGACAGTAAGCAAAGTGCTGTTGGACACCAATAAAGAACACATGAACAAAGTGGTTTCCCCTTAACTAGAGACAGTAAGAAAAGTGCTATTGGAGACCAATAAAGAACACATAAACAAATAGTCTTCCCCTTAACTAGAGATAGTTAGAAAAGTGCACATTCTGAGTTTATGTTATACTGAAAAGCAAGGTTAAAATTTAATTACACATTAGCCTATACATGGCTATATTGTAATAATATTACTAGGGTATATATAAAATTGTACACTGGGATTTACATTCTCAAAAAAAATAAAAACTTATTGTATTTTAAATGTGTTCGGTTTTAATTGTATTTGTGTTTTGTTTAAATAAATAAATTGAAATTTCTACCTGCATTTCTGTAACCATTTCACAATAAGCTCTACTAAAGTCAACTTACCTAACTTCTGCCATTTAATATGCCAGTTTACTTACCAAAAAATCAAAGATTATTTTTCTCAATTTCTAGATTGGCGCGGCTCCAAACCTTTGTTAAGCTCCGTACCCACATTCGATATTATTCAATAGTTTTACTCTAAAACGAATAAAAATCAGCGTGTGAACCGCAAAGCCCACAA
The DNA here is from genome assembly GCA_918857605.2 of Philereme vetulata. Lineage (NCBI taxonomy): Eukaryota > Metazoa > Arthropoda > Insecta > Lepidoptera > Geometridae > Philereme > Philereme vetulata. Next base: position 393,707 of record OU975452.1, on the reverse strand, counting down.
CTCGAAGGCTCGCGTTGAGCTGGCTCGATAGAATTAAATAAATGTAATTTCCTTCGCACCTACTCGAAGCGAGTTTTCGAGCTTGACTCTGGGCGTTGTCGAGCGATTCGCGCGTCAGTCCGCCATTGTTGAGCGTAGTTAAAATACGTGTTTATGTAGAAATGGATTTAAGAGTGTATTGAGGAATTATATAAACTTATTTAGACATTGCGAATGTTTAAGGAACGTCAAGTCAAAAGATAATTAATTATGATTTGCGAGACTTCCTCAATGCAGCCGCTGTCTCGTTTGTTGAACAGACATCTTTGGGCTCGAACGGTTCGGTGAATACTGAACGTCGCGCCGCTCGATAAGATTAATGCTGAATGTGTGTACGTAGAGAGAGCCCAAACCGTAGATATTTCTCGACGTGTTTGCTCGTTAGAGTAAGATCGTATGTGAGTACCCAGTAATAATGCTTCTTTCTTACTTAAGATTAGCCGTCACCTTGAAAACTTCATAATACGTAACGGATTAAAAAAACTAGTGTACAACAATACTAGCCATTAGACCTACCCGTGTTTTCATTTAATGTCGTACGTAACATTACACACTGTATAATATAATTCACTGTAATATTATATATATTGTGAATAAACAGAGCCATACGTTATCTATTCATAAGCAACTATAATTCCGAACAGATTGTGTAGGTTTCACGGAAAATCAAAACTACGTGAAAAAAACAAGTGTGCTTTAGAGCACACGACTCAAGTAAAACTTCTTTTTCAAAATATTAATATATAATTGTTCAATTACAAAATTGTCCACACGTCTGTAGGTCGATCAGTCTATGTTCATTCTGGACAGACGCAAGTCGCACTCGCACATTAACATTTGAAAATACACGAAACGTAACTCTCTCTCTCTCTTTCTATCTTCACTAACTTATATCTCCTTAAAAAAAACGAAAAGTGCTAACTTCCGTTAGCACTTTTCGTAACGCATTCACCAGCTTACTCTCCAAGTCAAGCGTGCGCAAAGAAGTTTTACTTCAAACGTCTTTACTGTGATGTTAAGTAAAATATTCCATTAAAAGCGAGATGGAAAAAAGTTAAGCAATAAATGTTACAATTCATCTTGTTACTCGTTAAACCTTTTAAGTATAAAACGGCAAAGTCAAAATGAAAGGAGGCTTTTCGAGTTTTTATACAGGTAACAGAATGAAAAGGTCGTTTGCTTTACTTCTTAAGGCCATAAAATTCTGCCATTTCGTCCTGTACTCATAATCCTCGTAACGTTAACTTCAGTGAGCAATCTTTCACGTCACAATCTATGGCAGGGGTCGGCAACCTTTTGAGTCGGAAGAGTCGTTACAATTTACAAAACTTTAAAGTTTTGAAAGAGCTAATAGTTAGTACTTGCGCAAATAAAGTTTTTGACGTGATAACGTCTTATAAATCGATGAAAGCTCGCAAGAAAAAGTGTCACGTTCCGCCTGAGCCGAGCGTGCAAGCGAGAGCGTGGAACAAGTGATAGAGAGGAACGATCGGCCTAATCGTTCGGCTTGTGACGCATCCATCCTCTCTTCCACTCGTTATCACGTAAAAGTATCGTCCATAAATCGACTTTACAGACAACCATTTTTTTTTGATAAAAACTAACTATTTATGCAAAAGAAAAATATGTACTTATTCATATATAAGTAGTGTTTTTTCACAACAATTCAATAATCACTTATTATTTAAGTAATAAAATAAAATAATTAAACATTCACTTACAACACTAACTTGTAATTCAATAACAAACAATTGAACAAACAAATTCAATGGGAGCGATGGCTTTGCACGATTACTCAAGTAGAAAATTTAAACTTTAGTTAACAATGTAATTTGTACCTTACAATAAAAAAAACATTTAATTTTTTTATAAAATAATAACCTATTTTGAGGATTCCGTACCCAAGTGTCAAACGGGACCCTAGTACTAAGACTTCGCTATCTGTCTGTCTGTCACCAGGCTGTATCTCATTAACTGTGATAGTTAGACAGTTGAAATGTTTACAGATGATGTATTTATGTTGCCGCTATAACAACAAATACTAAAAACAGAATAAAATAGATATTAAAGAGGGGTCCCATACAACAAACGTGATTTTTTTGCCCGTTTTAGCTCGATATTGATAACGGCAACAGTTGGACGCTTGAAATATTCACAGAATATTTAGTTATATATTAACTTTAAAAATAAAAAGTTAAATTAAAAGAAATATTTAAGGGGAGCTTCCATACATCAAAGGTGACTTTTCTGCCATTTTTATAGATAATGGTTTGAAACCCTTCGTGCGCGAATCCGACTCGCATTTAGCGGGTTTTTTTATTGATGATAGCCAAGCGCTTTACTACTACCTCACCTGGTGTAGTGATGGTGTGATTGAAGATGGAGCACGCTTGCCTAGAAAGAACCTATTCACTCTGGACTCCGAAATGACTCCGAGACTAAACTGGTTCGGAAAAACATACGCTCAAAGTGAGTTCCAAAAGTTGAAGCAAATCGTTCGGTACGGCAAGGTGGTATGCCGGCCAGGTATGGGTGATACTTCTCGGTACGTTTGCTTGTCCGGTGGTGGAAGGGGGAAGAAGGGATAAGGTCATGATAGTCTTGCGCACATTCACCTAAATTAATCTTGTAAAAAACTGAAAATATATGCGTAGCTCGCGAGCCGCAGGTTGCCAAACCCTGGTCTATAGTCATCAGTTTTATGCGAAACATTTTACACAGATCTAGCCCCAAATTAAACAGAGCTATGAAAGATACTTGTATCCTTTTTCTACGTCGTAATACATACTTATAATTATAGAATATCTGAACATCTGTCCCATGAAAGTGTCATTCCTTTAAATTTCATAAACACGAAAGAGTTTCGACCGGATGTTATGTAGCTGAAAATAGACTTCGCCATAGATTTCCAGAGCGACCAGCGATCTCCCAAAAATCTTTATTAGGTCGTACTTCCAACCAGTAGGCGTCCTCCTACACTGAAAAAACCAAATAGGTTAATTCCATAATGTCGATTCCATTTAAGTTGCGTTAACTTAATATTATGTTTAAACATCTAATAAAGTACATATATTTCTACAAAAAAAAAAATACTAACCTATATTGTCCCACTGCTGGGCAAAAGTCTCCCCTGCATCCATCATGGTCCACAGCCAAATTTGAGCAATCTAGTTTGAATGCATCTAGGTCGTCTCCCCATCTACTATTCAAATAAAATTGTTAAAAATGAACAAGTTAAAGAAACCGCTACAAGAGGTTAGTTATTACTTACAACACAACATTTGTCCTATATTCCAATCTAACTAAGTCTAACTGATCATTTAATAAAGCCAACATAACGAAGTAGAGTCAACAAAATAACTAAGTTATATATATATATATATATATATATAATCAGGTCAAATTTACCTTTATAGTTAAACTATTTTTATTTTGTTAATTCAACAAGTCATGTCGGTAGGTGCTATATCTAAAATATAGGTTGAAAAATGGTTAAACCAACCTATTCGGTTTTTCAGTGTACGCTGCGTTTACTAGTGCGTGCTCTCCACTTTAGAACCTCTCTGCCTAATAACAAGCGAAATTACACTTTGTAAAATGATTGCTCTCAATATGCTGCATATATTCGGTTGGTCATACCCCAGTTTGTCAGTGAACATTGAAAATTCCGGAAATTTTCCGCTGCCCACTGTATGGTGTTAAATTCTTTCCTTATAACTTTGTGCTTTCACGGAATATACCAAGCTGCTAATGTGTGAAGTTAGCCGTGCGCTGTGTTATTGGATTCCAGACCTTTGTGAGCGTTAGACAGAACGAAATGCCTTTTATACCTGTTTTTGCCAATAAAAGTCAAGGCTGTTTTTATCAGTAAAGAAATGATAAAAAAGTTATCGAGTTTTAATTGTATTTAGAGGTAGAAACAATTATTTTTCTGTGGACAGAGCTTTTGCTAAACAATGCGATGTTGTGACGACGGCAAATACAATCAAATCTAGTCACAAATAAACTAATATCATAAATTATAATGACAATATATCTTTAAAATATAGAAACAGTTTATTCATCTAAAGACTGTTGCAAACGCTTGATAAGGAGTTATATATAGCTTAACGCCTCACCTGGTGGAAGTGTCCCCAAGACACTGGCTGTATTGCCCCGCTGAATTGCAATGCTCATGCGTTGACCCAGATATGCGCCAGCTTTCGAATCATACGTTGCCTCGACCGGAGCTCTTCGAGATTTGAAAATTGTTTTTTGGCATCTGCCCAGAAATAATTTTTAAAATGCGAAAGGCGCCGGTACCTCATGGACCCTTCTCGACCTCCAAATAGCTCAAATACGTAAGCTTTGTCGATCGATCGACGATCTAGTTAAATTTATGTTTCTAATCTAATTTCTTGTCTGACTACCCGTCTATGCAAAGACTGACGTAATTAAAAGGCGTTGCTGCATCAATAGGATCGAGTGAAGCGAGATCTCCAAATCAACTTGGACAAATTAGCGTTGTATGTATATATGTATGTTGTTGTTTGTCCGAGGATAACGTGAAATTTAATACATAGTGATGGCACAATTTTGGTGTGACTAAATGAGCTAAAAATGTTGGGGGGTTGTTGAAATATTGGGGTTCAAGAGGGGTAAAAAAAAATAGACTATTAGGTCAAGTGGGGCGACAAATGAAAGGTCTTCATTAGTACATTGACTACGTTTTTATTTTTAGTAAAATCTTTGTAGTTTTTGAGTTATTAGCCATAATAAAATCTGAACTTTGATGAAATTCACAGGGTACACCAGTGACCCCACAGTGCTGTAATTTGGTATGCGTGTAGCTTAAGTGACACAAATATAGGAAGAAGTCTGAAATGTAGAATGACTGCAATTTGTACCCCAAAAAAGTATCCAATTTACATGAACTCCCGTTACCTGTAATTTGAATGAAACTTTAGGTAAAGTGTATTGGATAAGCGTTTTGTGGGACTATTTTCATGGTCAAAGATTAAAAATATTATTTTTTTTGTTTTTATGGGAGACTCGCGAGATCTCGGTTCGGGACGAACCACTAGTAGGTAATGCTAATTGTACTAAATAATTCGATCAAAAGATGTTCATAAAGTAGAGGCTTCTTCAATTAAAAAGCAGAATATTATTTAGAATAGTCCTTTAGTGAACTGGAAAGATAGGACATATCTTTTTTAAATACTAATTATACTAGTAGTTTGGCCGACCTGAAACCTCGCGAGTCTCACAACAAAACAAAAAATCTCATAATCTTTGACTAATAAAATACTGCCGCGAAATGCATAGCAAATAACCTGACCTAAAGTATCATTCAAATTACAGCGGGGTTTCATCTAAATTGGTTACTCTTTTCTAGGGTACAAATGGCAGTTATTCTGGATTTCAGATTTTTCTCTATATTTGTGTTACTAAAGCTACACAAATACCAAATTTCAGCACTGTGGGATCACTGGTGTACCCTGTCAAATCCATCAGTACAGTTTTTATTATGCCTAATAACTCAAAAACTAAAAGGGTTAAACTAAAAATAAAAACGGGATTGAAACGTAGTATTTTTTATTTTTTACCCCTCTTGAACCCTAATATCTCAACCCCCCCCCCCCCCCCCCCCCCCCCCCCCCCTCCACGTTTAGTCAGCTCATTTAGTCGCACCAGGATTGTGCCATCGCTACCAAGTTGATTTGGAGATCTCGCTTAGCTCTATCAATACAATCACGTATGCACAGTTGTTTGCTCCCACGGAAAACTATCAGGTGAGCGGGCGCGCGGGGGTGAAGGAGCTGTCAGTATTTGTGCGTAAGCAGTCTGTTATATGTACTAACGGAATCTAATGAGTAAAATGGTCTCATTTATAATGGTACATTATGTTATATTATATATTTGTGTATAGAATTGCAAAAGGGCTGAAGCTATAACTTTGCGAAAATTTAATTTGACTTATTCAAAAGGTATTTTATTATTCAAACCAAATCAAATATTGACATTCGACAGTATCGTTAATGAATCATCTGTACCTAGTGGATAAACCACCCATTCGCACACACCGTTTCGGTTCTATGTTCTTGATGCGTACAGATTACGTATTTAACACTTTACTGGCGTCTGTTTTTCCTAAAGAATATAATCCGGGCCTCTTATATAGGTTTCATCTAGATCTCCGTGCTTTATCTTGACCACATCATCGCTTACCATCAGGTGAGATTGTGGCCTAACGAAGATCTTCCCATAAAAAAAGCCATGGTCCCTGTGCGGTCAGCGTGGGTGCAAGATGCCAGTTACTTTGTGTTTAAGGGGCGTTCTGTGAAAATCAAGAAAATTCGCTAGACGTTAGAACTTGGGAGTAGATACGTCAATGCAATATTTGACGTAAATGCAACCGCAGTGAGTCTAATTACGAGAGTACAGTGTTCTTTGGAGTTAATTTATTCGCAATCCTTTGACGAGCTCTCTTGGTCATTTAGCAGTCGGTTAGCGTTACTCTGTCATTCGCTATAATTCCATTCAGGTTTAGTAATTGTTTAAGCGGTGCTGAGGACTTTTCATTTGCATCAGAAATAGGTTGACTCTAGAGCTTTATTTCAGCTTTGGGTTAATGTTTTTGCGTTTCATTTGTTTTTTGAGCTTTACACAGACAGTTCATGAAAGTAGATTTTGTAGTGTTAGTTTCTTTAATGATGTTCATGGTTAGTCGTTTTGATAACAAGTACAATTAAATTCATTTTTTCAAACATGCATGGAAATATTTTCATTATTTTCGAAAAAAGAACACGCAAATTATCGAATTTACGGACAAAGAAAATCAAATCCATTGCAGGAGCGTTTTTTTAATTTGGAACATTACAACGCTCCAGCAATGTTGTATGAAACGGCGTGCTGGGGTTATTAAATACTCTTTGATTGAATCTGTTTTATCATTCTTGGCATACCAAAGTAAGTCTCTTTGCTTAGTACAAATTGCGTTGACGTGGCTGTATAGCCATAAATGCGGCTGCTTTCGGCACAGATGATAAATAGAAAATTGGCGGCAAAGCTGAAAGTTCGTCTTGATTTGTTATTTTACATACTTAATGATTATAAATTTAATACCTAATTAAAATGAGCTGCAACGGTTCAGAGAGTAAAATGAAGATTGATTGTACTCCACCAGATTTAAGATCAGAAGCCAAATTGGCAATGGAAAGCCTGCTTCCAGCGAAGTCAAAAAAAAATACATGAAAGTATATGACATATTGTAAGTGAACATTTTCTCCGAAACAGTATTTTTGGCGTATTTTAATGAGATTGCTAAAACTAAAAAGCCATCTACATTATGGGCAATTTATTCCATGCTGAAATGTACAGTTCAAGTAAAAAACGGCATTAACTTAAAAAATGATGGAAATTTAACTACTTTTCTTAAACGACAATCAACCGGATTCAAAAACAAAAAATCTAAAATTTTTACGGGCGAAAACATAAAGCAACACCCACCCACCTCAAAACAGTATATTCAGCCATCTACCACTACATCTAATGCCCACCTGCAAACCTCATCAGAAATTCAACAAACAAACATAAATGTACCGGGGAAATCAATAACATTTTCTTTTAGTAATTGCCCCAATATGACTAATGTAACTTTTAACATTAATTAAATTAAATGTATAATATAAAAAGTATGATTTATTTCCCTGCATTCTTTTGAGAAAAGCACTATACAGTGTTTTTTTAACTTAACGGATATAAAAGTCCGACAGGTGCAAGAACCATGTTCGAAATTCAAAATCGTTCTGAAATACGAAATGTTTTTGAATTGCTCATGAGAGCATGGAGTTCCTAAACTTCTTAATCGCTATAGTATTAATATTTCTTTATTGTGCAATTAGAATCTAAAAAAATGTTTGTCGAAGGAATTTTGTTTATCCTGTTGTATGAGAAAACTTTTTATCAAATTTGACTAACTTTCGCGGTTCAGATTTTTTTCAACCGGTACAATAAAATGATCCTTACAAAGGACTTCAGAGATAGGCATCAAAAAAAAATTTTACCAACTTGATTCATTTTAAGGCGCTACTCACACCTGGCCAAAAAAAAAATTAATGCCAAAATGTTTTTCTTTGAATACGAGCTGATGTTTTAAAAGAAACTACACCTTTATCTCCTCTGGTTATGGGTGCTGCCGTACTGTTACAGTTAAAAAAACACTGTGTATATGCCTCGGTGGAAATGGCAATTGCAGGTCGAGTATGAGTTTGAAGGCCGAGCCGTAGGCGAGGACTTCACTAATACGAGACAGACAACTATCTCACGGCCTTTGCAATAATGTATTATTTCTATAATTATTTGACACAGGATTGGTCCACATTAGCCCAAAATAGAGAAGACTGGAGAGAAGGAAGGGCGGCCTTTGCCCTGCAGTGGATCACTACAGGCTCTTAACAACAATAATAACCCCGCAGGGCACGCTTGTGGCAAGCGTTCGGTGCGTGGCGACACCGAGGAACCCCATTACTCCCTGGGGTTGACAGAAGCCCCTGACCCTTGGTTTGCCTTAGTTGGCCGGCCAAGAGTGGAGGCGCAAGAGCAGAACCTATCCTCCAAGTGTTAAAGGCATAAAGCCGGGAGTAGCGCTTAGTAAAACTGCAGCACACCTCTCAAAACACTTTAATCGCCCACACCAGCGTTGCTCCTTACGCTGCCTTCTATTGGCGGCACTTATGGGGGCCCATTTAGTGGACGGCTAGTCACCACCTGCCTCCATCATTCTTAATACATATTACTGGATCTCATTTCTCTGATAAACTATTTCATAATCATTACTCTAACAATAGCCCCAACTCCATCCATGTGATGCAATAGTACTTATCATCTGTCTCACCTCCATCTTGTCATTGAAAATGACAAGAACGTGATTTTTATATGAACTAAACAGTCGTCTTACTCGTTGGCTTCGGGCCCGGTAATGTCTTTGTAAAGGTCCAGGCCTATAACCTAAGTTAAGAAATAAATACATATACAATATATTTATTTTCATAAACAAGTGTACAATAAGGTCTTACAAACTAGTTCTCGTAATATCATTACTCAGAGTCGTGCCCGTTTTTGCAAGGCTTGAGTAGAGTTTGTGACGAGTTGCTTCCACGCGTATCTGTTTTCAGCTTGTCTCAATACTCTATTACACATCACTCTACAAAACCCAGCCAAATCGATTTTTTCTACAAGCCCAATATCAATAATCCTGTGTAAACAAAATTACACCTTCATTGTTTGCCATTCGCGGTCTGCAGTGTTTGCAGTCCACGACTTAACTAGATTCGTTTTGAATCGGAAGCACGTCACTGGTGCATTTGCACCGACACTCAATGGGGCAGAACCAATAGTGTTTTATTCATTGAAATCACAAGGATCATTTTGTGTTGACGAATGAATTACGCTTGTACGTTGCCTTGATTTGTATATTATGCAGGTACGTGAATTTAATCGCCAGACTAAGTGTATAGAAACGCATTTTAAATCTTTATGTATCAACAAGAAACAGATTTGGGGTTTCAGGCAGTGAAAGCGAAGTAAAATATAAGTTAATGATAATTTATATCGGTAACACATCTCACAACCTAGGGTAGGTACATCGACTCAGTGTTTAAGTTATATATTAAAACCTAGTTGTAAAATAAAAATAATCACCCAAACTGAGAGATGGCAGGCCTATGCCCCCTGCCCCCTGCCCCCTGCCGGAGTTACATTTGTACTGAAGAAGAATTAATTCTTGTTTTGTACTTACAAACTTATACAAAAAAAAAATAATCATCCACAGCCTGATTTTACCTATTTTTGGGTATATGCCTCCCCAAGTTTGTGCAATCCACCACGATCCTGCGCTAGTCTCACCCACTGACGGCCCTGCTGATGCTGGTCTTCCTACCCTTCTATACCCGCTCCTCGGCCACCATTCAGTCACTGTCCTGCTCCATCTGTCATCACCACGCCTAGCCAAGTGTCCCGCCCAAGACCATTTGAGCTCCATAACTCGAATCTCAACGTCATGTACCTTCGTTCGTCTACGGATCTCGACGTTTGGAACTCGATCTAACAGTCTGATGCCGAGCATGATACACTCCATGGCTCTCTCTGCAACTCTTAACCTGTGCACAGCCTCCTGCGTAAGCGTCCATGTCTCGGCACCGTAGATCATGGTGGGCAGAACACATTGGTTGAATAAGCGGGTCTTCACTGTGGAGTTTTATGCGACCTAAGGATAGTATTTTTCAAACTTTCGCGATCACTGTACATAATTATTGATTAAAACGGGTATTTATCGCGTATGTACCTTTTTTATTTGTTATCCCGACGTTTCGGCTGTGTTGCAACAGTCATGGTCTCGGGCTGACTGGAGTACTTGGAGCTACCGTCGGGAAGTGCGGGTAGCTGCAGCATCTACCCTCACTTGGTCTTCAGAATTAGAAATGTCCTCGTTCATATTACGACACACTACACTAACCGTATCTACGCACTGAGTCGACCGATTACGACGCGCACACCTAGCAATCAGAGCTGGCCCATGTTCAGGAGGTTCTAAAATCCAACGGATATGTAAATAGACGGCAGCCAAGACGCATAAACAGAGAAAAACCAACGGAGGTCTGTAGAAAGCCAACATTTTTGCCATACGTGAAAGGGGTGACGGATAAAATTGGAAATGTGTTGAAAGGGTTTTCAATCAAGTCGGTCTTCACTCCTCTCTCAAAGATGGCCAAGCATTTACGGACTCCAAAGGATGTTATACCTCTGCAGATGTTGCATGTGTTTATAAGATAGACTGTAGCTGTGGCCGCTCTTACATCGGGCAAACCAAACGTACCATTGCCGAGCGTGTCAAAGAGCATATCGCAGCTGTCAAAAATCGCCAGGTAAACAAGTCGGCGATAGCAGAGCATCTGGTAGACTCGGGACCGAATCATTGGATTGAACTTCATGATCCTAAGGTTCTCTCTAGTGAACGCCGTTATTACAAGAGAATAGTTCGTGAAGCGATTGAAATCAAGAAATTTCCACATTTCAATCGGGAAGATGGCTATAGACTCTCAGCGTCTTGGAACCCAGTGATTGCTAGGTGTGCGCGTCGTAATCGGTCGACTCATTGCGTAGATACGGTTAGTGTAGTGTGTCGTAATATGAACGAGGACATTTCTAATTCTGAAGACCAAGTGAGGGTAGATGCTGCAGCTACCCGCACTTACCGACGCGGACTTGGAGCTACTCCAAGTACTCCAGTCAGCCCGAGACCATGACTGTTGCAACACAGCCGAAACGTCGGGATAACAAATAAAAAAAGTACATACGCGATAAATACCCGTTTTAATCGACCTAAGGATGTCGTCTAACTTGTCGAATGCAGCCCATCCCAATTGGAACCTTTCTGAGATCTCCTTCTGCTGAATTATAATATATTTTTCAACACACTTGCTCGTAAAGTGAGCCTTATTACATCGTTCTTAGGGCCATAAACCGAACTATAACACACGCGTGCGTAATAATATAACACACTAGTGCATAATAGAATTATCCCTACAAAGTTAAGTTAGTACCTAACTGCAAATTATATGCGAGTAAACAGAGCATTTTCATTTTAACCGGGTAATACTGTTTTTATAACAACAAAGAGGTTTTATGCCGCTGAAAATCCTATTACCCCTAATTAAGACGAAAAAACATTTATTATTATCAAATTACTTATAATTCACAATAATTTGTTATAAAATACTTGAATTTTATCACATAATTTTGAAGTAGGCTGTATGGCTATATGTACCTATTCAATCAACTCACATTTGGCGCGTGCAAGAATAAAACTTGCACGCCATTTCCCATTTTTTTTGTTTGTATCGCATTTGTTGCTGTGTAGTAATTAATTGTAAAAATGTCAAGTTTTATTACAGAAGGTTAACAACTGATAGATTTAACCCCGCCAGAAGTACTAACTGCAGCGCAAAATGCAAATTAAACCTGCGAAATCTAGAGCAAAGTAGGTACTTACGCTGGCTCAATCCCTCCTACTTCCTATTCTGGATTATGCTGACGCCTGCTATCCGGATCTTACCGAGAAACACCTCGACAAACTAGAGCGCCTTCAGAATGTCTGTATTAGATTTATTTTTGGCCTGCGAAAATATGACCACGTCTCTGATTTTCGCAACAAGCTCAAGTGGTTACCCATTCGCTGCCGCAGGAATACGCATATTCTCTTTCTCTTGTACAGTATAATGTTTAACCCTTCTAGTCCTTCTTATCTCAGAGAGCGCTTTGAGTATCTTCATCAGTCAAATCCTCGAGACTTGCGCTCCTCTGAGATCTTGCAACTTAAAACTCCTGTACACTCTTCTAACTTTTATGATAAATCCTTCACTGTACAAGCTATCCGTCTATGGAACTCTCTTCTTCCATACATTAGAACTGCCAAATCTCTTCCCATCTTTAAAACAGTTCTATTTAAACATCTGTCTGCACTACAATGTTGATTTCTCATTTTCTCATCTATCGTTACGCTACTCCTGGTTTTTTATTTCACCCTTCTATTGTACACCTATACTCGTATGTATTTAGTTATAGTATTTTATATAATATACCTTTTTTATTATTAGTTTGGAATATTTATGAAAAAACATTATGCACCTTATTTATTTATTTATATATTTGTTTGTAATTATTTATTTTGCTTATGTAAATACACTGTTTATTCAATATTTAATTATTTTTATTAATAGCTACCGTCCTATAACGTTCTCGTGAAATCTAGTCCACCCAAAGGTTGTCTGGAAGAGATAGCTTTTAGCGATAAGACCGCCACTTGTATTTCTGCGTGTATTGTTATTTGTTTTTTATATTGTTTTTTATAATTTAAGTGTGATTTACAATAAAGCGTTTTCTATTTATCTATCTATCTACTTAGCTGCTCACGATAGGTTCATACAATGGAAAAGCAACGAAAACCTAGTCATTTTCTGAAAATGTGTTTTGGCGTATTTCTCTGCGCTAACTCTCCAATACATAGGTACAAACCCAGCTCCCTGTGGTGCATCTATTCCATGTTAAGAAGCATGGTTAAGCTCAAACATTGTGTTGTTATCAAAACGTACTGTAACCCACAACCATGTACATCTCGTAGCATGAGTTATTTGGTGCCTTCTCCTTCCAGTAATTTGTATGATTTACCTTTGTCGCCGACATTTACACAAGAAGTAAATGAAGATACTAAAGAAGTGGCAAATACCAATGTAAGACAGTTTGTCTTACATTGGTATTTGCCACTTGAAATCGCCATCAAATACAATCCAATTTCGCTTTGAAAATTGTACAGTCACCAATCATTTTAATAATTAAATGATTTATGCAATACATGTTTGTTTTTTCCTCGCAAGTGTGTTGAAAAAGTGCTTATGAAACTCGTAAGCAACTTGGTCACTAGACACTCGGCTGATTTACGCCCTCGACTACGGCTCGGGCTGCAAACCACAGCCTCGTATATAATGAGCAATTTAACTCACTTGTATCTTAATATAATATATATTTATAAGCGAGTAAATATAATATATAGGTATGTATAATAAGGAAGCGGAAGCACTTTGAAAAAGATGTTTGCGAATCATGCCGATTTGGGCAACAACCACGCGACTGAACTTAACTCGATCGACGTTGTTGATGTGTTATTCGCCTAAAATATTCAGTAAATTACATTCCACACGTACAGCATCTTCTTTCCGGCTACAAGCTACAACGGTTTTATGATAATATTCCTTTGTAGAAATGCGTAATGAGTAATAACAGGCTGAATTTTCATGAGCAGGTTCAGTTCGAAGAGACGCTCAAGGTTTTTCCTCTGAAAAATCTTGATAGAAGTAGCAAATGTAGAGCGCAGGTATAAAACATGTCGATTTGGTGGGGTGTCGAAATTGTCTAAAAAACAGTAAGATTTTTTTTAATATTGAGGCAGTTGGACGATAAACTCGGAAAAACAATTGTCCTACAAAATGGATGGTATGACTGGAGCATCCTACACTCCGAATATGTCCAAATACCGAGGAAATCAAAATTATTAATTACATGCTGGTTTATTGTATGCAGCTTAATAAATATTTGTACAATGAAATGACCACATAGCCCTACAAAATATGTAGTGGTACGGTTTTTCAGTCCTACCTACGTTTAGAAGTGGTCCATTCCACAGTAAGACTTTTTTCATTAGACTTTTCAATAAGACTTTTCATTTTTCATTTTCATATTCATGTTTTATATGTACACTGGGTTAAGAGGTTACTAAATACATGCCGTAAAATAACTGGGATAACCATATATAACAGTCACCTCAAAGTAAAGTCAATAGTTCAAAATGATTTATTCGACACGATACAGTAGATATAGATTGAGTATCAAAGAACAAATAAAATATTGGCAACTGCTCATAAGTTTTAGCACTGTGTTGAAATGCCAGCGCCCCCTTCTTAATCATATAAAGTAGTGTACCTAAGACTTGTTTTATAAACTTTATTACTAAGGTGCATTCCGAAACACGACAAAATCGCTACTATAGTCTAACTTTTTATTAGCTGCAGTAAAATGACGTTTCTAAATGTCATTCCGTAAAATAATGTTGCCAGCCTAATCTCAATAGGGATGTGATTCAGTTCACAAAAATTAATTAAATAACATTATTATGACGTTTTTGTTTCATTTTGAATGTACCTCCCTATACTTCCACTAAAAAAGATCAATCCTCTAGTATAGTAATAATAATAGGTTAAAAAAATACATTACAACTTAATATTAAATCTCAAAAAAAAAACCAAACTGATTATTCATTTATGATTCACTCATTTAGCTACATCCCTATTTATTTTTCTTCAAAAACTGGCAACCCACAAAACGTCATTTTACTGCAGCTAATAAAAAGTTAGACTTTAGCGTTCACGTAGCTATTTTGCGTACCGATTCAGTTATCGCGCTGATGACACTTAAGTGCTGTCAAGGATTCGGAACGCTCATGAACGCGCTCGCAGTCAGTTTTCCTATAATTTCATAACAACAATAAAACCCACCAACCACAGAACACTATTAAGTAATAGTGTTCTGTGGTTGGTTGGTTTTATTACAATCAACCAACCAACCAGCTGTCACGTCACTTTTGACAGGGAGGCTCACGGTGATTTCAGTTTAGAACATTTACGTTTTTAGCGCAAAATGGCGAATGTAATGACGTCATCTATGACGGTTCACGGGACATCGTCGTCGCGCTCACGGTGACTCGGAACGCTTGTTAGCGCGATGATATCGATTTTAGCATGATTCGGAATGCAGACTTAGAACAAAAAAAGGGAAAACAAAGTCTTGACCCACTTATGGTGTAAGGACCCTGTATGTACTAAGTGCTTATTATTGAACTTTATTCCTTCATCCCCAGAGGTCAAGATCGCCAAGCAATGCGACACAAAGGCAGCTGGATGAGGCAGACCTGTTTATGGACCTGATTAAAGACGTCGCCAATGAACTGGACATCGATGTGCTTTGTCATAAGGTAAGGACATTCTGTAAGTTTGTAATTATTGTTAAGGTAAACAAATATTATCTATACAACCTGGTTTGCTGGTACCTGGTACGACATTCATTTAACAACACACATCCAGAATATCGTGTTAACTAATTTCAGAGGTGGGTTTCATACCGGTAGCTTGAATATTTATCCACTAATCGATTAACATACATATCCAATAAACAATTTTTAACGTAAATCGGCGGCGCCTTTGCGGCAATGCCGCTTAGTCAGGTACCTATTTACATGATGAATGAATATGATTTGTTTACCTATTTTGGACAGGCTGTTTCATTGATAATTTAAGAGTTTATATTAAGGTTGTTATATAAAATATAAATTTTCTATGGTTGAAATTGAAAATAAACTATTTTACACAATACTAGCCATTAGCCTAGGGTTGCCATAAATCCCCAAGGCCCCGTCGGGACATTTACAATTAAGAGTTCTTTTTTTTGTATACAGCGTGTAACAGAAATCTTGGAAAAAAATTCTAGGTATTACTATGTCATACACATCTGTATCTCTAGCTAGATGTAAGGAACCTACACACCTGAAGAAAATACCCAAGATAGATGATAGATTGTGTAGTGTAGATAGATAGATAGATAGAAAACGCTTTATTGTAAATCACACTTAAATAAAAAAAAAACAATATAAAAAACAAATAACAATACAAGCAGAAATACAAGTGGCGGTCTTATCACTAAAAGCGATCTCTTCCAGACAACCTTTGGATGGACTGGATTTCACGAGAACGTTATAGGACGGTAGCTATTAATAAAAATAATTAAATATTGAATAACCAGTGTATTTACATAAGCAAAATAAATAATTACAAACAAATATACATATAAATAAATAAATAAGGTGCATAATATTTTATCATAAATATTCCATACTAATAATAAAAAGGTATATTAGATAAAATACTATAAGTAGGTATATATAGGTGTACAATAGAAGGATGAAATAAAAAACCAGGAGTAGCGTAACGATACATGAGAAAATGAGAAATCAACATTGTAGTGCAGACAGATGTTTAAATAGAACTGTTTTAAAGATGGGAAGGGATTTGGCAGTTCTAATGTGTGGAGGAAGAGAGTTCCATAGACGGATAGCTTCTACAGTGAAGGATTTATCATAAAAGTTAGAAGAGTGTACAGGAGTTTTAAGTTGCAAGGTCTCAGAAGAGCGCAAGTCTCGGAGATTTGACTGATGAAGATACTCAAAGCGCTCTCTGAGATAAGAAGGACTAGAAGGGTTAAACATTATACTGTACAAGAGAAAGAGAATATGCGTATTCCTGCGGCAGCGAATGGGTAACCACTTGAGCTTGTTGCGAAAATCAGAGACGTGGTCATATTTTCGCAGGTCAAAAATAAATTTAATACAGACATTCTGAAGGCGCTCTAGTTTATCGAGGTGTTTCTCGGTAAGATCCGGATAGCAGGCGTCAGCATAATCCAAAATAGGAAGTAGGAGGGATTGACCTAGCGTAATCTTGGTGGATGTCGGCAAAAAATTTCGTAGCCTTCTCAACGAGGCGGCTGAAGCAAATATCTTCCGGCTTAATTCGACGAGATGGGGTCCCCATGACAAGTTCTTATCTATAAGCACGCCCAAGTTCTTGACACAGTCGGTTATGGGTATACACACACATCAAACAGAATCGGAGGTAGACTGGGCCAGTTGGTCCTAGCGGTCATCTTGGAGCGACCAACAACAATGACCTGCGTTTTAGTTGGATTAACTTTGAGACCGTATGCTCCACGCGAGGATCTGAGTTAAATCATTTTTAATAGCTTGGAAACCTACGTGTAGATTGTGGACCGGTGCTTGTGTATAAATCTATAGGTCATCTGCATAAAGGTGGTAGGAAGAAGAGATCGCTTGCGAGATTGAATTTATAAAATAGCAAAGAGAAGAGGAGAAAGAACGCCGCCCTGAGGCACACCGGCAGTCAAATGACACCATGACGAATAATTATCATCAACACGGATACGCTGCCGGCGCCCAAACAGGTAACTTTGAAACCAATCAATAGCCATTGGAGAGATGTTAAGTGATCGGAGAACAGCCAGAAGAATGTCAAAATCAACATTATTGAAGGCGTTGCTAAAGTCTAGCAACGACAGCACAGTCACTAGTCCGTTGTCCATACCCTGACGAATTGTCGGTAACACAAGAAACCGATACTTTATTTTCGACCGGCACCAGTACATCCGTTTGGACGGGAGACCACGCTGCTCGCTTCATATAAAGACGATGCTGAGTTAGATTCCTACAAAGCAATTGTAACTTTTTGCACTTTTCTTTTTTTATTTTGGCTACTATTTTTTTGTCTTGGCGAAAATAATATATTGTAATTGTCTGAAGATGGATTTCGTATTCGATTACACGGCACAAGAAAATGTTACTATTCGACGAAGGCGTAGCCTATCGGTTACGAGCCCGAATTCATGCATGAGTAGTAATAACAGTATATTTGGCTCCACAAGTTGTTTGCCAGACAATTCAATGAATAATGAACACGATAACACATCGCAAGCTTGAAAATGGATATTAAAAAACTTCAATCAGAGTTACAAGCTGCGCAGCGAGAAAACGCCGATTTGCGACAAAAAAATTTAAACCTCACTAAACAATACAGAACTTGATGGTGAAAATGCAGAAAGATACCCAATGACACAGTCGAAGAAGACGGTGTGCAAGCAAAAATTACCCCAAAAAATGGGATCTCCCCAAAATTCGCAAATGAAATCGCCTGCTAACATACTCCAAAAACCTAACGATGATAAAATGTGCGTGCCAGTAAGAAAAAATACGCAAGTCACGCCTAGAAACACATTCACAAAAAGTAAAATTTGTGTAATAAGCAGCCAGAAAAATAGTAACTATCAATATAGCAAATTATGTAACAACTATATGAGTAATTATAGTATGTGTCACTACCGAAAACCACATTGTGAAATCAAGAACTTTCTTGAAGTAATTAATCAAAAATTAGAAAATTATACAAAAAATGACTTCTGTGTAATATTTCTTGGAGAAGAAGACTTTTATTCTACGTGCAACTACTTGGAAATGGTTTTATACATTAGGGAAAAACTACAACCCATACAATTCACCAATATTACTCTATGCTTACCCACATTCAGATGTCACAACTATGCCACAATGTTCAATTGGCGAATAGAGACATTCAATAATCTTTTATATCTCGACACTGAATCAAGCCAATATTCATATTTACTAGATACAAATCTGAACCTGTCCTACGATCATACAATGTTTTCGAAGCATAACCATGGAAGAGTAAACGCAAAAGGTCAACGAACCATTATCCTTGACTTACAAGAACTACTGAAGTTTATTAAGTCAAATAACGACTCAGAACGTTGCTCAGAAAGCCTAGATGAAATGACAAATGAAGTTTAAGTTAATGCCAGTAATGATCGGCAGATTTTTCTCGGATAACAATTTAAACATCTTACACCAAAATATTGCAGGACTTCTTAATAAATCTGACCTTTTGACTTTGCATTTAGACGAAATCAGTGCAAAACAGAAAATAGATATAGATATTCTCTGTATTACAGAACACTTTATTACATCAGGACATGAAGACTTGCTTAGTATACCAAATTATAATTTAGCATCCAGTTATTTAAGATCAAACAATCGCGGAGGTGTATGCATATTAGTCAAAAATGGAATAATGTATCGCGAATTGCGTGATATAGTTGAATACAGTGTTGAGGGTGTGTTTGAATTATGTGCGATCGAACTCAAGCAATATAATATTATCATAATGTGTATGTACAGACTACCTTACCATAATAATCTTCAAATGTTTTATAACATTTTTGAAAAAATACTTTTGAAGGTTTGTGACACCGGAAAGCATATTGTGTTGTGTGGAACTTTAAACATTGACATATTGAAAAATAAAACAACATCCATTGAATTCGAACACTTTTTAAGAGGTTACAGTTTAACGTTAGAAATTAGACAACCTACTCGTTTAGTAAGTAAAACTTGTATTGACAATTTTGCCCACAGTCTAAAGAGAAAATGTGTAGGTCAAGTTTTGGACTTGGGGTTGTCAGCTCGTACAGCTCAAATACTAAAATACCATATTAATAAAACCTTTAAAATATGTAACTATAAAATAAGTAAAAGGGATTTTTGCGATGAAAATATATTTTAGTTTAGATCACACTTGGAATGTCTTTATTTCTCTGAAATTTATGAATGCGAAAATCCAAATGGAGCATACAACCTATTTATTGACACTTTTAAGCTGATATACAATCTATGTTTCCCTATAATTAAAAACAAAATTACCTTAAATAAAAAACAGAACAGGATATCTCGGGGCATCAAATTATGTAGCAAAAAACAAAGAGAACATCTTTGGAGATACCGACATTGTTCTAACGTGGTTAGTAAATTAAACCTTAAAAAGTATTCAAAACTACTTAAAAAAATTATAAAATTGACTCAGTTATCTCAGAACAATCATAAAATCAATACCTCAACTAATAAATCGAAGGCCATCTGGCAAATAATCAATAAAACTAAATCAAACTTACCAAAAGAAAATATCACAAACATAATTAGTAAAGGAAAAGAATTGATTAAACCTCTAGATATAGCTACGGCATTTAATAACTATTTTATCGATCAAATTCAACCTTGTGCAGAGTCTAACACTCCAAAGAAAATTAAGAATTCGCCAGCCAAATCTTTGTTTATCCCACCTGTAGTACGTCTCGAAGTAGAAAGAGTTATTAAATCGCTAAAAAATAAAAAGAGTACAGGCTATGATGGAATTACAACGAGAATAATAAAAGTCGTTAACAAGTCTATATCACCGCACCTTAGTTACATATTTAACCTATGCATTGCTGAGGGTATTTATCCCGATAGTCTGAAGCCTGTGATTGTAAAGCCTCTATACAAAAAGAAAGGAAATAAAAATGACATGAAAAACTACAGACCCATTACACTCATATCAATATTTTCAAAAATTTTCGAAAAAATAATTTATCACACGTTATATAACTATATGGAAAAACAGAATATAATGTAAAAGAACAAAATGGTTTTAGAAAAAACAAATCTATAAATATAGCCATATATGACCTCATTAATAAAATTATTAAAAGTATGGATGAAAGGACGCCAATTTGTGCAGTCTATATGGACATGACAAAGGCTTTCGTCTATGTTAATCATGAAATTTTGATAGACAAACTCTTTCAATATGGCGTAAGAGGAAATGTTTTAAAACTCTTAAAATCCTATGTCAGCAAAAGGCAAAAGTATACCGAAATAAGTAATATATGTACAACAGCAAAAGAAGAGATTAAATACATGTCTGAAGGAAAAACCATTACCTATGGCGTCCCCCAGGGCAGTGTGTTGGGCCCCTTATTATTTCTCATTTATATTAATGATCTTCCTTCAAATGTCCAGTATCCAATGGTCCTTTTTGCTGACGACAGCACTGCCATGATAAAATGTAATATCAATGACATATACGAAAATGATATAAATAACGCCATATCTCAAATAATTAACTGGCTTGATTGTAATAACCTAAGGGTTAATTTAGAAAAAACTAAAATTATGCATTTTACACAACGCTGTCGAATACCGAATTTGAATATAACCTACAGAAGTCAGCGCGTAGAGAATGCTAAGAGTACACAGTTTTTAGGACTGGTCATTGACGACAAACTAAACTGGTCTATACAAGCCGAAAATTTACGTAAGGCACTCAGTAAATATGCGTATATGATCTATAAGTTGCGTAAAGTAGTCAGTTTGGATGTTCTTAAAACAGATTACCATAGTTACGTGTCCTCTAAGCTTCGTTACGGTGTTATATTCTGGGGGAAATTGTACAGAGAGAGAAAATATATTTTAATCGCAAAAAAGGTGTATCAGAGCAATGTATGGTCTGAAAACAACTGATAGCTGCAAACCTGACTTTCTATCACTTAATATTGTAACTTTACCCTCATTATACATTTGCGAAATATCAATTTATGTCAAAATGAATCCCGACTTATTTGAAAAGCCTACCCATTCACGCAGCAGACGCGACATATACCACCTGTGCCTGCGTTAAAAGCAACACTGCTCTTCTTAATAAAAGTGTATGCGGTATGGCTCCAAAAATATATAATAAAGTACCAAATAGAAAAAAACAATTAAAGGAGAACGGGCATAAGTGTATGGAAGCTGGTCTACCTTGCAATAAAAATGAGTCATATGTCAATATAAAGGTAATTCTATGTATTTTCATATGTAGAAAGTCGCATTTCTCTAAGTATTGTCCGATCTGAGTTCTACTAAAAATTGAATCTGATAATATTTAGTGCCAAACATTGAATATCGTGGTAATTAAAAAAACATTTTGTGTAATGTAATGATTTTATTTAAGTTAGGTAAGTAGTAATACAAATAAAAACAACATCTTCTTAAAAAATCAAAACAATATGTTATTAAACATTATCATCATCATCATCATCGATGAGAATACTGTTAAGGAACAATGCAGGTTCATTTAACCCTTCATGACGGGCATAACCTACGTACCATATAATTGACAGTACATGGGCACAAGTACCTATAGTACGTCGCCCTGTCAAGCAGGTACAATAATATTGTGTAATATTGTTATTAATATTATTGATTAATATATAACAAAAATATTTCCTGGCTCGGACATGTCGAGACTGTATACGTCCACGTAATAGCCAAGCCTCTTCGTTGATATCATATTGTGCCAAGTCTTCTAGAGCGTTATCTCTATACGTCTCGATTATATAAAGACCATTTTGTAAGTGCTCGCTACAATATGATCGAGCGAGCTTTAACTGGTAAGTTCCCAAGGCAAAATGTATGACTTGTTCTTCACTAAGCCTTGGGAAGTTTTCTATTTCATTTGCTTCGATTCGCATGAACTCTGCTCTCCTATAATTCAATCTCTTTGCTTCCACATAATTGTGCAATGTGTTTGGTATGTGTATTTTAGGTCTTATTGAATTCAAAAAGGCTGCTGCGTGTGAACTATCTTCGATGGGGGCGTGGAAGTGGTTTAGAATGGCTGCAGCTATTTTGAAGTCAACACCAGACCGCTTGCTGTGCAGGTCTATGATCACGCTCAGTCCTCTGCCAACATCGGTGACACAAGCTTCGAGTACTGTCGAACACCACCTGAAAATAATAACAATTAATACTTAAAATAAATAAATCCTATGCCTAACTACTCAATATAATAAAAATAAAAGGTAACTAACCTCCAACACAGCATGTTGTTGTATAAACGTGGCGAATTCTGGTCGTTCCCTTTGCAGGTTATCAGCCAAGATATGCTGCTGGTACCGTCCGCGGTAAAGTCCTCGACGACACATCACACAGTTTCGAAAAACTTCCATTATCGGTAGGCAGTTCAAAAGTCAATAAGTCGAGCCAAAGTTAACACATTAGGGAAAGAAACAGGGTCCAAAAGCAAGCCAGGGTCAGTAAAAACAGAGAAAGAAGTTCAAACACAGCACTATCGTAACAAGACGTGACGTAGCCACTCACTTGATGCGATGCGACTGATTATTGTAGCCGTCCGGCGCGGCGCGTACACAACCGTTCCCCTCCCCCGCGTACGCATCCCTCTCCCCACGGCCCTTACATCGCTCTTCTCCCTTCTCGCTCTTGCTACTGCATTGTATAGGAGCCTTTATGTATGGATATAGTAATCGTGAAACCGTTATTTTATGTTCTTTAAAACAAAAAATGCTGGTGTTTGCATGGCTGTAACTCAAAACGGACAGACTTTTGGGGAAAGTTCCAATAGTATATTTTGATGTACTATTGTATGCCAATTCGAAAATGTGCTGCTCATTTTTATTGGACTGTAGACCAGGATGCCCGTTCTCCTTTGACTGAATTCAAGCATGAATTGTTTAAATTTTTGAGAATTAGATGTTATTATACTGTGGATGAGTTTCTTATGGACAAAGACATGCAAACTCGATAATAGCGTAATTTATTTAATTTTTAGAGATTTGACTGATTTTTTTCTTGATTTAAACTTTGACTTTGATTGAATTAAATTCTAGAAATGTTTCTAATAGACTAAGTTATATTATATTAACTGCATTTGCATGCCAACTAATATGGTAAAATATGTCTGGAACCTATATATTGTATTTGTCACCTGTTTTTATACATATTTACCCACGTATGCAAATGAATAAATGAATTATGAATGTCATCAGTGATTTTTGTCAAGGCCGTCGTAGTGCTATGACCACGGCGAAACCCGGATTGGAGAGGATTCATGAGGGAGTTTCTAGTAAGGAAAGTACTCAGTTGATGGTGGACTAAATGTTCTAGTACTTTGGAGATAAATGGAAGGATAGATATTGGGCGAAATTCGAAGAGCAAGGTGGGATTGGACTTTTTGGGCAAAGGAAATATCTGGGCATCCTTCCAGATCGATGGAAATTTCCCACGAGATATAGAGGAGTTAAGGATGTGGGTAAGGACGTAGATGACTTCATCGAGTATGGGCACCAACATATTGCGACTAATATTGTCATTGCCGACTGCATTGGATGTTATGGATGTTACGTTTCTCTTAACATCAGAATCCGAGAATTCATTAAAAAGAAAAGGAATGGGACTAGATGGAAGCGAAGAGAGGTTTTTTTATAGTGACGGACTTTGTTGTTCCATCAATATTGGAAGCAGTTGAGAAATGTTTATTTAGTTTGTCTATATTTAAATCTTTAGGTAAGTTGTCGAGACGTGATTTACCAATCCCTAAAGTTCGCAGAAACTTCCAAACCTTGGATGATTAGATGATACATAATAGAAAATCTGATCCAAATAGCACAAATTAGAAGAAAAAAATATTTAAAATTTGCATTAAAATAAAAAAGTCGTCTGTTGGCTACTTGCGCGTCCTGTGCGGCGCGCTCGATTATGTATGTCGGGACATTTTAGAGCTTGTCGGGACGTCGGGACACCACTGTTAATAACGGTGACATGTCCCGACGTATCGGGACGAATGGCAACCTTACATTAGCCCTACCCGTGGCTTCATAGTCGCACATAACAAAACAAGTAATATTTCATACTGAAGAGAAAACTTTGTACTCCTTTTTAAGGTTATTCTGCTCATGGAGGAGGGGAAACACCTTAAATTAAGCTAATAAATTAATAAATATTAATTTAACGCCGAGGGAGGTCTAAAAAGCACTGGAGCGATGACTTGGACGTATCTAAAGAGACTGGTGGGATCTGGCTCTAGACCGTGACAATTGGAAAGAAGAGGAAGAGGCAAAGGGCCAGGAGTAGGACAGTACGGGCTAGTATAAAAACAATCATTACGGTCGTATTAAGACTGTACACTGGCAACCGATTAATATTATTACGCGAAGGGAAAACTTTGTACCGCTTTTTAAGGTTATTCCGCTCACGCAGGAGTGTGAGATGTGGTATAGTTATAGTTTATAGGGAGAAAGAGGGGTCAAATGCTCAAATTAACATCAAAAAATAGTTACGGTCTAATTTAGATTAGATTAGATTAGATAATTTCTTTATACACATTCTTAAATATAAACATTTATAATAAAATAAACTTTTAAATCATAGGTACAATGGGCGGCTTTGTCGCTAAGATCGCGATCTCTTACAGGCAACCTTTGGATAGACCGGATCTATGTGAACAAATAAGGACGGCGGCGTAAATCAGATATTATTAGAACAAGTACATACTTATACCTATATTACAACTTATAAAAAATATAAATTAAAATGTATAACTATAATATAATTATAAAAGTACATAAATATTAATATTATGATACATAAAATATATATTAACATACCTACCTACCTACCTACCTACATGTAAAACTATCTAAATGTATAATATGTAGTTATTTAGTTACATGAGTACAAAGTTGCTTTTTAACCACGTGCTCAATTTAGATGACCGAGCAAGCGAAGGATTCTAAAATTCAAAAACTAGAATCCTGAGCGTCAGCGAGGGAATCAAAAGAGCACGAGGTGAAAAATCTTTGCACTCGAGTGCAACACGTAACTTTTCATCCCACCTCAGCGAGGAAATGACTAAATGAAAAACAAAGTAATACAGCAAGAAGGTCTGAGTTTTTAACTAATTAAAAAAGGTTATATGATAAATTCGGCACCATGGAGGTAAACCAAACTTATAGTCTAACTTTTTATTAGCTGCAGTAAAATGACGTTTCTAAATGTCATTCCGTAAAATAATGTTGCCAGCCTAATCTCAATAGGGATGTGATTCAGTTCACAAAAATTAATTAAATAACATTATTATGACGTTTTTGTTTAATTTTGAATGTACCTCCCTATACTTCCACTAAAAAAGATCAATCCTCTAGTATAGTAATAATAATAGGTTAAAAAAATACATTACAACTTAATATTAAATCTCAAAAAAAAAACCAAACTGATTATTCATTTATGATTCACTCATTTAGCTACATCTCTATGTATTTTTCTTCAAAAACCGGCAACCCACAAAACGTCATTTTACTGCAGCTAATAAAAAGTTAGACTATAGTACACACGATGCTCTAAATTCAATTTACTTTATTCTCTAGCGGATAAAAACGGCTTTTGCACTCGGATAACGAAGAGCAATAATACTCTTTCAGAAATGGGGGGATGAAAATTAATAAATGGCCTAGTGAGCAATCAAATCAAATCATTTATTTCTCAAATCAAGCATTATAAGAATACAGCAATATAGAATACAATTTTTACAATGGCTTGTCGTGAATATTGGCGTGCAGTACCTACACTAAGTACGGGATGGGTGCCCATGTTTTTAAAGATAGAGATTTAGCGTGACGAATTGAGACAGGTAGGGCATTCCAGAGCCTGGTAGCCTGCAGTGTCAAAGAAGTACTGTAAAATACTATAATAAATAGGTGTGCACTGGCAACTGTTGGCCAACCTCCTAGAAACTTAGTGACGAGGATCAAACTGCGTCTAGTGTTGCTTGTTTACGTTATCTTAGCGTAGAACATTTTGACGCAAGACCGCACAAATTGCAAACTGATGGAAGCAGGGCATTGCATGTTTTGCGTGACCTACGGGGCAATAATTTGTTATAGGCGATGGTTACCACTTAAAATCAGATGGGGCATAATTCCATCTCCAGGTAGCTTAAAAATCTGTCGCAACGAACACCTCTTGCATGTAGGTCGGCTTCATACAGAGATAGACTACAACACTGTTCAATGGCGTCTCTTGAAAATAGGTAAAAGGTTGTGAATTTGAAATTCTTATACAAACTTGAAACGTGAGAAATCAAATAGATTGCCCCCAACTAGTTGAGTAAATTAAATATAAGGTACCCTTTAGACTCCCTCGCCATTAAATAAAACCCCATTCTATTCGTTTCAGGCGCACCGTTTTAGGGTGGATTCTACCAAACTTGCAGTTACACTCGAGTAACTATACCAGGGTACCAGGGATCTATTCCAGTTTCTTATTCTCGAGTACGTCAAAAGTCGTTTTACCCATGCTATCGGAAGTATACTTTAAACTATTGGAATTACTATACGCGAATAGCAAAACGAACCTCCATAAACCATCCTATTTTATGCCGGACAGGCAGGTAATAATCTATTGGTAGGTACAGGCAGGTATTTATTAAAGGTTCAAATTACTGACAGGTACCTACATAATACTTAGGTATTTATAAGTATTTAGGTATCTACTAAATACTAATGCACAGGCGCTTACTTATCTGAAATGAATTCCAAGTAATATTCAATTTTCGTCAGAAGAGATAAAGTTGCTTCTTTACTCAAACGAAACCTGATCGCGAAATCATGATCATCATAATAATCAAATAAATGTGTTCTTTCTTTTGTCCACGTTGGACGTCTAGGTGTAACTTCCTCGTCACTATCAGTAGGTATCTACAATCTAATTTCTTAAACGTTCCATTAGTTTTGTTATAATAATTCTTTCCAATTACTTCAAATGACAAAACAGCACAGAAACATGGCATTCGGACGCCATTAAAATATTCTTGGAATAGGTCGGTTATTCCATGCGAAACGGTGGTATAGTAGCTATTCCCGATTAGGGACGTTATTCTTAGATTTGTAATTGGTAAAACGTAAAATACAGTTACTCTCGAATAACTGACAATTTATTCTAAGAATAAAACTTAATCTCGTTTGGTCGAATCCACCCTTAAGCGCTAACTCTCCAATACCTCGACTAAGTAAGCTTATTAATGCTGAAACTGATTTGGACATTCACTTTGACTGTCCAGCAAAATTTCGATCCTGTGTTTTGGGCCCTAGTACGTAGAGACTTTTATAAACAACACGTCGTTGACAATACTGTTACTTTCCGTTTTCATTCTGTATTGTGTTGGAGCTGTCGTAGTTGCGCTTGCTACTTTAATATTTTACCTTTTACTTTTTAATGCGGCATTATATCTACAACCCTGTTTTCTGTATACATATATATATATATATATAGGGAGTTTGGTAATATATGCAAAAAAATTAAAGGGGTTGTTTAGATGACCATAATAAATAAATTTGTGAAATGTTTACCAAGGAAATGTGAAATTTATTTTAGCATGTTAAAAGAAACACTTTAATAAACTTATGTTGTGCTATTGCATAATGCTTGCCATCTAACCACAGACTGGTGATGTCTCGAGATATCTCTTGTTGTCCCTTTCTAACCCGAAACCCGCAGCCATTTCCGAAAGAGATATCAAAAATACATGCCTGCCTACGGTAGTAGGTACTAGCCTACCATAGATCTACGTTTTGAGTTATAAATAGGTAAGACGTAGCTACTAGGTAAAAAAATATCCCTACAGGTGCCTCTACATTCGCTTGTTCTTTCTTGGTCCAGAGTAGTACCTACAAGCGATCGGTGTCACTGACTCGAATTATGATAGGTCGGAAGACAGGTATTTTTGGCCTAACCTAGGTAGGTACCTACCTACATTAATTTAATTCGTCGTGTCACTCACTAGTTCTTTCTTGGTCACTGTGAGCTAGGTAGGTACCTACGTCAGTGCAGTGATTAGGTTGAGATAGATAGGTATTAGAGCCCAGGTGGCGTTTCACAAATGCCTACCGCTCACTCAAGCAGAGTGACCAAGACTAAATTAGATAGGGTAGACGTGATCTTTGCAATGACTAGCTAAACTACAGAGACAAATTTAAAAATAAAAAACAGCTGAAGTAGTATTTTAAAAGATTTATTCAATTCAAAATGAAGTACCTAATCAATTTAGGTAAACTCGAGCTTTCCAACACACTTTTATTAGGCTGTCGACAGATAAATTAACGTGAAAAAGTAGTAGGTAGCTCTTACCTCAAATCGAGAGGTAAGTAGGAGGTGCCTTCACTTTATCAACGATAATTTGGCGTTTTTAAAAGTTCATTAGCTACCTATGTACCTACAAAATATGTACAACACAGCTATCAGTTATTTACGACATTTAGTTGGTACCTATCTACAGAATGTACAGTTACACAGTAACTTACACTAGTTATCTACAGTTATTATCACAGATAGGTATAGCTACACTATTTTATTCACAAACGTTGTTGCACGTACCTTCTTGATCTAGAGTCTAGGAAGAATAGCACGGCCAAAGCAATGCACATGAACTCGTGCCAACCCGTGACTCTGTCACTTCGCACCACATTAATAGCGTTCACAATTCGCGTTCTAAGTCACTTTCTATTGTATGGCCATCGTTAGTCTATTGTATGGCCATAGTCCTTTACCCTACCCCACAAATAAAAGTCTTAAGGGGGTTAAGTCCGGTGAGCGTGCGGGCTGTGCAACTGGCCCTCCGCGCCCAATCCATCGATTACCATAAGCACTGCCCAGGTATTCGCGCACTCGCCGATCGTAGTCCTTGTCGATCTTCCAAGGTCCGTGCTGCAGCAGACACAAACAAAACCGCATTCTGGTCTCGTAGTCAGGAGTCCAGAGCTCCTGCACTGGTGTAAAACTATACGGGTGCTGGCCCTCCTCCCTAAGACTTCACCCATAGGTAGCGCTATCACCGTACACGCGGGCACAAGTGCTCGCCAGCGGATCCTCTTCAAAAAATTCCATGCGCGCTGAATAGCGAGGTGGCCTGCCCGCCTGAACATGGGGCTGGAATTCACTGCTCTCCCTGTGCCGCGGAACAGTCCGCGTGCCCTGCCGGGTTCCGTGCCATATCTGATAAAAGTCCTGCGCTCTTGACAGGACCACTTTCCGTGGAGTACCTGTAGTTAAGTATCGCAATTTTTCTAAATCCGTCCGCACAATCAGAAATGAAATCAACTACTGATTCAAAATAATAATTAATTGCACGAACGCCGACACGTGCCAAAGTGCCCGCCTTCTTACACTAGGGCTGGGAAAACATTACCGGAAAGGTATCAATACCGGTTCTGACTTTCAGTGTTGGACGATCCGAAATTGGATTAGCTAGTTAGGATACACAAGTCGACCTAATAAAAGCTTGTTCAAAACATCGTAAATCAAAACCGAACTAGTTT
Organism: Philereme vetulata; assembly: GCA_918857605.2. Lineage (NCBI taxonomy): Eukaryota > Metazoa > Arthropoda > Insecta > Lepidoptera > Geometridae > Philereme > Philereme vetulata. The sequence continues at coordinate 363,479 of OU975452.1, read as the reverse complement.
TACAAAATACGCATAGGTCAATCTGTCATACAATCTGTGAGTAGTAGTAAAGCTCTCTGTGAAAGAGTTTGTCCGGGAAAGTACTACCACCATACCTATTTCTGCTGCCAAATAGTAAACTCGCATTTTTGTGTTCCGGTTTGAAGGGTAAGGGTATCGGTGAAATTACAGGCACATGAGACTTAACCCTTTCGACTCAGAACTGTGGAAACAATGTAGTGTAATTATTGATCGAGCCAAGCGAGATCTCTAAATCAACTTGGGCAAATCGGCGTTGTATGTATGTATGTATGTTTGTCCGAGGATAACTTTCGAAGCGTTTATCCGATTATCGTGTAATTTTATACATAGGCGCAATTTTGGTGGCACTAAATGAGCTAAAAACGTTGGGGTTTGTCGAGATATTGGGGTTCTAAATGAAACTATTAGGTCAAGTGGGAAGTCAAATGAAATATTAATTGGTACATTTAGACTCCGTTTTTATTTTTGGTAAAGTTTTTATAGTTTTTGAGTTATTAGCCATAATAAAAATTGAACTTTGACAAAATTCACAGGGTACACCATTGACCCTACAGTGCTGTAATTTGGTATGCGTGTAGCTTAAGTGACAAAAAAGGCAAAAGTTTGAAACCCAGAATAACTGCAATTTGTACCCCAAAAAAGAATAACCACACAACATGAACTCCCGTTACCTGTAATTTTAGTGAAACTGTAGGTCAAGTTAGTTGGTTATTTATTTTGTGGCAATATTTTGATAGTCACGATGATCGGATCAACGCTTCGAAAGTTATACTCGGACAAACGAACATACAAACAAACAACGGCGATTTGCCTAAGTTGATTTAGAGATCTCGCTACACTCGATTAAAAAAAAAGATTTTATTCAAATACAATCGATTCAAACATTTACGTTAATACCGGTAACCGGTGTAGCGAGGTATTGTAAGCCGTACATCCCTTCGCGCGGCATATCAAAAAGAACTCGAAAGAATAAGCGGTTAGTCAAAGGTGCCGCTTCGATTCTTTGAGCTCGCCGCCCCCAATAGGTACTTTGTTTTGTAAACAGGGCTATGACCCAATGATACCTACTCATTAAATCACAGCTGTTATTGCCTTTGTTTGATGTAATTTGCATGTTCTTTTTTGTGAATTAAACTTTATTCTTCTTCGGCAGAAACCAGAATTGAAAAAAGACTCATCAATTTTGACAATGCACTAGATACCTATCTCTCAAAGAATTGGATAAAGTAGGACCTACCTAATTGGAATAATTTCAATAAGTTTACCGTGGCTAAAGTGGGCAGTTTGCAGATAACCAATCCCGGGTCCACAATTTCTAGGCGTTTCCAGGCCAATGTCCACCTAAGCGCAGATTTGTAGAGATGAGAATACTATGGGAAAATAACTAATAGCATATCGATATTCCGACATCTCTCCGCTCAGCTTTAGTGGAAACGGTCAAGCGGCATGTCTTATTTTCTACAGTGCATTCGCATCGTAGCAGAGAGCGCTCAAAGAAAGGATATAAGTAGCAAATCTACGCTTATGTGGATTAAGGCCTTTATGTCTTTGGATGTCGACTGCAAGCTTAGGCAGTAAGTTTTATATCGAATTAATCACCTAAACTTAGTCGATTTTCTTTAAAATTTGTATATATAACTAGTAGTTTTTTTTTCCGTGATGTCTTTTTTTATGTTATGAGAAAACGTCCCTTGAATATCGTCAGTATATTACCAAACACCCTGTATATATAATATATATTATATATTTCTCTCATAATTTGTACAACTTTTTGTGAAACAGCTATATCCGCTTGTCAACATAGTTTAAGTGCATGTTGTGTTCACCCACAGAACATAAAAAACAATAGAACTAGCATGATGACTTTTTACTAAGAAAACCAGTGTAGCTAAACTCACACATGTAAAAACTAGCACACTTAGAAATAAAGGTTATAATTGGTTGAAAGAGAACGTTCAAAGAGGCCTAAAACCATAAAACCAATTTAACGGATATAAAACCTTAGCTACTATGGAACATGGTTTAAAATTCAATAAAATAAACAGTAACAAAAAATTAAAGTTTACTTCTTCTACTCGGCAAAAGATGGCGCTTTAGAAAATATTTTTATTTTAGTCTCTATTCATTAGAAATAAGACTGATAATGCAATGGCTGTTACTTGATTACCCACAAAACAAAGACACTCAACAACAGATGGCGCTGTCGCTAACGATTTTTGTTATAGTCTCTAACTGCTAAGAATAAGATTGATAATGCAATGGTTGTTACTGGCATGTTTAAATAACAGCGCTACTCACTTAGTGATGTACCAATGAGCAATCAAGACGAATGTATCGATATCGATTATCACCTACCTACTACGGGCAACGAAATAGGTACGTCAGGTTATATTTGTGGTGGTCGAAATAAAAAGATTTTCTTTTCTTTCTTTCTTAACATAATCACAGGTATCCAACTCATAAATACTTACTTAAAAAATATTATATTACTGGAATATTATACGAGTATACTGAATTATTATTTGAGGGGCACACTAAAAGTTTCCGGAATCAATAAAAAAATACTAATAATGGTCAAAAATGAATTTATTGTTTCTCAAAATATTCTTCCTTTACGTCAATGCACTTTTTCATAAGATTGAACAAATTTTGAAAACATTTGTGCCACTCCTGTGGTGGTGACATCAGATACATGTTATTCATACTCTTCGACAGCCTCTTCTGGTGAGGAAAACCGTTGATCGGGTAATTGGTTCTTAATTTTTGGGAACAGAAAAAAGTCACACGGTGCCAGGTATGTATGCTCTGTATGCTGGATGACTCATAAGTTGTACGTTTTTTTAATTTTTTTTATGCGTTGCGCCTTGGGGAAACTGAAAACAGAAGTTATTATATTATTTCACACCATAGGTCTAAAATACATTCAGAAAATCATCAATAAAACAACAAGGAATTAACGCCCTACAACTTATACACCTTTTAATAGGGGGTAACTAATTTTGATAAAGATAAAGATTTATTTATTTGCCAAAACATGGGTAAAATTATACAGTTGTTACAAAATTAAATGGTTTCACCATATTCAACCACAGTGGCGTGCAAATTACATGTCACCTAAAATTAAATTAAAGCTATCAATAACACATTCATCAGTATATTGGGGTCACATCCCTAATTGAGTAGCTTAAGTTGAGGCTTAAGAGAAACGCGACCTTAAGGAGTATGAGTCACAGTCTATTTTGTTTGACGATTTTTCATTTTTAACAAAACTAACAAAAAACAATAAAATAATACTTACCGGTGATAGGATATGCCCCCTTTTGTTAAATTTTTGGTTCGGCTATAATATTTACACTCCAAAACGGCACAATATGGCATTTTTATATTTTTTTGAAGTACGTTTACCCCACAGTAATTGAAACACGACTGAAGTGAGCGAAGCTTGTAGTGCGCGGAACTCCGCGTACTTGGTGTCACGCGGGCTCCGCCTACTTACGACTTCTATTGTTTTTTGTGTTCTTTGTGTTCACCTGTAATTGGTTGTGCATGTAGCTATAAGATATAGACATAAGAACTCCAGCATTATATCATGTAACAACTGTTGGTGGATCTAATAAATAAATCTAAATCTAAAATAAAAACACGCTACGTTAATATGTCATTTAACTCTGTTCTTCTGTATAGAGAAACTTGTTAAAATCGATGATGGAGTTTTGATTTACCGTTGAGCTTTGTTCTAAATAAATTACGACTCAAGGGACTCACACAAACATATATACATATATAAAACACATAGTCGGTGAGCATTATTCGACACAGCCTATGGAATCGAATATTGATGAGTTTATGGCAAAAGGAAATGAAATCGGTAATTTCTAAAGCTCAAATATACCTGGATGGTTTGTGAAAACGGGCGTTGTCGGGAAAGTTTAAAACATCTATATAATAAATATTAATTTAGACAAATATTTTTCTATGCAAGAAAAAGAGAGCTTTAATTTTAAATTGTTATTTGACACTTATGAGAAAAAAACCGGCCAAGTCCGAGTCGGACTCGCGCACGAAGGGTTCCGTATCATTATCTAAAAATGGCAAAAAATATTTATTTATGTATGGTAGCCCCACTTAAATATTTATTTAATTCAATAGCACAATTTTATTCACCTACCTTATTTGAGGTTGGTGCCGATTAAGCTAGTGCTCTAAATTGTATGAGTGCCCATACAACTCAGAGGACTATCCCTTTAATTTTCAACTGATTTTATCTTTTTTGAATTTTTTCTTTATTTGTGCGGTAAGATCTTGCTTTTTGCTAAATTTCGTCATTCTAGGTCAACGGGAACTACCATATAGGTTTTCGACCTAAAACCTATAGGGTACATCTATTTGATCTAGTATTGCCAATTTTGGTTAAAAGCAAGGTCTTTACAGCACAAATAAAAGAAAAATTCCGAAAAATAAACAAGTTGAAAATTAAGGTAAATTATAGTACTGTCAAGTTTTCGCGAAAATCTAAATTTACCCATATCTTTTTATCGTGTTGACTCAGGGCCTTGATTTTTATACACCTATTATGGAATATAGACCTCAGTATCTGGTATAAATTTCAATTTAGAACTAGCTAGTTCCTCCCGTTCCTGAAAAAATCGGTGATGACACACGGACAGACAGACGGGCAGACGGACAAGAGAGTGATCTTATAAGGGTTCCTTTTTTACCTTTTGAGGTACGGAACCCTAAAAACCCACAAATTACGGTCACTAAAAAGAGGCGAGCTTAAAAACTTGGATGATCTTAAACTCTTAAAGAGAGGGCTTTGCTGCTGATGTGATAACGGCACAACTAGACACGGATGCAAAGCTTGAGTGCGAGTGAGACTCGCGCGCATACTGTTCCCTACCAGATAATATTTATAATATTGATTTTTTTTAACATGGAGATGGAACCAGTTTATGGCACACCTGATAGATACTCTTTATTGAACACCAAACAAAAGTACACTAACAAAATAATATACAAAGATAAAGGTTAGTACAAAGGGCGAGCTTATCGCTAAAAGCGATCTCTTCCAGACAAATTATTAAAAGACATGATGATACAAAATGAAAAGACGGCAATGTATTGTCGCTCTGAATCCTTTAAAATGACGGCCGCCAGGTGCAATTTGCAATTTGTCTTGCATGTAAACCTTTTGTTCTCACAATTTTGAGATTGCGATATGGGTATCGCGTCCGTTTTATTCACACCAGAAGATACCTATAGTGTTATGATGCCAACTGCTGTTTATAGCCCACTTGTATTAAAAAAAATCACTCAACTCAATGGTTAGCTGGAAGAAAATGCTAATTAGCATTAACTTCGTGTATGTATTATTTTATTAGGGAAATAATTAGGGAAATTTAAATAATTTTCTTATCTTATCTAGTCAAAGGACACAAGTGGGTCACCGCAGGCTAAGAGTAAACGGGGCTACATTAGAGAATCGACTGGACTTCAGAATATGTCTTGCCTATGACTCTCTATTGTGTTCTAGTTTATGCACTCTAGGGGTAGAAAGAACCATTGGGGCTTCAGGGAGTGCGAGTGCGGTGATCTCGCGCTGTCAATGCAGCACTTGCTGCTGTGCCCTTTGTGTCCGAACACCTGCACGATGGAGGAGCTAATAACCGCCTCGCCTAATGCTATTGTTGTGTTCAAACACCTCTCCAACATAGTATAAATGAAAACGTAGAACTCTTGACACGCTAAGAAGAAGAAGGGATAGAAAGAATTAAAGAAGAAATAAAACCTCTGTAAGATGTGGAATGAGCTACCATCTGAGGTTTTCCCGTTAGGCTACGACATGATACGCTTCAAGAGAAATGTAAAGAGGTTTCTACAGGGTAGGGAACGCATGGCGAATACTCCGGGTGTTGTGGGTGTCAATAGGTTATGGTGACCGGTTACCATCGGTGGGCCGTAAGCATTTTCCCCACTAAAAACATAAAAAAACATTTATTCATACCACAATACACTATGAAAATAATACACTATTAATAAAAAGATATCAAGACATTTTTATATTTTCGCGAACCATACTCATGTTTTTAAGACAAAACGGGTCTTTTCGCGCACAGATTTATATCAAACTTATAATTTTGACTAACCTCGACGTTTCGGCCAAGTTACATCGGCCGTGGTCACGAGAGACTGAGACCGTTTTATCTTAAAAACATGAAGTTTTCATGAGTTAGTTATTAAATTAAATAGTTGCTTATAGTCTTAAACGAATCGCAAACTGGCTTAAAAAACAAAAACTTATATATACCTTAAGGAATACATAAATAGTGTTCGTTTAATTACAACTAAGTTAGCTTAGTTCGGCGGCGAAATGGATAGTTGTACCACAGATAACGCTGTTGCAGTCTAACGATAAAAAGAATAATTAAAAAAACATGCGTGGACAAAATCGCCGGTTATAATTTAAACCAGAAAGTACTCCTCCGTAGTTTTCGACCACTCTCGTCAAGTTGATGCTATCCAGATAGTACAAAATCGCTTCTTGCGAAAAGCCACAGGCTCGCCTTATTATTTTCGCAATAAAGATTTGCACCGCGATATTAAATTAGACTCAATAGCCAAGTTCATGAAACTCGCTTCCAAGCGACATTATGAGCTTGCCACCCGTCACTCGAATCCTTTGGTAAATACCATACCCGACTATACTATAGATTCGCCCGCGGACAAAACCCTCCGTCGACCGAGACACGTTCTCGGAGATCCGGATGACGAAATCAACTGCGCTAACGCGGATGAGATTTTTGAGACATCTACGAGACATTTCGTACATTAGACAGATCACAGATCACAGACACTTAACAGATACACAGACCTCGCCGGCGAGGTCGACGAGTCCCTTCTGTCGCCGCCTATACGAGGTACAAACATGTACCTGAGCGTTTCTCCTATACCCATCCGGCCTCATCAAAAAACTTACAGCGCTATCTGCGCTAGCCAAAAGTTCGGTTAAGCTGCAACGGCCTCAGAGGCCAACAGCGAGAATAGTCAATCAGAAAAAAAATCAGAAAGTAAGATTAGTTTGGCTGGTTGCGGTTAAGCGTAAACCTGTTATGCCTGTCGCAACTCCATATTATAGGAACTTTGCAGTTTTCCTTTTATAGTTATAAGTCTGAGTTTGTAAGGGTCTTTTCGGACTAGTTAGTCGAGGAAACCACTCAGCTTTGACAATTAGTTTCTAACTCTCTTCTAGTTTAGTTACAAAATAAACAAAATTTTGAACATGTATGTTATTAGATAGGTTTGAACTACCATAGTAGATAGGTTGACAGGCCAACCGCCCGATGGTCGAATGGCGTTGTATACTTAGCGGGGTATCAAACGGTCGTAAGGGACCGGAAAATGGCGTAATGACTCTTCATTACGTAAAGCCCTCTGGCTTTACCCAATAGTGGGTGCAGACGGACGGGTTGAAAATATGTTTTTTTTTATACTAGATTAGATAATTCTATATTGCACACCATAAAACAAATACAATTAAAAAAATAACAACGTAAATCTATGGATACAATTGGCGGTCTTATCGCTGAATAGCGATCTCTACCAGAAAATCTTTGGATGGAATGGACTGTGTGGATATTACCGGGGTGTAATGGTGTTACCTACTTCATGTACATACATACTAGTACTAATGATATAAAAAAATACTTAAATGCAAATTACGTGAATGAACCTAAATAACAACAACAATAACGCATAACAATTTATATATATAATACATACTTAGACTTATTTAAGAAATATATTAATGAATAATAAATACATAGATATTTAGCGACAAATACTCAGATAGGGTTCGTTTAAAAATAGCAAGTGACAAGTACCACATGGAGATGGAACAAGCATATAGCCTCGTAGGTCACGCACCTTAGAAACGTGCCCTACGGTGCACTGCCCTGCGTCCATCAACTTGAGGCATACAGGTTTAAAACCTCATGTGTCTGTAATTTCACCGGAAACCATACTCTTCATACCGAAACACAGCAATGCTGCTTGGCGGCAGAAATAGGTATTAAGGCGAATATAGTAGCTGATTTGTCTTATTTGGAGGCTTTCTCCTCAGAGAGGAATCAGTTTAATGTGCTCAAAAAAGTATATGTCATTCATTGACCTTTATCTGCAAAGTGAACATACAAAAAAGTTCTATCTGTTTATTTAGTATGAGAAAAAAAATAACAAAATGTAGCTGTTTTCGACTTTCAATTTGATTCAATCTCTAAACGACGTAAAATTTTGTAATTTTTCTTCCACCTAAATATGGGCAAAGACTATACCTTCAAGTTGTACACATGATTCTGTGCTACGACGGTATTTCACGTGGCAGTTAATTTTTTTCAATTTTTGCGAATAATTAGTGGGCGTACCCTTAGAAGGTGGTTGCGTGTGCAAAGGGCGGCAGTGTTGACTGTCGTATGGGAGGGTTGTGCTCGTCTGCCTCGCGCTCACCTTTTTGATGGTCGGTTAGATGCATGTGGCGGAAGGTGCGGTTGGTGCGGGCCGAAACAATAGCAACGCCAATTCGCTCAAGGTCATTGGCTACGGTTAGCGCTTTAATAATATCTCCCCGGGCGAGCCTTTTTACACGGAACTCTACTACTCCTAAGATGATGATGAGGTTTAAATTTATTTTGCACTTCTTGTAAAGGGCGTACGTCTAAAGAGGGTTCTTCTCACGCTGAGCGCTGTTAGGTCAATATGTAAGTATGTATGTGTGTACGAGTGTAAGTACAACAATATGTAAGTACGAGTGTGTGTGTGCGAAATTGTAAACAACTGTATTTAAACTGTCCGCAGAAAAAAGCGCCTAAATAATGGTAAATCAAACACAAACCTCAAGAATGTAAATAAAATTCAAAGTTCGATCACAGAGGAGTTACACTGATGCATACAACTAGCCAGCAAGTACATATTTTTACTCAAATTTAAGATTTCTGTTTGGACAAGAGTAACGAAATCTCGTTAGAGCACTCACACATAGTAATTTTTTAAAAGTTTGGTAGTAATTTTGACCAATAAGCAATAACAATTCTATTTAATTTGCGCTACCGGCACTTGAAAGAAAACAAATTGACTCAAGTTACAAATCGCTGACACTTGACAGTGACACTTGCAAACCTGCGGCAGTTCATAAAATAACGCCATAGATAAACTGACGCATTTCGTTCAGAAACCAAATTCGATTATAGGATAATCGATTAAGATTCAATCGATAAAAATTTGAGCTAAAATACATAAAAATATAATGAATACCAGATCGAAGACTAGAAAAATTATGAACTGCAAGGATGATGAAAGTGATGAAAACTCATTTAAAAATTGCATCCAAGTTATTGAAACTCTGAAAAAAAAAGTTGAAGAAAAGGAAACATTAAACTGAACTGAACTATTAGGAGAACAAGAAATCAATGCGAAAGAATTCGAAAATATATGCAAACAGATAAATTCTTTATAAAAAAGTTCTATGAGGAAGAGACAAAAAATTGTAAACTCCAAATGAATATTAATAGATTAATGACTGAAAATTCCAACCTTATTAAAGAGCGAGATAATTACGAAAACTTCGATATGCATAAAAGGCTTCAAAAAAAACTTGATCTAAGAAACAATGATCTGAGGGAACTTAAGATAAAATACAGTGAGTTACTGATCAAGTCTCTCTACCCCTCAATTCCCAAAAAAAGATTAAAAATTATGAAAATCAAAAACAGAAACAAGAGAAATTTTGAAAAAAAACTAATAATTAATAGTCAAAGAATACACAGACTTACAGAGACAAATAAAATAATGAAAGAAGAACTAGAACAAAGAGAAACTATAATTATGAGCTTAAAAGAAGAAAGTGAAAAATTTCTGCATATTATTCACAAACATGAAGAAGAGTTAAGAAACCAAGAAGTCACACTTGGAAAAGTTACGTATCTCGAAAATCGACTAAAAGTATTGCAACAAATCATAGAAACGCAATTAAAAGAAGTAGTAACAAAAGATCTTAGCACGGAAGGAAAATTCGACGTGAAAAACATACAGAGTCCATTAAAACCCACAAATCATACTCAGAAACTAAATAAAAACTCGGAAAAAAAAGGAATCCAAAATGTCTTCATGCTTTCCGACAGCCATGGAAGGAACATGGCTAGTAAAATAAATAATCATCTTCCGAACTCTTTTAGCATTAAGAATGTCTGCACAACTGGGAGGAACCACAAGGACATAATTGACGAAAACTTAAAATCATATCCAGATAATGGCATCATAATCATTATGATTGGATACTACAAAACCGTTAAAGAAAATATCACTGATTATCTATCCAAAATTGACAATTTAGCAAATACAATGAAGAAAACTGGACAGAAACCTATAATTACAACTATTATATACGAACGACACTATTATTCAAATAAAAAAATAAATAAGCTAAATTGCAAGTTATATACAATGGCTTCAATGCACAAAAACATTAATATCATTGATCTGAATAACAGCAATGGGTCCTTGATGTACTCGGAAAAAGATAAGGAGTCGACAGCTAACTACATTGCCATTGCTTGTGTGCATGGGGTCAATAGGAGCAACTTGAAAGTGTTGTCTCTAGATAACGCATCGTCTTACAATTATGACGAAAAGAATACTGTACCACAAAATTTTCAAATGCTGCCCAGTGTAGAAGACGTAAAATAATTATGTGTCATCAAAATGTTCAGGGTGTTCCTAAAAAAGAAAACACGCTAAGTTTATTTCTGAGTCATAAAAATATCGATATCATGTGTATTACTGAAACATGGCTTTACGATTCTAACATAAAAGTCTTTAACATAGATGGCTATAAGAAAACATCATTTTTTTACAGAACAAATTATATACGTGGCGGCTGCCTGATCTTAGTTAAGAGTAACATTAAATCTAAAAAACGAGAAGACATTAATAAAATGTCAATTGAAAAAATATTTGAAGTGAGCTGCATAGAAACTGAGCATGCTTTTATAATAGTTGTTTATAGGTCACCTGGTGCTGAGATACATGTCTTTCTAGCAAAATTAGAACAATGCCTAGATAAAATTACTAAATTTAACAACAAAACAATTATTTTATGTGGTGATTTTAATATACATTTTTCTTTGGAGCGGGAATCTAAAAGTATCTTGTCTGATATACTTGAAAGTTTTTTGCTCAAGCAACAGGTCTATGAATATACCAGAGTGCATAAATCCAGTAACTCTTGTATCGACACTATCTTTACGGATTCCCAACCTAAAAGTGTTTATGTTCTTCAAGGTATAGTCAGACCACCTAGCGCAGATAATAGAAATAGATCTAAATGTAGAACATACTACTGTATCGAAGCGATCTGTACGAAAAATTACTGGTATGAAACTGCAATCATTGAAAAAAGTTTATTTGAAGTGGCAAGTAAACCTGAACTATATTGTAACTACGAAACATACTTTAAGAGTTTCTTAGAAAAATTAAATGACCACATTCCAGTTTCTGAGGTAAGGCTAGAATGTCCAAATAAATTTAATCAGTGGGCAACCAAAGGCATTATCATCTCTAGAAAAAAAATGTTTAATCTTTATGCAATTTCCAGAGAAGGTGATAATGTTTTTATCAAAGACTATGTGGCTAGGTACAGTAAAATTTTCAAACATGTCTGCATAAACGCAAAACAATTATTCTACAGGGACAAAATTGACTCCTCCCAAAATAAAATAAAGTGTGTATGGCAGATTATAAAAAATGAGACTGGTAAACAATCTAACTGTGATATGACCTGTGATAAAATATTAGATAATGACAATAATAGTATTAGCAATAATAATGACATTTGTAATTATTTTAATGAATATTTTTCTAATGTATCTGTAAACCTAACCAAAAATTTGACGTGTTCTTTGAATGATTCCATGCAGTATTTAAACGATTATGCACAGAAACAGTCTGATGAATTTACATTGCCGCCAATTACAATAACGCGAGTCATAACAATTATTAGGCAATTAAAATCAAAAAAGTCCAATGACTACTGGTATATCACCCCAGTTTTGGTGAAAAAGTTAGAATTAGAGATAGCATTACCAATGATGCAGACTATTAATAATTGCATTAGTAAGGGATTGTTCCCCAATGAAATGAAAATTGGCAAAGTGCCTCTACATAAAAAAGGGGAGACTTCTAACTGTGATAATTATCGTCCTGTATCAGTACTTCCCAGTTTAAGTAAAATTTTTGAAAAGTATTTAGCTCAGGAGCTCACGGGTTTTTTATGTAAGAACGAAACTCTCAGTGAACGACAGTTTGGATTCCAGACGGGCAAATCGACAAAACACGCTATTACTAAACTCATTGAGGATGTTTATTCAGGCTTGGAGAAATCACGAAAAACGTATGGTGTATTCTGCGACTTGTCCAAGGCCTTTGACCGCGTTTCACATGAGATTTTAATTGAAAAATTGAGGCACTACGGTGTAAATGGTAATGAACTTAATATGTTTAGATCATATCTCACAATGAGGACACAAACTACAGAGATAAATGGGTGTCGATCAACTGAGCGTCCAATTAACCTAGGTGTTCCTCAATGGTCAATTTTGGGTCCCTTGCTTTTTATAGTTTATATTAATGACGTGTCCGTTGTACTTAAAGACGTTGATGTAATCCTGTTTGCAGATGACACAAGCCTTGTTATAAAAGATAAAACAATAAATCAGGTAGGCAGTAAAATACTGCAATCTTTAAACAACATTAAAATCTGGTTCTCGGCTAACAACATGCTTCTTAATGTTAATAAGACAAATATCATAAACTTTTCTTTGAGCACTAGATATCTTGAAACTCCTAAATGTATTGAAGATGTGTTCGATAAACTTAAGGTGTCTCCAACTATTAGCGTAAAATTTTTGGGTGTTTGGCTAGACACCAAATCGACATGGGCAATCCACCTTGACCTTCTTCTTAAGAAGTTGTGCTCTGCAACATATGCAATAAAAAAAATAAAGGAGTTAGGAGGCATAAAGGCAGCGCGTGATGTTTATTTTGCATATTTTCACTCCTTAATGACTTATGGCATTTTGTTTTAGGGTACAGCTGCAGATGCCAATAGAGTATTTTTACTTCAAAAACGGGCAATCCGTTATATTTTGAGTATGGGGTACATTGATTCATGTTAGGAAAAGTTTAGGGATCTAGGTATTATGACAATGACCGGAGAGTTTATACTACAGTATGTTCTATATGTAAGAGAAAACATTGATAAAATGACTAGAAATAAAGATGTACATAATTATAACACTCGAAATCGAAATCGTCTTGTCTTACCTAAAACAAGATTAGCTAAAATTTCAAAGAGCTAGTACTGTACAGCAATTAAATTGTACAATAAAATACCGCACAATGTAATATGTATGTCAGATAATTCATTTAAAACATTTATAAAAAGACATCGTATTTGTAAAAGTTATTATAAGTTGGACGAAGCTTTTGCTGATAAAACAATATTTAAATTTGATGAATTGTAATGATTACCTGACTGATGTAATAATTACGTAGGTAACATATTTTAATTATTTCATCTGACTTGTCCAAGCACATGTAATTTGTCGAAGTATATGAATAAAAAATGAAAAAAAATGTATTACTATGAAGCGTTTATGAAAAACGCCGATTGGTCGGTCGGCAGTCTCTCTCTCTCGAAGACGACTCGATCTATGTGCCGATAGACGGTCAGCGCTAGCGCTGATGATAGCGTGAGAAGAAAAATTGTCTTAAAACGTAGGACACTAGTTCGCCCCGAACTGAGATCTCGCGAGTCTCCCATAGAAATAATACAAATATTATTCGTTATCTTTGACTATTTATTGTCAAAATAGTGCCACGTAATATATAACCATCCCACTTGACCTACAGTTTCATTCAAATCACAGGTAACGGGAGTTCATGTATTTTTGGTTTTTATTTTATGAGGTGCAAACTGCAGTTATTCTGGATTTCAGACTTTTGTCTATATATGTGTCACTAAAGCTACACGCATACAAAATTAAAATTCGGATTCACTGGTGTGTACCCTGTGAATTTTGTCAAAGTTCAGTTTTTATTATGGCTAATAACTCAAAAACTGCAAAGACTTTACTAAAAATAAAAACGGAGTCGAAATGTACTAAAAAATACCTTATATTTGACGTCCCATTTGATATAATATAGGCATAATGAACGCACTTGTCTTATTATTAAGTCCTACAAAATGTTATTAGTATTTAAAAACTATTGTAAATGTAGGTTTTTTTATTAATTTTGTAAAAATTCATTTGCCGTGCATAAATAGTTGATCGAGCGAAGCGAGATCTCCAAATCAACTTGAGAGATTCGGCGCTGTATGTATGTTTGTTTGTCCGAGGATAACTTTCGAAGCGTTGATTCGATCATCGGGAAATTTGATACTTATCTAGGTACTGAGGGCACAATTCTGGTGTGTGTAAAAATGTGTGTGGGAGGGAGGAGGAAGGGGGGGGGGGTGTTTAGATATTGGGGTTCAAGAGGGGTAACAAAAAATGAAAATGAGACTATTAGGTCAAATGGGACGTCAAATAAAAGGTCTTTATTAGTACATTTCGCTTCGCTCGATCAACTATTTATTCGCAGCAAGTGATTTTTTACAATATTTACAAACCTTCTTTTACAATAGTTTTTAAATACCCGTAAAATTGTGTAGGGCTTAATAATAAGACAAGATAGTGTTTCTTACATAGTGTATTATTACATAGGTATCACTAATTACCTGCTCATATAAAATGAACGTTAAACTAAGCTTACAATTTGCAAGCAAACTCGCATTAAACAGTCGTTAAAACCAGGTGCGTAATAAGGACCTTGTCCACTGAAGAATACGGAATATTAGGGACCACACAAAAATTAAACAGCCACTAAACACTAAAAAAATATAATCTTCATCATCCACAGCCTGACTTCACCCACTGTTGGGTATTATAGGCCTCCCCAAGTTTGTGCTATCCACCACGATCCTGCGCTAGTCTCAGCCACTAACGCTTTGCTTATTTTGGGGCTAGATAGCGCTGTGTGAAATGTCCAGAGTTATTTATTAAATATTATTGTATTGTAGTGCCAAAGCCGGGCTTATATTTTGGACCAAACATTTTGTACTAAACATCTATAGTAAAACAATATGAAACAATTAATATCTATGACTAAGAAAAAGATTTTTTTTAAATATATCGTAAAACCCACGCTGTCCAACCCACTACATCTCTGTACCAACCTGTAATTTAAACTTGAACGAGGGTTTGTAAGCGTTTTACTGAATTTTACACGTACCCTCGACAGTTTACTGCTTGCGATGGCAATAAAAATGTTTCCTTCATCTCCATTTGCCCCCACTTCTGGGGATTGGGTTAAAAGGAAAAAATAGGTATCCTTATTACCACACCACACACAGTTATCTCTAATATATAAAAATCTCAAGTCACGGTGTTTGTGGCCGCACTCCTCCGAAACGAGTCGATTTTTTTTTTCATATATTTGTTAAGTATGAGAATAGGTCGGTAAAGTATTATTCATCCTCCTACCCCCACCCCCATAAAAAGGAACCCATATAAGATCACTGTCTTGTCCTTAGTGTTTTTAAAACCTATTCAACAATAACTCATACTAGGGTCCCGGAGTAATAAAAAAACCCCGTCTTCCAAAAAAATTAAAAATACTATAAAAAATAAGTATATATATATTTTACTAGCTGACCCGACAAACTTCATACTGCCTTGACATGCATATGACGCAGGCTGCCAAAGTATGTCACCATGGTAGAATTGTCAATCGGTCATCATTAGCTGCATTTATGTATGAGAAAATTAATTTTAATATAATTCTTTTTTTCGTGAATTTTCCGATTTTTTAATAGTCATTCTGCTATTCGGGGCGGAGACAAATCCAAAAAATCAAAGCAAAACAAGCGTTTACCACCGTAGACTGCATCATCGCTTACCATCAGGCGAGATTGTGATCAAACACCAGACTATAATTTATATAAAAAACAGCTTTACAACACCTAGTCTACAAGTAAAACGGCATGTTCGGTAATCTGTATATCCGATCGATAGACAGATTAACGAACATGCCGAAAACATAAGAGTTCCTAGTACGACTGCACTCTACAGAATCCTAAAAAGCCGTGCAATAACTACGTATCTAAATGGCCACACAGACCTAAGCAGTCACACCTTACGCTTCAAGGCAAAAACCGCTGATGCTACGCAAAAATTAGCCGAACATTTAATGTAAGTTTTGTTTTTTGCAGCAAAAAATCAGAGTTAATAGACACTTATTATTTAAATTAAAACCAAAAACACTTACAATGTTTTTTTAACCCCTTCATTTCCCTTCCAGAATAATGTAAACAGACCTTTTCGTGCTTATCGACCTGCAACGGATGTTTCATTTTGTCCCGGAAAGGGTAAAAACGTAATAAGGTTTTTTGGCGTAGTTTCATATTTAGAAGGGATACACATAAAATCTTCTATTTACTTGGTTCTTGGCTTTTGTAAACAGGAAGAATTAGTAAAAAGTCAACCATTTTTAGGGTTCCGTACCTCAAAGGTAAAAATGGAACCTTTATAAGATCACTCTCTTGTCCGTCTGTCAGTCTGTCTGTCCGCGTGTCACCACATCTCAGGAACGGGTGGACCTAGCAAGTTGAAATTTATACCAGATACTAAGTCAACACGATGAAAAGATATGGGCAAATTTAGATTTTCGCGAAAACTTTTAAGTACCTACCAAAATTTACCTCAATTCTCAACTTATTTATTTTTCGGAATTGTCCCTTTATTTGTGCTATAAGCCAAAATTGACAATTCTAGGTCAACCGGAAGTACCCTATAAGTTTGGGGCCGAAAACCTGTATGGTAGTTGACCTAGAATCACGAAATTTGGTTAAAAGCAAGGTTTTACAGCACAAATATAATATATAAATAAGTTGAAAATTAAAGGGTCCTCGGAATTGTATGAGCGCTCATACAATTTACAGGACAAGCTTAATCGGCACCAACCTCAAATAAGGTAAATAAATAAAATAGTGCCATTCAATAAAATAAATATTTAAGTGGGGCTCCCATACAACGGACATGATTTTTTTGACCGTTTTTATAGATAATGTTACGGAACCCTTCGTGCGCGAGTCCGACTCGCACTTGGCCGGTTTTTGTCTGTTGCCGTTCCTTTACTATGAGCGCTAGTTTCAATGTGCAAATTCACTTTTCGCGATCGATTGTTATCGCATTCATATCGCTGATTTTAGGTAATACCCCCTCCAGCTCTAAGGGTTCCGTAGGTATATTATACCATTTTGATCCCAACAACCCATACCAATATTAAAAATTGGGAAGTAACTCTGTCTGCTTGTTTGTTACGTTTTCATGAGTAAACATTTTGATACTGAAAGATTATATAATGTAAGTATATTTGTTTTACGGGAGACTCGCAAGATCTTAGTTTGGGGCGAACCACTTCTTATTTCAAACCAACAATGAAGTTGAAAAATTTAAATTTACCTTCTTAATTCAAGTAACAATTACCAATTGTATTTGAAATCACAAATTACATACAATATTCATTATTAACGAATGTTATAAAATTAAAATTACTAAAACTAAAATGAAACGAACATACCACATTGCGGCGTGTATGCAGTGCGTGCAGTGTATATACTTAGAACGGTGAGTTTTGAACTTCAATAAAAACACAAATGATAGTTTTGGATAAACGGCTACATTTATTTACACTAATATAATAGGGCCATTTTGATCTGACCATTTTGCATGTCGTGTTAACATGAACCGTGTCTACACAAGAACTTGAAAAATCTACCACATAATGCCAAATCATTGCCAATCCATACACTATAACTTTGTGTGCTTTCATTTTGATCATTATTGACGTGATGAAGTCTTATAAATCGATGAACGCCGGCTGCACGCACGAAAAAGTGTCACGTTCCGCCTGAGTCGAGCGCGCAAGCGAGAGCGCGGAACAAGCGATAGAGAGGCACAATCGGCCTGAGCGTTCGGCTTGTGACGCATCTATCTCTCTTCCAGTCGTTATCACGTAAAATTACCGTCCTTAAACCGACTTTACAGACAACCAATTTTTTTTGGTTAAAATATCTTTAAAATTAGTTATAGTTCTTGGTACAATTTTGTTATGTCCGAGGTCACCAATCAAAAATGCCAATCTATCTGAGTGGTCTTCACGATACAGGCTTGCCTAGTGTGTAGGTCGCTGCATAAGCTGTGATCGTACGCGTAGCTAGGTAGTACAAAAATTTACTTCAAAATCAAAGTAATTTTATTGATAAGTTTTTGGCTGCAAATATTTTGTTTTCATAACATTAAATTAAAATAAATAAATTTAATAACAATTACATAATTACTGATTCTAACGGGTATTTATCGCGTATGTACCTTTTTTATTTGTTATCCCGACGTTGCGACTGTGTTGCAACAACCGTGGTCACGGGTTTAATAACAATTACCAAGCTTAATTAATAAGCACCAAGTTTCGCTTTATATTAAAAAAAACACTTAGAAACACAAAAAAATACATCCTGGATCAATATTTCAACAGGGTGATATTCCAATGTCGTCATATTACACCAACAAATATTTACAGTATATTACAAATTTACAATTTATTACAAATATTACCAGCAATATGTTCTGCTTACTATTTTTTCAACTTGCTAATTATTTCAGCTGTGACTGTAACTTGGCTTTCTCTACTGATTTTAAACTTGGTTGTCTCCATCTGGTGAGAGGCAGGGCATTTGCCAGCTTGTGGTCTCTACACAGTTTGGATAGAAAAGTTGAGATGAATGATACTTTAGATAAAATATATGTGATAAAAAGTATATAAGATGATAAAAAGTAGAGATGCTGCGAATAGTTGATATAGCGAATAGTCGAATACCGATGAATCGCCATTCCCTATGGCGAATAGTCGAATAACTCGCCATTATTATTCGACATAAATCCTCATTTGGCATATCCTCGCCAATACAGACCATTTCTACCGAAAATGCTTCAGGAGAAAATTGTAATTTTGCCATACTTTCAATTCACTTCAATCAAATCCTATCCTCGTCTCGCCCTGGTGGAAAAGCACTTATCATTATTTTCTAAACCTTTTTTATTCAGTTGGTTTTGGTCTGACTTCTTAAAAGCTCGGTTAAAATTATTTATGGTAATATCAAGAACTACAGATATGATACAAAAACTGTCTAAATCTAGTTACCTCAAAGCAGAATCCATCTTCTCTAATGTATAAAATTCTCGTGTCACAGTGTTTGTAACAAAACTCCTCCGAAACGGCTTGACCGATTCTTATGATTTTTTTTGTGTATACTCGGTAGGTCTGAGAATTGGACTTTAACTATTTTTCATATTCCCCTATGTGATAAGGGTGGTCCACCCCATTTATTTTTATTTTTTGGACATTAAAATTATTTTTTATATATTATGATTTGACAATAAAAAATACACACAACCATCAATTTTCACCCTTCTACCACCAACCCCTATTTTTATAGCGATATTGGTACTTTAATAATTTTCACCTTTATTATAGAGATGGTTGAATAGTGGTAAGTGCACAAAAACAAACATTAAACAAAATGGATTTAACTCAGCTTAGAAACATAAAATTTATTGATTCTAAGGCGGTACCAAGTTCGCGGTGTCAGCTAGTTTATCATAAAAAAATCCTATTTTAATACAAAACTGTAATTATTTTATTTGTTCGCAGATATTAGTAAACGTGTGTTTACTAACATCGGCCGATAGAGGGAGCTTGTTCCTGGCAAAAGGGGTCCCACCACATCGGTACTTGCAAGCGAAACTCTTTGATGTCACTAGGGATACCGGTAAGTACAGTTTTAACCTTACCTTATCAGCCATAGAAGGTCCAATTTGCTCAACGTAAGCCTCCTCTTTAGATCTATTGAGCAGCCCATCTTATCCAACCAGCATCCAACGGCTCCCAGGCCATATTCATCATTTCCAGTGCACGGTCTCTAATTTAGCACCATTTTTCGCAAATAACCGTCGTCCATTCTAGCAGCAATTTCTACTATTTTTTTCTACTTGCTAATTCTATCGGCTGTGACCGTAACTTCGCTTTGTCTTCAGATTTTAAACTTGGTTGTCTCCATCTGGCAAAACTCATTTTTGGGGCGAGCAAGTGACAAATTCAATAAGCTATATAAGCGCACGAACTGTGACTTTTTCTTCATGAGCGTTAGTTCGATTCGACAGCGGTTGAATCATGAATTCTTTAGTGATTATTATGCGAGCAAGTAACAGTTTCAATAAGCTGTGTATGTGCATGGTCTGTGATCTTTTCTGCATGAGCGTTAGTTCGATTCGACAGCGGTTGAATCATGAATTCTTTAGTGATTATTATGCGAGCAAGTAACAGTTTCAATAAGCTGTGTATGTGCATGGACTGTGATCTTTTCTGCATGAGCGTTAGTTCGATTCGACAGCGGTTGAATCATGAATTCTTTAGTGATTATTATGCGAGCAATTAACAGTTTCAATAAGCTGTGTAATTGCATGGACTGTGATCTTTTCTGCATGAGCGTTAGTTCAATTCGACAGCGGTTGAATCGTGAATTTTTTAGTGATTAATAATTGTATATTTAATATATTAATAGTATATTTATATTATTAAGAAGATGGGCAGACGACTTGGTAAGAACCGTAGGTCGGTGTTGGATGCAGGCCGCTTCCAACCGCAGTTCCTGGAGATCAATGAGGGAGGCCTTTGTCCAGCAGTGGACGTCCTACGGCTGATATGATGATGATGATGATGATATATATATATATTATTATATTAATATGGATAGGTACTCTTTCTTCATTGTATCTGTCATGTGAGATGTCAATTGGTTGTTCACATTTTTTCTATTTCTAAATTGTTGTTTAGACGTGAAAACCAGTTATTGGCTATCTGGTAAACGATCCGTCTTTAGTATAAGTATTGTATAGCTGTTGGTTTTTCTACAAATAAGTTAAATTAAATTAAATCTGGTGAGAGGCAGGGAATTTGTCATTAGCGACGCGTGGTATTTACACAGTTTGGATAAAAAGTAGAGATGCCGCAAATAGTTGATATAGCTAATAGTCGAATACCGATTATTCGCCATTCCCTATGGCGAATAGTTGAATACCGATTAATCGCCATTCCCTGTGGCGAATAATCTAATACCGATTAATCGCCATTCCCTGTGGCGAATAGTCGAATACCGATTAATCGCCATTCCCTGTGGCGAATTGTCGAATACCGATTAATCGCCATTCCCTGTAGCGAATAGTCGAATACCGATTAATCGCCATTCCCTATGGCGAAAAGTCGAATACCGATTAATCGCCATTCCCTGTGGCGAATAGTTGAATACCGATTAACCGCCATTCCCTATGGCCAATAGTCGAATACCGATTAATCACCATTCCCTATGCCGAATAGTCGAATACCGATTAATCGTCATTCCCTATGGCAAATAGTCGAATACCGATTAATCGCCATTCCCTATGGCGAATAGTCGAATACCGATTAATCACCATTCCCTGTAGCGAAAAGTCGAATACCGATTAATCGCCATTCCCTGTGGCGAATAGTTGAATACCGATTAACCGCCATTCCCTATGGCGAATAGTCGAATACCGAATAATCACCATTCCCTATGGCGAATAGTCGAATAGTCGAATACCGATTAATCACCATTCCCTGTGGCGAATAGTCAAATACCGATTAATCGCCATTCCCTGTGGCGAATAGTCGAATACCGATTAATCGCCATTCCCTGTAGTGAATAGTCGAATACCGATTAATCGCCATTCCCTGTGGCAAATAGTCGAATACCGATTAATCGCCATTCCCTGTGGCGAATAGTCGAATACCGATTAATCGCCATTCCCTGTGGCGAATAATCTAATACCGATTAATTGCCATTCCCTGTGGCGAATAGTCGAATACCGATTAATCGCCATTCCCTGTGGCGAATAGTCGAATACCGATTAATCGCCATTCCCTGTGGCGAATAGTCTAATACCGATTAATCGCCATTTCCTGTGGCGAATAGTCGAATACCGATTAATCGCCATTACCTATGGCGAATAGTCGAATACAGATTAATCGCCATTCCCTATGGCGAACAGTCGAATAACTCGCCATTATTATTCGACATAAAAAAGGAATATAGAAAATAATTTATTGGTTACTAGCTGTTGCCCGCAACTTCGTACGCGTTAATGTGTAATGTGTTGTAGTAAATGTGTAGGTAACCTAGAAATAAAGCTAGACTCGCCGCGCCGTTGCAACTTCACTTGACACGCTATTTTTATCCCATGCGACCTGATTTATGGGATAAAAAGTAGCATATGTGTTATTCCAGGTTATAATCTAAGTACATACTAAATTTCATCGAAATCGGTTCAGCCGTTACGACGTGATTGAGTAACATACAAGCAAACAAACAAATAAATAAACAAACATCCAAACTTTTGCGTTTATAATATAAGTGGGATTAATTATTAGTATCACGATTGTAATAGTTTTGAACTTACCAATCATAATGTTACTCTAATCTAAAATGTTTTTAAGGTTATGAGAGAAGATAACAATGAAGTTAACGTAATCAGTCTCATATTATACTGATTTTACATTTTTAAATGATGGCAATCTTTTTCTTGTACCTATTTTACGGGGTACAACCTCGTTACCGTATATAACCCAGTGTTTAATACTGTAGGGTATTTCCCCCGCAATTGATTTCGCTTGTGTTTAGGTTGGGCGGCGCGCATTTGTTTGACATTAAATTGATGATGAGCTTGCTGACATTTTAATTATCGTAACGAGAAGTGCTTAGGTTAAGTAAGACATCCTTGATTTGATTACTAAGAACTATTTGCCGTTTGTCGAGTAATACTAGCTATTATTTGATTTTCGACGAATAACAAAAACAAGTCGAGTAATACGAATAATAGCGAGTATTGGCGGCATCACACCATACTAATATTATAATAGCGAGTATTGGCGGCATCACACCATACTAATATTATAATAGCGAGTATTGGCGGCATCACACCATACTAATATTATAATAGCGAGTATTGGCGGCATCACACCATACTAATATTATAATAGCGAGTATTGGCGGCATCACACCATACTAATATTATAATAGCGAGTATTGGCGGCATCACACCATACTAATATTATAATAGCGAGTATTGGCGGCATCACACCATACTAATATTATAATAGCGAGTATTGGCGGCATCACACCATACTAATATTATAATAGCGAGTATTGGCGGCATCACACCATACTAATATTATAATAGCGAGTATTGGCGGCATCACACCATACTAATATTATAATAGCGAGTATTGGCGGCATCACACCATACTAATATTATAATAGCGAGTATTGGCGGCATCACACCATACTAATATTATAATAGCGAGTATTGGCGGAAACACACCATACTAATATTATAATAGCGAGTATTGGCGGCATCACACCATACTAATATTATAATAGCGAGTATTGGCGGCATCACACCATACTAATATTATAATAGCGAGTATTGGCGGCATCACACCATACTAATATTATAATAGCGAGTATTGGCGGCATCACACCATACTAATATTATAATAGCGAGTATTGGCGGCATCACACCATACTAATATTATAATAGCGAGTATTGGCGGCATCACACCATACTAATATTATAATAGCGAGTATTGGCGGCATCACACCATACTAATATTATAATAGCGAGTATTGGCGGCATCACACCATACTAATATTATAATAGCGAGTATTGGCGGCATCACACCATACTAATATTATAATAGCGAGTATTGGCGGCATCACACCATACTAATATTATAATAGCGAGTATTGGCGGCATCACACCATACTAATATTATAATAGCGAGTATTGGCGGCATCACACCATACTAATATTATAATAGCGAGTATTGGCGGCATCACACCATACTAATATTATAATAGCGAGTATTGGCGGCATCACACCATACTAATATTATAATAGCGAGTATTGGCGGCATCATCACAATACTAATATTAAAAATAGCGAGTATTGGCGGCAACCACACATACTAATATTATAATAGCGAGTATTGGCGGGCATCACACCATACTAATATTATAATTAAGATTGGCGGCATCACCACCATACTAATATTATAATAGCGAGTATTGGCGGCATCACACCATACTAATATTATAATAGCGAGTATGGCGGCATCACACCATACTAATATTATAATAGCGAGTATTGGCGGCATCACACCATTACTAATTATTATAATAGCGAGTATTGGCGGCATCACACCATACTAATATTATAATAGCGAGTATTGGCGGCATCACACCATACTAATATTATAAATAGCGAGTATTGGCGGCATCACACCATACTAATATTATAATAGCGAGTATTGGCGGGCATCACACCATACTAAATATTATAATAGCGAGTATTGGCGGCATCACACCATACTAATATTATAATAGCGAGTATTGGCGGCATCACACCATACTAATATTATAATAGCGAGTATTGGCGGCATCACACCATACTAATATTATAATAGCGAGTATTGCGGGCATCACACCATACTAAATTATAATAGCGAGTATTGGCGGCATCACACCATACTAATATTATAATAGCGAGTATTGGCGGCATCACACCCTACTAATATTATAATAGCGAGTATTGGCGGCATCACACCATACTAATATTATAATAGCGAGTATTGGCGGCATCACACCAACTAATATTATAATAGCGAGTATTGGCGGCATCACACCATACTAATATTATAATAGCGAGTATTGGCGGCATCACACCATACTAATATTATAATAGCGAGTATTGGCGGCATCACACCATACTAATATTATAATAGCGAGTATTGGCGGCATCACACCATACTAATATTATAATAGCGAGTATTGGCGGCATCACACCATACTAATATTATAATAGCGAGTATTGGCGGCATCACACCATACTAATTTTATAATAGCGAGTATTGGCGGCATCACACCATACTAATATTATAATAGCGAGTATTGGGCGGCATCACACCATACTAATATTATAATAGCGAGTATTGGCGGCATCACACCATACTAATATTATAATAGCGAGTATAGGCGGCATCACACCATACTAATATTATAATAGCGAGTATTGGCGGCATCACACCATACTAATATTATAATAGCGAGTATTGGCGGCATCACACCATACTAATATTATAATAGCGAGTATTGGCGGCATCACACCATACTAATATTATAATAGCGAGTATTGGCGGCATCACACCATACTAATATTATAATAGCGAGTATTGGCGGCATCACACCATACTAATATTATAATGCGAGTATTGGCGGCATCACACCATACTAATTTTATAATAGCGAGTATTGGCGGCATCACACCATACTAATATTATAATAGCGAGTATTGGCGGCATCACACCATAACTAATATTATAATAGCGAGTATTGGCGGCATCACACCATACTAATATTATAATAGCGAGTATTGGCGGCATCACTCCAATACTAATATTATAATAGCGAGTATTGGCGGCATCACACCATACTAATATTATAATAGCGAGTATTGGCGGCATCACACCATACTAATATTATAATAGCGAGTATTGGCGGCATCACACCATACTAATATTATAATAGCGAGTATTGGCGGCATCACACCATACTAATATTATAATAGCGAGTATTGGCGGCATCACACCATACTAATATTATAATAGCGAGTATTGGCGGCATCACACCATACTAATATTATAATAGCGAGTATTGGCGGCATCACACCATACTAATATTATAATAGCGAGTATTGGCGGCATCACACCATACTAATATATAATAGCGAGTATTGGCGGCCATCACACCATACTAATATTATAATAGCGAGTATTGGGCGGCATCACACCATACTAATATTATAATAGCGAGGTATTGGCGGCAATCACACCATACTAATATTATAATAGCGAGTATTGGCGGGCATCACACCATACTAATATTATTAATAGCGAGTATTGGCGGCATCACACCATACTAATATTATAATAGCGAAGTATTGGCGGCATCACACCATACTAATATTATAATAGCGAGTATTGGCGGCATCACACCATACTAATATTATAATAGCGAGTATTGGCGGCATCACACCATACTAATATTATAATAGCGAGTATTGGCGGAAACACACCATACTAATATTATAATAGCGAGTATTGGCGGCATCACACCATACTAATATTATAATAGCGAGTATTGGCGGCATCACACCATACTAATATTATAATAGCGAGTATTGGCGGAAACACACCATACTAATATTATAATAGCGAGTATTGGCGGCATCACACCATACTAATATTATAATAGCGAGTATTGGCGGCATCACACCATACTAATATTATAATAGCGAGTATTGGCGGCATCACACCATACTAATATTATAATAGCGAGTATTGGCGGCATCACACCATACTAATATTATAATAGCGAGTATTGGCGGAAACACACCATACTAATATTATAATAGCGAGTATTGGCGGCATCACACCATACTAATATTATAATAGCGAGTATTGGCGGCATCACACCATACTAATATTATAATAGCGAGTATTGGCGGCATCACACCATACTAATATTATAATAGCGAGTATTGGCGGAAACACACCATACTAATATTATAATAGCGAGTATTGGCGGCATCACACCATACTAATATTATAATAGCGAGTATTGGCGGCATCACACCATACTAATATTATAATAGCGAGTATTGGCGGCATCACACCATACTAATATTATAATAGCGAGTATTGGCGGAAACACACCATACTAATATTATAATAGCGAGTATTGGCGGCATCACACCATACTAATATTATAATAGCGAGTATTGGCGGCATCACACCATACTAATATTATAATAGCGAGTATTGGCGGAAACACACCATACTAATATTATAATAGCGAGTATTGGCGGCATCACACCATACTAATATTATAATAGCGAGTATTGGCGGCATCACACCATACTAATATTATAATAGCGAGTATTGGCGGCATCACACCATACTAATATTATAATAGCGAGTATTGGCGGAAACACACCATACTAATATTATAATAGCGAGTATTGGCGGAAACACACCATACTAATATTATAATAGCGAGTATTGGCGGCATCACACCATACTAATATTATAATAGCGAGTATTGGCGGAAACACACCATACTAATATTATAATAGCGAGTATTGGCGGAAACACACCATACTAATATTATAATAGCGAGTATTGGCGGCATCACACCATACTAATATTATAATAGCGAGTATTGGCGGAAACACACCATACTAATATTATAATAGCGAGTATTGGCGGCATCACACCATACTAATATTATAATAGCGAGTATTGGCGGAAACACACCATACTAATATTATAATAGCGAGTATTGGCGGCATCACACCATACTAATATTATAATAGCGAGTATTGGCGGAAACACACCATACTAATATTATAATAGCGAGTATTGGCGGCATCACACCATACTAATATTATAATAGCGAGTATTGGCGGAAACACACCATACTAATATTATAATAGCGAGTATTGGCGGCATCACACCATACTAATATTATAATAGCGAGTATTGGCGGAAACACACCATACTAATATTATAATAGCGAGTATTGGCGGCATCACACCATACTAATATTATAATAGCGAGTATTGGCGGCATCACACCATACTAATATTATAATAGCGAGTATTGGCGGCATCACACCATACTAATATTATAATAGCGAGTATTGGCGGCATCACACCATACTAATATTATAATAGCGAGTATTGGCGGCATCACACCATACTAATATTATAATAGCGAGTATTGGCGGAAACACACCATACTAATATTATAATAGCGAGTATTGGCGGCATCACACCATACTAATATTATAATAGCGAGTATTGGCGGAAACACACCATACTAATATTATAATAGCGAGTATTGGCGGCATCACACCATACTAATATTATAATAGCGAGTATTGGCGGCATCACACCATACTAATATTATAATAGCGAGTATTGGCGGCATCACACCATACTAATATTATAATAGCGAGTATTGGCGGAAACACACCATACTAATATTATAATAGCGAGTATTGGCGGCATCACACCATACTAATATTATAATAGCGAGTATTGGCGGCATCACACCATACTAATATTATAAATGCGAAAGTTTCGATGTTTATTTATTATTTATTTTATTTGAATACTTTATTGTACAAAAATACAAATAACATGTACGAAAGGTGGCCTTAATGCTAATAGCATTTTCTACCTGCCAACCTCAGAGGTAACAAAAAAAGGTTGGCGTGCTAACTTACAACAATATTAACTTATTGATACGTAAATAAACAAAAGAAACACAAATAACAATAAAAACCGATCACAGTAAGAATATAACTTTTTAAATTTTCGCGAACTATACTCATGTTTATGGACAAAACGGGTCTTTTCGCGCACATAAGACCCACGTGACCACGGCCGATGCAACATGGCCGAAACGTCGAGGTTATTCAAAATTATAATTTTGATTTAGATCTGTGCGCGAAGAGACCCGCCCCCTTATTACCTACGCCAAATTGCTTCCGTGTTGATATCGCTAGTCATGCCATCCCTTTCACACGTACAGTACGTACCTCATGTGTGAAAGGGATGGCCTGACTAGCGATAGCGAAGCGACAGCAATTTAGCTTAGGTAATAAGGCTACCGTTTTGTCTTAAAAACACAGTAAGAATAAATACATAAACCTACTTGATATAATAATAATACATAGAATATATATATAGGCCTAGTAAACCGGTTTTCAGACGACTATATTAGTAGGTACCGAAATATACCGAAAGATTCTCGAGTGGAGGCCACGGACCGGCAAGCGCAGCGTAGGACGTCCACCCACAAGATGGGCAGTCGACTTGGTAAGAACCGCAGGTCGGCGTTGGATGCAGGCCGCTTCCAACCGCAGTTCCTGGAGATCAATGAGGGAGGCCTTTGTCCAGCAGTGGACGTCCTACGGCTGATATGATGATGATGATGATGATATTAGTAGGAAGTAGAATATATATATATATATATATGTATATATATTCTACTTCCTACTAATATTATAAATGCGAAAGTTTGTATGTATGGATGTATGGATATTTGTTACTCTTTCACGCCGGAACGATTGCGATGAAATTTGGCATGTACGTAGATCATAAACTGGATTACCACATAGGCTACTTTTATTGGCAAACCACGCGTGTGAAGCCGCGGATTGGTCAGCTAGTATATAAATATAACAAAAAATACTATTAGGTACATATACTACGTTTTCATATATTTTAACAGCTAGCGGAGGACTGCAAGAAATGACTGTAGACTTGTCGTCTGAAAACCGGTTTACTAGGCGCCTTTCTAATATGAGTATTGAGAGAGTTCCATAGGCTGACAGCTACCACCTCAAAAGAGTTGCTACGGAAGGACGTTGAGTGTTTCGGGGTAGCAAGAAGGAGACAATCAGCGGATCTGAGGTTTTATTTGTTTGTTACTAAATCACATCGTAACGGCTTAACCGATTTCGATGAAATGTATTATTTACGTAGATTATAACCTGGATACTAATCTGGATACATAGGCTACTTTTATCCCATAAATCGGGTCCCATGTGATAAAAATGAGGTGTCAAATTTTCTATGGAAAAATGATTTAGATGTTTGCGCGTGCGAAGCCGCCGGCGGTCAGCTAGTCTCTAATAAAAAGCTTAAAATAATATTTTACTTTGAAAACTTTCGTAATTATTATAAATACTGGATTTATTTATCACGTACCGTTTTATCTGTGTTTCGACAATATTTCAGTTTAATTCGTGAACCTTCATCAGGGTGAGTGCGATCCGCTGCGTACTGCGTCTCGCCTCGCACTACGCGCCGCAGTCCTCTGCGCACGAGTGAACGGACGCGGTTGTGGAGGTTGCGTCAACGGTCGCCTATCGTGTTGATAGGCTGCATAATCATCATTATCATCACAGCTGTTCTCTTCGCTAGTCCTGGATATGACCGACTGAATAGTTTACCTAAGCCACGTTTTTAAAAACAGCAAAATACACATAATCGCTTTTAGCGATAAGACCGCCTATTTTACTTAATCTATTTGTAAGAATAGATAATTATAATTCTGTATTTTACTGCCGTGTGGTCCCGGCGTAATAATAGGGCCACCCCTTCTCATCCCGCGGGAGCCGTGTGAGCCGGCAAAGGGAGTTGTTACAGGGAATGGGCAGCAGCATTCTTCTGTGTACTAAACACCAACCACTGCGATCACCAAGCCGCCTGCCAAGCGTGGTGATTATGGCAAAACCCCCCCTATGACAGACACAACACACAAACGGCCCCCAGTCCCCGGCGGCTCCGTCATCCCTGGAAGTGGTAGCAACCAGGGCAGTGGCGGAGCAGGGGGTGCTAAGAATCCCCGGCAGCGATCCAGCTACCACCACCGACGACTGGACCTGGCAACGTACAACACACGAACGCTCAGGGCTGACGAGAAGATTGTCGAGCTGGAAGAAGAACTGAGCAAGCTACGTTGGGACATCCTAGGATTGTCGGAAGTCCGAAGACAGGGTCAGGACACGATGATCCCTAATTCCGGTAACTTGCTCTTCTACCGGGAGGGAGATCAACTATCCCAGGGTGGTGTCGGGTTTCTCTTCCGCAAGTCCCTCGTTAACAACGTGACAAAAGTCGACAGTGTGTCGAACAGGGTAGCATACCTTATACTCAGAATTACCGAAAGGTATTCGTTGAAGGTCATACAGGTATATGCGCCGACCTCGACACACCCAGACGATGAAGTGGAAGCCATGTATGAGGAGATCTCTGAGGCCATACATATGTACTTCCAAGACTCATTTCACGGTTGTAATGGGGGACTTCAACGCAAAGCTAGGCACAAGGAAAGACGATGAGCTGAGAGTGGGGCCGTTTGGATTCGGGCGGCGGAACCGAAGGGGCCAGAGACTGGCCGACTTCATGGAGAAGGAGGGCCTCTTCATGATGAACTCCTTCTATGAGAAGCGGCCAGCCAGAAAGTGGACGTGGATAAGCCCCGACGGTTTCACTAGAAATGAGATAGACTTCATTATGACGACCAAGAAGCAAATATTTAATGATGTCTCTGTGATCAGCAGGGTGAAAACCGGGAGCGATCACCGCATTGTTAGAGGCACATTGAATACCGATGTTAAGCTTGAAAGAGCACGTCTGATGAAGTCTGCGCTCCGTCCAAATCCTGCCCAAATCCAAAATCCCGAGAGCTTTCAGCTAGAACTGCACAATCGCTTCCAGTGCCTAGCCAGCTGCAATGATATTGACGAGATAAACAACGGGTTGGTGGAAACTGTCCAAGCGGTGGGATCTAAGTTCTTTAAGGCCCCCCGCCGAACTAAGCACCAGAAACTCTCAGATGAAACCATTAAGCTAATGGAGGACCGGGATGAAATGAGATTGCAGTCTTCAGCTGATATGTCGGCATACGGCGTGCTTAATAGACGAATCTCGAAATCTATGCGACACGATCTGCGTACCTTTAATACATCTCGTATTAAGGTCCCAATAGAAAGGAACAAAGGTTCAAAAGTGTTTGCAAAGCATTCGTCTATAGGGCAAAGCCAAATGACTAAGCTGAAGACCGACAGCGGCACTATCATTTCGTCGAAACCGGAGATTCTGAGAGAGGTCGAAAAGTTCTATGGACAGATGTACACCTCAACACAAAACCCCGTTGGTCAGTTGGCTCAGGACACCAGAGCCAAACTAACCCGACACTATACCGAAGACATCCCGGACATCAGCCTGTACGAGATTAGGATCGCTCTGAAACAGCTTAAAAACAACAAGGCACCAGGTGAGGATGGAGTTACGACAGAACTTCTGAGAGCGGGTGGAAAACCGGTACATCAAGTCCCCAGAAGCTATTTAACTCCGTCGTCCTCGAAGGAACCACGCCAAAACGTGGGATAAGAGCGTGGTGGTGCTTTTCTTTAAAAAAGGTGATAAAACCTTATTAAAGAACTACAGGCCCATCTCGCTCTTGAGCCACGTTTACAAGCTGTTTTCGAGAGTGATTACGAACCGTCTCGCACGCAGGTTCGATGACTTCCAGCCTCCCGAACAAGCCGGTTTCCGAAAAGGCTTTAGTACCATAGACCACATCCACACGCTACGCCAGATTATACAGAAGACCGAGGAGTATAATAGGCCGTTATGTCTAGCGTTTGTGGACTATGAAAAAGCCTTCGATTCAATCGAGACCTGGGCGGTACTGCAGTCTCTTCAGCGATGCCAAATCGACTATAGGTATATCGAAGTGTTGAAGTGTTTGTATAGTAACGCCACTATGTCAGTCCGTCTACAGGACCAGAGTACGGAACCAATCCAATTGCAGAGAGGCGTGAGACAGGGAGACGTAATTTCTCCGAAACTGTTCACGAACGCATTGGAGGACGTTTTCAAACTCTTGGTCTGGGACAGACTTGGCATCAATATCAATGGCGAATACATCACTCACCTTCGTTTTGCCGATGATATAGTCATTATGGCCGAATCGCTCGAGGAACTCGGTACCATGCTCAACGACCTCAGT
The DNA here is from genome assembly GCA_918857605.2 of Philereme vetulata. Taxonomy (NCBI): domain Eukaryota; kingdom Metazoa; phylum Arthropoda; class Insecta; order Lepidoptera; family Geometridae; genus Philereme; species Philereme vetulata. The sequence continues at coordinate 330,530 of OU975452.1, read as the reverse complement.
AGGGTCTCCCAACAGGTGGGTCTTAAAATGAACATGGATAAGACGAAAATCATGTCAAATATCCATGTTGCGCCCGTACCGGTAGTTGTTGGGGGCGATACTCTCGAAGTTGTCGACGAATATGTATACCTAGGACAAACTGTCCAATTAGGTAAGTCCAACTTCGACAAAGAGGTCGCACGAAGAATCCAACTCGGCTGGGCAGCGTTCGGGAAACTTCGCGATATCTTCTCGTCCAAAATTCCCCAGAGCCTGAAGACTAAAGTCTTCAACCAGTGTGTGTTGCCAGTGATGACCTATGGCACTGAAACGTGGTCCTTTACTCATGGCCTCATGACCAAGCTCAAGGTCGCTCAACGAGCTATGGAGAGGGCTATGCTCGGGGTTTCTTTGCGTGACAAAATCCGCAATGAGGAAATCCGCAGAAGAACTAAAGTTGGCGACATAGCTCTCAAAATTAGCAAGTTGAAGTGGCAATGGGCAGGCCACATCGCTCGTAGAACCGATAACCGTTGGGGAAGAAAGGTTCTCGAGTGGAGACCACGGACTGGAAGACGTAGCGTAGGCCGGCCCCCCACAAGGTGGACCGACGATCTAGTAAGAATCGCGGGGAGCCGTTGGGCGCAAACGGCTACCAACCGCTCGTTGTGGCGATCTAAGGGGGAGGCCTATGTTGAGCAGTGGACGTCTCCCGGCTGATTATGATGATGATGATGATTTTACTTCAGTATACAATAAAGAGTTATGTTAACTTATCGTTCACAGCAAAGATAGGGTATATAAGCCATATGAGAACGCATGAACGTAGTTCATAAAGTGGAAAAACGGTCGCCGTGGTCGAAAATGGCCTGGATGAGATTATTATTATCTTATCTTATCTTATCATCTTGTTAGACAATTAACAAATAACAAACTAGTGGTTCGCCTCGAACTGAGATCTCGCGAGTCTCCTATAAAAACAAAAATATATTATTCGTAATCTTTGACAATCAAAATAGTGCCATGAAATTAATAACCAAATTACTTGACCTACAGTTTCATTCAAATTACAGGTAACAGGAGTGTATGTGGTTTGGTTATTTTTTTTGGAGTATAAATTACAGTTATTCTGGATTTCAGACTTTTGCCTATATTTGTAATACTTAAGCTACACGCATACTAAATTACAGCACTGTGGGGTCACTGGTGTACCCTGTGAATTTTGTCAAAGTTCATTTTTTATTATAGCTATCAACTCAAAAACTACAAGAACTTTACTAAAACTAAAAACGGAATCGAAATGTACTAATGAAGGCCTTTCATATGACGTCCTACTTAACTTAACAGTCTCATTTTTTTTACCCCTCTTGAACCCCAATATCACAACAACCTCCCAACATTTTAAGCTCATTTAGTCACAACAAATTTGTGTTATCACTACCTATGTATTCACCTTCCTATGTATTTCACGATGATCGGATTAACGCTTCGAAAGTTATCCTCGGACAAACAAACATACATACAACGCTGTTTTGCCCAAGTTGATTTGGAGATCTCGCTTCGCTCGATCAATTATTTAATAAATTAGCATACACATTATAGTAAGGTACGGCCTATAAATTAAGCGAACAAAATTTATATCGTCAAATCACGTTAAAGTTCTGTGATTCAGTAAAATTATCGTAATTTTCAAATTATGGTTCCGGCTCTGTGCGTTGGACCGAGAAATTGGTGGAGCCTTGCCGACGTCAATGACGTAGCTTGTGACGTCACAGACAAATTAATTTGTTCACGTTGATAACCTCAGCCAATTATTTATAGATAGATTCACAGGTAGAACTGGTCAAAAATTGCTCCAACTCGGTCAAAAATGTTACAATTTAAACGTTATTTATTTTCTTTATTGCTAAGTTTTCTAAAAGGATCATTGAAAATAACAACCAGCCCTTTTCTTGTCTTTCTTTTCTGCTTGGTTGCGAAGAAACAGGCTGTAAAGTTTACGTTTCAAAGTGATCCTTGTGATTTAAACGTTTTTGTACTTACACCAAAGAAGAAAATAAACAATATAATTAAGTGCAATAGGCAGTCTTATATCTAGAAGTGAAATTGTCTTTAAAAAATATACTAAAACATAAAAATGTGTTCTGTAATTGATCGAGCGAGATCTCCAAATCAACTTCGGCAAATCGGCGTTGTGTGTACATAGGCTGCTATTTAAGAATCCGGAACTGGCCACTGCATAAATAATATTTAAAAAGAAATTATCACGTTTGAAAATGGAACTCTTTGGCTGTAGAATGCAGGTTATTTCGTCCGTCTGTCAATTGTTTTCATTGTGTGGCGCGATTTCAAAAATTGCGTGTCATTATCACAATGGATTTATCTCGAGAAAATTTTCGTGCGATGATTTTTTATGATTTTCGACGTGGTCTAACTCAACAGCAGTGTATCGATCAACTCAGTTCGACTTTTGGGGATAAAGCACCATCAAAGACTACTGTGTATCACTGGTTTAGTGAGTTTAATCGTGGACGTCGTATGCTCACGGACGAAATTAAAGATGGTCGGCCTAAATCAGTTGTTGTGCCACGAAACATCGACGCAGTGCGTAAACTAATAATGCAAGATCGTCATGTGACATATCGAGAGATAGAGGCGATCTTGGGCATTAGTATGACGAGTATACATAAGATATTACACGAACACTTGGCTGCAAAAAAAGATTGTTCGCGTTGGATACCGCACAACTTGACAATAGATCAAAAACAGGCTCGTGTCGATTGGTGCTAAAAAATAATAAAAAAATACAATCGTGGTGCATCAAAAGCTGTATATAATATCTACACAGGTGATGAATCCTGGATTTATGCATATGACCCCGAAACTAAGCAACAGTCAACAGTTTGGGTCTTCCAACATGAGCCGAACCCAACAAAAGTTGCTCGTGCGAAAAGCACTTTGAAGCAAATGGTCGCCTGTTTTTTTGGTATAGATGGACACGTGGCTACTGTACCCCTAGAAAATTGTAAATCTGTTAATTCAGAGTGGTACACGACCATTTGTTTGCCAGAAGTCTTTTCAGAAATCAGGAAGAATAATCCACAGCGCAGAATCATTCTCCATCACGACAATGCAAGCTGTCACACTTCGGGTGAAACGACCCGATATTTGGAGGGTGAAACGGTGGAATTAACGGGTCATCCGCCATATAGCCCTGATTTGGCACCCAACGACTTCTTTTTATTCCCAACCGTGAAGCATAAATTACGTGGTCAACGATTTTCAACCCGAGAAGAAGCCGTTGAGGCATTCAAAAATCATGTTTTGGAGATACCGTCTTCCGATTGGAAAAAGTGCTATGAAAACTGGTTTCACCGAATGCAAAAGTGCATTGATCATCATGGCGAATATTTTGAAAAGCAATAAAACCATATTTAACAGTCAATGATAGTTATTTTATTTTATTCCGGATACATGAATAGCAGCCCTCGTATGTATGCATGTTTGTTTATCCGAAGATAACTTTCGAAGCGTTGATCCGATCATCGTGAAATTTGATACATAGGTAGGTAGTGATGGCATAATTTTGGTGTGACTAAATGAGCTAAAATGTTGGGGGTTTGTTGCGATATTGGAGTTCAAGAGGGGTAAAAAAAGGAAGTGACAACGGCGATGACAGCTGATAGAGAGATGTGGAGGAGGAATACATGTGTCGACTCCACGTAATGTGGGAAAAGGGCAGGACAAAGATTTTAGTAGCGGTATTAAAAACATGTTTTTTGTTGGGTAGTACCGTATTGTCCTACCTTACAATGCGCAATAACTGTAATGCGTCTATTGTCACATTTTATTGTTCATAAATGGGGAAAAACAATGGCTCATCAAATAATATTGCTTTTGTCCTTCGTTGAAGACCACACGCAATTAATTAAGATAAAAAATGGCTAAGAGCGTGTCAAACCGCGCTAAACAAAAAAAATTGGTTGTCTGTAAAGTCGGTTTAAGGACGGTAATTTTACGTGAGTGGAAAAGAGATAGATGCGTTACAAGCCGAACGCTTAGGCCGATCGTGCCTCTCTATCGCTTGTTTCGCGCTCTCGCTTACACACTCGTCTTAGGCGAAACGAGACAATGAGTCATGCTTTTTCGTGCGTGCAGTCGGCGTTCATCAATTTAGCACGTCAAAAAAAATTGGTTGTCTGTAAAGTCGGTTTACGGACAATAATTTTACGTGGTAACGAGCCTCTCTATCGCTTGTTCCGCGTTCTCGCTTGCACGCTCGGCTCAGGCGGAACGTGACACTTTCGTGCGTGCAGCCGGCGTTCATCGATTTATAAGACGTTATCACGTCAAAAAAAATCCCTGTAAATCGCTATCTCACCTGTACGGCTGTGTTTTTAGCAGGTGAGTTGACGATTGACTCAGGAGAATACCAAAAGGTCTATATATTGTGGCCATTTTCCGACGATACCATCATAGTAAAGCAATTGGTTTAGTAGATTTGGGGCCCTGCATTCGCGCGTTGTGTCACTGATCTTTGACTCGTCACTCAAGCGTATGTCTAAACACGGTATTACGAGAATCGCAGTACAGATTCTACTAGCTCCAATAAATCTGGTAGGAAGCTGCACTTACAATCAATAGGTATATGGACTTGCGTTAGCGAGATGTGAATTGAGTTTTTTTTATGTGACGACCTCCGTGGCGCAGGGGACGAATAGCAGGCTGAGACGCAGGAGGTAGCGGGTTCGATTCCCGCCGCGGAAAAAATGTTTGCATGATCTACAGATACTTGTTACGGGTCTGGAGGTTTTCTATACATTATAAGTACTTAATATTTACAAAAAAAAGTATATAAGTATTCTATCAGTTATCTGGTTCCCATAATACAAGCTCTGCTTAGTTTGGGGCTAGATAGCGCTTTGTGAAATGTCCAGAAATATTTATTATTATTATGTACATACTAGCTGACCCGCCCGCTGCTTCGCACGCTTGATATTTCCCGTTACTGTGGGAACTTCGGGATAAAAACTATATAAAACACTCTTTTCAAAGTGACGCGACACTTCATGTAAATGACTTTACCTCAATGAACGACGGTATTCAGTGTTCAGTACATAATACTCACCGTTTCATTACATTTCATAATATTGGTATGTCAAAAATATATTACATATGTCAAATTAAATTCAATGTTAAACTATATGGATATTGTTCAAAAAATACTAACACAGCGAATAAAAAATGGGGGTAGAGGTAGGAGGGTGAAAAATACTTGACGACTCATACCTGCCAAATATATAAAAAAAAAAATTAAAATCGTCGAGCCGTTTCGAATGAGTGCGACCACAACAACTGAGATTTTATCAAGCTTTTTATTAACTTGTAATGTATGTATGTTTGTCCGGGTGGATTCTCGCAACTGAATTTTAAACCCCTTCCTCTCAACCGATTGAGCTGAAATTTGGAATACGTATGTAACTTCGGTGACAATGCAATAATATGGTACCATGGAGGTGGTCTCATGATGGAGACGGACGCTAGACAACGGTACTTCTGAATGGATTATAGTAGGCTAATAGAGTTTGGGTTCATTTGAATCTGCTTGCGGTTCCAATTATGAATTTTATAAAAGGTTATTTAGAAAAAGTAATAAAAAAAAATATATATTGAAATAAGGATTCACAAATACTGTTAAATCCATCAATGTTGACCATTAAGAGGAAGATTCTACTAGCTTCCGCACGTGGCTTCGCACGCGTGGTTTGTCAGTGAAAAGTAGCCTGTCTCAACCCAGGTCTTAAGTAAGTAAGTCTGTGAGTACACCAAATTTAATCGAAATCGGTCCAGCCGTCGTGAAAACGTAAAAATCAGACAGAAAGACTTACTACCAGAGTTACTTTCGATACGCACATGGTGACAAGGGAAAATATCTATCAAATTCTACTTTGTTTTTAAGAAGAATTATAGATTTTCATATACAATGAAAAGCGCAACATAGGACAGCTCTCCCATTAGATGGAAATGTCTGATAAAGGTTTTTGGGAGCGGTTGAGTGCAGGCCGCTCTAGAAATCTATGGGCAGGCCTTCTTGTGGTTGATATAATAAATACTGCTGGACATTCCACACAACGCTATCTAGCCCCAAACTATCTTTGTGCTATGGGAACCAGATAACTGATATAATACTTATGTACTTTTTTTTGTAAATACATACTTATATATACTAGCTGACCAATCCGCAGCTTCACACGCGTAGTTTTTTAATAAAAACATTACCCTCCTTCTCCGCAGTTGGGTAAAAAGTAGCATGCGTCACCCGGAGATAGTGTAGCTTCCCAACAGTGAAATAATTTTTTTAATCGGTCCAGTAGTTTCGGAGCTTATTCAATACAAACAAACAAATCTTTCCTCTTTATAATATTACGAAGTTTTTGTAGATATTAATTTGTTCTATATTATTGTAGAACATAATTGTTCTATCATCAATAGTTTCCGCAGCGCATGCGACGAAACACGTTTTAGGACACTTTTTTACACCTTGGGTTACGTTACTTAAGTTTTATTAAGGATCCCTAATCTTTTCTAGCAATAAATATAGCCTATGTCACTCAGGGTGAATGTAGCTTTCCAATGGTGAAAGAGTTTTTGAAATCGGCACAGTAGTTTTTGAGTTTATTCATTACAAACATACACACAAAAATACAAATCTTTCCTCTTTATAATATTAGTATAGATTAGTATAAATAGAACAACAACAAGACCCGGAACACATATCTGTAGATCATGCAAACATATGTTCCGTGGCGGGAATCGAACCCACTACCTCAAGCGTCTCAGCCGGCTGTTCGCCCACTGCGCCACGGAGGTCGTCATGTTATATGATGATGTTGTTGATTCATTTTCTTAAGTAAAATCTCTTTCATAATACCGTACATGTTGTATTGCAGCGCACGTTCTAAACTGTTGTAAACAGGGTTGTGTCCTCACAATAGGAAACTGAAATTGGGTCACCTTCACAACATAAATCTCTAGCTTACGTCGAAACTTCTCATGTACTTTGGAAGTAAACGGCTAGGCGAAGTGTTGTTTAGTTAAAACAGGGTTGTCAGTATTTAAACATAATGCGTAGAGCCATTTTTGTGTGACGCTTTCATTCGGGTAATGAAATAACTCTCAGGCCTGTCTAAAACAGGGTTCAAGCAGGAATTGAGACTTAAGCGTGGATTTAATAGCTTCCAATGAATAAACTGTCATCAATGTTGAGTCTTGATTCAGTTTTGAGTTTATATTGGCATTACTCAAATCATACTTATACTAGTGGTTCGCCCCGAACTGAGATCTCGCGAGTCTACCTACCATATACACAAAAAAAATATTATTCGTAATTTTTGACTATTAAAATAGTGCCACGAAATACATATCCAATATACTTGACCTACAGTTACATTCAAATTACAGGTAACCGGAGTTTATGTTAATTGGTAACTTTTTTTGGGTACAGATTGCAGTTATTCTAAATTTCAGACTTTTGCCTATATTTGTGATACTTAAGCTACACGCATACCAAATTAAAGCACTGTGGGTTCACTTATGTACCCTGTGAATTTAGTCAAAGTTTTGTTTTTATTATGGCTCAAAAACTACAACGATTGAATTAAAAATAAAAACAGTTTTGAAATGTACTAATTAGGACCTTTCATTTCACGTCCCAATTGACCCAATAATATAATTTTTTTACGCCTCTTGAACCTCATTATCTCAAAAACCCCCCCAATTTTAGCTCATTTAGTGACACCAAAATTGTGCCATCACTACCTACCTAGTACCTATATAGGGAGTTATAATATATATATATGGGTAATATATGCAAAAAAATGAAAGGGGTTGTTTAGATGAGCATAATGACACATTTCACATTTGTGAAATGTTTACCAAAGAAATGTGAAATTTATTTTAGCATGTTAAAACAAACACTTTAATAAACTTATGTTGTGCTATTGCATAATGCTTGCCATCTAACCACAGACTGGTGACGTCTCGAGATATCTCTTGTTGTTCCTTTCTAACCCGAAACCCGCAGCCATTTCCGAAAGAGATATCAAAAATACATGCCTGCCTACGGTAGTAGGTACTAGCCTACCATAGATCTACGTTTTGAGTTATAAATAGGTAAGACGTAGCTACTAGGTAAAAAAATATCCCTACAGGTGCCTCTACATTCGCTTGTGCTTTCTTGGTCCAGAGTAGTACCTACGAGTACAAGCGATCGGTGTCACTGACTCGAATTATGATAGGTCGGAAGACAGGTATTTTTGGCCTAACCTAGATAGGTACCTACCTACATTAATTTAATTCGTCGTGTCACTCACTAGTTCTTTCTTGGTCACTGTGAGCTAGGTAGGTACCTACGTCAGTGCAGTGATTAGGTTGAGATAGATAGGTATTAGTGCCCAGGTGGCGTTTCACATATGCCTACCGCTCACTCAGGCAGAGTGACCAAGACTAAATTAGATAGGGTAGACGTGATCTTTGCAATGACTAGCTAAACTACAGAGAAAAATTTAAAAATAAAAAACAGCTCAAGTAGTATTTTCAAAGATTTATTCAATTGAAAATGAAGTACCTAATTAATTTATGTAAACTCGAGCTTTCCAACACATTTTTATTAGGCTGTCGACTGATAAATTAACGTGAAAAAGTAGTAGGTAGCTCTTACCTCAAATCGAGAGGTAAGTAGGAGGTGCCTTCACTTTATCAACGATAATTTAGTGTGTTTAAAAGTTCATTAGCTACCTATGTACCTACAAAATATGTACAACACAGCTATCAGTTATTTACGACATTTAGTTGGTACCTATTTACAGAATGTACAGTTACACAGACACTTACACTAGTTACCTACAGTTATTATCACAGATAGGTATAGCTACACTATTTTATTCACAAAAGTTGTTGCACGTACCTTCTTGCTCTAGAGTCTAGGAAGAATAGCACGGCCAAAGCAATGCACTCGAACTCGTGCCAACACGTGATTCTGTCACTTCGCACCACATTAATAGCGTTCACAATTCGCGTTCTAAGTCACTTTCTATTGTATGGCCATCGTTAGTCTATTGTATGGCCATAGTCCTTTACCCTACCCCACAAATAAAAGTCTAAGGGGGTTAAGTCCGGTGAGCGTGCGGGCTGTGCCACCGGCCCTCCGCGCCCAATCCATCGATTACCATAAGCACTGCCCAGGTATTCGCGCACTCGCCGATCGTAGTCCTTGTCGATCTTCCAAGGTCCGTGCTGCAGCAGACACAAACAAAACCGCATTCTGGTCTCGTAGTCAGGAGTCCAGAGCTCCTGCACTGGTGTAAAACTATACGGGTGCTGGCCTTACTCCCTAAGACTTCTAAGAAGTGCTCGCCAGCGGATCCTCTTCAAAATATTCCAACATCTCCTCGAAGCGCGCTGAATACCGAGGTGGCCTGCCCGCCTCAATACGGGGCTGGAATTCACTGCTCTCTCTGTGCCGCAGAACAGTCCGCGTGCCCTGCCGGATTCCGTGCCATATCTGATAAAAGTCCTGCGCTATTGACAGGATCACTTTCCGTGTAACACATTGTCATGTTCAGGTACTCCTGGTTGGAGTACCTGTAGTTAAGCATAACTATTTTTCTAAATCCGTCTGCACAATTAGAAATGAAATCAACTACTGATTCAAAATAATAATTAATTGCGCGAACGCCGACACGTGTCAAAGTGCCCGCCATCTTACACTAGGGCTGGGAAAACATTAACGGAAAGGTATCAATACCGGTTCTGACTTTCGGTGTTGGACGATCCGAAATTGGATTAGCTAGTTAGGATACACAGGTCGACCTAATAAAAGCTTGTTGAAAACATCGTAAATCAAAACCGAACTAGTTTTACAAAATACGCGTAAGTCAATCTGTCATACAATCTGTTAGTAGTAGTAGAGCTCTTTGTGAAAGAGTTTGTCCGGGAAAGTACTACCACCATACCTATTTCTGCTGCCAAATAGTAAACTCGCAGTTTTGTGTTCCGGTTTGAAGGGTAAGGGTATCGGTGAAATTACAGGCACATGAGACTTAACCCTTTCGACTCAGAACTGTGGAAACAATGTAGTGTAATTATTGATCGAGCGAAGCGAGATCTCTAAATCCACTTGGGCAAATCGGCGTTGTATGTATGTATGTTTGTCCGAGGATAACTTTCGAAGCGTTTATCCGATTATCGTGTAATTTTATACATAGGTAGGTAGTGATGGCGCAATTTTGGTGGGAATAAATGAGCTAAAAACGTTGGGGTTTGTCGAGATATTGGGGTTCTAAATGAAACTATTAGGTCAAGTGCGACGTCAAATGAAATATTCTTTGGTACATTTTGACTCCGTTTTTATTTTTGGATTTTTTTTTATAGTTTTTGAGTTATTAGCCATAATAAAAATTGAACTTTGACAAAATTCACAGGGTACACCATTGACTCTACAGTGCTGTAATTTGATATGCGTGTAGCTTAAGTGACACAAAAGGCAAAAGTTTGAAACCCAGAATAACTGCAATTTGTACCCCAAAAAAGAATAACCACATAACATGAACTCCCGTTACGTGTAATTTTAGTGAAACTGTAGGTCAAGTTAGTTAGTTATTTATTTTGTGGCAATATTTTGATAGGCACGATGATCGGATCAACGCTTCGAAAGTTATACTCGGACAAACGAACATACAAACAAACAACGGCGATTTGCCTAAGTTGATTTAGAGATCTCGCTACACTCGATTAAAAAAAAGATTTTATTCAAATACAATCGATTCAAACATTTACGTTGATACCAATAACCGGTGTAGCGGGGTATTCTAAGCCGTACATCCCTTCGCGCGGCATATCAAAAAGAACTCGAAAGAATAATCCGTTAGTCAAAGGTGCCGCCTCGATCCTTTGAGCTCACTGCTCCCAATAGGTACTTTGTTTTGTAAACAGGGCTATGACCCAATGATACCTACTCATTAAATCACAGCTGTTATTGCCTTTGTTTGTTTTTAGTTTTAAATTTAGTAGGTATGTAATTTGCATGTTCTTTTTTGTGAATTAAACTTTATTCTTATTCTTCTCTTCTTCTTCAGCAGAAACCAGAATTGAAAAAAGACTCATCAATTTTGACAATGCACTAGATACCTATCTCTCAAAGAATTGGATAAAGTAGGTACCTACCTAATTGGAATAACTTCAATAAGTTTACCGTGGCTAAAGTGGGCAGTTTGCAGATGACCAATCCCGGGTCCACAATTTATAGGCGATTCCAGGCCAATGTCCACCTAAGCGTAGATTTGTAGAGATGAGAATACCATGGGAAAATAACTAATAGCATATCGATATTCCGACATCTCTCCGCTCAGCTTTAGTGGAAACGGTCAAGCGGCATGTTTTATTTTCTACAGTGCATTCGCATCGAAGTTCTAAGCAGAGAGCGCTTGAAGAAAGGATATAAGTAGCAAATCTACGCTTTTGTGGATTAAGGCCTTTATTTTTGGATGTCGACTGCAGGCTTAGGCAGTAAGTTTTTATATAGAATTAATCACCTAAACTTAGTCATTTTCTTTAAAATTTGTATATATAACTAGTAGTTTTTTTTTTCCGAGAAGTCTTTTTTATGTTTTGAGAAAACGTCCCTTGAATATCGTCAGTATATTACCAAACACCCTGTATATCAAACTTCACGATGATTGGATCAACGCTTCGAAAGTTATCCTCGGACAAACATACATACATACAATTCCGATTTGTCCAAGTTGATTTAGAGATTTTGCTTCCCTCGATCAATTATAAACTAGCTGTTGCCCGCGGCTTCGTACGCGTTACACTACTAAATTACCACATTTTTATCCCATGGGACCTGATTTATGGGATAATAAGTTACCTACGTGTTAATCCAGCTTATAATCTACGTACATACTTTATTTCCTCGAAATCAGTTCAGCCGTTACGACATGATTGAGTAACAAACAAATAAATAAAAAAAAAACATGCAAACTTTCGCGTGGATGTTTAGTGTGATGGGAAAGTGAGTTTCTTTATTTGGTTCTTACGCTTTCACATCGGCTTTTGACAGCGTTTTTTTACAATTAGGTAATTCTTTTTTTTTATATTTTTTGTTGGTATTGATGCGCAGCGTTTCGATTTAGAGGTTTGGCTTAAATTTTATGTGCGTGGTACTATAGCAACAGTTGTTACAATTCAAACTGAGATAATGTGAGGTTATAAAGCTATTCATCTTCTCGGGTATATCACACAATCGCAGTAAAACGGATAAAATAACTTGAGGAATTCCCTCAGAAGAATGAGAGTAGGGACCTCGTGGGCGGAATGAAGCTTTGAAACTAGAGCCTGAAAGTACGCCGAAAAGTTTAGCCGAAGCCGAATTTTCATGTCATTACATGCACATTAAAAAAATAAAAAATATGAAGTGGAAATACTTAAAAAAAGAGAGGGCCTGAACGAATGCGTTAATTTTAAGCCGAAGCTGACTTTTAACTAAAATAATTACATTAAAAATATCATTTAGTTTTTATTGCAAAAAGAGGTGTGTTTTAGTTTGTCTAAAGACGTAACTCTCGAAGGGTTAGACCAATGCAGTTTTTTTATTATTAAAACTCGTTTGCGAAATACTTTTCTAAAGCTTAGTCACAACTAGTGCAGTGGATTTCGGTTAAAAAAGTTGTGATCTATCGATTTTAATAACACAAAGGACGTTTGTTTGTCTTTGAAACAAGCATCACAAAAGATGCTTGTTTCAAAGTTGTAGATATTTTATGAGAGATATTGCCAGATCATTTTTTGTCGTATTTATTATTAGTGTATTATTTAGTAACATGTGTTTATTTTTTTTCTGAGGCTTCAAATCACTACGTCTAGCGCCAGGTACTCTTTATCGTCTCACTTTTTCGGCCTAAATATGACTAACCGAATTTAATTACACAATACTGTAGACATCCTTAATTTTAGAGTGGAGACTTTATAGTTTCTGCATCGTGAAATTTAGTAGAGATGCAATTAAGTCCGCGTTTTTCTTTGAAAAGAGTATAAATTATACTCAAGTTTATTTAATACTAGCTGTTACCAGCGGCTTCGCACGCGTGGTTTGCCAATAAAAATTAACCTATGTGTTAATCCAGGTTATGATCTACGTACATACCAAATTTCATCGCAATCGGTTCAGCCGTTCCGGCGTGAAGGAGTAACAAACATCCATAAATACAACTTTTCGCGTTTATAATATTATAAGTAGGATAGTGGGCGAGTAGCTGGCTGAGACGCAGGAGGTTGCGGGTTTGATCCGGCTATTTGACATTTGCCACCATGACTATGAGACATTTGTTTCAGCATAAGTAGTAATTATTTTAAAGAATATTAATATTGTGTTGGTTTATTGGATCGACTGGGATAAAAAATAACATCACATTTTTTCCCGGAGTTTTTAAAAGTAATTGGGATAACTCGTGGTTCGTCCCGTCCCGTCCTCTCATTCACGGTGATATGCGATGACTGAATTCGAACAATCATTTTCATTTTTACCCAACTAAAGCAAAGCAAAAAAAGAGGGTTATGTTTTATTATGTATTTTAGACACAGACTATCATCTATTTGCTAAATAGCAAACATACATTTATACAGTAAAAACAGAAACAAATATTTATATACTTAATAATTAATTTTATACATAAGGTAGGTATGTTATGTGGTATAAAAAAAAATATTGCTGGACATTTCACACAGCGCTATCTAGCCCCAAACTAAGCAGAGCTTGTACTTTGGGAACCAGATTTTTTTTGTAAATACATACTTATAATATATAGAAAAACATCCAGACCCGGAACAAATATCTGTAGGTCATGCAAACATTTGTTCCGCGGCGGCAATCGAACCCGCTATCTCGTGCGTCTCAGTCGGCTATTCGCCCACTGCGCCACGGAGGTCGTTATAAGATTATAGCAGCAAAAGGGTCTCGACTCAGCATTATGCCCACTGGGGTTAGCAGTGGACGCTTTTATTCTGCCGAGACCACTTAAGTATGTATGTATGTTTGTATTTACCTATGGCATGTATTTAAATGATCATTTTAATTTTGCAAAAATAGCAAGCAAATAAATACAAACGGTCATCTTTTTTATTGATTGATCCTCTTTTAGTGAGACATAAAATAAATCAGACAAACGATACTTTAATCTGTTTGGAGCTATGCAAAAAATGTTTGAGATGTAGAAATTAAGTTTGATAGATTTAACGGGACCCAAAACTGAGAGAATTATGCATTTAATAAAAAAAGTTTGATCCATTTTTAAGTTTGGTGGCACTTAAAAACCGACAAATCTGTAGATGTAGTTTTTTGGGGTGGGCTCTCGCCAGAACTGTCGCGTGGTCGGCTCTTCCACGCGAGTTTCTGGCTCCGCGCTTTTTTATAACACTCCAGGGGTGTCACGCACAAGACTGCCTAGAGTCGGGGTGCTCAGTGTCGGTTCTCTCGCTCATCTAGACCAATAATTAAAAAAGGGATCAAATATTATATTAGCATACCAAATATTTTTAAAAGAACGTATTTACAAAAGATCAATTACATTCTTGAGGATCAAATAATATTGTCTCTTTACCTATGCTCCACTGTAGCGCCTAAACTTCTTGTCCAATTTTAATGAATGAGGTGTCAATCGATTTGTTATTATGGTCTGGGTACACACGACTACACATCAAGCTATAATATCCAGTATAAGCTGACCTCGCATTGTGTAGGATTTTCGTGGAATGAGAGGTCAGCTTATACTGGAAATTTATAGCTTGATGTGTAGCCGTGTGTACATAGGCTATATTTTTATCCGACGACGGTGAAGCCAAAAGGAAGGGTTATGTTTTAGCAGCCTATGGATGTATGTTCTACCCTATCGCCTGAACTACTCATCCGATTTTGATGAATCTCGATCGATTCGTTATTATTGTCCGGATGACATACGCTACCATCAATATAGGTATTGCGTAGTTGGGTATCAGTTTTAAAACGTATTGCTTACTTTCAGAATTGAACGATGCCCTCAAAACAGCGAGGTCACAAGAGATCAAGATTCCGTTTGGAGTCGGCGTGGCTGGACTGGCCGCGCAGACGAAAAACCCTATTAACATCAAAAATGCTTATGCTGATCCAAGGTAAGATCTGATAATCATTAGCCTCCTCAAATTCAAATTGAATTGTCGCTTTGGGTGGATTTCTCGGACGTTGTTCGTGACGTATAGTGTAATTCCACAATTTACATTTCGCAATCCCGTTACGTAATGGATGTAACGTATACTTACCGGTCGTGAATCAAATCTAAAATAAATAAAATGATGAAATGCTAACTACCTACAATCACTTATTAAAAATGTTATGACATATGCAGATGTTGAGAGGGAGCGTAGGGCCTTGGCGGTCCGAGGTAACATGTTGGCCCGTAGATTTTCCCGTTGTACTGAACAAGTTAAAGTTACGCTTTTTAAAGCGTACTGTCAGAGCTTTTACACGGGAAGTCTGTGAGTCCGAAATACCAAAAGATCATTGGAGGACCTACGCATCCAATATAATAACATCTTCCGGATGATGTTGCGGTTGCCCCGATACTGCAGTGCATCGGGGATGTTTGCCTACTATCACACAGATGGCTTTCACGCCATCATGCGCAAGAAATCGGCATCGCTGATGAGCAGAATTCGGGGCAGTCGCAACAGCATCCTGAGGACAGTGGCTGAGTGCTGCACATCTCCGCTCTGGAAGTGTTTTGTGCGGAGGGTGATTAATGAAGGAAATAATTTCCTCAGTTAGTCACCCTTGGCACAAAATGGTGTTTTCTATTTTCACCCAGTGCCTATTTTTTATTTTTGTATATTTAGCTGTTCTTCTTTGTTGTTATTTATATATTTTTTGTGTGTATGTTAGTCTTAAGATATGGACTCTAGTTGTCTGAAATAAAATATTTTTATTTTTTTTATTTTTATTTATTAATAATTATGATAAATTGCAAAGATTTATCAACGCGTGACGGACCACCACTTGTTACCACCACGGACAGACAGTCCCAAACTTAAACTTCCTCGTTATATCGGAATGTGTTGTCTTAGCTTTCGTAATCATTATCATCCACAGCTTGACTTCACCCATTGTTAGGTATAGTCCTCCCCAAGTTTGTGCCATCCACCACGATTCTGCACTAGTCTCACCCACTGCCGGCCCGCGACCTTTACGATGTCGTCCAGCCATCTCGCTGCTGGTCGTCCTACCCGCTCCTCGGCCACCATTCAGTGACTGTCCTGCTCCATCTGTCACCATGACTTGGCTGGACGTGCGTGGTGAATCATTATCAATTAACATAATTATTAAATTAAAATAATTATACGACGTGAAAAAAGATTAACCCCCAAAAGTTAAAATTATGTTTCGATATCGAAATCACTTCAGGCTTTTTGGTGTTTTAAATTCTTAGTTGTTTATAGGATATCGACGCGTGTCTGATCAAAGATCTTCTTAGTTGTTTATAGGATATCGACGCGTGTCTGATCAAAGATCTTCTTAGTTGTTTATAGGATATCGACGCGTGTCTGATCAAAGATCTTCTTAGTTGTTTATAGGATATCGACGCGTGTCTGATCAAAAATCTTCTTAGTTGTTTATAGGATATCGACGCGTGTCTGATCAAAGATCTTCTTAGTTGTTTATAGGATATCGACGCGTGTCTGATCAAAGATCTTCTTAGTTGTTTATAGGATATCGACGAGTGTCTGATCAAAGATCTTCTTAGTTGTTTATAGGATAACGACGCGTGTCTGATCAAAGATCTTCTTAGTTGTTTATAGGATATCGACGCGTGTCTGATCAAAGATCTTCTTAGTTGTTTATAGGATATCGACGCGTGTCTGATCAAAGATCTTCTTAGTTGTTTATAGGATATCGACGCGTGTCTGATCAAAGATCTTCTTAGTTGTTTATAGGATATCGACGCGTGTCTGATCAAAGATCTTCTTAGTTGTTTATAGGATATCGACGCGTGTCTGATCAAAGATCTTCTTAGTTGTTTATAGGATATCGACGCGTGTCTGATCAAAGATCTTCTTAGTTGTTTATAGGATATCGACGCGTGTCTGATCAAAAATCTTCTTAGTTGTTTATAGGATATCGACGCGTGTCTGATCAAAGATCTTCTTAGTTGTTTATAGGATATCGACGCGTGTCTGATCAAAGATCTTCTTAGTTGTTTATAGGATATCGACGCGTGTCTGATCAAAGATCTTCTTAGTTGTTTATAGGATATCGACGCGTGTCTGATCAAAGATCTTCTTAGTTTTTATTTGTATACAAACTAGGATGGATCTGTATGATGGCATAAGTATACCTCCCTCCTGACTATGGTTCTTCGAGAATGTTCAGATAATCTATAATGTATGTCTACTTTGCGAATAATAATAGGTCGGGGATAAAGTCTTTTCGCATTATAGTATGTATGAACTTGTAATAAAATCTCTTTGGCTATACTATTTGTATCTGGCTGGTTTTGGTATCATTCAAAGTTTAAAATTTACAGAAGATAATTCCAAATACAAATTAGGAAAATGTGTGATTTTTGTTTGTTTTTTGTACTGTAAAGATGAGTGAATCTAATGAAGAAATTCGATACATATTAAAATTTTACTACAAAAAGGTAAAAATGCAACGCAAGCCGCGAAAAAAAATTGCGATGTTTATGGGCCTAGTGCAGTATCTGTGAGAGTAGCACAAATTTGGTTTAAGTGTTTTCAATCCGGAAATTTTGATGTCAAAGGTGCACGTCGCTCTGGTCTCCCTATTACGGATAAAATTGATGCCATTTTTTGAAAAAGTAGATCAAGATCGGCATATCAGTAGTTACGACGTAGCTGAAGAACTGGGAATTGACCACAAAACAGTTTTGATTCATTTGAAAAAACTGGGTACACAAAAAAGCTCGATATTTGGGTACCCCACGAGCTCACTGCAAGAAACCTAATGAACCGTGTACTCATTTGTGAATCTTTATTACGACGTAATGAAACCCAACCACTTTTGAAGAAGCTGATAACTGGTGATGAAAAGTGGATCACGTACGACAAGAACCTGCGAAAAAGGTCATGGTCAAAGGCCGGTCAGGCTTCACAGACTGTGGCGAAACCCGGGTTAACTCGCAACAAGGTGATGCTGTGTGTGTGGTGGGATTGGAAGGGCATTATTCATTATGAGCTGTTACCACCAGGCAGGACCATCGTTTCTGAACTCTTCTGCGAACAACTGATGAGATTAAAGCAAGAAGTTGAGAGAAAGCGGCCGGAATGAATCAACAGAAGGGGTGTGGTTTTTCATCATAATAACGCTAGACCTCACACATCTTTAGCCACTCAGCAAAAATTAAGAGAGTTTAGCTGGGAGGTGTTAATGCATCCGCCGTATAGTCCTGACCTTGCACCTTCAGATTTCCACCTGTTTCGGTCTCTTCAGAATTCTCTAGGCAGTGTCAGGTTAACATAACGAGAGGACTGACAAAACTACTTGTCGCGGTATTTTGATCAGAAGCCCCAAAATTTCTATAGCAATTAGATCAGGTCCCTACCTACAAGATGGCCAAAAGTTATCGAACAAAATGGTACCTTCATACTTTAGTTAAATGTAAATAAACTATATTAAAAAATGTTTTGAATCTTCTTAAAAAATGCGAAGAAACTTTTTCCCCAACTTATTATACAAATAACTGATCTACACAGAAAGCTGCCGATGAAACTTATTGACGATTCATGTAATGGCCACTTTAGACGCCATTGTAGCTTACTAACTACAATGTGTCAAATTAATTTCCAGGTTCAACAGTGCAATTGACGCTAGAACAGGATACAAGACCGAGCATATCCTGTGCATGCCCATCTGCAACTATGAAGGTGACGTGGTTGGGGTCGCGCAAATTATCAACAAAACTGATGGTAAGAGAACCTATGTAGGGAAAAACATCTAAACAAATCTACTTACCTACAAAAATATTATATTCATCCTTTTCATAAACTGCAAACATCATGTTTTCTAAGTTTAGTTTTTTTACTCCTATGCTCCTTTTCTGTGCACCTTATACAGGTTGTTTGGTAATATACTGACGATACTCAAGTGACGATTACTCAAAACGTAGAACAAGACTTCTCGGAAAAAAAACTACTAGTTATATTATTAAATTTTTAACAAAACCGGCTAAGTTTAGGTGATAAATTGGATATAAAACGTACTGCCGACTCTTGCAATCGACATCCAAAAATAAATGCCGATTTGATATCTCTTTCGGAAACAGCTGCGGGTTTTGGGTTAGAAAGGGACAACAAGAGATATCTCGAGACGTCACCAATACTAAAACTAAACTAACTTATTAATAATGTAGCTGTGGTTAGATGGCAAGCATTATGCATTAGGACAGCATACGTTTAATAAAAAGTTTGTTTTTAAATGCCAATCTAAATTTAACATTTCTATGGTAGGTAAACATTTCACAAATTTATTTATTATGCTTCTCAAAATAAGCCCCTTTCATTTAAGTGCGTATATTATCAAACGCCCTATGTTAAGGTTAAGCTCGCCTTTTTACATGATAATTTTGTGAGCTTTTTAGTCTGTAATCTATTTGTAGAAAATAAAAATAAGTAACTGATCAGTAACTTTTAATTTCCAGGATCAAAAGAGTTCTCTCCACGAGACGTGGAAGTCTTCCGCCGCTACCTGACCTTCTGCGGGATCGGGATCCAAAACGCTCAACTCTTCGAATCGTCGGTCCTCGAATACAAGAGGAACCAGATCCTGCTAGCCCTGGCGAGAAGTATCTTTGAGGAGCAGAACAATCTGGAGTGCTTAGTGACGAAGATCATGACAGAAGCGAGGGACCTATTGAAGTGCGATCGATGTGCCGTTTTCATTTTGGATACGGATCACTGTGAGTCGGTGAGTTGCAAGCCATATAAAAAAACACCGAACAATCACATAGTTAATTAAAACCTTATAATTATATCAAACAGTCATGGTCCGGATTTTACACTAGGATTCCCTGTGTCATGAGTATCGATAACTAAAATCATGGGACTGCAACAAAAGATCCGGGAAGAGATGTCTGCAATAGTATGGAAAGCTAAGGCTGACGGTGAAAGGCTTCTGTCCCAGGTACTACCCAAGCTGGGTGCTGGGTCCTTCATCCAGCAAGTACTGCATCTTGCGCTGTCTAGCCCCAAACTAAGCCAAGCTTGTATTATGAGAAGCAGATAACTGATACAATACTTACATATATACTTTTTTTTTATAAATTCATACTTATAATATATAGAAATACACCCAGACCCGGAAGAAATAAATAAATAAATATTAAATAATGGTAGACATTTCACACAGCGCTATCTAGCCCCAAACTAAGCAGAGCTTGTACTATGGGAACCAGATAACTGATAGAATACTTATATAGTATTGTTTTGTAAATACATACTTATAATATTATATATAGAAAAACATCCAGACCCGGAACAAATATTTGTAGATCATGCAAACATTTGTTCCGCGGCGAGAATCGAACCTGCTACCTCCTGCGTCTCAGCCGGCTATACGTCCACTGCGCCACGGAGGTCGTCATACTGATAGAATACTTATATACTTTTTTTTTGTAAATACATACTTATAATATATAGTAAAACATTCAGACCCGGAACAAATATCTGTAGATTTAACAAACATTTGTCCCGTGGCGGAAATAGAACCCGCAACCTCCTGCGTCTCAGTCGGCTCCTCGCTCACGGCGCCACGGAGCAATGCAGCTTATGACAGGAACAACAATCATAATCGTCTATTGGTATGCTCTATAATCGTATTCCTTATAAATTTGCAGAATTTGGCCCGCTGTGCTTTATATATAATAACTTCATCAAAAGATTGATGAAAAACATCAGTTTCTGATGACAACAAACATTGTCATTAATAAACTACTTAGCTCAGGAGTTCTGATCTCCAAATTTAATTAATCTTGTTATTTTCTTGTCACAGAGTCATCTTGAAAGAATAGGCCAGAGGCCCGGTGGTCGGCCATCCACAACCCTTGCGTTACCTCCACCAGCTCCTACACGGTTCCATACACTTTTCGAGCTGGGAGCGAGACAGTCTCGGACAACATTGACGCCTAGACATGATCAAAGTTCCACACTCGCTAGCATTGCTTTAGCGGTAAGTAGACCTATAGTAATACCACACATACGGAACCTCCCTCGCATCGCATCCCATGACGATTTCTCCTAAAATCCTCTTACTACAATGGGTAGGTACTATAAAAGCGGCAACATAGCACTCACTGTTCCATACGCTCTTCGAGCTAGGCTTCTGCAATCTAAGACTGCACTGATACCTAGACATAGAGAATACCATTGCCTGATCGATAAAGATTTCAAATTAAAAAAAAAACTATCCCCAGCAGTTCAATGACCAGTTCAATTGGCTGAACAATTTTTAGGTTTAGTCTCATTAGTTCAAGTAACTCCAGGAATTTTAATTTCTGTTTGTAAAATGATACTCGAAAGTCTTAATAGTTTAACTCGAGGGATTTAATTTTCTGTTTGAAAAATCACTACATAATTATGTCACTCTGTTTTTATCAAACACACGTGACGAGGATATAGAAAAATATAGAATACTCTTTCGAAGATTTTAGTTTTCTCAGGAGCAGTATAGCATCTTAACATGTTGTTTGAAGCGAGGCAGTTTCGTACATTTCCAGAACCATCCTTATAATTTTATCGGGGTTTGGAGAGATTCGGGCGTAGCGATCATCGCATCAGTCTTAACACACCTCGGTTAAAATATAAAATGATATCATCCGCCGGGCTTTTTGTACCGTCAACGTTCCAGCCGTTCTCGAACCGAACGGTCTGATACGTGACAATGGCCTGACGGTATGCCTCTTTTACCTTGGGAGAAGGGTAGACTTTTGGTGAGGGACGCCACGTGCGTCGATACCCTTGCGCTATCTCATCTGTCTAGTACAGCAGTCGGGGCCGGTGCGGCGGCAAATTCAGCCGAAGATCTCACGCGGCGCAAAAATGGACGTCTCGACAGAGCTTACTTGTTTGAGCCAATTGGGATCGAGACCCTGATTCCATCAAAATTCTTTCTGGGCGTCTGGTCGAAGCGACGTGTGATTCGAGAGCTGGCGCGTATCTGGGTCAAAGTAACAATTCAGCGGGGCAATGCAGCCAGTGTCTTAGGGACTTTTCCGCCTGGTAGTGATCTGGAGCAGTTGAGCTATCTATAGATCGTTTGCAACGGTCTTTAGATGATTCAACTGTTTCTTCTGTAATTTATTGTAAATAATTTTATATTCTTTCTGTTATTAAATAAAATAAAAATATTTCATATCGGCACTACTAAAATCCATTTTAAATATTAGGTTGGGGAAAAAGTTTCTTCGCATTTTTTTAAGAAAATTTTAAACATTTTTTAATATAGTTTATTTACATTTAACTAAAGTATGTAGGTACCATTTTGTTCGATAAGTTTTTGCCATCATGTAGGTAGGGACATGATCCCATTGCTATAGAAATTTTGGGGCTTCTGATCAAAATACCGTGACAAGTAGTTTTGGCAGTCCTCTCGTGATGTTAACCTAACACTGCCTAGAGAATTCTGAAGTGACCGAAACAAGTGGAAATCTGAAGGTGCAAGGTCAGGACTATACGGCCGATGCATTAACACCTCCCAGCCTAACTATCTTAATTTTTGCTGACTGGCTAAAGATGTGTGAGGCCTAGCGTTATCATGATGAAAAACCACACCCCTTCTGTTGATTAATTCCGGCCGCTTTCTCTCAACTTCTTGATTTAATCTCATCAGTTGTTCACAGAAGAGTTCAGAATTGATGGTGTTGCCTGGTGGTAACAGCTCATAATTAATAATGTTCTTCCAATCCCATCACACACACAGCATCACCTTGTTGCGAGTTAACCCGGGTTTCGCCACAGTCTGTGAAGCCTGACCGGTCTTTGACCACGACCTTTTTCGCACGTTCTTGTCGTAGGTGATCCACTTTTCATCACCAGTTATCAGCTTCTTCAAAAATGGTTCGGTTTCATTACGTCGTAATAAAGAATCACAAATGAGTACACGGTTCATTAGGTTTCTTTCAGTGAGCTCGTGGGGTACCCAAATATCGAGCTTTTTTGTGTACCCAGTTTTTTTCAAATGCATCAAAACTGTTTTGTGGTCAATTCCCAGTTCTTCAGCTACGTCGTAACTACTGATATGCCGATCTTGCTCTACTTTTTCAAAAATGGCATCAATTTTATCCGTAATAGGGCGACCAGAGCGACGTGCACCTTTGACATCAAAATTACCGGATTGTAAACGCTTAAACCAAATTTGTGCTACTCTCACAGACACTGCACTAGGCCCATAAACATCACAATTTTTTTTCGCGGCTTGCGTTGCATTTTTACCTTTTTTTGTAGTAAAATTTTAAAATGTATCAAATTTCTTCATTAGATTCACTCATCTTTAATTCATAATTCATTTATTCATTTGCAAACATGGGTAAATATGTATAAAAACAGGTGACAAATACAATATATAGGTTCCAGACATGTTTTACCATATTAGTTGGCTTGCAAATGCAGTTAATATAATATAACTTAGTCTATTAGAAACATTTCTAGAATTTAATTCAATCAAAGTCAAAGTTTAAATCAAGAAAAAAGTCAGTCAAATCTCTAAAAGTTAAATAAATTACGCTATTATCGAGTTTTTTTTTATTTGTTCATAAAACAATTAACTAATTGTATTTGAAACTACGTTATACATTAAATTATACTAACTATACATTAAAATTTTAAAAATAATCATCATTAAATACAAAAACAATCGAGTTTGCATGTCTTTGTCCATAAGAAACTCATCCACAGTATAATAACATCTAATTCTCAAAATTTTAAACAATTAATGCTTGAATTCAGTCAAATTTAATTTTTTTTTTCTATTTGGTAGTTTATTATATATTTTTGGAGCCATACCGCATACACTTTAATTAAGAAGAGCAGTGTTGCTTTTAACTAGGCACAGGTGGTATATGTCGCGTCTGCTGCGTGAATGGGTAGGCTTTTCAAATAAGTCGGGATTCATTATGACATAAATTGATATTTCGTAAATGTATAGTGAGGGTAAAGTTAAAATATTAAGTGATAGAAAGTATGGTTTGCAGCTATCAGTTGTTTTCAGACCATACATTGCCCTGATACACCTTTTTTGCGATTTAAATATATTTTCTCTCTCTGTACAATTTCCCCAGAATATAACACCGTAACGAAGTGTTAGACTCTGCACAAGGTTGAATTTGATCGATAAAATAGTTATTAAATGCCGTAGCTATATCTAGAGGTTTAATCAATTCTTTTCCTTTACTAATTATGTTTGTGATATTTTCTTTTGGTAAGTTTGATTTAGTTTTATTGATTATTTGCCAGATGGCCTTCGATTTATTAGTTGAGGTATTGATTTTATGATTGTTCTGAGATAACTGAGTCAATTTTATAATTTTTTTAAGCCGTTTTGAATATTTTTTAAGGTTTAATTTACTAACCACGTTAGAACGATGTCGATATCTCCAAAGAAGTTCTCTTTGTTTTTTGCTACATAATTTGATGCCCCGAGATATCCTGTTCTGTTTTTTATTTAAGGTAATTTTGTTTTTAATTATAGGGAAACATAGATTGTATATCAGCTTAAAAGTGTCAATAAATAGGTTGTATGCTCCATTTGGATTCTCGCATTCATAAATTTCAGAGAAAGAAAGACATTCCAAGTGTGATCTAAACTTAAATATATTTTCATCGCAAAAATCCCTTTTACTTATTTTATAGTTACATATTTTAAAGGTTTTATTGATATGGTATTTTAGTATTTGAGCTGTACGAGCTGACAACCTTAAGTCCAAAACTTGACCTACACATTTTCTTTTTAGACTGTGGGCAAAATTGTCTATACAAGTTTTACTTACTAAACGAGTAGGT
The DNA here is from genome assembly GCA_918857605.2 of Philereme vetulata. NCBI lineage: Eukaryota > Metazoa > Arthropoda > Insecta > Lepidoptera > Geometridae > Philereme > Philereme vetulata. The sequence goes on along the minus strand of OU975452.1, from coordinate 305,456 downwards.
TGTCTAATTTCTAACGTTAAACTGTAACCTCTTAAAAAGTGTTCGAATTCAATGGATGTTTTATTATTTTTCAATATATCAATGTTAAAATCTCCACACAACACAATATGCTTTCCGGTGTCACAAACGAAAAACAAATAAAAATCACACAGTTTCCTAATTTGAATTTGGAATTATCTTCTTTAAAATTTAAACTTTGAATGATACCAAAACCAGCCAGATACAAATAGTATAAGCCATAGAGATTTTATTACAAGTTCATACATACTATAATGCGAAAACACTTTTTCCCCAACCTATTATGATCCTTATGTAAACTTTTACGCCTCTAAATGGAAAGTTAACCAAGTGAATGTTGCTAGTAGCCATTAGGTGCAAGCCGCACAAGATCGGTCGCTGTGGACATCTATGAGGGAGGTATTTGTTATGTAGTACACGTTCTGCTGATATATGATAGTAATAATATAAATTGAAAAGTTTGGCTTTCTATCACGCTAATATTAGAAATGCGAAAGTTTGGATGTTTGTTTATCTATTTGTTACTCATCACGTCGTAACGGCATAACCGATTTGATGAAATTTGTACGTAGATTATAATCTGGATTAACACAGACTACTTTTTGTTGACAAACAACGAGTGCGAAGCCGCTGGCGGAAGCTAGTTTATAATATAACTAGTTGAATGCCCGCGACTACGTTCGCGAATCACGAAACAACAGCGCTTCCTACCGGGTCCTTCTATATCTAAGAATCGTTCGGGTGACCCCATAAGTACCTACAAAAAACACATATCAAAATCGGTGAAACCGCTTAGGCGGAGAATACGAACCGGAATTTTATGTCTAAAGATTAGTGTGGTATTACGAATCCTATTTTTAAATTGTACTTTTTCAGGTGGCACAATCGAACAAGTTTCTGAACATATCAGACGTGGGCGAATGGAGACGAGACAACGGTATGCTTGTCACTGAAGCCAGTGCTGACGACGCCGCTCATGTGCAGACGATGTTATGTATGCCTATTGTCAATGCGAATAAAGATGTTATTGGCGTAGCACAACTTATCAACAAGGTAAGTTTTTGGTATACCTACGAGTACCTACTTCTCCTGCATGGTGTAGGTTATGAGGTTTATTGGTCTTGGGATCAGTGTATTGGAAGCACTGCCCTTTAAATTATTTATTTATTATAAAGAACCAGGAACGCAGGTCGTCCACCGGCTAGCTGGGTTGACGACATTGTAAAAATCGCAGGTGTTATGTGGGTTAGAACAGCGCAGGACAGAGGCAAATGGCGATAACGAAGAGAGGCCTATGCCCAGCAGTGGAATGAGAAGGGCTGACGAGGATGATGATGAAATAATTTAAAAGCCTGGGTTGTCCCACTACTGGGAAAAGGTCTCCCTCCTTTCTTTCCAGTTTTTTCTGTCCCCTGCTGTAGTGGGCCAGTCTGGTAAATGCACATCCAACTCGTCACGCCATCTCCGTGGTGGTCTGCCGCGTGGGTGTGGCTTTTAAATTATGTAAGAATTTGTTTGACAATTAATTTAATAAACTTTCAATACATTAAAAAAGTATGTAACAGACGAAAGACAGGTTGGCAGTTGTGCAGATTTCGCCTTAGAGCGTGTGTATTTTTTTTCTTTCGAATGAACTTTCTCACTGTTGGCCTCTGAGACCGTTGCAGCTTAACCGAACCTTTGGCGAGCGCAGATGGCGCTCAGCCCTGTAAGTTTTGATGAGGCAACTAGCGCAAGGGCACCAGTTAGGCACGAGTCTCGGCTTAGGTTGTTGCTAGGATGGGGATAGGAGAAAAACGCCCGGGTACATGTTTGTACCTCGTATAGGCGGCAATTGAAGGAACTTGTCGACCTCGCCGGCGAGGTCGGTGTATCTGTGAAGTGTTTTGCTCTGCCTAATGTACTCGTAGATGACTCAGAAATCTCTTCCGCGCTAGCTGAGGTGATTTCGTCATCCGGATCTCTGAGAACGTGTCTCGGATGACGGAGGGTTAAGAAAGAGTGTGGCAAAGCTCGTTTTGCTTTTATACATGACGTTCGGTGCGCGTCTTTATCAACAGCGCCATTTGTGTTCTCATGTCTGAACCATCTCGTATTTCATATATCTAAGTAAGTTAAGTAAATCCACATCTGTGTTACTTGGTTCCACCGTTCGTTACTAGGTGGCTCTGTCTTCAACATCAAGTTTGAACTTTACTGACAAAGCTTTTGAGGAAGGTACGGAAGACAAAAAAAAAAAAAAACCTACGGTAACTAATGGGGTTGTGAACTTATAGTCTACTGATACTCTTTCGTGTCAATTGTCCGGTTGGTACGAAACACCGAACTACTGTTACTTTTTATGTCAATAGTCCAGTGGGAAATACAAAGCACCAGATACGATCCGGTATATACTAACCCTGTAGCAATCCTGATTCTTTCACTAATAGGCTTTTTTTTGCATTGAACCTAGTATCAACATTTAGTTATGCACTTTTCAGGAAAATGGATCCCAATTCACTGACGGTGACATCTCTATCTTCGAGGCGTTCGCAATTTTTTGCGGATTAGGAATCCATAATACACAGATGTATGAAAACGCTTGCAAACTCATGGCCAAGCAAAAGGTGAGCTTTATTATAAGATACAAACTCCGGCAGCGGCTTCGCGCGCGTTGGTTGTCAATAAAATGATTCAATACAATAATCTATAAAAGTATAGGTACCGTTTTTTTTCGAAATCGACTAAACGGCTAGCCTCATAAGATATAAAGCCTTCTACCTAGACATGCGGCAGCTTGTCAAGCCAGGTTCGAGCTAACAGAACTGGCGAGCAGCACCGTGTGTTACATGAACCATTTGGAGCCACTTTTGACCACCTCGTAACTCAAAAACTATTTCACATAAACATCTCAAATTTGGCTCATATAGTGACTTGCGAGATACATATATGTGCTCCAAATTTCATAAACACACTTCAAACGGTTATTTAGATATTATCGTCCAATAATCGACTTTTTTATCAAGGTCTGACTGACTGACCGACCGACCTATAAATAGATCAAAACTCTAACCCAGTTCCAGATGACCTAGAAAGTTCAAATTTGGCATCCAGATAGGTAGTTAGGTGAATACAAAGGAATAAATCAGAAACTCGTAAATTTTTATTGTTTTATTATAATTTTTCGATTAATTAATTCTATTAAGAACATTTACTTATTATACTTACTTATAGCGCCTGTAATGTAAGAATTAGCAATCAAAATTGATTGCTAATAGAAAATAACACAAAAAAGACAATTATACCCCGTACACGTACGAAAATACAGAAGATAAACAAAAACCATTTGGAATTAATTTTATTATGAATAAGTACCTATTAATAATTTAAGTTACGATATCCCATCAAAACATAAATGTGAAATGAGAGCCAAGTTCAAAATTAATACATTTTCCTTTGTTGTTGACTTCAACGACAAAAGAAGTGACATCTAAATGGGTGCCAAGTTCAATGGTCATTCTTGAAATTAATTATAAAATATAATTATTATTATAATGTATATACATATATATATATATATATATATATACACTATAGTATAAATATAATATTCTCTCATTTAGTTATACCAAAATTTTGACAACACTACCTACCTATATACCAAATTTCACGATGAACGGATAAACGCTTCGAAAGTTATCCTCGCACAAACAAACATACATACATACATACAACGCTGATTTTCAGAAGTTGATTTAGAGATCTCGTTTCTCTCGATCAATTAAATATATAACAACAATAGATAGGTACGTGAAAAGATAGCGGGTGAAGAGTGTGACATTTGCCATAGTTAAAGTTTACACGGAGAAGGAAGGAAGGAGGGGGAGGGGGGAGGGGGGGGGGGCGAATGCTAACATTATAATAATAACTATGAATTACTGTTCAATTTCGACTACTGTGCACTTTCAACTAGTACATTTAAGTGTGTCTTTAATTTAACTTTTTTTAAGGTGGCCCTCGAATGTCTATCCTACCACGCCACTGCCTCGACAGATGACACATCTAAACTGAGCCAAGACGATATACCATCAGCCGAGATTTACAATTTGTTTAGCTTCCAGTTCCACGGTAAGTTTTATAAACCGATTAAAAATCCACGTTGTCTTATTTACCTATTTTGTTTTGTTACATTCATTTCATACCTAGTTATTTAATAGTGACCTGTTCCAAACGTCGAGATCCGTAGACGAACGAAGGTTCATGACGTTGGGATTCGAGTTATGTAGCTCAAATGGTCTTGGGCGGGACACTTGGCTAGACGTGGTGATGACAGATGGAGCAGGATAGTGACTGAATGGTGGCCGAGGAGCGGGTATAAAAGGGTAGGACGACCAGCAGCGAGATGGGTGGACGACATCGTAAAGGTCGCGGGCCGTCAGTGGGTGAGACAAGCGCAGGATCGTGGTGGATGGCACAAACTTGGGGAGGCCTATACCTAACAATGGGTGAAGTCAGGCTGTGGATGATGATGATGACCTGCTAAAATCAGTATAGAAATAGTGAAACTAAAAATGCTTTATTTATATTCGAATGAATTATGTACCTTTGCTAGATAATGTTGCTATTTCCATAAAAAAAAGAAATATGTGAGCTCCATCGCTATCCAAACACCTTCTCAAACAATCTGTCAACCACAACTGATCCGATGTTGTATTCTATCAGTTACCTGTTTATCGCTGCAGGCTAGATAGTGCTGTATGAAATGTCTAGTAATAATTATTTATTTATAACTTTATTCACACTGATCCTGACATAGAAAACTATTTTGTTTAATTTCAGATTTCGATTTGTCGGACGAAGATACATGCAAAGCGACTCTTCGTATGTTCCTTTCGTGCAACCTCGTTGAGAAGTTCCATATACCTTACGATGTAAGTTTATTTGTAACTAATTAATCAAAAAAATATAATTTTTTTACTAAATAATAATATTAAAAAAATTAGATGAGTCAAAAAGTGCTTAATTTATTCTAGTCCTAATAGAAATATTGGGTTATATATATATATAAAGGAGAACTGAGAATTGAAAAAAACTAACGAAATAATATTTTGTTTTTTTATATTATTTTAATGTTTTTTATCTATGGAGGGACATGAGGGAGACCTTTGACCAGCAGTGGGGACGTACAGGTTTAGATAAAAATATTCCGTCTAATTAGGTACTCAGGATCGCGGTGGATAGTATTTTAGGGAAGAACCTAGCTATGGGAGCAGTCAGTTTGCAGACGATATCGTACAAAACAACGGAGACTTTAGTTGCTTCAAACCGGGCTTTCTATTATGAGAATATCGCCCAGACATATCTATTTTTTTCGTAATTTAAGACACAGTTATATCTACTGTGAAGTGAGACAACAGTTGTTGGGTCTGGACAATTCATATTGTTGTAAAAAATGTCCGTTTAAAGGCAACTTTACACAGACGGTTAATAACGACCTACAGAATAGGTAATTTATACATACAATATTTACACGTCAATTTAATTCCTTAGGTCCTCTGCCGCTGGATCCTAAGCGTAAAGAAGAATTACCGCCCGGTAAAGTACCACAACTGGCGTCACGCCCTGAATGTCGCCCAGACAATGTTCGCGATGCTCAAAACCGGCAAAATGGAGCGGTTCATGTCAGACCTAGAAATACTGGGCTTGCTCGTCGCCTGTCTGTGTCATGACTTGGACCACAGGTATGTGCCGATTTATTGTTTCGGAACCCATTACTTTCAAAGCTGACTGGCAACCTCGCAAGATCATAGAGTAGCCTAAGAAGCTAGAGACATTTTTGGTATGTTAAGTTTTGTATGTTTTGGTATAAATTCGTATATGAATTGCCAGGGGTGGGCAGTATTTGAATTACTTGTAATTAAAATACGTTATTGAAATACAAAGACGTATTTTTATTTGTAATTCAATTATTTCGTAAAAATGTAATTTTTAATCGGTATTTCCAATACCTGACGCTGAGGTATTGTAAATAGTATTTCAAATACTTAAGGCTTTAAAATACATCTGAACATAATACATTTAGCGATCTTGTTATTGATGCGTTCTACAGGAAATAGCGCTAGTTTTCCTAACTATTCGTAGGCAAAAAAATGGCGACCGCTAAATATCTTAAAAGTTGGCAATACTGCACCTATACTGTACGTCAAATTGTCAAGTACCTAACACCTGGCTGTATTTTGTAATTTCTATTTGAAATAAAAATAGTTAAAATACTGTATGTGTATTTAAAATACACGACTCAAATATATTTTGTATTTCGTATTTTAAATACGTGCGAGATAGTATTTTGTAATTTGTATTTTAATTAACGCACAGCATGTGTTTTGCACAGCTCTGTTTAGTGTGTTGTAGTAGGTACGTATAATCTATAAATAAGGTACTTAACTGCTTCAAATATATAATATACATCTTATCTTTCCTATTAATACCTGTCACCGGTTGTTACAACTATCGGTTTTTACGACTCAATATGAGTAGTCCCTTCGATGTCGTTATAACAGATTTTGACTGTATTCTATTTTAGGGGCACGAATAACGCATTCCAGACTAAGACGGAGAGTCCCCTCGCGATACTCTACTCTACTTCCACGATGGAGCACCATCATTTCGATCAATGCGTCATGATTTTGAATAGTGAAAGCAATAATATCTTTCAGGTGAGAAAACATGTATTCAGTGGGAATTCTATTGCAAGCAATTCAACAAATTTTGTTGAAATGTTATTAGAAAAAAAAATTAAAACATTTGAAAGGTACCGGTAATTTCGACCTAGACGTGAAATGGCCTGGTAGCACAGTTGGTTAGTGCATCCTCGCATCAAGAGGAAGGTTGCGGGTTCAAGTCCCGTCTAGGCTTGAAATTTTTAAGATTTTAATAAGCTTTGAATTTTCCGTATGTGTTCGGATAACACTATAAATAAAATACTATTAGAAAAAAGCAACGCGACATCTCTTGTCAATGTACTGAACTGCAACGTTTGGCATCGAGCAGGTACAAAAAACTGTATAAGTTTTCCTGTAGATGGAGCTAACGGCGCTTTAGTCGTAATTCTGAATCATCTCACTAATTTCGACCTAGACGTGAAATGGCCTGGTAGCACAGTTGGTTAGTGCATCCTCGTATCAAGAGGAAGGTTGCGGGTTCAAGTCCCGTCTAGGCTTGACATTTTTGAGATGATTTTAAAAATCTTTGAATTTGCCGTATGTGATCGGATAACACTATAAATAAAATACTATTTAAAAGGTAGATTAACTTTTAGAACTATAGTTTTGCGGCTGCAGTTTAAAATATATAAAAGTAATTCTGGGATGATATCGAATTTATCTAAAGCATTTTAGCACAACTGACAGTATTTAAATTATGCTTAAATTTATTTGTTGACTTGTAAATATACAACCTGTTTTGTTATGTACGACATTAATTTAAAACACACATCTGGAATCGTATTAACTGATTTGAGAGGTATAATAATGGTAGCTTGAATATTTATCTAGTATTTCCAATAACCAATTTTTAAGATAAATCGGCGGCGCGTTTGCGACGATGCCGCTAGTCAGTTTAACAGGTACTTACTTACGTGATGATTTGTTTACCTATTTTATACATGTTGTTTTGTTGATATTTCAGGACTTGATCTTAAGGTGGTTTGAAAATTAAAAAAAACATATGGCAATTTAATAAATAAATATTGCTGGACATTTCACACAGTGCTATCTAGCCCCTTGCAGAGCTTGTACTATGGGAACCAGATAACTGATAGAATACTTATATCCTTTTTTTTGTAAATACATACTTACATTAAATAGAAAAACACCCAGACAAAGAACAAATCTCTGTAGATCTTGCAAACATTTGTTCCTTGGCGGGAATCGAACCCGCTACCTCCTGCGTCTCATCCGGTTATACGCCCACTGCGCCACGAGGTAATTAATTTGAAGCCCCCTATTTTACAACAATACTAACCATTAGCCCTGCCCCTGTTTTTATTTAATGTCGTACATTACAAAACACGTACTCGTAGTATAACAATAAATTATTACGCCATTGAGCTAACTTCGCGCACTCTCACACAATTACTTCATTACTTCATTACCAATAATCGCTTGCAGGCTCTTTCGCCGTGCGATTACAGAGCCGTAATGAGGGTAGTCGAAACAGCTATACTCTCCACCGACCTCGCGATGTACTTCAAGAAGAAATCCAAGTTCTTGGATCTGGTTGATAATGGGGAGTTTGATTGGCAGAGTCAGGAGAAAAAAGAATGTAAGTAATATTTATTTATTTGTTTATTATCAGATTAAAAAAGCTGGTTACACATTGATTCTATGATGTCTTAAAACCTATACTAGGTTTAGCCAGACACCAGGTTCTCGATAACGTGGGTTCTGGTCAAAAGTATGTAAACCTTAAAAATATTCATTCGATACAATATTTGATGGTGTTATCTAATGGCCTGCGAACGCACACATGCACGCTGATAACGGCAAACCCGTCAGGTGAGTGAACGAGTCGAAGCAGAACAATTGAATAGCCAATGCGGTAGTGTGAGTTAGACAGATACTACTATGCGAGTGTGCGTGCGTTTGCATTATAAAGAATGCTCCATATGATCGGCTTTTAAAGTAAATTATTTAGAAAATGTCGTTTTAATATGCATCTAATATTTTCTGGTGAGAGTTTATTTATAATTTCCATTGGCAATTTATTAATAAGATGGGGGATTAAATACTGTGATGTCCTTTTACCATAAATAATGTTAAATTTTGGGTTTTGTTAATTTTTTGTAAGTAATGCTTCTAGTGGTAATCTAATGACTTAGGAAATTGAATTTCTGTACGAAAGAATTGTTCTAGAAGTAGATTAAATTCAACTTTTTGTTGTATAGCCAAAACTCCGCAGTATTTGAAGAGTCCCATGGGGTTTCTCGAAAATTTATTTTTTATTTTAGGGGGAACAATGAATTTAAGTAATAAATTTTTAATATAATGTGTAATAATATGTAATAAGTTTTTGTTGAAGAATTACTTTTTCAAAACAAGCTTTTATAAAATTCATAATCGGAACTAAGCAGATTCAAATGAGGCCAAACACTAGTACCCTACTATAATCTATTCAAAAGTTCCGTTGTCTATCATCCGTCTCCATAACGAGACCACCTCCATGGTACCATATTATTGCATCGTCACCGAAGTTACATATGTATTTCAAATTTCCGCCCGATCGGTTGAGGGGAAGGGGTTTAAAATTGAGTTGCAAGATTCCACCCGGACAAACATACATGCATTGCAAATTAATAAAAAACTTGTAAAATAACATAGTATATCAGGCATAGGATGTCCAGTCTGAGCCACTGCTGAGCATTGGCCTCCCTCATACATTTCCAAAGCGTTTATGTTGTTTTCTCATTGATTGTTTAGCTCATAAGTCACGCCAGAGTCATGCCATTACTACCCCCAATACCAAATACCTAAGAAGATATAGGTACATAAATACTTAGAAACGCTGCTAATTCGTCCAAGTTTATTTGAAAATCTTGCTTATGGCGTTATCACACTGACAATTTCTGACCGTGTTTCATGCGAGGCTACTTACAAGTTCATTGTGACACCGCAACGCGGACGCCGCGTTCATTCTATAGATAAACTCGCGCGCGCACGTTCAGATATCTAGCTCGTTAAGCACACACGGCATTATTGCTTCGCACATGCAGCGAGCCGCTGGCAAATCGCCAGTGTGATATCGCCCATATCTCGATCTGAATCTAAAACTGCTGAAATCAAAGTCAAAACAAGCATACGTAGCGAAAAAAACCACCTATACCTGGTTGGCATACCACCTTGCCGTACCACCTATACCTGGTTGGCATACCACCTTGCCGTACCATACAATTTACTTTAACTTTCCTTGTTAGGACGAGTAAGGAGTGAATCTCACTTCCGGCGTATGTTTTTCCGGACCAGTATAATGCGGAGTCTTCAAGTCCAGAGTGAACAGGTTCTTTTAAGGCAAGCGTGCTCCATCTACGATCACACCATCACTTACCATCAGGTCAAGGGCTGGACTATCACCAATATAAAAAATGTTTGTAAAACTAACACTTGTTGGATTTCAGTGTTATGCGGTATGATGATGACAGCCTGTGACGTGTCGGCCATTGCAAAACCCTGGGAGGTGCAACACAAAGTAGCCAAGCTGGTAGCTGATGAGTTCTTCGATCAAGGAGACTTGGAAAAGCTGCAACTGAACCAGCAGCCTATTGCTATGATGGACAGGTAATAATGACAATCCAGAAATATCTCAATCAAACATTGTGTTGTTTTTAAAAATTAAAATATAACAGGTTTTAACAGAAAACTGTTTATAAACAGTAGGTATCTGTAAAAACTCACGGCTTTACAAAAATTTCTATTACGAGAATTATTTCCTTACAAAAATTCCCACAACTATTATGAGGGTGGCCAAGACAGTTTCTTTGTATCTGTTACGGACAAAAATTTCTCCGTACTGTCCCGATAAAAAACGCACTTTAGTCGCGCCTTTCAGTTATCTCAGACATTGCATTGACAGACATCGAAATAATATCAAAACTAGTTGTCAATGCAAGATTTAATAACTAGTATCAATTTTCTCGTTAACTAGTATCAATGCCGTGGGGCGCCGGCAGTAAAATGTTGCCTCTCCGCTCTTTCCCGTGGATGCAGTAGGAGTCTGCTAAGGGATACCTCCGAAAGATGGGCAGCAGCGTCTTTTCGTGTTTTCAATACCTATACTGCGCTCGCCAACCCGCCTGCCAAGCGTGGCGAGTATGGCAACAACCCCCTCATGATATTGCAACATAAAACTAGGCCCCGAGTCCCCGGCGGCCCCGCTAATCCTGGCTACGGTAGCAGTCATGGTAACGGCGGGGCCAGGGGTGCTAAGAATCCCCGGGAGACGATCGGCTACCAAACCCTACGACGACCACTGGCCCTGGTAACACACAACATCCGCACTTTGAGGACAGACGAAAAGATTGTTGAGCTGGAAGAAGAAATTAGTAGATTACACTGGTACATTTTGGGGTTATCAGAAGTCCGTAGAGAGGGCGAGGACACGATATCCCTCAAGTCTGGTAACCTACTACACTACTGGGAGGGCGACCAACCGTCCCAAGGTGGTGTTGGGTTTCTCGTTCACAAGTCACTCATCAACAACATTATCACCATCGACAGTGTGTCGAGCAGGGTCGCGTACCTGACACTCAGAATATCTAAGCGATATTCGCTGAAGGTCGTTCAGGTATATGCGCCGACCTCTTCACACCCAGATGAAGAAGTAGAGTCTATGAATGAGGACATCAGCAGAGCCATACATACGAACAAAACCCACTTTATTGTTGTTATGGGGGACTTCAATGCAAAGCTAGGCATGAGAAGCGATGATGAGTTGAGAGTGGGGCAATTTGGATATGGGCAACGGAACCCCAGGGGACAGAGGCTGGCCGATTTTCTGGAAGAAAGACTCTTTATGATGAATTCTTTTTTCCAGAAGCCGCCTCACAGGAAATGGACCTGGATGAGTCCCAACGGTTCCACGAGAAATGAGATTGATTTCATCTTGACCAACAAGAAACGGATATTCAATGATGTCTCTGTGATTCACAGGGTGAAAACCGGCAGTGATCACCGAATTGTTAGAGCCACATTGAATATGAACGTTAAACTTGAAAGGTCCCGTTTGATGAAATCTACGCTCAGACCCACTCGCGCACATATCCAAAACCTCGAGAGCTTTCAACTCGAACTTGCAAATCGCTTTGACTGTCTAGAAGTAGATGCATCAGTGGACGAGATCAATAACAGGTTCGTAGTAACCGTCCATACGGTGGGGTCACAGTTCTTTAAGACTCCCCGTACCAATAGACCTCAGAAACTCTCTGATGACACCCTTAACCTCATGGCTGAACGACGTTCTTTGCGACTGCAGTCTCCCGGTGATGCTCAGTCACATAGGCAGCTCAATAGAAAGATTTGGAAATCCTTGCCGCACGATATTCGTACCTATAATACATCTCGTATTAAAGATACGATAGAGCGGAATAAAGGCTCCAAAGTGTTCGCGAGCGATAATTCTATTGGGCAGAGCTGCATGACGAAGCTGAAGAGGGAAGATGGCAGCATAACGTCAAGTAAAGCGGAAGTGTTAAGGGAATTCGAAAGGTTCTATGGACGGCTCTACGATTCGGTCACTAAACCTGTTTGCAGTGCGGCCAACGACCCAAGAGCCAAACCGACCCGACACAAGATATTCCGGACATCAGCCTGTGTGAGATCAGGATGGCCTTGAAGCAGCTTAAGAACGACAAGGCGCCGGGTGAGGACGGAATCACTTCAGAGCTTCTGAAAGCGGGTGGTTCACCGGTACTTAAAGTCCTTCAGAAACTCTTTAATTTCGCCTTGCTTGAAGGTACGACGCCAAAAGCATGGAACGAGGGCGTGGTGGTTCTGTTCTTCAAGAAAGGTGACAACACCTTGTTTAAGAATTACAGACCCATCTCGCTTTTGAGCCATGTTTATAAGCTGTTTTCGAGGGTCATCGCGAACCGTCTCGAACGCAGGTTTGATGACTTCCAGCCTCCCGAACAAGCCGGGTTCTGTAAAGGCTACAGTACCATAGACCACATACATACGCTGCGGCAAGTCATACAGAAGACCGAAGAGTATAACTTGCCGCTATGTCTCGCGTTTGTGGACTATGAGAAAGCCTTCGATTCGATCGAAACATGGGCAGTGCTTGAGTCTCTCCAACGATGCCGTATCGGTACATCGAAGTGTTGAAGTGTTTGTATAAAAACGCCACTATGTCAGTCCGAGTACACGAACAGAGCTCGAAGGAAAAGAGGCGTAAAACAGGGAGATGTCATCTCTCCGAAACTGTTTACGGCCGCATTGGAAGATGCCTTCAAGCTTCTGGAATGGAAAGGACTGGGCATCAATATTAACGGCGAATACATCACTCACCTTCGGTTTGCCGACGATATTGTGGTCATGTCAAAGTCGATGGAAGAGCTCAGCACGATGCTCGAAGGCCTCAATCGAGTCTCCCAACGGGTAGGACTTAAAATGAACATGGACAAGACGAAAATCATGTCGAATGTCCATGTCGTCCCTGCCCCAGTTATGGTTGAGAACTCGGCTCTTGAAGTTGTCGACGCGTATGTATACCTAGGACAAACAGTCCAATTAGGTAGGTCCAACTTCGAGAAAAAGGTCAATCGTCGAATCCAACTCGGATTGGTTGGGTTTGGGAAACTTCGCAACGTCTTTCCGTCCAACATACCCAGTGCCTTAAGACGAAAGTCTTCAATCAGTGTGTGTTACCAGTGATGACATATGGAACCGAGACGTGGTCCTTCACTATTGGCCTTATGAATAAGCTCAGAGTCGCTCAACGAGCTATGGAGAGGGCTATGCTCGGGGTTTCTCTACGGGATCGAATCAGAAATGAGGAGATACGTAGGAGAACTCAAGTCACCGACATAGCCCGACGGATTAGCACGTTGAAGTGGCAATGGGCAGGCCATATAGCGCGCAGAACGGATGGCCGTTGAGGCCGGAAGATTCTCGAGTGGAGGCCACGGACCGGCAAGCGCAGCGTAGGACGTCCACCTACAAGATGGGCAGACGACTTGGTAAGAACCGCAGGTCGGCGCTGGATGCAGACCGCTTCCAACCGCAGTTCCTGGAGATCAATGAGGGAGGCCTTTTTCCAGCAGTCGACGTCCTACGGCTAATATGATGATGATGATGATCAATTTTCTCGTGTTTTCAGGGAGAAAAAAGACGAGCTTCCTCAAATGCAAGTGGGCTTCATCGATATGATCTGCCTACCGCTCTACAAAGTGCTCTCGGAGACGTTCCCCTGGATCCACCCGCTGTACACTGGAACAGCTGAGAACAGGAAGCGCTGGCAGGACCTGGCGGAGAAGGTGGAAATGGGACTCACGTGGATCGACCATGACACTATCGATAAACCTATTGAGGAGTTTACAGGTCAGTGTTTTATAGTTCTACTAGCTTCCGCCAGCGGCTTCGCTCGCGTTGTTTGTCAACAAAAGTAGCCTGTTTGAATCTAGGTCATAATCTATCAACACACCAAACTTCATCGAAATTGGTTCAGCCATTACGATGTAAATGAGTAACAAACACCCAAACTTTCACATTTGTAATATTAGTCTGGTTTTTGTCTGAAATTAAGATTATTGTTTTGAATATCTACATTATATCTATACTAACTGCCGCCCTTGGCTTCACACGCATTTCCTTCCCACGGGAACTGATTGAGGGGATGAAAAGTAAACTATATCCTATTCCAGATATCATTCATATATGTTCCGAATTTCATCAAAATCGGTGTTTTAGTTTTGGCATGAAGGAGGAAACAACATCCATCTAAACATCTAGGCATCCGAACTTTCTGATTGACTGATATTAGTAGGATAGTGCTATCCTAAACATTATATCTACAGGTGGTTACTATACTTGTACCTATTATTATTCCGCAAGAGAATAATTGTACCCATAAATAGGTATATAACTTTGGACGAATTTTGAGATTTCTTACGAGAATGAATTAGACTTGACAAGATCCGTGGACAAGCTATAGTCACCGAAATGATTATTTTATTATTATTACATCAGATTTGCTCAGAAGGCAATGGAGCGTGTCATGTTAGGCATCTCGCTGTTGGACCACATACCCAACATCGAAATACGACGCAGAATCAAACTCGTGGATGTGGGTAAAACGATCAACCAGCTCAAGTGGAGATGGGCGGAACACTTGGCAAGGAGGAAAGATGGGAGATGGACGAGGACAGCAACCGAGTGGTGGCCGCGAGAAGGGCGCGGACCAGTTGGCAGACCACCATCCAGATGGTCAGAAAACCTCGTGCGAGTTGCGGGAAGGCAATGGATGCGCTCGGCACAGGACCTGAGAGAATGGCGTGATAACGAGGAGGCCTATACCCAGCAGTGGGTGGATGTGGACTGAGATGATGATGATGATGACATCAGAATTTAACGATAAACATTATATTAATAATATGTTTTATTATTTCAGCGTCTAAAGACCTAATAAAAGACGTGGAGTTCACAGTAACCACTTTAAACTGCGCGAAGGCAGAAGGCAGCACCGCTCTTGTAAAACCTTTCAAGCATCCATTCTCTTCTCTGAGACGTGGAAAACCCAGTTCCGTTGCATCTAGGCCTGCTAGGAGCAAATTGACTAGGTAAATAACTTTTTAAAACGTTGATATACCATAAGCTTCTAATAAAGTTTAAAAACACTAACAAACAAAGTTCTTGCAGTTAATTACGCAACACTCTCACTCCTCAAAACAAACCAAATCAGCCCAAATTCGAGTGGTTATTCTTCATCCATTAAAGAATTCTATATCCACTTCCTGAGTCCATGATCAGATCAGCTCTGTGGTACCAAATTATTGTATTCTCATCCAAATTACAAACACTTGCAAAGTTTCAAATCGATACAAAATAAAAACCAGCCAAGTGCAAGTCGGACTCGCGCACGAATGGTTCCGTACCATTATCTATAAAAACGGCAACGTCGAAAAAATCACGTTTGTTGTATTGGAGCCCCCCTTAAATATTTTATATATTTTAATTTTAATATTTATTTTTTGAGTGAATATATAACACAATATTCTGTGAATATTTGAAGCGTCTACCTGTTGCCGTTATCAATATCGAGCTAAAACGAGCATAAAAATCATGTTTGTTGTATGCGAGCCCCCCTTAAATATTTATTTTATTCTGTTTTTAGTATTTGTTGTTATAGCGGCAACAGAAATACAGCATATGTGAAAATTTCAACTGTCTAACTATCACGGTTCATCAGATACAGCCTGGTGACAGACGGACAGACAGACAGTTTGTTGTATGGGGGGTCCCATACAACAAACGGGATTTTTTGCTCGTTTTTACTCGATATTGATTACGGCAACAGGTAGACGCTTGAAATATTCACAGAATATTGAGTTATGTATATATTTACTTTAAAAATAAATATTTAAATTAAAATTAAATTAATATTTAAGGGGGGCTCCAATACAACAGACATGATTTTTTTGCCGTTTTTATAGATAATGGTATGGAATCTTTCGTTCGCGAGTCCGAATCGCACTTGGCCGGTTTTTTATGATACATGGAGATGGAACAAGCTAAGCCACCTAATGTTAAGTAGAAACCATCGCCTATAACAGAGAACTGCCTCGTAGTTCACGAACCTTCGAAATGTGCTCTACGTTGCATTTCCCTGCGTCCATCAACTTGAGGCACACAGGTGTAAAGCCTCATGCGCCTGTAATTTTATCGGCAACCATACCCCCAACACAGCAATGCTGCTTGGCGGCAGAAATAAGTATGGAGGTAGTACTTCCCCGTCGAGCCCTTTCACAAGGAACTCTCCTACTCTTCATAATGTTAATTAAAATAATATCATTTTTTCAACTTACGTCATCCCACAGCTGGGCAAAGGTCTCCCCCACTGTCTTCCAGGACTTTCGCTCGCGTGCCAAATCCCACCAATCTGTCTCGAAGGCATCGAGATCGTCACTCCAGCGTCTACTAGGCCTTCCTCGGTGCCGTCGCCCGTCTTCAGGCACCCACTGCGTGACGATCGTTGCCCATCTGTCTGGGTGCATGCGTCTTACATGGCCCGCCCAATCCCATTTTAGCCTGTCAGCCTTATTTCCTGCATCAGCAATGCTGGTCTTTAAACGCAGCGTGGTGTTACGGATTCTGTCAATCCTCTTTTCTCCAAGCACGCTGCGCTCCATTGCTCTTTGGGAAACTTTGAGTTTGGATTTTTGTGCCTCGGTTTAAGACCACGTTTGGGAACCATAGGTAAGGACGAGCAGTATACACATATCGTCGAATTTGCGCTTAATAGCATAAATCATTTTTTTCTCTCCACAAAAGGTTTACAAATATCACTCATATCTAAGAGTGCTAATGCTGAAGTCTACCTGATAGATCAGATGTGAGAGACTGGTGCCTGTGATAGGTGTGATACAGGTCACCAGTGCCCCACTCCGCTGGCTTACATTTATTTTTTTCTCTATTTTACAGTGAAGTGCGTTAGTACCATATTTTAAATCCTGACTCAAAAAGAGGGGTTTTATAAATTTGATGGATAAGGCCTATGAATTGTCTGTGGCATCGTAGGTCCCAAATGGATGGACCGTTTAAGACTCGTTTTTTTTTAAATAAAGCAATTTTAACTGGAGTGACTTGTCAGTGCTTTGTCAGTGTATAGAGGTTTTGCGGGTATTTTATGAGTTGATGGTTTATAGAGGTTTTGCGGGTATTTTATGAGTTGATGGTTTATAGAGGTTTTGCGGGTATTTTATGAGTTGATGGTTTATAGAGGTTTTGCGGGTATTTTATGAGTTGATGGTTTATAGAGGTTTTGCGGGTATTTTATGAGTTGATGGTTTATAGAGGTTTTGCGGGTATTTTATGAGTTGATGGTTTATAGAGGTTTTGCGGGTATTTTATGAGTTGATGGTTTATAGAGGTTTTGCGGGTATTTTATGAGTTGATGGTTTATAGAGGTTTTGCGGGTATTTTATGAGTTGATGGTTTATAGAGGTTTTGCGGGTATTTTATGAGTTGATGGTTTATAGAGGTTTTGCGGGTATTTTATGAGTTGATGGTTTATAGAGGTTTTGCGGGTATTTTATGAGTTGATGGTTTATAGAGGTTTTGCGGGTATTTTATGAGTTGATGGTTTATAGAGGTTTTGCGGGTATTTTATGAGTTGATGGTTTATAGAGGTTTTGCGGGTATTTTATGAGTTGATGGTTTATAGAGGTTTTGCGGGTATTTTATGAGTTGATGGTTTATAGAGGTTTTGCGGGTATTTTATGAGTTGATGGTTTATAGAGGTTTTGCGGGTATTTTATGAGTTGATGGTTTATAGAGGTTTTGCGGGTATTTTATGAGTTGATGGTTTATAGAGGTTTTGCGGGTATTTTATGAGTTGATGGTTTATAGAGGTTTTGCGGGTATTTTATGAGTTGATGGTTTATAGAGGTTTGCGGGTATTTTATGAGTTGATGGTTTATAGAGGTTTTGCGGGTATTTTATGAGTTGATGGTTTATAGAGGTTTTGCGGGTATTTTATGAGTTGATGGTTTATAGAGGTTTTGCGGGTATTTTATGAGTTGATGGTTTATAGAGGTTTTGCGGGTATTTTATGAGTTGATGGTTTATAGAGGTTTTGCGGGTATTTTATGAGTTGATGGTTTATAGAGGTTTTGCGGGTATTTTATGAGTTGATGGTTTATAGAGGTTTTGCGGGTATTTTATGAGTTGATGGTTTATAGAGGTTTTGCGGGTATTTTATGAGTTGATGGTTTATAGAGGTTTTGCGGGTATTTTATGAGTTGATGGTTTATAGAGGTTTTGCGGGTATTTTATGAGTTGATGGTTTATAGAGGTTTTGCGGGTATTTTTTGAGTTGATGGTTTATAGAGGTTTTGCGGGTATTTTATGAGTTGATGGTTTTTTTATGTTTATATGTTGTTATCATCTTTTAATTGAAATTAATGAAAAAGTTTTTATCTTCTCATAATCTTTTGCATATTCTGAGATTACTATCAGAATAAGCGAAGGTATTATCGAGGCGCAGACTAGTCTCATTTTTGTAGTTCAAGTTATATTTAATTGCGTATCGACTTGTCAATAAGAGCGTAGCTTAAATATTGTCAAAAAAAATCTAATCTTATTATCTATAGCAAACTTTGATTACTATTCCTGGTTATGGAAACTATATTGCTAAGATATATTACTATCCTATATACTTATCCTATCAATCCTAAGGACTCTTTAATAGAGATAAATTTTTCGCGTAGTTTTATTTTTCACATTCAATATTTTCATCATAGTATGTATACCTACTTATACATATAATATAAGAGGGTAAGGTATACTAAAAAAATCAGCTTGGGCTTTTTTGTAACACGTGCGTGCTATCTTCCAATCTGCACTAACTTTTCTTTTATCTGTAGTTTTTAGATTATTTTCTTTTTTCTTGCTTTTAACATAGGTAAAATAAAGCCTGTTGCAGATCAATGTACGCGGCGCCAAGCGCGCACCGGGAGAGCGGGAAAGAGAAAGAAATAGTGCTGAAAGAGACGCTCGTATCCGAGACAAAGCAAACGACCGTGGTGGAAGAGCCGCAGGCCACCAAGGCTAAGCATAAAGGCAGGCTTTGTCATATGTTGTGACGAAGCTTTAACTGGTAGGTGCTCGAAGAGCTCTGAGGTAACTTCATCTGAGGTACTTTCACTGTACTATATGCCGTACCAAAAAATAGTAATGCTCGCATTGCGCCCGCTCGCATTCTGGCTTAAATGGTATGGGTGCCGGTGAAATTATAGATTACCTGTTAACGTTTAATGTGGTTCACTGATATTGTCACTTCAACTTGATAGAAATAGGTAGAGTTATGGTTTCTTGAAACCATCCAGCGTTTTTCTAATTGACCTAGTTCAGAATCGCCCCATGCTTGTTAGAACATATTACCCTTATTTTGCTCAGTCGTTCCGGTCATAATCTATCTGTATACCGAATTTCATCGAAATTGGTCCAGCCCTTTAGTCGTGGAAACGTAATAGACAGAGAGACAGTCAGACAATTACTTTAAAAATTATAATATCAATATGGATTTTTTCAGGAGCAGGCAGGAAAGTACAGAGAAGGCTGAAAAGCCTGAACGAGTTAAGCCGTCCAAATCGATCGACTAAACTCAGACCTGTTCCAAGAAACTCTGTACAAGACACGACGTGTCTAACTATACTGGTTGGTGTAAATTTCTACTATTAGACTTCGAGATAGGGTAGTTTGAATGTGGAACTTTTTGCTCTCGGCCAAAAACAAAACAATACATAAAACGGGGTATTTAACAAGATTTGCGAGTTTTTGAGTATCCCTATATTTCGGCACCGATGCATGCGCTATGATCACGGGTAAATTTAATCAATCAAACCATGGTAATATCCCGTTTTTAGTGAAAATTGTGTCCATAAACCACGAGTTTCAAAATTGATAATAATAAAAAAATAATTCAAAACGGCCATATTAGGAAACTTTCTTCTGCACAAACATACCGTACCTACCTACCGACAACTTATCTAGCCTTTAGATACAATTGGACAGATACAGAATTGTAGCTAATCGGGCTTTTTCACTGGCGAGGCGGGAATTGAAATCACGTCGGCCCATTTCCGCAAAAAAATTGGAATCGCGAGAACAATGTGAGACCAAGCGAGCTATCGCGAGGGTGTTACTACGAGATCGAAACAGAAATGAGGAGATTCGTAAACGAACCAAAGTCACCGACATAACACAAAGGATTAGCAAGCTAAAGTGGCAGTGTGCGGGGCACATAGCTCGAAGAACTGACGGCCGTTGGGGCAGAAAGGTTCTCGAGTGGAGACCACGCACTGGAAAGCGCAGCGTAGAATGGCCGCCATAGATGGAAGCTGGGAGCTGTTGGGTGCACGCTCGCAAGATCGGTCGCTCTGGAAATCTATGGGGGAGACCTGTGTTCAGCGGTAGATGCCCTTTTGCTGACATAATGATGATTGCATTAGGGTTCAATATTACCACAAAGATTTCAATTTGTTGCACATCCTCGCCAATATAGACCATTTCTACTGAAGATGCGCTTGGAGAGAATTGAAATTTTGTCACACAAATTTCAATATCTTATCCTCTCCTCGCCTCGCCGGTGGAAAAGCACTTTAAGGCGTTTGTCCACCGCCACCGTTGCCGGGACGTCACTGAGACTGAGATGACGGCGCCGATTTAGCGATACATATTAGGCCGTTTGTCCACCGCCACCGTCGCCGGCACTCGAGTGACGGGCGTACGGTGGACACACGGCCTATTGTTAAGGTATGTATCGCTAAATCGGCGCCGTCATCTCGTTCTCGGTGACGTTTCAGTGACGGTGGCGGTGGACAAACGTCCTATCTGTGGTTGTCCAATAGATATTAGCGTCAAATGCGTGAAGTCTTAGTATGGCGCAACGACTCAAGGTGAGATTTTTATCAATGCTTTCTCGATTTCTCACTATTTACTTCTACTGATGGAACCACTAGGGATATTGTAGAAAGAGTCCGATTGGTTATTTCGATAGAATTTTTTAATCGCCTCTTGTATGGTTATGATCTCCTGGTACCGCAGTTGGACTACGAGTTCGTGCTCCCACATAAAGGGAAACATCACTGGGAGAACATAGTGGGACCACAAGAGAAAACACTAACTTTCCTGACACAATGAAAAAAAAATTATACGAGCAAAAAGTCAATAAAGGAGATTAAAATACACCAAAAACTGATAGGGAAATTTTCTGTTGTTAATTATTCATTTTTATGTGAATAATTCTTATATATTATAATTATTCCATAAAAATACTTGCTTTTAATGGAAAAAAAACATTATACATATAAGTTACTTTTATTAACTTTAAAAAGGCCGAGAGTACATTTTAGAAATAAAGTGTAGCGCATCTTGTCGTCATTTGGCGTAACGTGTTTCTTGTAAACATCTTTAAATAAATGTTTATCTTATTAAATGTATTAATTTTACATAGACTGTGATCTAGTATTACTTCACGATATTCTATTTTAAAACTTATGGATAAATCTGCTTATTAGCACCGAAAAATAAGTATATGGAGTTTGTAATTTGTGACCGACTTGTACTTTGGATATCACGTTTTAAAATACATTTTAAAATAGGGTGCTTTGAATTGAAGCACGTTTGTTAACCGAAATGTCCATTAGTTGAAAAGCTTTTTCTAAAAAAATGCTATATCAATATTTAAAAAAGTAATCTTGTTAGAGCTCCTCTTAAATCCGCGAATTTGTGCCTACCATAACATATAATAGAGTTTTGACTTCCGATTATATCATGTTAGCCTATCCGATATGATTTTTACCAAATGTTTCGTAGAAATATCATTATTATCGAAAGTAAGTGCAGTGTCCTTTTATTCTAATTCTAGGGTGGGCTGATGAAGTTTTGCAGTGACAAATTATAATTCTAGGGTGGGCTGATTAAGTTCTGCAGTAACTAATTCTAATTCTAGGGTGGGCTGATTAAGTTCTGCAGTGACAAATTCTAATTCTAGGGTGAGCTGATTATGTTGACTTCCCGCATTGGGGTTGTGCATTACCCCCTATTTACCTCTTTCTAACCAGTGACTCCCTCTTCACAGGGTTAAAATACGCATTCCAAAGCAAAATCTTTATGTTTGAATTTATTTTATTAAAACATTACATACATAAAATTTTTTTTTAGTCTCCAATGATCATAAATTTCCTTCATTATTGTTGGCTTTTATTATCTATTTTTTAATATAAAAATAAAACTTTTAAAATAGAATATTCGTCGCTCGGCCTGTGAGTAAATTGTATTGTATAACTAAGTATGATTAAGAGGATTTCTGTAAGTGAATAATATAAGTGATTACCATGTTCAATTAAATTATTTAATTTAAAATAATAATAAAGGGAAAAGTATTACGATGCTAGTCGAGTGTTAATTTTGATTTTACTTTATTCACAGTCATTTATTAATTCGCTTTTTCAAATTTAGCCCGTAAGTATGACCCTACATTTATAATATAAATATAAATACGGGATTGATCATGTACCGTTTTTTTACGTTCTGTACAAGCAAATTTCAGTATTTAAGGTACCTCAAGACCGAAAGTCAAAGGTCAAAGTCTATCGATATGGGTGGAGGAAAAGTTTAATTTTCCCTACTATTCTACACTAAATGTAATTTTACTATATTCTTCTGTAGAGATAAACTTTTCTCGGACAGTGCAAGAGCGCCACTATCAGTCGTCACTGGGGCGGATAAGTTAGTGGCACTGATTACGATTGATAGATTTTTATAATTTTGCAAATAAGTTTTATTTTATTCTAAAATATAAATTATTTTGTGCAGTTCGTATAGTTAAATATTTGCGTTTATATTTATTATGAATAAACAAAGTACTACTACGGTATAAGTTAGACGCTTCAGCAATGTTCATGTTTCCGAATTAGTGAATATGATTATGCAATGATACGATAACCGTTGGGGGAGAAAGGTTCTCGAGTGGAGACCACGGACTGGAAGACGCAGCGTAGGCCGGCCCCCCACAAGGTGGACCGACGATCTAGTAAGAATCGCGGGGAGCCGTTGGGCGCAAACGGCTACCAATCGCTCGTTGTGG
Organism: Philereme vetulata; assembly: GCA_918857605.2. Lineage (NCBI taxonomy): Eukaryota > Metazoa > Arthropoda > Insecta > Lepidoptera > Geometridae > Philereme > Philereme vetulata. The sequence goes on along the minus strand of OU975452.1, from coordinate 282,101 downwards.
CGATCTAAGGGGAAGGCCTATGTTCAGCAGTGGACGTTTCCGGCTGATGATGATGATGATGATTATGCAATGTCCAGCCGTCCCGCAGCTCGTGACGGTTCGTCACTACAAATAATGACGGTGTATGTTTTGAGACCATAAATAATAAATAAATAATGTTTGTTTTTAAATAAAAAATATATAATTTTTTTGTTTTTATGCCTAACGTGTAGCTAGTTACCGCCCAGACGAACGCGCTCTGTTGACTTGTTGTGCGTTAAACGGCTCGTAGTAACATTTTAGTAATCTGTGGCATCCTACACACGGCTACACATCAAGCTATACATTTCCAGTATAAGCTGACCTCTCATTCTACGAAAAGCCTACAAATGTGAGGTCAGCTTATACTGGAAATGTATAGCTTGATGTGTAACCATGTGTACAATAAGCTAAGTAGTTCTCTAAAATTTCGTCGAGCAGCATTTTATCGATTTTCTCGAGATTTTGATGATAAAACAAGAACATTATACAGGGCGGCCAGCCAAGACGTCAAAAAAAAATTAGGTCCCTCGTATCGTGGGGCATCGGAATCAACCCCAGGTATGTTCCGCGATTTTTCATAGTTTTCGAGTTATGAATTTTTTTCTGAATTTTGGAAAACTTTCGACCTGAGCTACTTAAAAACATAAAAAAATATATAGATACGTATATTTTTTTTTGTGTAGAAACCGTCCTTTCAATATAATAAATTTAAATTTTAACACTTTATATAAATTTCTTTATATGCCGTATTTCCGATGATAGATGAAATTTGACGAGACGTCTAACTTAAATCGTAGCACTGTAGGTACACAATATTACGTAGTTCGAACTATATATATATTTATATATATATAACTGTATCTAAATTAATATAGTTTACGCAAATAATGATAACGTCCATGCGCTTATGAAGCTAATTAGTTGTGCAATATTATTTTGTAACAGTACTTATAGTTATTTCAATTATTTATTTATAAAAATAAAGTAATTTCGTAAATAAAGTCTAATGTTTTTGCCAAAAGGCATGTCAAGTATTTTTCTTTATTTTAATAGATTTTATTGGAATGCTGTAAGGATCTTTTGGATGGAATAATAATTATTGATGTCAAATATGCAGTTCTTCCTGTTGATAGTAAAATTAATGTTTTATTGTAGCAGAGTAAAAATACATATGAAATAGGCGCTCAAGTAACTTTAGTCTAAAATTTATTAAAATTACAACTTTAGTGTAAGGGCGTTTGTCCACTGCCGCCGACACCAGGACGTCACCGAGAACGAGTTGACGGCGGAAGTAGCGATACATAAATTTACTATGGCCACGTGTCCACCGCACGACGTGACCGGGACATCACCGAGAACGAGATGACGGCGGATGTAGCGATACATTCATTTAATATGGCCGCGTGTCTACCGCACGCCGTCAGCGAGAACTCACGCAGTTTCGGTTTGAATAATCTCGTATCTCGGAGACTCTGAGATGGCGGCGGTGGACAAACGCCTTATGTTCCGAAATAACTACCAAGTGACGTCAAAATGTACTACGATATAATAACTTGTTTACGATCAACGAACTCACTTGGCTCCATTGTTCGAACCCGAATCACTTAAAAACTAAACTTACTAAGTACCTATGTAAGATAATTGGTGTAGTTTAGTACTAGCGCGTGAGGTTTACTTCTGTCTACAAATCGTATGTATAATGTCTCAAATGTGTACTGTTACGTGAGTTCTGATGTAATAAAAATTCTTATTTATACATCAACAACAGCAATAGAAAAATCCACGATAACGCAATATTTAATGAAAATGACGTCGCGTTGGCTATCTGTTTTAATCCTAATGATAAATTATTTTAAAAATGTTGGCTAAACGCTTTATTATTAATTGATTTGATACCTCAGTGCCACCAACTTATTTGGCTCGGTGGAGATAATTGGTAATAAAAGGCATCGGATACAATACTGTGACAAGTGTCCGTTCACATAGACCGGCTCGGAATATTTTATCGCGTTTAAAAAGGAGTTTTGGGTCATTGAAATAAGGTTTTTTTTTCATTTCACTTCGATTATAAATGGAGCCGACCTAACACGCTCAGTGTAAAACAAATCAACCTTATTTAAGAGACCCTAAGCTCTTTTTTAAACGCGATAAAAATTTACTCTTCTCTCCGAGCCGATCTGTGTGAACGAACACTTAGACCTCACGGCCGTCACCCAAGTGCCGGCGACGGCGGCGGTGGACAAACGGCCTAAAGGTGGCTGTTCAATCACAAAATAGATAGCTACAGAAGTTAAGAGCGAAAAATATAAACGTACACATAAGACTGGATGAAATCGGTCGAACATTCGAACGTTTTGATCTGAGATACTCGTACGCGCATTTCTACGTGTGTGTGTGTGCGCCTGTAATAGCTTGTTGTACTAAACTTAACTTCTGCTATTACCTATAATAACTTATATACAATATCTATATAATCTTAATTTTTACTCTGCTGCTATAGAACTAACAGTTTAATAGATCAGATGTTGTGAAAATAGAAAAACTTAATAAAATAGAAGTTGTGATTATTCCTTAGTACTATTACTTTATATGAATTTGTCATAAAAATGTTTGAATATTTCCAAATAGCTGTTTTATTTTTAATTTATATTAAAAAACCCATAAAGCATTTACAAAATCATTTTAATACAAAATATGCTAAAATGCGCTTGAAAGAAGTGTCTGGAAGGAATGGGGGGAGGCCTTTGCCCAGCAGTGGGACACAGTGGGCTGACACAGGGGACTTAGCTAGAGTTGATAAAAATCATAAATAAAAATAATTATAAATATTTAATACATATATAAGAATTTTTAATACAAAAAGATAAATCAAGGTAACAGGGCGGGGCACATAGCTCGAAGAATGGCCGTTGGGGCTGACAAAGATTGCTGAAAGCCGTTGGGTGCAGTCCGCACAAGATCGGTCGCCACCATGTTGATGTCCTATCGCTGACATGATGATGATGATGGATGCAAAAAGATATAATTTCAACGTAATTGTAATTTCATAAGATGCCCAGATGTAGCTTTGAGCATGATGTAACAATCGAAAATCATTTTCTTATGATCTGAAGTAATACGATATTTCCTTAGAATATGCACTAAAACCGTTTTCATGTATATCATCGCGTAATATTTGCCTGAAACAAAAACAAAAATAGGTAGACTAGACATAGTTAAAAATATATAAAAATATGTTGGTCTTAATAGTTGCGGAGGAACTGGCTGTAAAATGGACGTTTCAAAGTGATCCTGGTTATTTTAATGAATAAATGCATATTTACTATTGACAAGTATGTGTACGAACACACCACGAGACCACAATATAAGAAGCGGAAGCGAATCAAAAAACTTTTGTTGAAATATATAAATTTGCGGTTTCTAGTTTTAGGGGAATTTAATTTCAATGCAACACTTTTTATAGTATTCGCAAACGAACTACTGACTGCACTGACTATTCACTCATTAATACTTATTATTACGATTTCATGCACTGTCTATGAGAGGAAAAGAGAAAAAAATGTGCGCGCGCACTGCTCTCTCTTTCTCTTACAGTGTGATACAGACAATAGACCTGCACTGTGTCTTAGATATACGAAACGTAACTGGCAATGAGAGAAAGAGAGAAAGAAAATGTGTGCTTGCACCTCTCTCTTTTACCCCTACAGTAATATACGAAACGTAACTCTCTCTCTCTTTCTATCTTCACTAACTTATATCTCCCTCTCTACTTCCGTTCGCCTCGCCCGATCACACCTTTCGTAACGCTCTCATCATGCATTCACCAGCTTACTCCCCAAGTCAAGCGTGCGTAAAGAAGTTTTACTTCAATAAATACTGTTTGTTATACATGTAACTTCCAGAACAGTATTTATTTTTATTCTAGAATGTTTTTGAGATACAAATTTAAAATCAAAAATATATTGTGTTTTTACTAATTAATAAATAGTTATATCTATACAATGAGAATCTGCTGGCATTAAGCATTAGCTATAATAGTTTCTTTACATTGATATCAAGTGCTATTGATTATGTAATTAATTAATTTAAAAAAAAGTATAACACTGAGCAGATGTGGACGATGTCTACGATGTCTACGCGGACTCGACAGAGAAGATTTGGTGCCTTCAACCTCCGCGAACTGAATGTTTTGTATTGAAATCTTGGATCCCCCGCCACCGTTTTCCAGATCGAAGCTACTCCCATGTCACCCTGGGGCCCCCTTCAACACCTGGCCCACACAAGAGTAGTAGCACTTCTCTGTACTAGTCGGTGGAAACAGATAAGATAGTATGCCTACAAATTCGTATGTACTTATATTAATTAGTTAGGAATAGAGCCATTCGGGCACACTTACAGAATGTAAAACTTAGTTACGTATAATTTTATTCATTGACTTGGGCGACTTGCGCAATGTTGTTTAAATATATTTAGTAGTGTTATATATATAGTGGCTAAAAATTTTGTTAAATTTAAACATGTTGAATTTATTTAGATAGATAGTATACCTACAAATTCGTATGTATTTATATTAATTAGTAAGGAATAGAGCCATTCGAGCACATTTACAGAATGTAAAACTTAGTAATGTATAATTTTATTCATTGACTTGGGCGACTTGCGCAATGTTGCTTAAATATATTTAGTAGTGTTATATATATAGTGGCTAAATATGTTGTTAAATTTAAACATGGTGGATTTATTTAGATAGATAGTATACCTACAAATTCGTATGTACTTATATTAATTAGTTAGGAATAGAGCCATTCGGGCACACTTACAGAATGTAAAACTTAGTAATGTATAATTTTATTCATTGAATTGGGCGACTTGCGCAACGTTACTTAAATATATGTATATAGTGGCTAAATATGTTGTTAAATTTAAACATGTTGGATTTATTTAGATAGATAGTATACCTACAAATTCGTGTGTACTTATTTTAATTATTATTTTATTTAATTAGTTAGGCAGGGCCGTTCAGGGACACTGACAGAACGTAAAATTTAGTAATGTAAAATTGTATTCTTCGACTATTAGGGCGACTCGCGCAACGTTGCCTAAATATATTTAGTGGCTAAATATGATTAAGAGAGTTGTCAAATTATACTAATACGTTAAATATAAACATTTTTATTCGCTAAACACGATTAAGGATCGTTTGCAAGCAAACCTTCGTGCTGAAATTTGGTATGATGATATGTTTAAGTGAATCCTAGAAGGTAAGTTATGATATAAAAACTAAAATAACGGATCTAGATTTCAACCTAACAACCTACGTCATAAAATAAAAAAATTAACCAGAACGGCGCTTTGAGTCGTTATGTGTCATCCCAATAATTATCCACTGGACGAGCAGCGAATAGCGAAATTTATATGGCGTCTCCGTCCGTGTCCAGTGGAAGAGTACAGTTTCAAATCCCACCCGATTCCCAATTTTTGTGACGATTAAAGAATCTTTAATATCCAAAAGTACTAACCGATGCAGTTTCTCCTACCGATAGAGAAACTAGTGAACGCATTAGGGTGTTTTGGCAACGTGGCTTGGTTCAGCCACCGTTGGGGATTGTACTCCGCTGCATCAGGCCCCCAGTGTGCCTCGTGCCTATTGATGGCCCATAACAGAACAACTATGGAATTGCCGGCTGGGATTTTTACATTTCCTGAAATCAAATAATAATAACATAAAATAAACAGCGCCATCTAGCCCTAAACTAAGCAAAGCTTGCACCAGTTGTTGGGAACCAGTTATCTAATAGAATACTTTTTTGATGTAAAACTTCTTTAAGCACGCTTGACTTGGGCAATAAGCTGGTAAATGCGTTACGAAAAGTGCGAACGGAAGTTGAGAGGGAGATATAAGTTAGTGAAGATAGAAAGAGAGAGAGAGTTACGTTTCGTATATTACTAGTAGGGGCAAGAGAGAGAGGAGTAAGCACATATTTTCTTTCTCTCTTTCTCTCATAGCCAGTTAGTTTGTTGCATATCTCCTATCCCAAATTAACCTAAATTCTACAAACTGCAAAAAGAAAACACTCCTTCATGCTGTATAATAGAGTTCATTTTGCTATAGATAAAAAAAAGTATTTACGACGTTTCGTATTTTGAATCTTTCAGCTTAGATTTAGCCAGCTAGATGCGCGAGATACGCACTGTAGCGTCTGTAGCTGAAAAAGGGACGGCCTGACCAGTGACAGCAATTGGCTGACGTAGGTAATAAGGCTACGGATTTTTAGAATAACTTTGTTAGTTAGGTTTTTATTTCGACCACGGGAACAAAAGTAGATTATTAAATAAAGGGATAAAGCAGTGTCTTGTGTCACGTGCGCTTTATTGAATCCCAAAGGTAACGAAGGATTCTAGAGTTAACTTACGAGCGGAGCGAGGGAGTTACGAGAATCCTGAGTGCAGAAAAGGATATAAGCACGCCCAAGATGCAGACAGATTCATCCACGACGAGATCACTCTACTTTTTGCACTTTTTGCGAGACAAATTTTATTTTGGAACAGCGTTTTGAGATATCAGCGTTATAATACAGGTACGTAAGACATAAGAATTCATACGATATAAGAAGACCTCAGAAAACATAAGTAATACATATTTTGCGTTCTGTACCTACAGAGGCTAGTTCGACAACCGAACAAGAGGACTTAGCCAAGTTACATTCGATTAGCGATGACGCTAGTCTTTAAGTCCGAAAATGTAAACGATTTGACACATGCTATAGAAGTATCACGTGATATATCGACAACAAACCTATGTAGAAATCGAATCGATTCAAGCGCATGTAACTTGGTTACGGGCCAAATTCTTATTGTGTGGGACTCTGGTTTAAATATGAATACAAATGCGGTTCCAAATTCAAATCACATTATACATTTTTTTAAAACATGATAGAACCATTTGACCACAATCTCACCTGGTGGTAAGCGATGATGTGGTCTAAGTTGTAGCACGAAGATCTAGAAGAAACCTATTCACTCTTACCTTAAACAGGCCCGGATCGTATTTATTAGGAAAAACAGACGACGGTAAAGTGTTCCATACCTTAGCTGTACGCATCAAGAACGTAGAACCAAAACGGTGTGTGCGAATGGGTGGTATATCAACTAGGTACAGATGGTACTGAGCCGTGCGCCTGCTTGTCCTTTGATGGAAAGGAGATGGCGGAATCAGATCGTAAAGTTCCTGGGCACATTCCCCGAAATGTATTCTGTAAAAGATCGATAGGCTTGCAACTTTACGGCGGTGTTCGAGACTTTGGGTCTTAGTCTCTGCCATATGTTGCCCACCTATGAGCCTAAAAGCCCTACGTTCTATCGAGTCTAAGGTAGCGAGCTGGTATTTGGCCGAACCATCCCAAAGGTGGCAGCAATACTCCATACCAGACCGGACTTGAGCTATGTAAAGACTAAGAAGCTGTCCTGGTGTGAAGTATCTCCTGACCTTGTTGAGGATGCCCAGGTTCATGGCAGCTGTTTTAGCCTTAGACTTGATGTATGAGCTAAAGTTAAGAGTAGGCGTGAGCGAAACCCCTAGGAGCTTGAGGTGACCTTTTACAGATAACGGTACATCTCGGAAAATGGGAACTTGGGAAAACTGACACTTTTTCGCCGAGAAGAGACATGCTTGCGTTTTTAAAGCGTTGAATTTGACGAGATTGGCATCGCCCCAGTCAGAGACGGCCTTGAGTGTCAAATTCAAACGCTGTATCATCTCGTCTCTCTGCTTCCGAATTTCAGCTCTGCTGGCTCGAGCATTAGAAGTAAACTCTCCACAACTGTACTGTCGTCTGCGTACCCAATGATACCGGGCATAAGCAGATCATTGATATGCAGCAGAAACAGTGTGGCAGAGAGAACTGACCCCTGAGGTAACCCGGCGTTAATAGTCAATTGATTAGACGAGCGGCCATCAATGACTACCCGAATCGATCGTTCCCTCAGAAAGTCTGCAAGCCAAGAGCAGAATAGTGATGGAAGTCCGTATGAAGGAAGCTTGCCAATAAAGCTGGCATGCCAAACCCTGTCAAAAGCTTTCGAGATATCTAGTGAAACAGCCAGTGCTTCACCATACTTCTCGATTATATGTGTACTCCAGATATGTGTAGCATACGCAAGAAGATCCCCAGTAGACCGTTTCTGGCGAAACCCATATTGTCGGTCACTAAGGAGGTCATTGTCTTCAAGGTATGCGAGGAGTTTCCTATTCAGCACACGTTCCATACATTTACATAGTAAGGATGTGACCGAGATAGGGCGGTAGTTTGACGGGTCGGCACGACTACCTTTTTTGGGCACAGGCTGCACGTTAGCTAGCTTCCATGACTTGGGGACTAGACCAGTTTTCAGAGACAGCCGAAAAAGTCTTGTCAGTATTGGAGATAACTCAGGGGAACAATTTTTAAACACTATGGCTGATAATCCGTCCGGACCACTAGCTTTATTCACGTCAAGACTACGCAGCGTTTTGAGCACTTCTTTATGCTGGACGCGAATTTCGTGCATAGACACTTCGCATCGCGAAAGGCTAGGTGGTGTTTCGCCAGAGTTGTCAAGACGTGAAGCTTCCGCAAATTGAGTTGCAAACAAATTTGCTTTCTCAATAGCAGTGTGGGCTAGGGAACCATCCGGTTTAAGTAGTGGGGGGAGTGAAGGGCGGTTGAAATTCGTGCAATTCAGTACAACTTTACTCTCGGCTCAGCCATAGATATTCAATCACTTGCTTTCGGTGAGGTTTACATAACATGTAAATGACATGATTAAGCAGGTGGTGTGAAAAATAATATTTTGATTTACCTAATTGTATATCCGTGGTAGAATCTCTTGCAACCACTGGAGCAATAGGATATAGCCGCAAAGCCTCCTTGATAGCTGCCTCTAGGTATACCAGCTTCGATAGGTGTTCCACTTTTACAGTCTCTTCACCGATAAATTGAAGGATCCTGCAAGTAAAAACAAAAAATTGGGATTCATTCGGTTCAATAATCCATTAGGACAACAAAAATCCTGTTCATAAAAAAAAAACAAAATTTAAATTAGCCTTGACCCTTTTAAGATCCATTACAATTCATTCACACTTCAAAGATCCATTAGGACATCAATGATCCTGTTAATAAAATATAAAGCAGTTGAATTATCCTGAACCCGTTAAAATCCATAAAGATTCATTAGGTCTTCAATGGTATCAATGATAGGTCCGAACCGAACTAGCTTTAATATTCAACGAGTGTATTGACTGTGGTGTATTCCCTGATTTAATGAAACACAGTTAAATAACTCCACTTTTCAAATCAGGCACTAGTTCTGATCCTGGTAATTTTAGACCAATCTCAGTACTTCCGACATATAGTAAAATATTTAAAAAACTAATTTTAAATCAACTGCTTAGACATTTCAATTCTCATAATTTACTGCATCATAAACAATTAGGATTTACCAGGTGTCGCTCAACCACTGATGCTGGTATTGAGTTAATATCGCACGTATTTGATGCCTGGGAGAAGTCTCATGACGCTTTAGGTGTTTTTTTGTGATTTGTCCAAGGCATTTGATTGCGTAGACCATGAAACATTGATCAGGAAACTACACCATTATGGCATTAAGAACGTTGCTCTAGACTTTCTCACTTCTTATTTAAGTGGCAGAGTGCAAAGAGTTGACGTGAATGGCAAGCGTTCTCCGGGGTCTCTGGTTAAAATGAGTGTACCACAGGGGGGACCATTTTGGTTTTTAGTATATATTAATGATCTTCCTCATCTTGTAAGGGACGATCATATTCTTAGGTATAACACTAGATAATAAGCTTCAATGGGGCCCTCACATTGAAAAGTTGTCGAAGAGACTTAGTTCTGCGGCATACGCAGTCAAAAAGATCCGTCTTTTTACAGACGTAGACACAGCTAGACTAGTTTACTTCAGCTACTTCCACAGCATTATGTCTTACGGTATATTGCTGTGGGAGAGTGCTACAGATATAAACACCGTTTTTGTGCTGCAGAAGAGGGCTGTTCGTGCAATTTATAATATGGGCCCCAGAGAATCATTACACAATAAGTTTAAAGAAATAAATATTATGACATTCCCTTGTCAATACATCTATGAAAATCTGATGTATGTTCACAAAAATATTAATTTCTTTAAGAAAAATAGCGATAATCATAATTTTAATACTAGAAATAAAAATAAACTCGCAGTTGCCCTTAAAGACTCTATAATGTTAGTAAATCGTTTAATAGGCAAGGTGTTCGCTTTTATAACAAACTCTCAAGTGATGTACAAAAATTGACAATTAACAAATTTAAAAACGCAATTAAACAAAATCTTTATATAAAAACCTACTATAACATATCGGATTATTTAGATGATAGAGAAGCTTGGGATTGAAATTGCTCCAACTCGTTCAAAATGTTACAAATGTAGACGTAATTTATTTTCTTTATTGTAATGTATTCCATTGCCGTGGGGCGCCGGCAGTAGAATGTTGCCCCTCCGCTCTTGCCCGTGGATGCAGTAGGAATCTGCTAAGGGATACCTCCGAAAGATGAGCAGCAGCATCTTTTCGTGTTTTCAATACCTATACTGCGCTCGCCAACCCGCCTCCCAAGCGTGGCGAGTATGGCAACAACCCCCTTATGGATATAGTGCAACATAAAACCAGGCCCCGAGTCCCCGGCGGCCCCGCTAATCCTGGCTACGGTAGCAGTCACGGTAACGGCGGGGCCAGGGGTGCTAAGAATCTCCGGAAGACGATCGGCTACCAAACCCTACGACGATCACTGGCGCTGGTAACACACAACATCCGCACTTTGAGGACAGACGAAAAAATTGTAGAGCTGGAAGAAGAAATTAGTAGATTACACTGGGACATTTTGGGGTTATCAGAAGTCCGTAGAGAGGGCGAGGACACGATACCCCTCAAGTCTGGTAAACTACTATACTACCGGGAGGGCGACCAACAGTCCCAAGGTGGTGTTGGGTTTCTCGTTCACAAGTCACTCATCAACAACTTAATCACCATCGACAGTGTGTCGAGCAGGGTTGCGTACCTTACACTCAGAATATCTAAGCAATATTCGCTGACATACCTCAGTGCTTTAAGACGAAAGTCTTCAATCAGTGTGTGTTCCCAGTGATGACATATGGAACCGAGACGTGGTCCTTTACTATTAGCCTTATGAATAAGCTCAGAGTCGCTCAACGAGCTATGGAGATGGCTATGCTCGGGGTTTCTCTACGGGATCGAATAAGAAATGCGGAGATACGAGTACGTAGGTGAACTCAAGTCACTGACATAACCCGACGGATTAGCACGTTGAAGTGGCAATGGGCAGGCTATATAGCGCGCAGAACAGATGGCCGATGGGGCCGGAAAGTTCTCGAATGGAAGCCACGGACCAGCAAGCGCACCGTAGGACGTCCACCTACAAGATGGGCAGACGACTTGGTAAGAACTGCAGGCCGCTTTCAACCGCAGTTCCTGGAGATCAATGAGGGAGGCCTTTGTCCAGCAGTGGACGTTCTACGGCTGATATGATGATGATGGTGATGAATGTATTCTAAAAGGATCATTAAAATTTGAGGGTCAAAGTTACCCGCGTCCGTAGGAGATTACCTTCGTAGCCCTACACGTGATCCCTGGGTAGTGCCAAATGGGTAACAAATCTTCTGGTGGTAGGCTTCGGCCGCGGCTTGTCACCACCCAGAAGACAAAGCCACTCCGTGAAGGACTTTGTCGCGATTCGGGGTGTTGTCGTGTGTAGCCACCGCGGAAATAACGGGTCTGAGCAGTTCTTGCACTGGATACAGACAGAGCGGTACAGAGAACGCAGTAGTGCAAGTGTGCCGAGAGATTAGACTTGGAGGGTAGCGGGATCCGAAGCACGGTTCTCCGCTGGCCGACCGCAGGTTGTAGGGGGCCCAACTGGTGAGCTAGCCACTCATGAAAGACTGCCCCGCCGCCTCGCGAAAAATCCCAGAATGTTCCATCGTGCCGGTTGGCGACCGGACGAGAGGACCCGATGGCCATTCTTGGGGGGGCTCGGGCGTCCCCGCAGTCTCCAGTCTAGTCTTTCAATTGCGCATGAGCCTACTGTGAGTCCCCGGGCTCACTGAACAGTGCCTTGCTCAACTGCCGTCTTTCCTATAACCTTTCACTCCTAAATAATGAAAGTAAAGAAAAATAATAAGTTGTGCCTACAGCGGAAGCACGTCCTCTCACTCCAAGTGCACCTCTCCAACATTCGAGGACTGCACTCCAATCTCGACCCGGTCCACCACCACATCGAAACCGCGAAGCCACACTTATTATTTCTCACGGAGACGCAGATACAATGCCCACGAGACATAGCATACCTCACATACCCAGGCTACGCACTGGAGCACAAATTAAAATTCAAAGCTGGTATTTGTCTGTTTGTTCGGGAGGACATTTATTGTCTGCGTCTGCGTGACCTTGAAGTGCCCAACTTCTCCGTCATGTGGATTCTGGTGTACAACAGCTTTGATAAAATTATCTATAGCGGTCTGTATCGATCACACACTGGAGACCAGGAGACAACCAGGCTGTTTAATTACATCTGTGAAGTGGCGGATGTGGCCCAGCGACGATACCCCGATGCCCAACTAGTGATTCTGGTGGACTTTAACGCCCACCACCAAGAGTGGTTGTTCCCATACCAGATAACTGACCATGCTGGAAGAGAAGCCTGCAAACTTGCACTCTCGCTTAATCTCACCCAGTTGGTTGGTGAGGCCACCAGAGTACCGGATGTCGAGGGCCACTCAGCCAATTGCTTGGACCTTCTGCTGACAAATGAACCGGATCGCCACTCAGTATCAGTGCTGCCTCCCTTAGGTAGTTTAGACCACTATGTGTCTGTATCGTCATACTCGCCTCCTGATCCCTCTCCCAGAGGAAGTAGGCGATTGTGGCGCTACAAGTCAGCAGATTGGGATGAGATGCGTCATTTCATTGCGTCTTATCCATGGCGGGAAACTTGCTTTTCTTCATTTGATCCAACAGTCTGCGCTGATGCCATTGCGGAGGTGATAAAAAAAGCAATGGAGTATTTTATTTCATTCTGCGACGCTTCACCTTCAGGCAATGCTCGCCCATGGTTTAGTCCCGCATGTGCCAGTGCAGAAGCACAAAAACATGCGGCGTACCTTGCCTAGGTAGATGCACGAAACAGCAAAGCCTTGGATGTTCGGTCGAAGAAGAAAGCCTACAATAAGGCCGCCAAGTCCAGCAAGATGATACGGAAGGCTCGTTTCGATCGGATTGGCCGAATGGGGTCTAAGCTTGCCGCGTACCCCGCGGGAAGTAAAGCTTTCTGGTCTTTGGCCAAATCGGTGGAAGCGAACTTCAGCCGTCCTTCACTCCCTCCACTACTGAAACCGGATGGTTCCCTAGCTCACTCTGCTATTGAAAAAGCAAACTTATTTGCAACTCAATTTGCGGAAGCATCATGTCTCGACACTACTGGCGAATCTCCACCTAGCCTTTCCCAAAGTGAAGTGTCATGCACGATATTCACATCCAGTAAAAAGAAGTGCTCAAAACGCTACGTAGTCTTGACGTGAATAAAGCTAGTGGACCGGACGGAATATCAGCCATAGTGTTAAAAATTGTTCCCCTGAGTTATTTCCAATACTGACAAGACTTTTTCGCCTATCTCTGAAAACTTGTCTAGTCCCCAAGTCATGGAAGCTAGCTAATGTGCAGCCTGTGCCCAAAAAGGTAGTCGTGCCGACCCGTCAAACTACTGCCCTATCTCGGTCACCTCCTTACTGTGTAAATGTATGGAGCGTGTGCTGAATAGGAAACTCCTTGCACACCTTGAAGATAACGACCTCCTCAGTGACCGTCAATATGAGTTTCGCCAGAAACGATCTACTGGGGACCTTCTAGTGTATGCGACACACATCTGGAGTGAAGCCATCGAGAAGCACTGGCTGTTTCACTAGATATCTCGAAAGCTTTTGACAGGGTTTGGCACGCTAGCCTTATTGGCAAGCTTCCTTCATACGGACTTCTAGCTCAGCTCTGCTCTTGGCTTGCAGACTTTCTGATGGAATGATCCATTCGGGTAGTCATTGATGGCCGCTCGTCTGATTAATTGGCTATTAACGCCGGGGTACCTTAGGGGTCAGTTCTCTCTGCTACACTGTTTCTGTTGCATATCAATGATCTGCTCATGCCCGGTATCATTGGGTACGCAGACGACAGTACAGTTGTGGAGAGGTACACTTCTAATGCTCGAGCCAGCAGGGCTGAAATTCAGAGGCAGAGAGATGAGATGCTGCAGCGTTTGAATTTGACACTCAAGGCCGTCTCTAACTGGGGCGATGCCAATCTCGTTAAATTTAATGCTTCAAAAACGCAAGCATGTCTCTTCTCGGCGAAAAAGAGTCAGTTTCTCCACGTTCCCATTTTCCCAGATGTACCGGTAGCCGTATAAGGTCACCTCGAGCTTCTAGGGGTTTCGCTCACGCCTACTCTTAACTTTAGCTCACACATCGAGTCTAAGACTTAAACGGCTGCCATGAAGCTGGGCATCCTTAACAAGGTCAGGAGATACTTCACACCAGGACAGCTTCTTAGTCTATATAAAGCATAAGTCCGGTCTGGTATGGAGTAGGTACTACTGCCACCTTTGGGATGGTTCGGCCAAATACCAGCTGGCTACCTTAGACTCAAAAGAACGTAGGGCTTTTAGGCTAATAGGTGAGCAATATATGGCGGAGGCTAAGACCCAAAGTCTCGAACACCGCCGTAAAGTTGCAAGCCTATCGATCTTTTACAGAATACATTTCGGGGAATGTGCCCAAGAACTTTACAATCTGATTCCGCCATCTCCTTTCCATCAAAGGACAAGCAGGCGCACGGCTCAGTACCATCCGTACCTAGTTGGTATACCACCCATTCGCACACACCGTTTTGGTTCTACGTTCTTGATGCGTACAGCTGAGGTATGGAACGCTTTGCCGTCGTCTGTTTTTCCTAAAGAATACAATCCGGGCCTCTTTAAGCTAACAGTGAATAGGTTTCTTCTAGATCTTCGTGTTTCATCTTACACCACATCATCGCTTACCATCAGGTGAGATTGTGGTCAAACATATTTATATAAAAAAAAAAAAAAAAAACAAATAGCCTTGTTTGTCGCCTTTCTTTCCTGGCTTGGTCGCGAAGGAACAGGCAGTAAAATTGTCGTTTCAAAGTGATCCTTGTGATGTTAATGATTAAAAGATTTTGACTTTGACTTTGGTCCTGTAAATGAAAACCACAAAATTTAAATTGGCATTGACCCGTTTAAGATAAATTAGGGTTCATTCGGAATTCAAGGATCTATTAGGACATCAAGGATCTTGTAAACAAAAAACACAAAAGTTAAATTAGCTTTCACCCGTTTAAGATAAATAAGTATCCATTAGGACTTCATGGATCCATTAAGACAGCAAAGATCCTGTAAATAAAAATCACAAAATTTAAATTAACCTTGACCCGTTTAAGATATATTAGGATCCATTTAGACTTCATGGATCCATTAGGACATCAATAATTCTATAAATAAGTATAACAGATTTTAAATTAGCCTTGACCCATTTAATTCGATCCATTAGGTCGTCTTTCTATCATATTTGGGTTGTTCAAGGTTTTTTTTTTTCGAATGGAATAATCTCGCTGTTGGCATCTGAGGCCGTTGCAGCTTAACCGAACTTTTGGCGAGCGCAGAAGGCGCTCAGCCCTGTAAGTTTATGATGAGGCAACTAGCGCAAGGGCACCACTTAGGTACAAACCTCAGCGTGGGCTGTTGCCAGGATGGGGATAGGAGAGAAACGCCCGGGTACGTGCTTGTACCTCGTATAGGCGGTGACTGAAGGGACTCGTCGACCTCGCTGGCGAGGTCAGTGTATCTGTGAAGTGTTTGCTCTGTCTAATGTAGATGACTCAGAAATCTCTTCCGCATTAGCGGAGGTGATTTCGTCATCCGGGTCTCCGAGAACGTGTCACGGACGACGGAGGATTTAAAGGTTGTTCAGGGTGGCCACTTGAAAACCACCCCAATATAGACGTCAGTCTTTAGAGTCAGGCCCAGAGTCTTCGAGCTAGTGCCCCGCATCTGCAGTTAGCTAATCCTCTGGGCCATGTCAGTGATTTAAGCTCTAGAAAGAAAGAAGGAAAGATCTACTGATCTACTCAATTCTGAATCGATGTCGTGGAAAAGTAGCCCAACTTACTCATGATAAATCCTATTCTGGACATCTTCACTAGACCCGATACAGACTAAGGCGAACAGTAGCTCATAAGTGGTGGTATCGAAAGCAGCGAGAAGCACATTGTCACACAAACAACGAAGCTGATGGTCCGTGAATACATTGCCTTCGGAAGTTATTGTATTTTCGATTATAATCTCCAAGAAACTCTTCATTTCTGCAAAAAAGAGCATAAAAATGAGCACATGCAAATTAATCTTTTAAAAACTGTCATGGCCGCACTGGTGTGTCAGGGCATCCACTGCTGGAAATAGGCCTACCTCATAGATTTCCGTGGCAACCGATCTTGTGCAGCCTGGAGCAATCGGTTCCCAGAGTCCTTGAATATTAGGACGTCTTACCATTTAGTAGGGCCCTATACTACACTCTCCAGCGCGTGTGTGCAATAGTGTAGTCAAAATTAAGCATTTTTATTATAAATTATTGGCGAGCGTTTGACCACGAAAATGCCTAGAAGAAACTTATTCATTCGAATCTGTTTACTCTCTGAACTGTAACTCTGGAAGACTACCACTTTGTTTTTAGTTTTTACCTCGTGGTCGTCCACGAGGTAACAATTAAAAACAACGTCAGATCGTTCTGACGTGACCTAGTTTGTACTTCAGTACGGTGTGAGCAGTTGTCTAGTCGACACGTATTGTGAACTACCTCTGATTCATATATCGTTAACATTTGGATCGTAACATGCAGTGCGCGGCTTGTAGTGTTGATTTCAATGACGGAGTGCAATGCACATCCTGCAAAAGG
Source organism: Philereme vetulata (assembly GCA_918857605.2). Taxonomy (NCBI): domain Eukaryota; kingdom Metazoa; phylum Arthropoda; class Insecta; order Lepidoptera; family Geometridae; genus Philereme; species Philereme vetulata. Next base: position 265,016 of record OU975452.1, on the reverse strand, counting down.
AACCTAGATTTTGGGTGTGCTCAATTAGCCGAAACTGGATGGAGGAAACTGGGCGGTGAAATAAGGGCCGTTTGGAAATGCTCCTCACGCAGGGGCCTATCTCCCAAGCCAGCCGTGTCACCGGAGCCTGCTTCATTAGAAGAAGTTCTCAAGGAAGTTAGGGATGTAAAGCGGCAGCTTGCAGGCTGGCCGACACTCGTCGCCGATGTAAAATCAATTAAAAAGGAAATATCGGACCTGAAAGCAAGTAGCGAGTTTAGGGCATCTCGCTTGGACGAATTTTCTACGAAAATTGTCGAAATGGCGGACAGAGTAACTAAGCTCGAGAACCTGCAGCCAACCGTTGATCTGCTTGCGAAAGACATCTCCTCATTTAAGGATCAAGACCATCTCAATGCAGAGTCCAAGACCCTTCTCAACAAAGCAAAAGCCTTGAAAATGGAAAAGAGCTTTAGTTACATTTAGGTAAAGTACGGTAAAATCCACGTCCGTAAAAATGACGTCTCGCCTGTTTTTATTATCAGCAATGTTAATTATTTAAACAAAATTTCTTACACTCTTGCTATGCAAAATTGTTAAGTTTATATTGTTTAATAGCTCCCAATTTTCGTCAACATAAAACATCTGTATTACAAAATGTGACCTGCCATATTATGTATTTTTCTATTTACTTACGTTAGTTAATATACTATTTACAATTATTACCTTTGCTCTAACTACAAAAATGTTTGTAATCACTGCTTCGACCGCTGTCTGCCTAGCTCGCTTTTATTCTCGCGCGCGGGTAGGCCACGCCAGTTGCTTGCATATTGCCTACCGTGCAGTTCACTTGCTCGCACGCATAAGCCAAGCCAAATTTGCCAATTGTGCATTTGTTGCGCTTTTTACTTTGATTTTATTTGTTCGCTTACTTTTATTCATAATGTATTCCATGATCTCCGTTGGTAGTTTGCGTCATGTGTTGTTAATCATAAAACTATTGAATATCTTTTGCAATCAGCTAATATACGAAGTAAAATATTTTACTAGAATTGTGTCTGTTCTGAGGTTATGTGGTAGGATGAAGTATGGGTAGTACAACAATTAATAACTTGAATATATTATATTACCACAACGTCAGAGGGTTACGCACAAAAACTTTGGTCTTTTGTCGGAATGTTTATAAGACTTCGTATGATGTTATTGTCTTGACCGAGACATGGCTTTTGGATGGAATAACAAACTCGGAACTTTTCGACGACAGGTGTGTTGTATGGCGTAGGGACCGGGATTATGACCTTATAGGTCAATCGCTGGGCGGAGGTGTTGTAATAGCAATAGGTACGTAAGGAAATTCATGCCACCCCGCAACCGTCATTTCAATCGTCAGCGGATGATTTATGGTTTACTATCACAATCAAACAAAATAGTCAATCTTATATATTGGTTCACCTATGTTGCTTGTACCTATGTAATCAAAACTTAGGATTTCGTTTTCCACAGCAATTAGACAACTATTTAAATAAATTGAGTGAAAAAATCATTTCGACACCAATAGATAAGTGCATCCTGATAGGTGACTTTAATCTTAGTAAAATTAATTGGTTACCTTGATTCAGCTAATATTACATACCTTCCAATTATTCTAGTAATTTGGAAACACTCTTAATCGATGAACTGAATACACACGGCTAACGCCAATTTAATAGTGTGAGGAATGTGCAGGGCAGAATTTTGGATCTTGTTCTGTCGAATGATGATGATGTCGTTGTCGCCGAGTGTTATGACCCCCTAGTACCGCTTGACCCCCTCCATAAAGCATTGTCGATTTATGTCATCTTTTTGAATATTCCTTGCTTAAAACCTCTATCGTATGTAAAATTCATGTATGATAAAGGGAGCTACGACTCTATCAACTCAAAATTCTCTGGTATTGATTGGTACACAGAATTTTCATCGCGTTCCATAGGGATGATGCCGTCGATTACTTCTACTTCGTTCTAGATCACTTAAAAACTGAATTTATACCCACAAAAAAATCGTCTACTAGCTCCTGTCCCAAATTGTACTCTTTTGCACTTATCAAATTAGTCAAGAAAAAGTCTAAGTATTTTATGAAATTTAAAACCTATGGTATGAGAAGTGACCTTGAGACTTACAAATTACTACGGGTCAGAGTGCACTTCTTGGAAGATCAGTGCTATAATAATTATATCGCAGTAACTGAAAACTGTATAGAAAAACAACCCAAGCATTTTTGGTCGTATATAAAAAGTCGTTCCAACTCCAGTGGTATCCCTACTACTCTTAAATATCAAGATTCGGTCGTAACCTCTGGGGATTCTATATGCGATGCATTTTCGAAATATTTCCATTCTACCTTTCTATCGTCAGATCCTCAGCCTTCGAGTGTTAGCCATTATTTACTCAATTTACAAGAGTCCGCCAAGGTGCCGTGGGGCGCCGGCAGTAGAATGTTGCCCCTCCGCTCTTGCCCGTGGATGCAGTAGGAATCTGCTAAGGGATACCTCCGGAAGATGGGCAGCAGCATCTTTTCGTGTTTCTTCAATACCTTATACTGCGCTCGCCAACCCGCCTGCCAAGCGTGGCGAGTATGGCAACAACCCCTTTAATAATAAATAAATAAATAATAAATTTATTTATTTTCTCTCGACAAATAATTATTTCAATTATTTATATTATAAATTATTTCCCTTATGATGATGTTGCAACATAAAACCAGGCCCCGAGTCCCCGGCGAACCCGCTAATCCTGGCTACGGTAGCAGTCACGGTAACGACGGAGCCAGAGGTGCTAAGAATCCCCGGAAGACGATCGGCTACCAAACCCTACGACGACCACTGGCCCTGGTAACACACAACATCCGCACTTTGAGGACAGACGAAAAGATTGTTGAGCTGGAAGATGAAATTAGTAGATTACACTGGTACATTTTGGGGTTATCAGAAGTCCGTAGAGAGGGCGAGGACACGATATCCCCCAAGTCTGGTAACCTACTACACTACTGGGAGGGCGACCAACCGTCCCAAGGTGGTGTTGGGTTTCTCGTTCACAAGTCACTCATCAACAACATTATCACCATCGACAGTGTGTCGAGCAGGGTCGCGTACCTGACACTCAGAATATCTAAGCGATATTCGCTGAAGGTCGTTCAGGTATATGCGCCGACCTCTTCACACCCAGATGAAGAAGTAGAGTCTATGTATGAGGACATCAGCAGAGCCATACATACGAACAAAACTCACTTTATTGTTGTTATGGGGGACTTCAATGCAAAGCTAGGCATGAGAAGCGATGATGAGTTGAGAGTGGGGCAATTTGGATATGGGCAACGGAACCCCAGGGGACAGAGGCTGGCCGATTTTCTGGAGAAAAAAGGACTCTTTATGATGAATTCTTTTTTCCAGAAGCCGCCTCATAGGAATGGACCTGGATGAGTCCCAACGGTTCCACGAGAAATGAGATTGATTTCATTTTGACCAACAAGAAACCAATATTCAATGATGGCTCTGTGATTCACAGGGTGAAAACCGGTAGTGATCACCGAATTGTTAGAGTTACATTGAATATGAATGTTAAACTTGAAAGGTGGTCCCGTTTGATGAAATCTTCGCTCCGACCCACTCGCGCACATATCCAAAACCACGAGAGCTTTCAACTCGAACTTGCAAATCGCTTTGACTGTCTAGAAGTAGTTGCATCAGTGGACAAGATCAATAACAGGTTCGTAGAAGCCGTCCATACTGTGGGGTCTCCGTTCTTTAAGATCCTCCGTACCAATAGACCTCAGAAACTCTGATGACACCCTTAACCTCATGGCTGAACGACGTTCTTTGAGACTGCAGTCTCCCGATGATGCTCAGTCACATAGGCAGCTCAATAGAAAAATTTGGAAATCCTTGCGGCACGATATTCGTACCTTTAATACATCTTGTATTAATGATACGATAGAGCGGAATAAAGGCTCCAAAGTGTTCGCGAGAAATAATTCTATTGGGCAGAGCCGCATGACGAAGCTGAAGAGGGAAGATGGCAGCATAACGTCAAGTAAAGCGGAAGTGTTAAGGGAAGTCGAAAGGTTCTATGGACGGCTCTACGATTCGGTCACTAAACCTGTTTGCAGTGCGACCAACGACCCAAGAGCCAATCTGATTCGACATTATACCGAAGATATTCCGGACATCAGCCTGTATGAGATCAGGATGGCCTTGAAGCAGCTTAAGAACGACAAGGCGCCGGGTGAGGACGGGATCACTTCAGAGCTTCTGAAAGCGGGTGGATCACCGGTACTTAAAGTCCTTCAGAAGCTTTTTAATTCCGCCTTGCTTGAAGGTACGACGCCAAAAGCATGGAACGAGGGTGGTTCTGTTCTTCAAGAAAGGTGACAACACCTTGTTTAAGAATTACAGACCCATCTCGCTTTTGAGCCATGTTTATAAGCTGTTTTCAAGGATCATCGCGAACCGCCTCTAACGCAGGTTTGATGACTTCCAGCCTCCCGAACAAGCCGGGTTCCGTAAAGGCTACAGTACCATAGACCACATACATACGCTGCGGCAAGTCATACAGAAGACCGAAGAGTATAACTTGCCGCTATGTCTCGCGTTTGTGGACTATGAGAAAGCCTTCGATTCGATCGAAACATGGGCAGGGCTTGAGTCTCTCCAACGATGCCGTATTAACTATCGGTACATCGAAGTGTTGAAGTATAAAAACGCTACTATGTCAGTCCGAGTACAAGAACAGAGCTTGAAGGCGATTGTATTATAAAGAGGCGTAAGACAGGGAGAGGTCATCATCTCTCCGAAACTGTTTACGACCGTTTTGGAAGATGCCTTCAAGCTTCTGGAATGGAAAGGACTGGGCATCAATATTAACGGCGAATACATCACTTACCTTCGGTTTGCCGACGACATTGTGGTCATGGCAAAGTCGATGGAAAAGCTCAGCACGATGCTCGAAGGCCTTAATCGAGTCTCCCAACGGGTAGGGCTTAAAATAAACATGGACAAGACAAAATTACGTCGAATGTCCATGTCGTGCCTGCACCAGTTATGGTTGAGAACTCGGCTCTTGAAGTTGTCGACGCGTATGTATACCTAGGACAAACAGTCCAATTAGGTAAGTCTAACTTCGAGAAAGAGGTCAATCGTCGAATCCAACTCGGATGGGCAGCATTTAGGAAACTTTGCAACGTCTTTTCGTCCAACATACCTCAGTGCCTTAAGTTACCAGTGATGACATATGGAACCGAGACGTGGTCCTTCACTATTGCCCTTATGAATAAGCTCAGAGTCGCTCAACGAGCTATGGAGAGGGCTATGCTCGGAGTTTCTCTACGAGATCGAATCAGAAATGAGGAGATACGTAGGAGAACTCAAGTCACCGACATAGCCCGACGGATTAGCACGTTGAAGTGGCAATGGGCAGGTCATATAGCGCGCAGAACAGATGGCCGAGGGGGCTGGAAAGTTCTAGAATGGAGGCCACGGACCGGCAAGCGCAGCGTAGGACGTCCACCTACAAGATGGGAAGACGACTTGGTAAGAACCACAGGTCGGCGTTGGATGCAGGCCGCTTCCAACCGCAGTTCCTGCAGATCAATGAGGGAGTCCTTTGTCTAGCAGTGGACGTCCTACGGCTGATATGATGATGATATGATGACAAGAGTCCACTACTTCTCACGACATCTGTTTCATCGAAATAAGAGTACACGAAGTTGAAAAACTCATTCTTAAATTGGATACATCCAAGTCGGCTGGACCTGATGGTATCAGCCAACTGTTTCTTATTGGCTGTGCTAAAACCATTTGTTACCCAATAGCTTTTCTTTTCCAAAAATCTATGAAGGTAAATATTTTTCCTAATGCTTGGAAATCGGCCTTTGTCTCACCCATCCACAAGAAAGGTTCTAAAAGTGAAGTTAGTAATTACAGGCCTATTGCCAAACTCTGCATTATTGCCAAAATATTCGAAAAGGTTGTGTATGGCCAGGTTTACTCAGCGTTACAGCACTCTTTCAACCCCTCGCAACCTTTCTAAGGGGTCGCTCAACTGTATCTAATCTTACCCTGCTCAATGACTTCTTGACTGAAGCCAAGCACAATGGTCATCAGGTCGACGTAATCAACACCGATTACAGCAAAGCCTTCGACAGAATAGACCATAAATTGCTGTTGTCTAAGCTTAGCCATATTGGTATAAGAGGAGACCTACTAAGATGGTTCTCCTCCTATATAATCAATCGGTCTCAGGCGGTCGTCGTAAATATTTCAAGCTGGGTTCCAATACCAAGCGGAGTGCTCCAAGGCTCATTACTGGGTCCCTTACTCTTTTTAATTTTTGTGAATGATATTTCTAGTAGTTTTCAAAATAGTAACTTGTTATGTTTTGCAGATGATATGAAGATTTTTAAAATTATAAATAACTTTCCGGATTTCTCTGACCTTCAAGCAGAATTGTTAAGGTTGGACATTTACTGTTCTATTAATAAGCTGGACCTCAATCCATCCAAATGCTATGTTACCACATTCACTCGCAAAAAATGCCACTGCCATCTTCTTATCATTTCAAGCATCATACCTTGCAAAATTCTAATCTTGTTAGAGACCTTGGTGTGCTGCATGATTCAAAACTGTTGTTTGATGAGCATATCGAATCTATAGTATCAAAAGTATCTAAAGCCTTGGGCTTTATTATGAGGAGCTCAGCTAGTTTCAATCGAGCTAAAACTTTCAAGATTCTTTACTGTACATTCGTTAGAAGTACTCTCGAATATTCATCACAGGTTTGAAATCCACGGCATGAGAAATATATAACTAGAATTGAACGTATTCAAATTAAATTCATTAAATACCTATGTTTTTGTCTCAAAATTCCATTTTCATCTTCCAATTATACAGAACTATGCAAAAATTCTATCTCTTGCCCTTGGTTAAGCGGCGAGAAATAGCTGATTTGTGGTTTCTATTAAAAATAACCTCTAATGAAATAAACTGTCCTGACTTGTTAAATAAAATTGAAATTAATGTTCCATTTAACAAACTAGGTTCATTCCTCCTATAAATTTACCTATCGTTGGTACAAACTACAGGCAAAACTCATTTTTGTGGTGAGCAAGTGACAATTTAATAAAAGCTGTGTAAGCGCACGGACTGTGACCTTTCCTGCATGAGCGTCAGTTCGATTCGACAGCGCCAGCGGTTGAATCGTGAATTCTTTAGTGGTTAATGTCGAATGGTTGTTCACATTTTTCTGTTTCTATATTGTTGTATAAACGTGAAAACCTGTAATTGGCTATCTGGTAAACAATCTGTTATTTGTATAAGTTTATCAGCTGTTGGTTTTCCTATAAATAAATTATATTAAATTAAATTCAAATTAAATTGTTAATAATTAGTTATAATTCAACAGACAACTTACCATTTTCATTATTTTCGTTCTTATTTTTCAATCGATACATATATTTTGTCTTTTGGATTTTTACCATCTAAAACACAACAATATACCTAGATATAATATCAAAGGTACTTGTAAGGTACTATGTTAATATTAATTCGCGTGGTGGACATCCAATCATGTTTTTAAGACAAAACGGGTCTTTTCGCGCTCAGATTTATATCAAAATTATGATTTTGACTAACATCGACGTTTTGGCCAAGTTACATCGGCCGTGGTCACTCTTCGAGAGACTTCTTTTTTCTCTCTCGTAGAGAGCGAAAAAATTTCCATCCTCCGATCTCTTACTAAAAACACGAAGACCCGAGAAGTTATTCCGTAAGGAGGCAGTCAGAGGCAAGTCTTATCATTCTCGTAAAAGGTTGCAAGCCCATAGTCGTTCATTGAAATACTATCCTTGATATGCTTCGAATTTTTAGTTCGAGGACATGCCAGTTGACTCACGATATTTACTTTCAACGTGCACGTAAAATCTAAAATTAAGTATAAATATTTATGTCCATTTTACACGACAAAATTTTGTCGAGAATATAACAAAACGGTATATACTACATAAAAATTACATAATTTTTGTACAAACCTTTCTCGATAGTTCTTGAATAGTTTCTAAAGATTCATCCATTTCTTTTTTTAAATTAGAATGATTGAACAATGCATCAAAGAGTAACCACGGTCTAAGTATTCTCTGAGTAACTATTTCAAATACTCTATGGCAAGCCTTAACATATCGATCATCAATAATGTTATTGCCATCAGGACGCATTCCTAAGGTAGTTTCTGAAAAAAACTCGAAAAAATTAACATGATTATCAAATCAGTAAAGAAATAACATAGAAACAATACTTGTAAAATGTTACGTCGTTTTTATACCTCAAAAGGTAAAAAAGGAACCCTTATAAGATCACTCTCTTGTCCGTCTGTCCGTCCGTGGCACCCCCGATTTTCTCAGGAACGGGTGGAACCTAGCAAGTTGAAATTTATACCAGGTACTGAGGTCTATAGTCCCTATTAGGTGTATAAAAATCAAGATCCTGAGTCAACACGATAAAAAGATATGGGCAAATTTATAATTCATAATTAATTCATTTAGTCCTTGTAAATCTAGGTACAATGCACCAACATTGTAGGAGTTTCATATAAACGCTAGATGTTGCGTTGCGGCGTACAAGTATTTTATAATTAATAACAAACATGAAAATACAAAAAAATACACAATTACTTAAATTCAGAAAAACAAAATGTCATGAAATAATAATTAGGATAATAAAATGCCAAAAATAGTAAAATTGGTTTAGATTTTCGCGAAAACTTGTAAGTACCAAAATTTACCTTATTTTTAACATTTTTTTATTTTTCGGAATTTTTCCTTTACTTGTGCTGCTTTGAACCAAAATTGACAATTCTAGGTCAACCGGAAGTACCCTATAGGTTTTAGGTCTAAAACCTATATGGTAGTTCCCGTTGACCTAGAATCATGAAATTTAGCAAAAAGTTTTACAGCACAAAAAAAGGAAAAATTCTAAAAAGTAAAAAGTTGAATATTAAAGGGTGTGCTTAATCGGCACCAACCTCAAATAAGGTAAATAATTAAAATTGTGCTATTTAATAAAATAAATATTTAAGTGGGACATGACAACATATGTTATAACATATAACATATATTCATATATGTATACATGTTATAACATATATTCATATACAACAGACATGATTTTTTTGCCGTTTTTATAGATAATGGTACGGAACCCCTCGTGCGCGAGTTCGACTCGCACTTGGCTGGTTTTTTGATTTTCGAATCATCAAGTATTTATAGGTTTAAAACATTGCATATGAATGTAAACTGGTAAACTGATTCGTGCAGATCTTTTTCTATATAAATGTATGTAGGTAGTTGCTTACGACAGGTAGTCTCCAGAACACTTCTAATAACTTCATCGGTGACGTCAACATATCCTGCACCAACTTTATTACATAGCCCATTGACTAGGCAGGAGGCTTGCTCATTGAACACTTTCATATAGCTTTCTAAAATATGTTGCTTAAATGCCAAATCCGAAATTCTCCTGTTGCGTTTCCAGGCCACACCTGAATACATAGTAGAATATTAAACGAGGGGATAAAGCAGTGTCCTACGTCACGGGCGCTATATTGAATCCTGAACGTAACAAAGGATTCTAGAGCTAACTCACGAGCAGAGCGAGGGAGTTACTAGAATCCTGAGTGCAGAGAGGGATACAAACAAGCCCAGGATGCAGACAGCTTTATCCACGAGCAGAAAACTCTACTTTTCACACTTTCTGCGAGACATAAATACCAAATCTCGGTTTATGCTTTCTGTGCAGAGGTTAGTTTGATTTACGAATAAGTTCTTATTGTGTTGATATCTTTTGTTCAAATCTTTATACAGATGAGGTTCCAAATTCAAATCACAGTATGCCCGCGAGGGCTTAACGAAATTTAGTACATCTTTACTACCGGCTCAGCCGTAGGGATTTAATCCTTGACATTACATACCATATAATTTGACATTGTCGAGCAGGTGGTGTGAAAAGATTATTATCAACTTGCATATATTATGTTGCTCGTATAAAACATAGGTAGGTCACACATACAGTAAATAATATACAGTCAAAATAGAGATTCATACTATATTGTAAAATACTCGAAACTAGCTTGCTACTGACTGGTATAGCTCCTACTGCCGATGGATTTAAATACATAAATAGTAAATAATGCTAGACATTTCACACAGCGCTATCTAGCCCCAAACTAAGCAAACCTTGTACTCAGGGAACCAGATAACTGATACAATACTTATATACATTTTTTTTAAATATATACTAATAATACTCGTATCTAGAAAAATACCTAAACCCAGAGAGAGAACAAATATCCATAGACCACCCAAACATTTGCCCCGCAGCAGGAATCAAAGCTGCTACCTCCTGCATCTCAGTCAGTTATTCGCCCACTGCGCCACAGAGGTCGAACCGTAAGGATTTTTATACCTACATGAGCTAGTATAAAAACAAGCATACTTGATGCTGATAAAAAATCTATTATTATGGCTTTACCTACTAACTACAAGTCGATTGCATTACATGACTTTTTCACGACCATTTTATTAAGAAAGAGTAAAAGCGACTGGCAAGAGAAAGAATTTCCTGAAGAGAAAATGATGTATTACCTTCAGAGGCAACCAAAACATCGCCAAACAGTGGTTTGATAAATTTGTAAATAAACATCTTCTCCAAGCATCTGGTGTTCACTGTCATAGCGTCTTCTGGGTTTGTTATCACTGAAAAAATTATAAGTTGTCTCTTAGCTTTGATAGCAACCGGTGTACCGCAACGACAAATTCTTGAACGCATACTGTTTGATAAATTGATAGGTGTTTGTATGTTTATATCGATATACAGAGTGTTTTTTTTACTGTAACAGTACGGCAGCACCTATAACCAGAGGAGATACAGGCAAAAAGTAGACTTAATTGAAGCATACTTCCTCAACCGACGAAGCCCAACTAATGCGCTGAAGGAACGCTACCCAGACCGCAATTGAGGAAATATACTTCAATTAAGTCTACTTTTTGCGTATTTGATAAAGCCATGATAGGTCAAATAAGATGATGCAATGACTGATATAAAAGTTATAAATTGTTCTGAAATACGAAATGTTTTTGAATTGTTCATGAGAGCATGGAGTTCCTAAACTTCTTAATCGCTTCAGTATTAATATTACTTTAATGTGCAATTAGAATCTAATAAAATGTTTGTAGAAGGAATTTTGTTTGTCCTGTTGTATGAGAATATATCAAATTTGACTAATTTCCGCTGTTCAGATTTTTTCCTCCGATACAATAAAATGATCCTTACAAAAGATTGCATAGATCGGCATCAAAAAAAAATTTACCAACTTGATTCATTTTAAGGCGCTACTCACACTTGACCAAAAAAATATAATGCCAAAATGTTTTTCTTCGAAAACGAGCTGATGTTTCTAAAGAAACTGCACCTGTATCTCCTCTGGTTATGTTTTCTGCCGTACTGTTACAGTTAAAAAAAAACACTCTGTATATGCCAATTTGGTTACGCCCTTCTATAAACTTTACTAAACTATCGAAATAGAACAAACTGTAAAAAAGCGACCAAGTGCGAGTCGGACTTGCGTTTTAAGGGTTCCGTGCCATTATCTATAACAAAAGGCAAAAAATCACGTTTGTGGTATGGGAGCCCCCCCCCCCCCCCCCCCCGTTAATATTAATTTTATTTTAATTTAATTATTTATTTTTAAGTGAATATATAATTAACTATTCTGTGAATATTTCAAGCGATTACTTGTTGTCGTGATCAATATCGAGCAAAAACTAGCAAAATAATCATTTTTGTTGTATCTAATACCAAAATAATCATTTTTGTTGCATACATTTTTAAGGGGGCTCCCCCCTCCCCCCCCTCCCTCCTTAAGTATTTATTTATTTCTGTTTTTAGTATTTGTTGTATAGCGGCAATAGAAGTACATCATCTGTGAAAATTTCAACTGTCTAACTATCACGGTTCATGAGATACAGCCTGGTGACAGGCGGACAGACAGACATACAGACAGACAAACAGACAGACAGTGGAGTCTTAGTAATAGGGTCCCTTTTGACCCTTTAGGCACGGAACCCTAAAAAAATGTATGTAACTTACTGTACAATGAATTCCAACCAAGCCGAAGAACAGAAATACCCCCATTGTTTATAGTATTTTTACTCAGATTTTCTAACATCGATACCACATCTGAAATAAAGAATGCAATTTAATAAATCAAACAAACAGTCATATTATATCAAATTACTTATCAAAATACAAAATACAATGATCGCGAACGTTTCAAAAATTAATAAATCAAAATTAAATAAAATCTCAACTATGTTCGCAAAATGTCCTCTATTTCTGTACTTTTTTATGTTTTTTCTTGTGTACAATAAAGAATAAAGAATGTTTTACCTTTTAAACGTATCAGATGTATATGACCAATTACTGGTAAAGATCCGGGTAATATGCTAACACCTTTTACACATGACACCGTTCTCAATAGAAAAACCAATAAGCCAATAAAAACAGTACATATTAAGAAAATCATTTTCTAATAATGTTAAATATAACAAAAATATTAACTCTATTTGTATAATAAAGGAGGAATATACGGGTTGGTGGTTTAGAAGCAACTGAGCTGTTGGTATGGCTCGGCTCGGCTTATCGGCTCATTATTAATGCTAAAGCACGATGCATTTCTAAACTGCATACTTCATTATACAGGACGCCTTAATAGAACATTCTTATACAAGGTGACAATATTATTTTATCCTCAAGAATCTAATTCATCTATTGTAAAAGTGCGTGCCACCCCTAGAGTGTTATAAAAAAGCACGGACCCAAAATCTCACGTGGAAGGTCCTGAGTGTCGCTTCACCCACTGTACCTTCACTACACTACGGAGGTAAGCGGGTAGCTTCGCTCGCCACCTCCCCTCTTCGCTCCGCTCGGCTTCGCGGGCTTGCTCAGGACCTCCCACGCAAGAGTTCCACTGCAAAAAACTACGGTGGCGTTAATACGTAAGTACCCATTTGGTACTTACATTAACGCCACCGCAGCTACAGATTTGGCGGTTTTTAATTGCCGCCAAAGTTAAAAATGTATCGAACTTTATTATTAAATGCTTATTTCTCTTAGTTTTTGGACCCAACTTCTATCAAACTTAATTTCTACATCTAAAACATTTTTTGCGTAGCTTCAAACAGATTAAAGTATCGTTTGTCTGATTTATTTTCTGTCTCAATAAAAGAGGATCAATCATTAAAAAATATGACCGTTTATATTTTTTGTTTGCTGTTTTTGCAAAATACCAACATTCAGTGAATGATGAAAAATACATGTTAGTAGTTTACGTGAAAGAGGGTCACTGTTTACTTCATTACTGATGTCACACTAACTTTGTTAATTCATAAATGTTATTGTGTTCTTCTTTTTCAATAAATGATATTCTATTCTATTCATTATCATCATCATCAACCTAAAGTAGTGCACTACTGGACGTAAGTATCTTTTAAGGAGTGCCAATGAGTCAAATCGTCAGTTCTTCTCATCTAGTATCAGCCTGTGACTCCGCCTGTAGTGTTCTATCTACGGATGCCTAGACGTGGTCTTCATTCCTTATCACATTCGAGATAACCCTCGACGGTCAATGCCACTTCAGCTTGCTGACCCTCTTAGCTAAGCGGGTATATCGACCTCTTTGATTATGTTGTTTTTACTTAAGTGGATATTATTTGATCTTTATTCTACTTAATTATTTGGTTTACTTATAAAATATTTAAGTGTATGGGTGGGTAGGGTTGCTTCACTACCCTAGTTTTTTGCGTGAAAATATCCTTTAAGGTGCTCCCTCACCGGGAGCATTCGCGTGTAATGTAACGTTATAGATTCGACTTTGAGCATTACATTACAATACTACCTCCCTGACTGACGAACATTCGCGTATAATGTATCATTATAGATCCGACAATGAGCATTACATTACAATACTACCTCCCTGACTGACGAGCATTCGCGTATAATGTATCATTATAGATCCGACTCTGAGCATTATATTACAATACTACCTCCCTGACTGACGAGCATTCGCGTTTAATGTATCATTATAGATCCGACTCTGAGCATTACATTACAATACTACCTCTCTGACTGACGAGCATTCGCGTTTAATGTATCATTATAGATCCGACTCTGAGCATTACATTACAATACTACCTCTCTGACTGACGAGCATTCGCGTATAATGTAACATTTAATATAGATTCATTTACATTTATTTTAGCCAGCCGCTACAAAAAAAGCGCATTTATATTATAACTCAAGAATGGCTGGACCGATTTCAATGATCTTTGATTTGTTGGATTTGTCTCCGCCCTGAATAGCAGAATAACTATTATCGGAAAAATTCACGTTCAAATTATATGTCAAATATAAGTTGCATAAAAAAACTTCCTTCTAGGTTAACCGAGCCCTGTTAGCGCCCTGTGTAGTTACTCCATTTTGTTACTCTAATTAAAGATCACTTGAACAATATATTAACACCTAACTGAGCACTTATTTATGTTATTATTGCTAATAATATTGTCTTGGTTTTCATTAAATGAGTAGTCCACTTATCTAATATTGATATAATACGCACAAAAATGAAAGGCTACTCGACAAAAACCTAAAACACTTCCACTTCGCAGTTTTAAGGACATTGATCTGGAAGGTTTAAGAGCCAACTCATGCAACATTGATTGGTCTCCGATCATCAATGCTGTGGAGATAGATGACAAAGTAGCCGCTTTCAATAATATTTTAACTACACTCTATGAAACTCATGCACCCCTTAAACTTGTTAAGGTCAAGCACCCACCTGCTCCCTGGTTGACAGGATCTATTAAGAAGGCAATGTCTAACCGGGACAAAGCTAAACGGATCTTCAAATTGTCTCCTACCGAGGAGAATTTAGCAACCTACAAGAAACTCCGTAATCGTTGTACTAAGTTGTGCAGAGTTGCCAAGATTCTATAAAATGTTCAAATTCCTCTCAAATGTGGAAATTTTTAAAATCTCTTGGGCTGGGTAAACTGTCTAGCGATTCCGCAATATCGTTTGACTTGAATACTATTAACACTCATTTCTCCAAATAGAAGATAAGAACATCAAACTTTCCACCTTAGACAAAATCTCTCGCTTACCCAGGCCCGAGTGCCCTCATCTTGTCTTCAGAGAGGTTACTGAGAAAGAAGTAATTTTATTCCTAAAATCCATCTCCATCAAAGCTGTAGGCTCAGACGACATTCACATTCAAATGTTACAACTTTTATCCTCTGAGCTTGCTCCTTTCATCGCCCACATCATAAATCACTCCTTAACAACCAGCTCTTTTTCTTCTGCCAGTTTCTTCAGTTCAAATCTTATCTTTGCGGACGCTCGCAGTGTGTGCGGTGGAACGAGTCCTGCTCTGACTGGTGCGATATATCTGCTGGTGTTCCGCAAGGAGGCGTCCTTTTCCCTCTACTTTTCTCAATTTTTATCAACTCTATTACTCTTGTTATTTCCTTTCATTGCCATCTTTATGCCGACGACTTACAAATTTATCGACACTTTAAAGCCGAGGACATATTAGAGGGAGGTGACCAGATGAACGTTGATCTTGACCGCATTAACACATGGGCTAAAACCTTTGGTCTATTCGTTAACTCTTCTAAGTCCCAGGTTCTACTTTTAAGAAGTCCATACATGCTGAGTGTTGTCAACCAGTCTACCCTTCCTTAAATCCAGTTCGATCAGGTGCCTATACCTTACTCGAGCAAGGCCAAGAACCTTGGTGTCATTTTTGACAATCAGCTATCATGGGTCAGCCACATCAATGCAATAAGCAAAAGGGTGCATTTCTCTTTTCAATCCCTCAAACGTCTTCAGAAATTTCTTCCCTTTGAAACAAAAATTACCCTCGCCCAAGCCCTGTTGCTGCCCCTTCTCGACTATTCAGATGTCTGCTTTTTTGATGCCACGGAGGAACTTCTCAATAAACTGGAACGTCTACAGAACTTGTGCATCCGTTTTATATTCGGACTGCGCAAGTTCGATCACGTATCCACGTTCAGATCCCAACTTAAATGGCTCCCTATTCGTCTTCGTCGTGATCTTCACGTTCTTTCACTCTTATTTAAAGTATTATATTGTCCACTCTCTCCTTCCTACCTCCGTGAACGCTTCGAATTCCTTGTCCCTCGCAGTGTGGCATCCCGGTCCTCTAAGTCCCTTCTCCTCAAAACACCTCAACACACTTCAAGCCGCTATGGTGGCTCCTTTACCGTTTATGCGGTGAAAATTTGGAATGCCCTGCCCCATGAAGTTAGCGCTAGTCCGTCGTTTAACATTTTCAAACGGAAAGTTAAAGAGCACTATCTTTCTCTGTAATTTTATTTTATTGTATATATGTATTTTTGTATATATTAGTCTATTTATTTTATTTATTATATTCATTCATTTTATTACTTTCTTTTGGTATATTTCGTTTTATTTGTTTAAGATATATGTACATATTTATGATTCTTGTACACGCACCTACCTTTAAAATCATCTCTATCTCTAGCCTCAAAGGTTTGCTGGCAGAAAACTCTTCATAGGGTTAAGCTCACCTTTATACATTTCCTCTATTTCTGTACTTTATAATGTATTTTCTTGTGTACAATAAAGAATAAAGGGATTATTTTGATGAGCATAATAAATAAATTTGTGAAATTTTTACCATAGAAATGTGAAATTTATTTTGTTTGTTCAATAACTTAAGTTGTGCTATTGCATAATGCCTACTAACCAGCCGGAAGTTGTTTGCGTCAGCTGGTTCACTAAGGAGACTACGAAACTTTTTGCCTACGTCCACCAAGACTGCGCTTGCACAATCGCTTTTACATCCCGTACTAGACTATGCTGATGCTTGTTATCTGGACCTCACTGAGGAACAGCTTAACAAGCTCGAGCGTTTACAAAATTTTTGTATTAGATTTATATTTGGCCTCCGTAAATATGATCATGTGTCTCCCTTCCGTTCAAAGCTTAAATGGCTTCCGATTCGTCTTCGTCGGAATACGCATATCCTTTCTCTTCTCTATTCTATTCTTTTCAATCCCTTCTCTCCTCACTATCTGAAAGATAGATTTGAATTTCTCCATTCTTCAAATAACTATACTCTTAGGTCATCAGAAAACTTGATACTCAGAACTCCTTCGCACAGCACTTCCTTTTACAGCGCTTCTTTTACTGTCCAGGCTGTTCAGCTGTGGAATGCTCTGCCCGAAGAAGTAAGACGGTCATCGTCCTTACACGTCTTCAAATTGAAGGTGAAACATCATTACCTGACGATGTCATCTTCCTAGCGTTATTTATTTACTATTTATGTACTTATTTTATCTGTTAGTATAGTTTGCTATATGTATATACCTATATATTAGTCTATTTTATAAGTATATTAAGTATTAGGATTAAAACTTCATATTATTATTATATCTTAGAATATATTATGTGTAAATGTAATGTATCCGCTAATGTACACCGCACTCCGTAATTTTTAAAAATTTCGTTCCATCCAAAGGTTGCCTGGAAGAGATCGCTTTTAGCGATAAGGCCGCCCATTGTATTGCCTTATTTATTTTAACCCAGTACTTATTTTTTTTTTTATTATTTCTGTTTGTGTGGTAATTCAATAAAGAGTTATCTATCTATCTATCTATCTAATGCCGGCCATCTAATCACACATACTGTATTGGTGACGTCTCGAGATACGTAGGGAGTTTAATGTATTCTCGGTATCGGGGTAATATACCAATGATGAGGGTAATTAAATTATCTCATTAGTTTATGACACTCATTGAGGGTATAAATACAAAATTTTATTTGATTGTCGCCATTAGTATTCAAAATATCATTTCAGAAAGGCAACTACGATGACTGATACGACAATGTTGAAAAAAAATCGAGCATCGCGCTGTGATAAAATTCCTTACAAAACAAGGAAAGACTCATAAAGTAATTCACGAAGAAAAGATGGCTATTTACCAAGATTATGCCCCTTCATTATCTACAATTCAGAAGTGGTCAAGTGAATTTAAACAGGGTAGAGAGAGTATTGAAGACGACCCTCGTGCCGGTAGGCCGGTTAGTGCCGCTAGTGAAGAAAACGTAAACATTGTTGAGAAACTTGTGCTCAAAGACGCCCGCGTGAGTAAATATATGAGCAGAAAGAACTAAACTCGTATATCTTGTTGTCCCTTTCTAACCCAGAACCCGCAGCCATTTCCTAAAGAGATATCAAATCGGCCTTTATTTTTGGATGTCGATTGCAACGGTCAGCAAGTTTTATATCGAATTAATCACATAAACTTAGTCAATTTTCTTTAAAAATGTGATAATATAACTTGTAGTTTTTTTTTCAAGAAACCTTTTTTATGTTTTGAGAAACCGTCACTTGAATATCGTTAGTATATTACCAAACAACCTGTATAAAAATCCGAAACAGGTCGACCGATTTTATTGTTTTTTTTTTATATTTGGTGGGTATAACAATAGGTCGTAGAATATTTTTCACCCTCCTACCCCCACCCTCCTTTTTGTAAACGCGATTTTAGTAACCAACCCGTCGTTCATTGACGTGAAGTCATTTACATGAAGTGTCGCGTCACTTTGACAAGAGTGTTTTATATAGTTTTTATCCCGAATTTCCCACGGGAACAGGAGATTTCGAAAGTGCGAAGCCGCGGGTAGATCATCTAGTCTCATCATAAAATCTCCGTAGCGACTACGTGGCGTAGGTTGACCAGTTAGCAAAATTAGCAGTTAGTTAAAATTTAGCATATACTCGTAGGTTTGGCTGAGAACGTAGACGTGGAGCAGATTTTTCCAAAACTCAATCTGTATTCGAAGGGGGTAGTAAAATTTTCAAGTCTTAACTTGAAACTTGGTATAAAATACTTATATTTTTCAAAGCAAATAATGAAACGAGAAATAAATATTGTTCGCACTAATAAAAATTTCAGCACAGTGGGGTCACTGGTGTACCCTGTGAATCTCGTCACAGTTTAGTTTTTATTATGGCTAATATCTCAAAAACTACAAGGATTAAACCAAAAATAAAAACAGGGTCGAAATGTACTAATAAAGACCTTTCATTAAACGTCCCATTTGACCTAATAATCACATTTTGATTTTTTTTACCCCACTTAAACCACAATATCTCAACATTCCTTCCACATTTTAGCTCATTTAGTCACACACCAATATTTTGCCAACACTATCTACCTAGACTTGTTTGGTGGAAGCTCAAATGATTTTTTTAAAAAACATAAAAATGATTAAAATTAATTTATTTATATATTTTAATGTCTAATACATTTGGCGACTTGATACAGAATGAATCTCTCTAGGTTAAAAGTACTGCAGTTGAATTTAAACATAAGCAAAATCTTATCTGGCTAGCCCGGCGACCATGCGTGGGCGCTTGTGTGAATAAGCTATAATATGATTAGTTGGCTGAAAATATGGAAGGGGCAGTTATGCCAGCATCTGTAACTCCTCCCTCCGTAAGTTCGAAATTATCCGAAGGATGAGGATCATTTCGGGTTTTCCCCATAATACAAATATTTTTAAATTTATGCTTAAATGCTAACAATAAAAGACAAATTACAATAATAAAGCAAAACACAAAATTTCCTATACTAACACTTTTATAATCTAGAGCACTATCACTAATAATTTCACTTCCACTTTTCTGTAGTATATAGTTCAGCGACTGAACGTCGGTGAGGTCGATTCCATTGAGATTGGCAGGTTTTCTCTGCATATCTGACGGATCGGTCGATATTTGAGGTAAGTTGATTACTGGAAGTTTCATGAAATTTACGTCATTTCCTTGAGTTTGGTGTCTTTTAAATGACAGTCCCTTTATCTTTACTAGACAATCATCATCCATGGTCAACAGGTATGTTCCAATGATAGATTCTTGTGTTATATCGTCTTTGCAATACTTGGTGAGTAAGGTTTCTGTTCTTACGTGGATGATCCAGCGATTGGGCTGTATAGAGTCAGCCTTTACATCGTCGATGGTAACTGGAATCGGGTGACAGCTCGAGATATTTGTGGAAAAGCTCATAAGTCCGGTAATGCAATCATCTTTGATTAGTAACGTGACATCGTTCTCATGGCATAGAAAACGGTATTCATCAATCTCGCGGCATGACTGGGAGAGCGGCATCGCTTTTAACCCTTTCACAAGGACATATGGGTATTTAGGTAGGATAATAGAGGTAAGGTTATTGGCTCTATCGTGGATAGGTAATGGAATCATTTTAAAATAATTAAAAAGCTCATTCCTGATTAAAGGAATGTGCATAATGAATTTTATCTGATTTTGTTTTACATATGCTTTTATCTTTATACATTGCTCTATTTTTAAAATATTTTCAATACTAACTGGAAAAACTAATCTGTCTGTTTTCTCAATTTCCTGCAAAAATGCCACTAACTCTTCAGTGTCTATAATTGATTGATGTAACAAATTAATTTTAGCAAAGGCAATAGCTGTCTCAATTTCATTCAGTCGAATGTAGAGTGTTTGAAAGTTATGTATAAACGCGTTATATATGTGAATAATCTTATTACTGATTTGGGATACGTTTAATTTATTTAAGCTACGATTGATATCTTGGATACTGTCTTCAATCTGAATGAAATTGTATTTGGTAAAGTTGGCTATTTTTGTGAACGTACCCACCATTTCGGCAACGATAGTCATTTTACTATTTATGGCGTCTTGTTTTGTATATATTTTATTAATTAATTTTTCATACATTACAGCGTCATCATTATCTAGATTTCCTGTGATCGCTTTGATAAATGAACCGAGAGGATTTATTAAACCACGTTTAGATCTTACAGTTGGAATCAGCTGTTTGTACTTAAATATAGTTATGTTAATAGTGTAATCCGTTTGTAACTCCACATCAGTAAAGTCTGTGTCAAAAGCTTTAATATCGAAACATTTTTGAATGTGCGTTTTAAATCTTTCATAACTACCTAAATTGAATTCCAATTCCTTGTATAAAAGTTTTAAATCCAACACCTTTATAACAGTCCATGTACCATGACTGATGACAGCTTGACCTTCTTTGACGGGTAGCAGTCCCGGGTTCTTATTAATAGGGTGTAGTTGAAGGGCCTGGTTTTGGATCACTAGGACCGCCAGAAGAATTAACCTGTGGAGGACGTTTTATGTCTTTAATAGGAACTTTAGTATGTCGACTATGTGTTATAACGGGTACAACGTTTCTTTGTATGGCTCCGGTAACCTGAGCTTTCTGATATCGCGGTTTATCCTTACTACGTCTAGTGTTTACTCCTTTGATATATACTGTATCGCCTACATCTATATCGAATTCTTTCTCGCCACCACGTTTCTCTATTACAGCTTTCTTTTTGTCAATTATTTTATCTGTTAGGTACTCATACAAATGCTTAGTCCTTCTAACGTGTTCTTTAACCAATTGTTGAGTAAATTGTTTGTTAAAATCTACATAAAAAGCGCTATTAGACTCGGTATGACCGAAAACTACTTCAAATGGGGTAAGACCTGTAGTAGAATGAATTGTGTGGTTATATGACATAACAGCGTAACTCATAACAGATGCAGCGTCAGTTATTTTTTGTTCGTATTTAGCTATCCGATATATTTCTATGATGGTTGAGTGAAATCGTTCAACTATTCCCATAGAGTTAGGATTATGAGGGGTACCAATGTGAAGGTCGATTTTATAAAATGATAACATTTCCTTCATTAATGTATTATTAAATTCTGTGCCTGGATCTGAACTGATTCTACTAGGTGTTCCATACAAAGAGAAATACTTAATTAAGGCTCTAACTGCTTCGGGCGTGGATTTCGTGTTAATCTCGAATGCTTGGCCTAACTTGCTGAAGGCATCGACTATTGTTAGGTAATGTTTTCCGTCAATTGAAAATGTGTCAATAAAAAGTTCTTGGAATGGCTTTATTTGAGTTTGTGATAACTGTAATTCCGGTTTAAATGGTTTTCTATCATATTTCATTTTCTTGCAGAGTTCGCAAGCATTTATAATGCTAGCCACCGTTTGATCCATGCTATTCCAATAATAGGTGCGTCTTATGTGCGCTAACGTTTCTTTTATTCCCCTGTGACTATTTTTTCCTACATGATATTTGAGTACAACGTCTCGTTGCTCCTGTTCGTTATCAACATAAACAACTCGCTTGGTACATTCATAAAATTTTACTGTTCCTTTTTGAAAAAGTAATATGGTAGCCTCCGAAAACTGCTTTCGATGTAACGGGTCTTCAAAATAAAAGAAATATTTTATTTTAGGCCTAATGTAATTTTTCAGGAATCTTTTGATTAGATCTGGATGATCTAAAGGTAAGTGAACCTGTAAAACCTTTTGTTTGTCCCTAGATAAGTCTTTAACTGATATTTCGTCCCTGTTCCAGGTATGTACGAGTATTTGATTCGGCTTGGTATCTACAGCTTCTTGCAATATAAGCATACCATCTGTATCTAAATCGCGGGCTGAATGTACTGTCCCCATACTAGCGTCGTCTTGACGACCTTCAGATGCAGATGCAGTAGTACTACCTCCAGATGGAATTGAGTAGGGATATCGACGTCGACCTTTACCAGCTTTCGATGTATTACTTTTCTCAGAACCGGATGATATAACTATCGGAGATGGCGTTCGCTCGCGCGGTGTAGAGGTACGGGTGGTGTCCTTATTACTCAAACGTATAATATCATTAGTTACTTTTTTAATATGGTTTTTTAGTTTTTGTTCCTTTTTATCTAAATTCACCTTCATCGAATCGTCATCATCGTCACTTAGGGCGTTAATCCTAATTCGCGACAATGCATCGGCATTACAATTTTGTTTTCCTTCTTTATATTTAATGTCATAATCAAACTCCGATAAGCGTAATTTCCATCTAGTTAGCTTGCTGTTAGGTTCCGTAATGGATTTAATCCAAGTTAAAGGTCTGTGATCCATATAAATCATAAATTTCTTTCCGTATAAATAAGGTCTAAAATGTTTCGTAGCCCATACTATGGCTAAAAGCTCTTTTTCTATTGTACTATATCGCGTTTCGGCGTCGTTCAAAGTACGACTAGCATAAGCTATCGGCCTATCGCTGCCTATAGGACCCTGCGAAAGGACAGCTCCTATAGCGAAGTTTGAGGCATCCGTCGTAAGGACGAATGGTTTTGAAAAGTCGGGAAACTGTAAAAGCGGTGCGTTAGTTAAAAGTTCTTTACACTTTTCAAATGCATCTATGTATTCCTGTTTTGTACAATCTATCTTATTTTTCTTTTTTAAACATGAAGTTAATGGTTGTGTGAGTTTAGCAAAGTCTTTGATGAATTTCCTATAATAACCAACTAAACCCAGAAAGCTTTTAATTTCAGTTGGTGTTCGAGGTAACGGAAAATTTAAGACTGCCTTTATTTTATCGTTGTTAGGCATAAGGCCATTTTTGGTGATGGTATGACCAAGATAAAGGACCTCTTTTCTCAGAAATTCGCATTTGTCGAGAGTTACCTTAAGGTTAGTTTCCCTTAACCGATTGAATATTTTACGGAGTTTATCGACGTGTTCCTCTAGACTAGAAGAAAATACTATAATGTCGTCAAGATATACCAGACAGTGAATACCCTGAAGTCCTCGTAGTACGTTGTCCATAGCCCTCTGGAACGTCGCAGGTGCCGTTTTTAAGCCAAACGGCATCCTTTTAAACTCATAATGGCCCGATTGTGTTGTAAATGCTGTTTTTGACCTATCTGCCTCATTTACCTCAATCTGATGATACCCGCTAGCAAGATCTATTGTGCTAAAGTACTGAGATTTACCTATCTTATCAAAAAGGTCGGTAATATTAGGTAACGGATATTTGTCGTCGACTGTGATTTCGTTAAGTCGTCGATAATCGATCACCATCCTAAACTTCTTTTCACCAGATGCGTCTACTTTCTTTGGAACCAGGTGGACTGGTGCACTCCAAGGTGAGTGAGAATCTGCTATTACGTTATCTGTTAGAAGTTTATCTACCTGATTTTGTATTTCCTGGTTAATGACAGGCGGGTGTCGATAAGGTCGAATATAAATCGGGTCTTCATTTGTCGTTCTGATGTTATGTTTAACTTGATTTGTGAAGGACAAAGGTAGTTTATCACAATAAAATATATCACGATATTCGTAACACAATCTGTAAATCCTATCACGTTCCTCTTTATTAGTGTGATCTAATCGCAATTTTCCTAAATTCTCTTTCAAATATTCATCATTCATGCCGTAATTGTTCACAAAATTTACCTGACATTCTTCATTATTAAATGCCGTAACATCGAATGGTTCTTTAAACGTGATAACAGCTTTCACATCGGATGTATTTTGTATAACCGTTTCCGCAAAGTAGTTCTCACACCTAACAAGAGCGGTAGGCATACGGACGCCTTCCTGATATTCAAGATATTCTAATATCGCATCACCGTGATGTAAATTGGTTGGAATTTTCACTCTTGTTTCAGATCGCGGAGCTACGTGAATTTCATATGGCGGAGTATAAATGATTGGAATTCTCGCATTGTGTGTCATAAGGACTTGGTTTCTCATGTCAATATTAGCTCCTAATTTGGATAAAAGGTCAGATCCTATTAATCCGTCGTATCGTCCATCAACATCATAGATGTAAAATTTATGAGGTAATGTGCTTTTGAAGGTCTTTAACAATGGAATGTAAATTATCTCATTGTGCATGCTCTGAGCATGTGTACTGACCACTGTGAATGGTTCGATGTGTTTGAACTCACTGAAAAACTCATTAGCTTTAGATGGGCTAATAAAAGATCTGCTACTACCAGTATCGATGAGAAACTTTGATTTTATTTCAGGAATCACCACGTGAGGTAATTTTAATATACTATCACAATAATTTAAATTAATCACTTCACCACGTTCTTCGAGGCTGTTTTCTGAAAATTTTCCGGCATGGTTTCCACACAGATGTTTTCCGTATTAGTGGAATTTGTCCCTTCGACATATTCCATATAATTACACTCGGTAGAGGGGTACTCTACATTATCATTCGCATTATAAACGTCATAATCGTTGTAATCAGGGGTGTATTCGTTATAAGGGGATGGATCCTCTATATAATATAGATCGTCCGCAATCATATTCTGTCTAACCGGCGCTGTGCGCATCGAAATGTCACTATCCTGTAACCTTGGTTCTTGTACTTGTCGGGGTGGTACACCAAATTTATACTGGTTGCCTGAGTGAGGTTGGTTCGAAACACCGAACTTATAACCTTGTTGTTGGGGGATACCAAACCTAAAACCACCGTGTTGGAAAGGCGCGCGAGGCGCGGGCGCTTGAGCAAAATTTCGTTGAGGCTGAGTTTGAGTCCCAAATCGAAAACCTTGCGCGGGCGGCGCGAATCGCATTTGCTGAATAAAGTTTGGTCTATATCCACCTTGATTTTGTGGTATACCGTATTTGAAGCTATTTTGTGGGATGCCTAATTTAAGATTTGAGTTAGGCACCGAATTAAATGTAGTTTTGAAACCTTGAGAGACCGGAAATGGTTTTGGTGTATTATTTGATGGCATCTGGGGGAATGTTTGTTTTAGTGCTTTATTTTTAGCGTCGTACTGAAACTTAAAATTAACTTCCTCTGTAACAATGCTTAAGGCATTTTCTAACGTCGAGCAACCTTTTAACCTTACTATCCGAATCATGTCCTCAGGTAAATTATATAAAAATACATTTAGTGCAGTATTGTTGTACACGATCATTTTTGCTGCCTTGATGCCCTCGTCGGTCAGTCTATTTACCTTCGCGAACAAGGAACTTCTAGTGTTTTGAATTCTATGGCAAAGCTGTATGTATGACTCGCCCTGTTTATGTTTTATTGTCTCGAGTTCTATGGCAATACACTCCTCTGATCTGGGATCACCGAAATGCTGGGTAAGAATTTGCTTTAACTCCTCGTATGAGTTAATATTTGGGTGGTCACTGAGTAGAGTCGCAGCTCTACCAGTAAGTCTACTAGACACGGCATGAAATAAGTAAACATTTTGTGCCGCGTTTCCAACGATCTTACTACCACTCACGACATAATCACATTTGGAAATAAATAAATTTAAAAGATTTTCATCCCCATCATATTTAGGGATGAGACTAAGGGTCTCTTTCGGAATTGCTTTAAATTCCATTATAAAATTTATTTATTTTTAACACAATTATATTTTTCAATGTAAGTAAAAATCAATGTGTCTATTCTATTCTTAACTACTCTATGGTAAACTATAGTGCACTGATTTAACCGATTTAAGGGTCAATCAATATGCCTATTTTATATACCTCCCTAACTAATCTATAATAAACTATATAGTCACTGACTTAACCAATTTAAGTGTCAATCAATATGCCTATTTTACTAATTACTATACACTAATTAAATACGTCTAAACAGTCTGCCTATTTATGTGCAAACAAAATCAGATAAACGCAATTAACTAGGTGAACTTCGATAGCTCAATAAAAGTGGAAAAGACACAGGAATATGAAAATACAGGAAGTGAAAAGGTTTACTCACAAGCTGCTCGATCCCATGTCCTCCTGAAACTGCACCAAGTCACTATTTCACGCTTTACCGAATAGTCGTATTTATTTGGTTTTTCGTTTCCGCGTCCGCTAATAGTCGGTTTCTTATAAAACAATACTCTCTCGTGAGACTGATTTTGAATCTTCACGAGTGTATGGCTTCGAAAATCGCGGAAATCCTACCGGCTGCGCCAGACTTGTTTGGTGGAAGCTCAAATGATTTTTTTAAAAAACATAAAAATGATTAAAATTAATTTATTTATATATTTTAATGTCTAATACATTTGGCGACTTGATACAGAATGAATCTCTCTAGGTTAAAAGTACTGCAGTTGAATTTAAACATAAGCAAAATCTTATCTGGCTAGCCCGGCGACCATGCGTGGGCGCTTGTGTGAATAAGCTATAATATGATTAGTTGGCTGAAAATATGGAAGGGGCAGTTATGCCAGCATCTGTAACTACCTACATATCAAATTACACGATGATCAGATCACGCTTCGAAAGTTATCCTCGGATTAACAAACATAAATACTTAAAACACCGATTTGTTAAAGTTTTGGAGATCTCGCGTTCGCTAGATCAACTATAAACTAGTTTTGGACTTTATTATGAACAAACTACACACTAAATAAATAAGAACTAAACTAGATATCATAACATACTACATATATAATACGTCGTTTGTTATGTACACACGGCTACACATCAATCTATAAATTTCCAGTATAAGCTGACCTCGCATTGTGTAGGCTTTTCGTAGAATAAGAGGTCAGCTTATACTGGAAATATATAGCTTGATGTGTAGCCGTGTGTACGACATTAAATGAAAACACGGGTAAGGCTAATGGCTAGAATTATTGTAAAATATATTCATACAATTGAAAATTTTAAGTTTTTTGTAATCAAAATATCAACTCCTAAAATATGAATGAAACAGTCTATATAAAATAGGTAAACAAATGATATTAATCATTAGGTACCTGTTAAACTGACTATGCGGCATTTTGCGTCGCAAAGGTGCTGCCGATTTACGTAAAAAATTGTTTATTGGAAATGTATCGACTACTGTATAAATTCAAGCTACCGGTATTAAATCATCTCTAAAATCAGTTAATAATATGATTCCAGAAATGTGTTTTAATGTCAAACATAACAAAACAGGTTGTATAACTATACGAGTATATGAAAAGGACTATTATAAAATAAGAAAGTAGGTATCTAATATCTACCTACTAAATATTCTACATGGAAACTGCATTAGATTACTTATTATATACCAACCAGAATAGGAGATATTCCACGCGGCGTCGGTCGGTCGTTGCGGACATTCAGCTAGTCTGCATTCATTAACGTCTAAGTAGTTAAAACTTTACTAGAATATCAAGGAAACGTATTTCGTCAGGTTGCTGGTCTATACCTAAACTGTATGCATGTGCGTTAGAGACGTGGAACTTATAAATTTATCAAATTGGATGTGAATGATCTGTTTGACTACTAGTAGCTCTATCCTTGGTGGTGGCTCGCGAAACATTCACAGCCACATTCTACACACTGAAGAGTGTGGGAGCTAACAAAATTGAATCCGAGAGGTAATTCTTACGTCTAAGTGCATGCATTTCTGGCGAGGTTTCTATGTAGTTAGGTAGGTATGTCCAATGTTCTGCTCAATAAGAATACGAAACAAACAAGTAGGTATACGAAGAATAATGACGGTCAATTAAATTAAATAAAGTCGCATGAAGATTAATATTCGGAAAGTCAATGTCAGTCAAAAAAGGAGTAGGTAATCAAATGGTCAGGTAAGTATATATATATACCTACGAGGCGCACACTAAAAGTTTCCGGAAACAATAATAACAAAATACTAATACTGGTCAAAAATGAATCTATTGTTTCTCTGTTTCTCTGTCTCTGTTTCTATGTCAAATTACACTTAAAATTGTAAAAAATCATGAAACGAAAGTGTTTCCGAGTTAAATCCATTTTATTGTAATCACGCAATTTTTTTTTTTTTTTTTTTTTTGTTGTTGTAATTTGTAATTTATTTATTTTCAGTGAACTTTTTTACATGTCATTAAAAACAATGTGAACACTGGAAACTGCATTAGTAAAATACTGTGTCGCAGTTTCCACTGCCCGTACATACAATTTAAATGAGTTGACGTTCCTGATTATAGGTAGGTTATAATTTTCTAATTAACAAAATTTTGATTTAAATTGGAAAACTTAAATCAACTTACATGCTATGTCATGGTAACTCGGCTTTTTGTAAGTAACTATATATAGTATACTTTTTGTAACTGTGTGTGTGTAAATGTGTTTTAGAGTATTTTAGGGGAGTGGGTGTGTGTGAGTGAGGGTGTGCATGTGTGTATACGGGGGTCTGCGTGTGTCGAGGGTTCGATGTGTGAGTTTGTGGTAGTGTGTGTATGTGCGAGGGTGGGTTTTTATGAGGGTTATGTTTGTCTGGTGAGTGTGGGTGTACTTGCGAGCTTAAAACAGTGATCTACTAATATAGAGGGAAATTTATTATTTTACTTGTGTGATTTGTTCGGTTTCTTCATATGTAAGTGTAGATTGCATCTTTTTAACTTTACTTTTTACTTTACATACATACACCATTTTTTACCATACAAGATGGTACTAGGTAAGCTGCGCCCATGGGTCCCTCCTTTGACCGAAACTCTGGAACCTGATCTGGTGGGGAGTGTGGTTGACGCATTGTTTCCTAGGGTCCAGGACAGTCCCTCTCCCCCCGGGCTATCGTCGGAACCGACCATCTGGTCCGATGATCTGGGGGTAACCGAGGAGGAGTTGGTCCGCGCTGTGAAGCGCCTCAGGGCTCGCAATAAAGCACCAGGCCCTGACGGAATACCTGGTCGGGCTTGGGTGCTGGCTCTATCCGTCAGCCTGGGGGACCGACTGCGAAAACTGTTTGACAGTTGTTTACGCCGCGGGGTGTTCCCCAAGGGCTGGAAGGAGGCAAAGTTGGTCCTCTTGAAGAAGGATGGCAGGTCCGCAGACTCGCCCTCTGCGTACCGTCCCATTTGCCTGCTGGACGAGGCCGGCAAGTTGTTCGAAAGAATAATTGCGGCTCGTCTATGCACACACCTGTGGCAGGTAGGCCCCGACTTGTCGGACGACCAGTTTGGTTTCCGGTGTGCTCGTTCGACAGTGGATGCGATTTTTCGTGTCCGTACGCTGTCGAATCAGGCGGTGTCCCAGGGCGAGAAGGCGATGGCGGTGTCCTTGGAAATCTTTAACGCATTCAACTCCCTGCCCTGGAGGGCGATCAGGTAGGCTCTCGTGTTTCACGGAGTGCCGCCCTACCTGCAGCGCATAGTCGGCGCCTACTTGCAGTACAGAGGTGTGCAGTATGTGGGCAGGGACGGTACTTTGCATGAGAGAGACGTCAGTTGCGGGGTTCTGCAGGGTTCTGTGTTGGGCCCGCTTCTGTGGAACCTCGCATACGACGCGGTCTTGCGTGTCGATCTCCTCGTCGGCGTACACGTCGTCTGCTACGCGGATGACACTCTTGTGTTAGCCAACGGGGACTCCTTCGACGGGACCAAGGAGCTCGCCGAGCTTGGTGTGGCTTGTGTCGTGGACAAGATCCACGAGCTGGGTCTGCGGACAGCGCCGCACAAGACCGAGGCGCTGTGGTTCCACAAGTTCCCTAGGGGAAGGGAACCACCCAACTTGTCGGTTCGTGTGGGTGACGTTGACATCCAAGTGGGGCGGTACCTGAAGTACCTGGGCCTCATCTTGGATAGTCGCTGGGGTTTCGAGGAACACTTTAGTCGCTCTGTCCTCCGGATCCAGAAGGTGGTGGGTGCTCTGCACAGACTGCTGCCTAATCTCGGGGGACCTAGGGAAGGAGTTCGCCGCCTCTACGCCGGAGTCGTGCGGTCAATGGCACTCTACGGAGCGCCCGTCTGGTGGGAGCGACTGGCGCTTCGACGCAGCATTCTATAGCCTATAGCCTGCAGCGTATTCTCGCCAACCGGATCGCACGAGGATATCGGACGATATCTTTCGAGGCGGCAACTCTCCTGGCGCGGTTTCCGCCCTTCGACATGCGCCTCCGCCGTGATGACGGGAGCGGAGTCGCGCCGGCTGAAGTGCGGGTGCAAGAGCGCCGACGTGCGCTCGGGATGTGGCGCGAGCGGCTCGAGGAGCCGTGAAACATGCGCCAACGCGCCGTCGGCGCGATTGTGCCGAGCTTCGAAACTTGGCTGGGGAGGGAAATGGGTAACGTCACCTATCGACTTACTCAGGTACTCACCGGGCACGGGTGCTTCGGTGAGTACCTGAATAGGATCGAACGCGAACCGGCACAGCAATGCCACCATTGTGGGAGGGATCGGGATTCCGCCCAGCACACGCTTGAGGAATGCTCGGCGCGGTGCGAGGAGTGGCGGACCCTGATCGCCAGGATTGGGCAGGACCTCTCTCTACCAGGTGTAGTAGAGTCTATGCTGGTAGATGAGACGGCGTGGAAGGCGGTGGCCTCTTTCTGTGAGACCGTTATGGTTCGAAAAGAGGCCGCCGAGCGAGATCGCGAGAGGGCTGATTCCGCTTGGAGAAGGAGGCGACGGCGAGGTGGCAGTGGCCACCCCGCTGCGCCTGCCCCATAAGGGGCTTTTGTGTGGTATCCCCTGCCAGACAGGGGACCTTTCGGATCCGTGGGTGGTCGGAGTGAGGGCTTCGGTTGTCCGTTAAACGGGCCCCGGGAGGGCGGCGGCACATTGTAGCAATGTGCCGCTGTGAACACCGTGGTGTACGGGGGTGGCTAGATAGCCTCCCCCTGGACGTGCAAAGGCACAGCGTGAGGGTTCTCCCTCCTTTGGAGGGAGTCCGCCCAGATGGGGGCCCCGTAGAGGGCCATGCTCTTCAGGATGCCGGCATACAACTGCCGGCATCGCGCTTTTGGCCCCCCCAGATTCGGGAGGAGCCACGCAAGCGCAGCCGCGGCCTTCAACAGGCGCGTCGACAGCCCGCTGAAGTGCGGGCCGAAGCGCCACCTGCTGTCGAGCACTAGGCCCAGATATTTCATCTGGGCCTTCACGTCGACCCTGACGCCCTCTTCGACGATATGAGCGTCAATGGGGATGCGCTGCCGAGGCCCGTGGAAGAACACGGCCTCGGTCTTGTGTAGCGCCACCCCCAATCCTAGCCGGCGGATCCTTCCCGCGACCAAGGATCCGCCAGCCGAAGCCAGGCTCGCCGCCTCTCTGAAGTCACTCCCCCGGGCAGTGAGAAGAGTGTCATCCGCGTAGCAGATGACACTCGTGCCACGGAGGAGAGCTCCCCGCAGGAGCCAGTCAAACCCGATGTTCCACAGGAGTGGCCCTAAAACGGACCCCTGTGGAACACCGGACTCCGCGCCGTACCGCCGAAGCTGGCCCACTTTATCCACAACGAGGACCGCCCGGTCCTCCAAGTAGTAACCTAACCTAACCTAACCTAACATAACCTAACATAACCTAACCTAACCTATAATATATTAATTGTAAGTAATTCCCATAATGAAAAGAACACAAACTAAAAAAGAGAACAGAACACAATAGAAAGAAACAAAAACCTATATTTAATAAAAAATTATAAAAAAAAAAAAAAAAAAAAAAAAAAAACTATATATGTACACAAAAAAAAAAAAAAAAAAAAAAAAAAATTTTATTTATATATATAGAATCAAAAGAATAAGTAAATTTTTCCTTAGAAATATATATATGTTACATTAAAATCTTAAAATTTATATAGAGTCAATAATATAAGTCTTTTTCCTTACTGAGTAAGCTTTTGTCAATATAAGTAGTAATAAAGTTAATAAATAAAAATACCAAAATAAAAAAAAGCACGGACCACTGAGTCTGTGGAGAGCAGCTGTAATAATAAAAAAAAAAAAAAAAAAAAAAAACCTAACCTAACCTAACTTTTTTTTTTTTTTTTTTACCAGGGGAAATCCTTTATGGATTCCTAACCTAACCTAACCTAACCAAACCTAACCTAACCTAACCCACAGTCCGGCGCCAACCGCACTCTGGAGCGCCCACTTACAAGCCAACCTCCTCGTTAAAAAGTTCTGCAAAAATCGAAAGTTGATATTTTATTGTCGTGCGACATATTAAAATTTGAGAAATCGCGAGGCGCACACGATAGAAAAAACCGCGTTGAAAAAAGTGAAAAACTCGCGAAGTTATTCTGTGAAAAGTGAAATTTTGTGGTTTTTTCAAACTTTGAACTCAAATATCTTCGATTCTGCAGCGACGACCTACAAATATTTTTATTATTGTGTTAGGTTAGGTTAGGTTAGGTTAGGTTCCCCCCGGGCTGGGTGTAATCTGCTACGCGGATGACACCTTACTCACGGCCCGGGGGGCTAACTTCCAGGAGGCGGCGCGCCTGGCCGCCACAGGAGTTTCCCAGGTGGTCGGGCGCATTGAGGCGTTGGGATTACGGGTGGCCCTGGATAAGACGGAGGCCCTATTATTTCATGGGCCCCGTCGTGGTCCACCCGCCGGCGCCTCAATCGAGGTCGGCTCGGTCCTCGTACCGGTCCGGGCCCAGATGAGGTACCTGGGTCTGGTCCTGCTGGTGGACACTGCCTCCGCCCTAGGGCGACTTTTGCCCAATTTGGGCGGGGCCAGTGTTCCCACGAGGCGGCTGTACGCGGGGGTTGTCCGGTCCATGGCGCTGTATGGTGCACCGGTGTGGGTGGCGGCTCTGACTGCTCCGAATAGGGCGCGCCTCTGGCGCCCCCAGAGGATATTGGCGGTCAGAGCCATACGCGGATACCGCACGGTGTCCACCGAGGCGTATAAGTCCAAGGCCATTAACGGCATAAGGTTGGAGGAGATAGGCCTGCAGCATGTCAGGGTCAGGAACTCGGTGACGGGGGGCCGAGTCATCGAGGTCCCTGGAGCAGATAGCGGAAGGGCGGCGGACAGCCTCGCAGCAAAGCTGCAGGTCCTCGTGGGCGACGTTGCCCATGTAAGCCGCCCTGAAAAGATGGCCGCTATCGAGGTCGCCGGCCTAGACGAGTCGGCGACAAGGGAGACCCTGGCGGCTGCCGTCGCCAAGGCGGGGGGATGCGCCGAGGCGCACATTAAGGTGGGGGGCATTCGCACTACATACGTTAATGGTAGTGGGGTGGCCCTCGTGCAATGCCCGGTGGGGACTGCAAAAGCCCTCCTCAAGTGTGGTCATATCCTGGTAGGCTGGTCGTCTGCCAGGGTCAACTCCGTCGGACCAGCACCCATGCGGTGCTACAAATGTATGGGTGTCGGCCACGCGCGTGAGCTGTGCCCCTCAAAGGTGGACCGGGGCCAGATGTGTTACCGGTGCGGCGCAGAGGGGCACAAAGCAGCCGAATGCTGGGAGGAGAAGGTATGGTGCGCAGTATGCCACCATGCAGGCCTCCCAGCCGACCACGTTATGAGTGGACCAAAATGCTCCCCACCGGAGACAAAGGGAAGAGAGGCGAGGCCGAGACCCTCCCGCCCCACCCGACCCCCTCCAGCCGAAACAGCCGCCAGCCGGCACCAAGAGGACAACCGTATGGACGTCTAAATGCCAGCACACCAGCATCTAGACGTCCTGCAGATAAACGCCAACCACTCCGCCAGAGCTCAGGATCTGCTCATGCAGGCCATGGCGGAGTGGGCAATTGGCGTTACGGTTGTAGCGGAGCCATACTTCGTCCCCCCACAATCTAATTGGGTAGGGGATACCGACGGAGTAGTGGCGATCGTGGTGCCGGCGATGGGGGACCTCCCCCCCTTATCAAGGATCGAGGGTGGCCCGGGATTCGTGGCGGCCAGATGGGGGAACGACACGGTGCTGGTGGCCGTGTACTTCTCCCCCAATAGGCCGCTGCGGGAGTTTGACACGTTCCTGGGGATCCTAGGGGGGGTGGTCCGGAGGGCTGCCCCGAGGCAGGTTATGGTCCTGGGGGACCTCAACGCCAAAAGTTCGGCATGGGGTTCCCCCATTACGGACCATAGGGGTATGGCTCTTGGGGATTGGGTGACGGCAACGGGACTCGTGGTCCTAAACCGGGGCACCGCGAATACCTGCGTGCGGCGGCAAGGGGGGTCAATCGTGGACGTCACGTTCGCGACCCCTGCCATAGCTGCACGCGTCACGGATTGGCGCGTCCTGGAGGATGTGGAGACCCTCTCAGATCACCTGTACATCAGGATGAGGGTCTTCACAGCGGGGGTTCCACCGTCGCCCATCACGGGCAGAGCCAGGAGGGGGCGAAAGTTCCCAAAGTGGTCCCTGGTCCATTTGGACAGGGACAAGGCGAACGAGGCGGCCATGGTGGAGGCGTGGTGTGCTGCCTCACCCGTCACCCTCGGAGCTGAGGAAAGGGCGGCACAGTTCCGAGTCGCATTACAGACGGTGTGCGACGCGGCCATGCCTCGGGTCGGTCGCCTGTTCAACCGCAAGAGAGTATACTGGTGGTCCGCTGAAATTGCGGCCCTGCGGTCCACCAGTAACAGTGCCCGCCGCGCCTACCAACACTGTAGGCGCAGGCGGCACAGTGCGGAAGAGGAGGAAGGGCTCCACAGGGCCCTCAAAGAGGCTAAGGGGGCCCTCCAGGTTGCGATCGCCAAGGCCAAGGACGAAGCTCACGAGTCGTTCTTGGCTACCCTGGACAGGGACCCATGGGGGCGGCCGTACAAGGTGGTGCGCAACAAAATGCGCAGCGCTCCCCCCATGGACTCCCTGGAGCCCGAACTCCTCCAGAGGGTAGTCGAGGGGCTGTTCCCGCCACCTCCCTCGATCTCTCCCCCGTCGATGGTCGACCCCAGAACGGAGTCGGAGGCCGAGCTCGTCGTTGCACCAATAAGTGACGACGAGTTCGAGCGTGTGACAGACCGACTCCGGGGCTGCAAAAAAGCCCCCGGCCCGGACGGCGTTCCCGGTCGCGTCCTCGCAGTCGCCCTGGAACACCTTGGGGACCGACTCAGGCACGTCATGGATGACTGCCTGAGAGAGGGAAGGTTCCCGAGGGTGTGGAAGGAGGGGCGACTATGCCTCCTCCGTAAAGAGGGTCGGCCACAGGATTGCCCGTCTGCCTATCGCCCCATAGTGCTGCTGGATGAGGCCGGAAAAGCGTTTGAACGCATCCTGGCCTCCCGGATCCTGCAGCACCTGGAGACCGCCGGCCCGAACGTCTCTGATAGACAATTCGGGTTCCGGGAAGGGCGGTCCACGCTCGACGCGCTGAAGTCACTGAAGGACTTTTGTGACTACGCGTCGAGCAGGGGGGAGGGTGTCATCGCGGTGTCACTAGACATCGCAAACGCATTTGGCACCCTCCCCTATGGGGTGATCAGTGAGGCACTTCGATACCATGAAGTGCCTCACTACCTGAGGCGGATTGTTGAGCACTACCTAACCGAGAGGGTAGTGCTCTGGGAAAAGAAGGACGGGCAACGGGGGGAGAGAGAGATGGCCTGCGGCGTGCCCCAGGGTTCCGTGCTCGGTCCACTTCTATGGAACCTGGGGTACGACTGGGCAATCCGGGGGGAGCTGCTTCCGCGCACACTCGTCGTCTGCTACGCGGACGACACAATGGTGGCTGTGCGCGGGAGCGACAAGCGCGAGACCTCCCGGAGGGCGGAAGTGGCGGCCGAGCTGGCGATTGAACGGATCGCCAGGCTCGGCCTAAAGGTGAGCCTCCCGAAGACTGAGGCTATAGTTTTCGGGGGGCGCGGGTGGAATCTGCCCGCGAGTGCGGCGCTCACCCTGGAGGGTGGAGCGGTCCAAATAAAGCCCCACATTAAATATCTGGGGCTAATATTGGACCGCATGTGGGATTTCGGGGAGCATTTCTCAAGACTAGCTCCCCGAATCGTGGGCGCCGCATCGGCGCTGGGCAGACTTCTGCCCAATGTAGGAGGGCCGGGTTCCTTGTGCCGGCGGCTATATGCCGGCGTGACAAGGAGCATGGCCCTCTATGGGGCCCCAATATGGGCGGACAAGCTGTCCGCCCGAAATAGGGCCCTGCTGCGGAGGCCACAACGGGTCGTGGCCCTCAGGATGGTGAGGGCCTATATGACGGTGGCCCATGCAGCGGCCTGCCTCCTCGCGTGCACCCCCCCGTGGGAGCTAGACGCAGAGGTGCACGCAGAGACCTACCAACGTAGGTCCAGGGTCCGGACAACAGGTGAACGCCCGGACCCCGAGGAGGTGGCAGCCTCCCGTCGCGCGACGGAGCGCCGACTGCGGGACCGATGGAAGGCCCAACTGGAGGTCGCCCCTTAGGGTCACCGTACCATAGAGGCGATCCTCCCAACGGCCGACCTTTGGCTGAAGAGGGCAGTCGGCGCGACGTCGTACCGGCTCGTGCAGGTACTGACCGGGCATGGGTGCTTCGGTCACTACCTGCACAAAATAGGAAGAGAGCCGGCCCCGCTGTGCCATGAGTGCGGAAGTCCCGACGACACCGCTCAGCACACCCTTGAGGTGTGCAGTCGTTGGGACGCGGAGCGTGGCCTCATGGCACGCACCATTCAGCGGGTGGACCTCTCGCTCCAAAGCATTGTTGAGGCAATGCTGAGCAACGAGAGGTCCTGGGAGGCGGTGGTCTCCTTCTGCGAAACAGTCATTTCGCAAAAGGAGACCGCGGAGCGGGAGCGCGAGGAAGATCCTCTCGCGCATCCTCTCCGGCGCAGACGGCTTGGGTTGAGAAGGCGGCGTTTTGCTGCCAGACTCAACCCATAGTGGCTGCAGGTGGAGGATGGGAGTCCTCTGCCTGCGGTGATTAGCCACTGAGCGGTCTGGGAGAGGGCCAAGCGTACTCGCCCTTCTCCCCTTCGGCGCGGGTAGCCCCGGCAACGGCTGGGGTGCCACCGGTGGACATCGTGGACTATGCCTTCGCGGGTTCCACGGTGTCCAACAAAACCGGCGAGAGGGCACGTCCGGGTGGTTTTTAGTGGGTAGCACTCCCTACCCCTCCTCACTCTGAGGAGGGAGAGGCGATGTGTAGTCCCACATAACCCTCCGACACTCCCATGTTCGGAGGGTATGCGAAACGCATTTTCCACCTGGTCAACAAAAAAAAAAAAAAAAAAAAAAAAAAAAAAAAAAAAAAAAAAAAAAAAAAGGTTAGGTTAGGTTAGGTTAGGTTAGGTTGTGAGGGCCCTCAAGGACTCCTCCTCCGCTTTGTCGGAGGTCGTGGAGGGCCTAGTGGGCGATGTCTCTCGCCTACAGTTGGCCAACGAGAGACTGACGGAGCGGGTGAACGAGCAGAGTGCTCAGTTCGCCCGCTTCCAGGCGAACCTCCCCGAGCGGGAAGCCCCGTCCGCGTCCCAGCCTGTCCCTACCGCGACCTCAGGGGTACCTGACGCCCAACTGCGGGGAATTCTGGACGCAGTTGGGCGTATGCTGGACGGCCGTCTGGCTGGCCTGGAGGCGAGACTGCCCCCTGCGCCGGTTGTGCGCCCCCCGCTCGCGTCGTCTCAGCGGCCCAAGGCCGCTGCTCCGACTGCGCTCCTCGTTGTGGGAGGCCGCGTCTCTTACGTGGCGGCGGCGTCGGCCCCGACTCAACCGGCTCCCCAGGGGCCGAGGAGAGGGGCCAAGGCACCGGCCAAGGCGCCGGCCCAGGCGCCGGCCAAGGCGCCGGCCCAGGTGCCGGCCAAGACGAGGCCCAAATCGGCGCCGAGGAGTGGAGTGGCTTTCCCTCCGCTCCCCACTCCGACATCCCTGCCGGGCCCCTCCGCACTTGCCCCCTCCAACGAGGGTTGGCAAGAGGCGAGGGGCTCAAAGAAGTCCCGAAGGCGGGCTAGAAGGGCTGCCCAAAAAGCGGCTCAAGCCCAGCCTTCACCGCCGGTGACAACGGCCTCTACTAAGAGGCCGCGGAAACTGCAGCCGCCCAAAACCGCGGCTGTAGTAGTCACGCTGTCGCCGGAGGCGGCCAGTGGCGGGCTGACGTATGCGGACCTCTTCAAGGGGGCCCGGCCCGGTCTCGCCGCTGAGTTCGGGGCAGCAGGGATGAGGCTGCGCCGCGCCCAGACGGGAGCTCGGATTTTCGAGTTCCCTGGGGCTGAAGGCGCGACGACGGCCGATAAATTCGCCGAGAAGTTGCGGGGAATTTTTGCCGCCGAGGACGGTGTTAAGATCGCCAGGCCCACAAAATGCGCGGAACTGCGCATCTCGGGCCTGGACGACTCTGTAACGCCGGAGGATGTCCGCGATGCAGTCATGGAGAAGACTGGGTGCACCGCGGACACCATCAGAGTCGGCACCGTCCGTCCGGGCCCGGGAGGCCTCGGTGCGGTGTGGGTGAGCTGTCCCGTGGCGTCGGCCAAAGTATTGGGCGACGCCGGAAGCATTCTCGTCGGCTTCGTAAATGCCAGAATCACGGTTCTGGCCGCGAGGCCGATGAGGTGCTTCAAGTGCCTAGCCGCGGGACACACTCGCACCAAATGCGAGAGTTGCTTTGACTGCAGCGGTCT
This sequence comes from Philereme vetulata, assembly GCA_918857605.2. Classification (NCBI taxonomy): domain Eukaryota; kingdom Metazoa; phylum Arthropoda; class Insecta; order Lepidoptera; family Geometridae; genus Philereme; species Philereme vetulata. The sequence goes on along the minus strand of OU975452.1, from coordinate 225,836 downwards.
GTGCTTCCGCTGCGGTCAACCCGGGCACAAGGCAGCAGAGTGCTCTGCCGCCCCTCACTGCCCCGTGTGTGCGGCGGCTAAAAAGCCCACCAATCACATGATGGGGCAGGGGGGCTGCAAGCCTCCCCGCGCTTCTCGGCAAACGCCGGGGGCTAGCCTGCCGACCCAGGCTGCCTCCGACGTCAATCATGCGTCGACGCCGACGCCCATGGAGGAGGTTGTAGAGACGATCCAGTAATGGATCAAGTCTCCAACCTCCTGGTCCAGACGAATCTCAACCACTGTGCCGCGGCGCAGGATCTCTTCCTGCAAACCATGGCACAGTGGTCGATAGGTGTTGCCGTAGTCGCGGAGCCCTATTTTGTCCCTCCCCGTCCAAACTGGATGGGTGACCGGGACGGCTCCGTGGCAGTCGTCGGCTCCACGGCGGCTCATTCCCCGCCCTTGTCTCTTAGAGACAAGGGTACTGGATATGTTGCCGCCGATTGGGGGGGAATCACCATTTATGGTGTATATTTCTCCCCCAACCGGAGTTTGAACGACTTCGAGGTCTTCCTTAACAACTTGGAGGCCTTGATGCGGCGACTAGTGTCTGGGCACGTCCTCGTGCTGGGGGACTTCAACGCAAAGTCCATTGCGTGGGGTTCCCCTGCGACGGACGCCAGGGGCGAAGCCGTCGAGGAGTGGGCGGCGTCGGTGGGCCTTTGTTTGCTGAACAGGGGCTCCACCAACACGTGCGTGCGACAGCAGGGGGGGTCGATAGTGGACCTTTCGTTCGCTACCCCTGCAGTCGCCGCACGAGTAAGGAACTGGTGTGTCCTGGAAGAGGTCGAGACGCTCTCGGATCATTTGTACATCCGATTCGAGCTCTCCCGGTTCCAGGACCCTAGTAGGGGTCACGCGGCGCGGCGCCCTACCCGCTTTCCGCGGTGGGCTGTCGCCAAGCTCGACAGGGACCTACTAGAGGAGGCGGCCATTATTCACTCTTGGCTGTCTCCGCAGGCCCCGACCGAGGAGGTCGACATGGGGGCTGGTCGCTTCTGCGATGCGATTACGCAGATTTGCGATGCGGCCATGCCCCGCCTTCGTGGTTGTCGGCCTCCAAGGAAGGAGGTCTACTGGTGGTCCCAGGAGTTGGCGGACCTCCGTGCGGCCTGTGTACGTGCCCGGAGGTCCCTCACCCGTAGTCGGCGACGTCACCGCGGGGTTGGTGAGGAGGTGGAACGGCTTCATGAGGAGTACCATGAAGCTCGGAAAACTCTGCGGCTGGCCATCTGCCGCGCCAAGGATGTGAGCAGAGAGGAGATGCTGGAGAGTCTTGAGCGTGACCCCTGGGGTCGCCCTTATCGTGCGGTGCGTCAAAAGCTCCGCACGTCGGGCCCCCCCCTTACGGAGACTCTCCAGCCCAGCTTCCTGCAGGAAGTGGTCGAGGGCCTATTCCCGCAGCGGGTGGAGCACACACCCCCGTCGATGGCTGCATCAGCCGGAGACGACGGGGGCAGCGAGGTTGATGTTCCGCCCGTCAGGGAATCGGAGTTGGGGGCGGCTGTTCTACGGATTCGATCCAAGAATACCGCCCCCGGGCCGGACGGGGTTCCAGCCCGAGTGATGGCCCGAGCCCTCGACTACATGTCGGACCACCTCAGGGAAGTGTTAGACGCTAGCCTGGCGTCCGGACGCTTCCCTGAGCGCTGGAAATGCGGGAAGCTGGTCCTGCTGCAGAAGCCGGGACGGCCTACCGAATCGGTCGCGGCCTATAGGCCTATCGTGTTGCTGGACGAGGCGGGTAAACTTTTTGAGAGGGTGCTCTCTGCCCGCATCGTCCGGCACCTCTGCGAGGTTGGCCCCGATCTGTCGGACGCCCAATTCGGTTTCCGAGAAGGGCGTTCGACGATCGATGCCGTAATGCGCCTTAGGGCCGTAACCGAGGAGGCCGTGAGCTGCGGCGGAGTGGTGTTGGCGGTGTCCTTGGACATCGCCAACGCCTTCAATAGTCTGCCATTCAGCTGCATCAGGGAAGCGCTCCGCTACCACGGAGTGCCGGAGTACCTGAAGCGGCTGGTGGCGGACTATCTTGAGGAGCGAACCATCATGTACGAGGACCGAGATGGCGTCTTGAGACGCAGGGCCATGTCGTGCGGTGTTCCGCAGGGGTCTGTCCTAGGACCTCTCCTGTGGAACATCGGGTACGACTGGGCCCTACGAGGGCGTCTCCCCCCCGGGCTGGGTGTAATCTGCTACGCGGATGACACCTTACTCACGGCCCGGGGGGCTAACTTCCAGGAGGCAGCGCGCCTGGCCGCCACGGGAGTTTCCCAGGTGGTCGGGCGCATTGAGGCGTTGGGATTACGGGTGGCCCTGGATAAGACGGAGGCCCTATTATTTCATGGGCCCCGTTGTGGTCCACCCGCCGGCGCCTCAATCGAGGTCGGCTCGGTCCTCGTACCGGTCCGGGCCCAGATGAGGTACCTGGGTCTGGTCCTAGACGGTAGGTGGCTCTTCGACGAGCACTTCCGACAGCTTGGTCCGAAGCTGGTGGACACTGCCTCCGCCCTAGGGCGACTTTTGCCCAATTTGGGCGGGGCCAGTGTTCCCACGAGGCGGCTGTATGCGGGGGTTGTCCGGTCCATGGCGCTGTATGGTGCACCGGTGTGGGTGGCGGCAAAAAAAAAAAAAAAAAAAAAAAAAAGGTTAGGTTAGGTTAGGTTAGGTTAGGTTCCGCGGACCTGCTGGGTAGTCCCAGTGGGTGGGGAGGTGTACCCCAACGCGGCGCGTCCCCGGGTGGCGGATAGGGGAACGACTCCCAGAAATGGGAGTTACCGGTTTACCGGCGCGGACCAAACACTGGGGTGGGATGGGGGGGAGGGGGGGGGATTTAGAGCGGGGATGCCGTCCATCTTGGTTCCCGTGAGTCGGCTGTATGGGTCAGTTTCCTCGCGGGATGCCGAGTGGTCAGGTGCTTGGCTTGAGTTCAAGCTTGAGCTTGAGCGGAGGATAGCCTTCTTAGGCTTGCGGAGAGGTGTCGGGCCTTGGCGTGCACTTACCCTGCCGCCGGGCAGGCAGTGGGAGTTTTCTTCCCTGCCACCGCCCCAAAATCGTAACCCCGCAACATGGTCGCAGTCATGTTTTGCGATCTGAGCGGGACCGATAGGCCTTGGCTTGGTCGCCCGGGCTGCGAGGAAGACAACCTCTATAAAAAATTACCCGAGGATAAGCGGCGGCGCGGCGTAAGGTCTGGAAGGCTGAACGGAGTTTCAGTCGCTACCGCGTCCCCCGCCAGGGAAGTGTCGCTCCCCTGAGCGGGTTACGTTAGACTTCCCCGGTTACAGTGGGCACTGTCCGGGGTGACCCACCCTTCCCACTTACTCGTGGGATCTGATTATGAATAACTCTATAAACAAATCTAGGTTAGGTGAGACGGTAGGGAGCGGTGAGGAGGTTGTATGCGCGTCTGCGCATAGCAACAGTGGTAGGGCGCTAGAGCCTGAGGAGGCGACGACGCCTCAATTGCGGGACGTCTTCGGGCGTTTCAAAAAAGGCCCTTCTAAGGGCCAACCAAACGGCCCTTCTCAGGGCCAACCAAAAGGCCCTTCTCAGGGCCAACCAAAAGGCCCTTCTCAGGGCCAACCAAAAGGCCCTTCTCAGGGCCAAACCAAAGGCCCTTCTCAGGGCCACGCCGGCGATGCCAGTATGGCGTCGGAGGTTTGCCGCCCATCACCGGGTAGCATGTTCCGCAGGCTGTCGGTCGACGTGTTGTCGGACTCCGACAACGAGTCGCTCGTTCCAGAGTCGGACGGAAGTTCGGCGATGGAAGCCGAAAGTCGCTTTCAAAAGCGGAAGCGATCCTTCCTGAAGGACGGCGGCGAAGGCTCCTCGGACTCCACGAGGAGTGCTAAGCCAAAAAAGAAGGCGAAGGCCAAAAAGCCTTCCACTGTGGTGGACACCCACGACGTGGGTCTGGCGGACGCCCAACGTCAGTTGGACCTCGCACGAAGGGCTCAGTTCCAGGAAGACCTGGAAGAGAGGGTCGCCGCGAAGGAGATGCAGGCGCAGGCCGCCCGGGCTAAGTCCGGGTACGGTGCGTCTAGCGTCTTATACGCGGACCACTCGCTGGCCGAGCTGGAGCGCATGGCGCAGGAGGTCGAAGAGGAGATCAGGGTGGTCGCCTCTAAGTCCTCCAATCTAAAAGGGACATTCCAAAAGTCCCTTAAATGCAGGGCCGCCAGCATGGGTGGCATCGTCCGGGAGCTGGTGCAACGCACAGCCACCGACGAGACGCGGCAACTGCAGGCGAAGTTAGATCGCCTGCAGTCGGAGGTCAGCCAGCTGCATAAGAAGCTGGCTGAGGTCACGGCCCAGCCAACCCAAGCTGAGCCGAGACCTGCGGTGGAGGGCCCTTCCTCCTCTTCCAACCTTGAGGATGTCATCCGCAAGGTTGTGATGGAGGAAAGGGCATTTACGAGAGCCTGCCTTGCTGGCATCGAGGACAGGCTCTTGCCCGAAAAGCGCCTCCGACCGCCCCTCGCGGCGGACAAGAGGCCGTGCGAGCCTGGGCCATCCTCCCAAAGGGAGGACGCCCTTCTCCCTTCCACCACCCCGTCCACCCAGCCGTGGACGAAGGTGGTCAAAAAGGGGAAGGGCAAGGCCAAGAAGGCGAGAGCGGCCGCCGCCCCTGCCTCCCCAGCCAACATCTCCCCTCCCTGCCCGTCCCAGACGACCGGCAAGGGGAAGGGGAAGGGGAAGGGGCAAAAGTCGGCCCCTAAGCCCGCCACCGCTGCTCCGGCAGCTAAAAGGGCCCCTGCCGGTGGGAGAAAAACCCTAGTTTCTCCCAAAACCGCGGCCGTCGTGGTGACGCTCACCGCGGAGGCTGCGGAGCGTGGTGAGACGTACGAGTCCGTGCTGAAACGGGCTCGTACCAACGCCGATCCCACCAAGTTGGGAATCGGCGCCATCACGTGCCGCCAGACCCAAGCCGGGGCTCGTATTTTCGAGTTCCCGGGGGCCCAGGGCGGCACCAACGCTGACCTCTTCGCAACGAAGTTGCAAGAGGTCATCGCGGACGCGGCCAAGGTGGTAAGGCCCGTCAAGTCGGCGGCCCTCGAGGTGACCAATCTGGACGATTCGGTCACCAAAGAGGAGGTCGTGGCGGCGCTCGCAGCAATAGGGGGCTGCAACACCGCAGCGGTACAGGGTCGGGCTATCAGGCCCGGCCGCGGCGGCATGGGCACAATCCGCCTGGAGTGCCCGGTCACCGCAGCTAAGGCCGTCCTTGCCAAGGGACGGCTTGCCGTCGGGTTTGGGTCATGTGTGGTCCGAGCACTTGGTGAGCAGCCTTTGCGCTGCTACAAGTGCTTCGGAATCGGCCACACACGGGCCCTCTGTCCGTCCAAGGTGGACAGGTCGGACGCCTGTTACCGCTGCGGTAAGGAGGGGCACATGTCCGCCTCCTGCACGGCCGCCAAGCCGCACTGCGCGGTGTGCGCCGCCAGTGGCCGCCCGGCGGACCACGTGATGAGGGGGAGGAACTGCAATCCTCCCCCAAAGAAGGGCAAAGCGCAGGCGCCGTCCCAGCCTGCCGCTACCACCGTCGTCCCTGAGGCTGGGACCTCGGTGGCCGACGAGGGGGGTGCGATGTCCAAATGATGGATAGGTCCGGACATCGCATCCTACAGGCGAATACTAACCACTGTAAAGCAGCCCAGGACCTGCTGATGCAGGCCCTGGCTGAGTGGTTAGTAGACGTTGCGGTGGTCGCCGAGCCGTACTCTGTCCCTGGCCGTTGGCTGGGTGATCGGGACGGCTCGGTGGCGTTGGTGTCGCGGTCTTCCACGGACTCCCCTCCCCTCTCGCTCTTAGAGAGGGGACCGGGATACGTGGCCGCCGCGTGGGGAGAAATAGCCCTGGTGGGGGTCTATTTCTCCCCTAACCGCCCTTTACAGGACTTCGAGGATTTTCTCGAAGTCCTGACCGCAGTAGTCGGTAGGGCGGCGCCGCGCCAGGTCGCCGTATTGGGCGACCTGAACGCCAAGTCGGCGGCCTGGGGCAACCGGGCCGCCTCTTGCAACGTCCGCGGGCGGGCCGTCGAATTTTGGGCGGCCTCGTCGGGCGTGTCCCTCCTAAATAGAGGGACGGCCCACACGTGTGTGCGGCAACGGGGAGGGACGGTGGTGGACGTGTCGTTCGCCACCCCCGCACTTGCCGCCCGCGTCGTCGGCTGGCGGGTGGAAACGGTGGAGACCTTGTCGGACCACCGATACGTGCGGTTCGACATCGTCTCCACCCAGAGCCCCCGGGGGATGGCCCGCTCGGGCCAGTCCCCCTTTCCACGGTGGGCTCAGATCCACCTGGACCGAGGGGCGGCCAAGGAGGCGGCGTTCGTCCAGGACTGGCTCACGCCTCCTATCAATGTCCTGGACGTCGACGCCTCGGCGGTCCGACTGCGGGAGTCCCTGACCGAGGTGTGCAACTCCAGCATGCCTCGGTCTCGCCGCCCACCTCCCCGACGCGCCGTCTATTGGTGGTCGGAGGAGCTGGCGGGGCTCCGGGCCGCCTGCGTGGTGGCCAGGAGGGCCTACACGCGGAGTCGACGGCGGAACGTGCGGGACGCGTCGAACGAGGACCTTCTCTACGCCTCGTACGTAGAGGCAAAGAAGGTCCTCAAGGCGGCTATGTTCGCCGCCGACGACGCGGCGAGGGCCGAAATGCTAGAGGGTCTCGACAGAGACCCGTACGGGAGACCATATAAGGCGGCGCGGAATAAACTGCGCCCCTTCGGTCCCCCGCTAGCAGAGACCCTCGAGCCGGCGTTGCTGGATGGGGTGGTTCGGTCCTTGTTTCCAACAGGGACCAACTTCACCCCTCCAGTGATGGACCCCCCGCGGGAGGCGGCTCCGCCGGCGGAGGAGGTCCCTCCGGTCACGGGGGCGGAGTTTGGCGCGGCGACGCTTCGCCTCCGCGCCAAGAAAACCGCCCCCGGGCCGGACGGCGTCCCCGCAAGGGTGGTGGCCATTGCGGCCACCCAAATGGCGGACAGGTTTCGGGACCTCTTCAGCGCGTGTTTCACGGCTGGGAGGTTCCCGAAAGCCTGGAAGGAGGGGCAACTGTGCCTCCTCCGTAAGGAGAGACGACCGGCAGACTCCCCCTCGGCATACCGACCCATCGTTCTGCTCGATGAGGTCGGTAAACTGTTCGAGGGGTTCGTCGCCGGTCGGCTGAATGGCCTCCTGCGGGGGGTTGGGCCGAACCTGTCGGACGCCCAATTCGGTTTCCGAGTTGGGCGTTCGACAGTGGACGCGCTGGCCCGGCTGAAGGGCCAGGTGAGGGAGGCCGTGGAGTCTGGGGACGGAGTGTTGGCTGTGTCATTTGACATAGCCAACGCGTTCAATTCCGTCCCCCACTCCACGATCTTGGAGGCACTCCGGTACCACGGAGTGCCTTCATACTTGCGGGCCCTCTTGGCCAGCTACTTGGAGGACCGAGCGGTCCTCCTCGTAGACAAGGCTGGCCAAGTCCGGAGGTACGGCGCGGAGTCTGGTGTTCCACAGGGGTCGGTCCTAGGACCACTCCTGTGGAACATCGGCTTCGACTGGCTCCTGCGGGGATCCCTCCTCCCGGGCACGAGTGTCATCTGCTACGCGGATGACACTCTCCTCACTGCCCGGGGGAGGGATTTTAGGGAGGCGGCCAGTTTGGCCTCGGCTGGCGGATCCTTGGTCGCGGGAAGGATCCGCCGCCTCGGGTTGGGGGTTGCGCTGCACAAGACCGAGGCCGTGTTCTTCCACGGGCCTCGGCAGCGCATCCCTCTTGACGCCCACATCGTCGTGGAGGGCGTCAGGATCGGGGTAACCCAGATGAAATATCTGGGCCTCACCCTGGACAGCAGGTGGCGCTTCGGCCCGCACTTCAGCGGGTTGTCAGCGCGCCTGCTGAAGGCGGCGAACGCCCTCTCGTGGCTCCTCCCAAACCTGGGAGGGCCGAAGGCGAGATGCCGGCATTTGTATGCCGGCATCTTGAAGAGCATGGCCCTTTACGGGGCCCCCATCTGGGCGGACTCCCTCCACAGGAGGGAGAATGCGACCGCCATCCGCAGGCCCCAAAGGGCCATTGCACTGCGGGTGGCGAGAGCCTACCGCTCGGTGGGCTTTGCGGTAGCGTGCGCTCTGGCCGGCACCCCGCCTTGGGAACTCGAGGCGTGGGTGCTCGCCAGAGTGTACGAGTGGACGGCGGGGCGCAGGGCGCTCGGGGAGTGCCCTGCCCCAGAAGAGCGGGAGGCCGTCCGCAGAGAGGCGAGGGACGCAACCGTCCAACATTGGACGGAGGCCCTCGCCACCGCAGCCTTTGGCCGCAGAACGTTGGACGCGCTCGGGCCAGTCCTGCAGGACTGGCTCGGGCGGTCCCACGGTTTCCTTTCTTTCCGTCTGGTGCAGGTGCTATCCGGGCATGGCGTCTTCGGATCGTGCCTGCATCGGATCGGAAGAGAGGAGACCCCGGCCTGCCACGATTGTGGCGCGGCGGTGGACACGGCGCAGCACACCCTGGAGGTGTGTGCGTCGTGGTCTGGGCCGCGCCGCCAATTGATGGCGGTGGTCGGGCAGGACCTCTCGCTGCCCAGCGTGGTTTTAGCCATGCTGGGAAGCGAGGAGTCCTGGGCTGCGGTGGCCTCCTTTTGCGAGGAAGTAATTTCGCAAAAGGAGGCGACGGAGCGGGCGCGGGAGGAAGACCCTCTCGCAGCGCCACTCCGCAGGCGACGAACGGGTCGGAGAAGGCGATTGCACGACAATCGTCTTCCCCCTCCTGGTGGAGGATAGCGGGAGACAGGCGCGGGGGCGTCTTCTCCCGCATTGCACGTATCCTCCACTTCCGCCGGGTGGGAATGACCGCGAGCACTCGCGGCTATTCTCGGGCCCCTCTCCCAGGGTGGGGAGGGGGGTGAAGGGCTCGCCGTAAAGGCGGGCGGTCGTCGGCGGGGGGCTGGATGGAAAGGCTGTGCCGGATTCCCAGTTCCCCTCCATATAGGCGATGCGGGAGTGCCGCTGGGTCGTTTAGTGGGTATACCGGTGGGGAGCACCGGGAGTCCCACATAACCCTTCCGTCCCCCGACGGGAGGGTATGCATAAAGCATTTTTCCCAGCGTCAAAAAAAAAAAAAAAAAAAAAAAAAAAGGTTAGGTTAGGTTAGGTTAGGTTAGGTTAGGTTCCGCGGACCTGCTGGGTAGTCCCAGTGGGTGGGGAGGTGTACCCCAACGCGGCGCGTCCCCGGGTGGCGGATAGGGGAACGGCTCCCAGAAATGGGAGTTACCGGTTTACCGGCGCGGACCAAACACTGGGGTGGGATGGGGGGGGGGGGGGGGGGGATTTAGAGCGGGTATGCCGTCCATCTTGGTTCCCGTGAGTCGGCTGTATGGGTCAGTTTCCTCGCGGGATGCCGAGTGGACAGGTGCTTGGCTTGAGTTCAAGCTTGAGCTTGAGCGGAGGATAGCCTTCTTAGGCTTGCGGAGAGGTGTCGGGCCTTGGCGTGCACTTACCCTGCCGCCGGGCAGGCAGTGGGAGTTTTCTTCCCTGCCACCGCCCCAAAATCGTAACCCCGCAACATGGTCGCAGTCATGTTTTGCGATCTGAGCGGGACCGATAGGCCTTGGCTTGGTCGCCCGGGCTGCGAGGAAGACAACCTCTATAAAAAATTACCCGAGGATAAGCGGCGGCGCGGCGTAAGGTCTGGAAGGCTGAACGGAGTTTCAGTCGCTACCGCGTCCCCCGCCAGGGAAGTGTCGCTCCCCTGAGCGGGTTACGTTAGACTTCCCCGGTTACAGTGGGCACTGTCCGGGGTGACCCACCCTTCCCACTTACTCGTGGGATCTGATTATGAATAAATCTTTAAACAAATCTAGGTTAGGTGAGACGGTAGGGAGCGGTGAGGAGGTTGTATGCGCGTCTGCGCATAGCAACAGTGGTAGGGCGCTAGAGCCTGAGGAGGCGACGACGCCTCAATTGCGGGACGCCTTCGGGCGTTTTAAAAAAGGCCCTTCTAAGGGCCAACCAAAAGGCCCTTCCCAGGGCCAACCAAAAGGCCCTTCTCAGGGCCAACCAAAAGGCCCTTCTCAGGGCCAACCAAAAAGCCCTTCTCAGGGCTCCGCGGACGATGCCACTTCGGCGTCAGATGCTAGCCGCGCACCATCTGCGGCTAGCTTTTATTGCAGGGCTGACGTGTTGTCAGAGTCCGACAACGCGTTTGAGTCGGACTCAAGTTCGGCGATGGAGGTCGAAGATTGCCTCCAAAAACGCAAGCGGGCCTTCTTAAAGGATGGCAGTGAAGGTTCGTCGGACTCGACGAAGAGCACCAAGTCAAAGAAGGTGAAGGCCAAAAAGCCGAATCCGTCTTCGACTGTAGCGGACACCCACGACGTGGGTTTAGCGGATGCCCAACGGCAGCTAGATTTATCTCGGCGGAAACAACTCCAACAGTGCAGGCATGCACGCGCCGCCCGAGCCAAGACTGGGTACGGCGCGTCCAGCGTCCTCTACGCGGACCACTCGCTGGCCGAGCTAGAGCGGATGGCGCAAGAGGATGAAGAGGAAATTAAGGAGGTCGCCTCTAAGTCCTCTAATCTTAAAGGGACTCTACAGAAGTCCCTTAAGTGCAGGGCCGCCAGCATGGCCAGCATTGTCCGGGAACTGGTGCAGCGCACAGCGACCGAGGAAACAAGGCAGCTGCAGGCGAAGGTAGATCGCCTGCAGTCGGAGGTCAGCCAGCTGCATAAGAAGCTGGCTGAAGTCATGGCCCGGCCATCTCAAGCCGAGCCGAGACCTGCGGCCGAAGGTCCTTCCTCCTCCAACCTTGAGGATATTATCCGCAAGGTAGTCATGGAGGAAAGGGCCTTCACGAGAGCCTGCTTCGCCGGTATACAGGACAGGCTCTTGCCGGAAAAACGCCTCCGGCCGCCTCTCGCGACGGACAAGAGGCCGTCCAAGCCGGGGCCAACCTCCCAGGAGCAGGACGCTCTGCTCCCCTCGACCACCCAGTCCAATCAGCCGTGGACGAAAGTGGTCAAGAAGGGGAAGGACAAGGGCAGGAAAAAGAAGACAGGAACGGGCGCCGACCCTGCCTCCTACGTCAACAACTCTCCTCCCTGCTCGTCCCAGGCGACTGGCAAGGGAAAGGGGAATGGTAAAGGGCAGGGGAAAACGTCGGCCCCTAAGCCCAGCACCGCTGCTCCCGCAGCTAAAAGGGCCTCTGCCGGTGGGAGGAAGCCTCTTGTTGCTCCCAAGACCGCGGCCGTCGTGGTGACGCTGACCGCGGAGGCTGCACAGCGAGGGGAAACGTACGAGTCAGTACTGAGACGGGCTCGTACCAACGCCGATCCCACCCACCTGGGAATCGGCGCAATGACGTGCCGTCAGACCCAAGCCGGAGCTCGGATTTTCGAGTTCCCGGGGGCTCAGGGCGGCGCCAACGCGGACCTCTTCGCAACCAAGTTGCAAGAGGTCATTGCGGATGCGGCCAAAGTGGTCAGACCCGTCAAGTCCGCAGCATTGGAGGTGTCCAATCTGGACGATTCGGTCACTAAAGAGGAGGTGGTGAGGGCGGTCGCAGCCATGGGGGGCTGTAGCATCGCAGCGGTACTGGGTCGGGACATCAGGCCCGGTCGCGGTGGCATGGGCACCATTCGCCTTGAGTGCCCAGTCACCGCGGCCAAGGCCGTCCTCGCCAAGGGACGGCTCACCGTCGGGTTTAGCTCGAGTGTGGTCCGGGCACTTGAAGAGCAGCCTCTGCGCTGCTTCAAGTGCTTTGGCATTGGACACACTCGGGCCCTCTGCACGTCCAAGGTGGACAGATCAAACTGTTGCTACCGCTGCGGCAAGGAGGGACACAGATCCGTCTCCTGCAAGGCCACCACGCCACACTGTGCGGTGTGCGCCGCTAGTGGCCGCCCAGCGGGCCACGTCATGAAGGGGAGGAATTGCAATCCTCCCCCAAAGAAGGGCAAAGCACAGGCTTCGACTCAGCCTGCCGCCACCGCCGTCGTCCCTGTAGCTGGGACCTCGGTGGCCGACGAGGAGGGTGCGATGTCCGAATGATGAATGGGACCGGTCATCGCATCCTCCAGGCGAACACCAACCACTGCAAAGCAGCGCAGGACCTGCTGATGCAGGCCATAGCTGAGTGGTTGGTGGACGTGGCAGTGGTTGCCGAGCCGTACTCGGTCCCTGGCCGTTGGCTAGGCGATCCGGATGGCTTGGTGGCGTTGGTTTCGCGGCCTTCCACGGACTCCCCTCCCCTCTCGCTCTTAGAGAGGGGACCGGGATACGTGGCCGCCGCGTGGGGGAATATTGCTCTGGTGGGTGTATATTTCTCCCCAAACCGCCCTCTATCGGATTTCGAGAATTTTCTCGAAATCCTCACCGCAGTCGTTGGGAGGGCGGCGCCGCGCCAAGTCGTCGTATTGGGCGACCTAAATGCCAAGTCGGCGGCCTGGGGCAACCCGGCCACCACCTGCAACGTTCGCGGACGAGCCGTCGAGTTTTGGGCGACCTCGTCCGGCTTGTCCCTCCTTAACAGAGGGACAGTCCACACGTGTGTGCGGCAACTGGGAGGGTCGGTGGTCGATGTCTCGTTTGCCACCCCCGCACTTGCCGCCCGCGTCGTTGACTGGCGGGTGGAGATGGTGGAGACCTTGTCGGACCACCGATATGTGCGGTTCGACATCTCCACCCAGAGCCCCCGGGGGGTGGCCCGCTCGGGCCGATCCCCCTTTCCACGGTGGGCCCTCACTCACCTGGACCGGGGAGCGGCCAGGGAGGCGGCGTTCCTCCAGGACTGGCTCACGCCTCCCACCAATGTCCAGGACGTGGACGCCGCAGCGGTCCAGCTGCGAAAGTCCCTGACCGAGGTGTGCAACTCCAGCATGCCTCGGTCTCGCCGACCACCTCCCCGTCGCGCCGTCTATTGGTGGTCGGAGGAACTAGCGGGGCTCCGGGCCGCCTGCGTGAGGGCCAGGAGGGCCTACACGCGGAGCCGACGACGCAGTTTGCGGAACCCGGAGAACGAGGACCTTCTATACGCCTCATATGTAGAGGCAAAGAAGGTCCTCAAGGTGGCCATGTTTGCCGCCGAAGACGCGGCTAGAGCGGAGATGCTCGAGGGTCTCGACAGTGACCCGTACGGGAGACCGTATAAGGCGGTGCGGAATAAACTGCGCCCCTTTGGTCCCCCAATTGCGGAGACCCTCGAGCCGTCATTGCTGGATGGGGTGGTTCGATCCTTGTTTCCAACTGGGACCAGATTCACCCCACCAGTGATGGACCCCCCGCAGGAGGCGGTTCCGCCGCAGGCAGAGGTCCCTCCGGTAACGGAGGTGGAGTTTGGAGTGGCGGCGCTCCGCCTCCGCGCCAAGAAGACGGCCCCCGGGCCGGACGGCGTCCCCGCACGGGTGGTGGCCATCGCCACCACCGAAATGGAGGAAAGGTTTCGGGACATCTTCAGCGCGTGCTTCGCGGCTGGGAGGTTCCCGAAACCTTGGAAGGAGGGGCAGCTGTGCCTCCTCCGGAAGGAGGAACGCCCGGCGGACTCCCCCTCGGCATACCGGCCCATCGTTCTGCTCGATGAGGCTGGTAAATTATTCGAGGGGATCGTCGCCGCTCGGCTTAATGGCCACTTGGGGGGGATAGGGCCGAACCTGTCGGACGCCCAATTCGGTTTCCGAAGAAGGCGTTCGACGGTTGACGCGCTGTCCCGGCTGAAGGGTCAGGTGAGGGAGGCCGTGGAGGCAGGGGACGGAGTTTTGGCTGTGTCATTTGACATAGCCAACGCCTTCAACTCCATTCCCCACCCGACAATACTCGAGGCGCTCCGCTACCATGGAGTACCTCAGTATCTACGGAGCCTCCTGGCCGACTACCTGGAGGACCGAGCAGTCCTCCTTGTAGACAAAGCGGGCCAGCTTCGGCGGTACAGCGCAGAGTCCGGTGTTCCACAGGGGTCCGTCCTAGGACCACTCCTGTGGAACATCGGGTTTGACTGGCTCCTGCGGGGAACTCTCCTCCGCGGCACGAGTGTCATCTGCTACGCGGATGACACTCTTCTCACTGCTCGAGGGAGAGACTTCAGAGAGGCGGCGAGCCTGGCCTCGGCCGGTGGATCCTTAGTTGCGGGAAGGATCCGCCGCCTAGGATTGGGGGTGGCGCTGCATAAGACCGGGTCCGTGTTCTTCCACGGGCCCCGGCAGCGCACCCCTACTGACGCCCACATTGTCGTAGAGGGCGTCAGGGTCGAGGTGAAGGCCCAGATGAAATATCTGGGCCTAGTCCTCGATAGCAGGTGGCGCTTTGGCCCGCACTTCAGCGGGCTATCGACGCGCCTGCTAAAGGCCGCGGGCGCGCTCGCTTGGCTCCTCCCAAATCTGGGGGGGCCCAAAGCGCGATGCCGGCAATTATACGCCGGCATCTTGAAGAGCATGGCCCTATACGGGGCCCCCATCTGGGCGGGTTCCCTCCAAAGGAGGGAGAACGCAACCGCGATCCGCAGGCCCCAGAGGGCTATCGCGCAGCGGGTGGCGAGGGCCTACCGCTCGGTGGGCTTCGCAGCGGCGTGCGCTCTGGCGGGTACCCCTCCTTGGGAGCTCGAGGCGTGGGTGCTCGCCAGAGTGTACGAGTGGACGGCGGGACGCAGGGCGCTCGGAGAGCACCCTACCCGAGAAGAGCGGGAAGCCGTCCGGCGAGAGGCGAGGGACGCGATCGTCCACCATTGGACGAAGGACCTCGCCTCCGCCACCTTCGGCCGCCGAACGCTGGACGCTCTAAGTCCAGTCCTGCAAGACTGGCTGGGGCGGTCCCATGGTGCCCTCTCTTTCCGTCTGGTGCAGGTTTTGTCCGGGCATGGTTGCTTCGGATCATGCCTGCACCGGATAGGAAGAGAGGAGACCCCGTCGTGCCATGAATGTGGCGCGGCAGAGGACACGGCGCAGCACACCCTCGAAGTGTGTCCGTCGTGGTCCGAACCGCGCCGCGACATGGTAGCGGTGGTTGGTCAGGACCTCTTGCTTCCAGGCGTGGTCTTATCCATGCTGGGAAGCGAGGAGGCCTGGACAGCCGTAGCCTCCTTTTGTGAGGACGTAATGTCCCAAAAAGAGGCAGCGGAGCGCGCGCGGGAGGATGACCCCCTCGCAGCACCGCTCCGCAGGCGAAGAAGGGGTGGGAGAAGGCGTTTGTACGACAACCGCCTTCCCCCTCCTGGTGGAGGATAGCGGGAGACAGGCGCGGGGGGGTCTTCTCCTGCATTGCAGATCCTCCATCTCCGCCGGGCGGGGATGGCCGAGCATTCACGGTCATTCCCGGGCCTCTCCCTTTAGGGAGGGGCGTGTGGGCCCCGCTGTAAAGGCGGGCGGTCGTCGGCGGGGGACTGGAAGAAAGCCAGTTTCCCAGTCCTCCTCCACGCAGACGATGCTGGAATGCCGCTGGGTTGTTTAGTGGGTATACCGGTCCTTTATAGACCGGGGAGTCCCACATACCCCCCCCATCCCCCAATAGGGGGGCATGCGTAACGCATTTTTCCCAGCGCAAAAAAAAAAAAAAAAAAAAAAAAAAAAAAAAAAAAAAAGGTTAGGTTAGGTTAGGTTAGGTTAGGTTAGGTTCCGCGGACCTGGGTCTTGAGGGAGAGCGCAGGTCGTGTAGATCCTCAAGGCAAGTCTGGTGGGGTCGTTCCTTCTCGCGGTTGCTGCCTGCTATTGGTCTATTCCCATCAGAAATAGACGTAACTGAAACCACCAGGCGCCGGCACTTTGTCGGTGGGGTAGGATAGGGAAGCTTCTCCGCGTGTCCCTCTGGTTAGCAGATGGCACAGTGGAAGAAACAGGCACGGGCTCGTAGAGCCATCATAGAGTAGAGAAGCATTGTTGGCTTGGCGTCTTTCCGCTTGGGTTTCCGTGAGTCGGCTGTATGGGTCAGCTTCCTTGCGGGATCTTGAGTGGACCGATGCTTCGCTGGCAGTGTTGTGGGTGGTTACGCCCTTTTCAGGGCGCGTTGGTGGAGGAGGCGAGCACGCCCTTTTCAGGGCGCTCACTCCAAACTTACAGGGGAGCTCACCCCTAGATAAAAGAGACGACGATGTGGAGCATTGGAGTTAAGATAATGGACCCAAGCAGTTGTAATTTTGGTCCCCAGGTGGGTCCCCGAAAGGGGGAATCCCACCCCTCTACTTCTAACGAGGTGGAGGGCTGCCCCTCGTACTCTGGGGGGGGCAGCAACTGCTTCGTAGCCAGGCAATCCGCCCGGCTCCGTGAACGCAACTCTGGCAAAACTCTGACACTGGACACTGATATAGCAAGCGATATGGACAACGTTGTGATGGAGGTGGAAGCATGCGCCCCGAAGGCATGTGTTGACACCGCTGACGCTGGCCTGAATAAGGACACTGAAGCGGAAGCGCGCACGCCGAAGTTGTGCGTGGAAGCAAACGACCCCTGCATGAAGAAGGAATTGAAAGTGGTGGTAACGCGCCTGTCGGATTCTGAATCTGACAGGAGCATGGTGATGGTGTCACCTGGACCCGCGTTGGATCTCGCCAGATTTTGGCGAAAGAGGCCAGGCTCAGCAAGCCCGAGCCTTTGCTCTGAATCGGATTCGGACGTAACTGTTACCGGGGACGTGTCGTCACCTAAAGTGACGAAATCGTTGAAGGGAAGAGGCAGCGGCCGCCAGACCAGTTCTGGGAAGTTTGTGGCCGCGGCGAGGGAAAGGGTGGCCAGAAGAGAAGAATTCCTTCTGGACGCAACCGAGGAGGTGACGGTTGCGATGGAAAAGACGCGGAAAGGGAGAGTGACGCTCCCATCGCGTTTGGCAAGCCTTTTGGCAGGGGATGTAGATGACCAACTTGCGACGTCCCTGAACAAGCAGGTGCTGGATTGCGTGGACGTCATCAAAACGGTGTCCCGCAAGTCTGGCCACTTGAGTGGCCCATTCCAAAAGTCCCTTAACGAGGCGACTAAATTCATAGTGGAGGCAGTGGAGGTGTTGAGTAAGCGCTCCATTTCTGACGAGACGGCTAAGTTGCAGGCCGACAACACACGCCTGCAAATGGAGCTCACCGCATTGCGAAAGGAGTTTGCGGAGTTAAGGGCGGAGCTGCGGCCGGTTCGACCTATAACGGAGCCCCAGGATGGGAGTCGGCAACTGGACGTGGAGGGGTTGTCGCGCGCCATCATGGTTCAAGTAGGGACCATGGTGAACGCTAGGCTGGAAGCCCTAGAGAGTAGGCTTCTACCGGAAGTGCGTCTGCGGCCACCGTTAGCTGCGGACAAAACCCGCCTAGGCAGAGCGGAGGCTAGGCCCGAACGTGAGGTGCCGACTGTGGTGCTGAAAGCCTCCACCTCATCCCAGAAGAAGGAAAAGAAGGTGAGCCTGGCGGCTAAGGAGGCGGCTGCGGCAAGTGTGCCGCGGTTAGAATGCTCTGCGCCTCCGCCAACAGGCGAGGCGTGGAGTACGGTGGTCCGTAAAGGCACGAAAAAGACGGCCAAAAAGACTGGCCAAAAGGTGGCTGGCGTTCCCGCGTCTGCTCCCAAAGCAAAGCTCCGCCCGCCTCGTTCGGCAGCCATCACCCTCACCCTGTTGCCAGGTGCTGTGGAAAGCGGCGTCACGTATCAGGCGCTGCTCAGGGAAGCCAAGGAACGCGTTGACCTCAAGAGCCTCGGCATTGAGGAGATGCGTTTCAGGACGGGGGCAACTGGTGCTCGGGTGCTGGAGATAGCCGGCGCCACGGGTGCTGTGAAGGCCAATTCTCTGGCGGAGAAATTCAGAGAGGTCTTAAGCGCGGACGTGGTACGCGTACAGCGGCCGGTGATGCGCGCAGATATAAGAGTCATGGAGCTAGATGACTCCGCAACACCAGAAGAGGTAGCGTCGGCCGTAGCAGAACAGGGTGGCTGCTCTGTCGACAGTATAAAGGCTGGCGTTATAGGGCCCCGCGGCTCACTGTGGCTGAGCTGCCCAGTCGCGGCCGCTAAAAAGGTGACGGGAGTTGGCCGGCTCAAAGTGGGCTGGATCTCGGCAAAAGTGGTGCTGCTCGACCACTTGCCTATGAGATGCTTCCGTTGCCTCGAGGTCGGCCATGTTGGGACCATGTGCAAGGCTGAGGTGGACCGTAGCGGTCTTTGTTACCGTTGTGGGAAACCTGACCACAAGGCGAGGGACTGCCAGGCTGAACCAAACTGCGCTGTATGTGCAGCGGCCGGAAAATCTGCAGCGCACCCAATTGGTGGGAAGGAGTGCCCCGATACCGTAACCAGGTCCCAAAAGGGGCCTCGAACGAGTCAAAGAGGCCAGAAAAGAAGGGGGAAAGTGAAAGCGGGCTCCAAAGTCGCACAGCCATCTCAGCGCAACTCTCTGCGGGAGGAGGAGCAGATGGACACCGCAATCTAGATGGCGCTAGCATTTCTGCAGGCGAACGTCATGCACTCTGCCAGGGCTCAGGACCTGTTAGTTCAGAGCATGGCAGAGTGCATGATAAAGGTAGCTGTGGTCGCCGAGCCGTATGTGGTCCCTCCCCGGAATGACTGGGTGGGTGACTGCGATGGCTTGGTGGCTATCGTAGCACCAGCGGCCGCGGGCGCTCCGTCTATTGATCGGGTGTCCAAAGGTCGAGGGTGCGTGTTGGCTGTTGTGGGTGGTGTGGCGATTGTCGGGGTGTATTTTTCGCCTAATAGAGGCCTCGCCGACTTCGAGCAAATGCTTGTAGATGTCGGGATCTTGATTGGGCAGATACCCTCATACCCCGTGCTTGTTGCTGGAGATTTCAACGCGAAATCAACCGCGTGGGGTTCCCCAGCAACAGACTCTAAGGGAGAGGCACTGGAAGAGTGGGCGGTGTCCATGGGACTCACCCTTCTTAATACGGGGTCGGTTGATACATGCGTGCGACAGCAGGGGGGGTCTATCGTGGACTTAACGTTTGCGTCCCCCTCCCTGGTAAATCGGGTCCAAGGATGGAGAGTGTTGGAGGATGTGGAGACGCTATCGGATCACCGCTACATCCGTTACGAGGTGACCACATCCTCCACCACTCCACGAGTAGGTTCTCGACTTCCTCTTGGAGGCCTCCCGCGTTGGGTGCTACGGCGCTTGGACCGGGATGTAGCAATAGAGGCGGCTCTGGTAGAGTCCTGGACTATGCCCGATCCTATTGAGGAGGTGGATGATGCGGCGGAGTGGCTACGGAGCGCCTTGACCCGCGTCTGCGATGCCGCGATGCCGAGGGCAAAACCATTCCCGCCTCGGCGGGAAGTGCACTGGTGGCGCCCGGAGCTGGGCGAGTTACGCAGAGCCTGCGTTGCCGCGCGCCGCATCTACACCCGGTATAGGAGGAGAAGGGTCCGTATTCAGAGCCAGGAGGACTCTATATACCAGGCTTACCGGACCACCTGCACAGCTCTGCAGGTAGCCATCGCTCAGGCCAAGGAGGCAGCATGGGAGGAGTGGTTAGGGGTACTCGACCGTGATCCATGGGGGAGGCCGTACCGCGTTGTACGGCAAAAACTGCGACCTTGGGCCCCCCCGCTAACTACGAGTCTGGAGCCTCAACTACTGGAGCAAGTGGTGAGCACTCTCTTCCCTCAACGGGATGAGTGGGTGCCACCACCTATAGGTACCGGGTTGAGACGCGTAAGTGACGCTGAGGCGGCACCTCCAATATCTGAGGTGGAGTTTGGGGTAGCTGTTATGAAGCTTCGGCTGAAGAACACTGCCCCAGGACCAGATGGCGTACCGGGCCGAGCCTTGGTGCTCGCTCTTGGCGAGATGGGGGAGTGGGTGCGGGCCTTATTCAATGCGTGCCTCAACGAGGGTAGATTCCCGAGGGCGTGGAAAACGGGAAAGCTCGTACTTCTTCGGAAGGACGGGCGCCTGGCTGAAATGCCATCGGCCTATCGCCCCATCGTGCTTTTGGACGAGGTAAGCAAGCTCTTCGAGCGTGTGCTCGCTGCTCGCCTCGTCGAGAGCATGAACCCAGGGCTCGATGATGCGCAATATGGCTTCCGCCGGGGCCGTTCTACGGTGAGCGCGATCGCCCGGGTCAGGGACTTGGCAGAAGGGGTGGTTTCCGAGGGTGGAGTGTTGTGGGCAGTATCTCTGGATATATCCAACGCGTTCAATACTCTGCCCTGGGAAACGGTTAAGGCGGCCCTCGAGTACCACGGCGTACCAGGGTATCTGCGGAGAGTGCTGGCAGATTACTTTGACGGCAGGGTCGTAGAATTCCCGACGAAGGACGGCTGGGGGAGGAAGGCGATGTCGTGCGGTGTTCCACAGGGGTCGGTCCTTGGACCACTCTTGTGGAACATCGGGTATGACTGGGCGTTGCGAGGTGTAACACTGGCGGGAGTACACGTCACGTGTTACGCCGATGACACGCTCGTGACGGCCCACGGAAGGACTCATCGGGAGGCGGCTCGCCTCGCTACGGCGGGCGTTGCCCAGATGGTCCATAGGATCAGAGCTCTGGGACTGGAGGTGGCCCTCAGTAAATCTGAGGCCCTAGTTTTTCATGGGCCTCGGAATGCGCCACCGCCCGGTTCTTCAATAATGGTGGGGGGAACTTCCATTGCCGTCGAGTCGACGATGAAGTACCTAGGAATCGTCCTCGACTGCACTTGGAAGTTTGACGAGCACTTCCGGCGGTTGGCCCCAAAACTTTTGGCTACTGCCGGAGTGCTCGGGAGATTACTCCCTAATGTAGGGGGTCCTGGTGGGGCATGTAGACGCCTATATGCCGGAGTAGTGAGGTCGATGGCGCTCTATGGTGCACCGATATGGGCGGATGCCCTATGCTCCCGAAACGTGCCACTGCTGCGGAAACCGCAGCGTGGAATGGCACTCAGGGTGGCTAGGGCGTACCGCACCGTATCGCACGCTGGGGCGTGTGTCCTCGCCGGTGTCCCGCCGTGGGAGTTTGATGCACAGGTGCTCGCGGCGAGGTATTGGCGGGGCGTGGAAGCGCAGGAGGCGGGCGACCGGCCACATCCACAAGAAATCGCGCAGTGGGAAGAGGAAGCACGCGACGATCTCTTCCGGAAGTGGACAGCGCGGTTAGAGATCCCGGGGGCTAGCTGGGAACTGGTGGAGGCAGTTCGACCCATCCTTCGGGTTTGGGTCGAACGGAAGCACGGTGCACTCACCTACCACATCGCGCAGATGCTGACTGGACATGGCTGTTTCGGCAAGTATCTGTGCGAAGTGGCGAAACGAGAGCCGTCAGTGGAGTGCCACCATTGTGGAGGGGGAGTCGCTGATACGGCGCAACATACGCGCGAAGAGTGCCCAGCTTGGGCGGTGCCTCGCGCTGCCGTATCGGCTATTGTTGGAGGAGACCTATCACTGGCGGTCCTGGTCAAGGCCATGGCCGAAAGCGAGGAGGCGTGGAATGCGGTAGAAACCTTCTGCGAAACCATTCTGACGCAGAAGGAAGCGGCGGAACGGGAGCGGGAGGAAGACACGAACTCCCTACCGATTCGCCGCAGGCGGCACGGCCGGCGGCGCCTGGCCTACATTGCTAGAATGCCGCCATAACGATGACCTGCGGGCGACGGATCGGGGGGTCTGTCGCCCGTGCTATGAGGTCCGGAGCTGGAAGACACCTTATGTGTTCCTAAGGTGCCTTAAGCGGAGTTAAGAGGGGCTTGCGAGCCTAGAAGAAGGGCCCAATTAGGGCAAGGGACGCTAAGGGAGGTGGCTACGGAAGAGTGTGTAACTTACCCGCGGCCCCGACCGGAAGCGAGAGAAGGAACACCCAGGTGGTTTTAGTCGGTATGGCACTTTAAGCTGAGTCCGACATATCCTTTCCGCTCCCCGGTGGGAAGGAATCCATAAAGGATTTCCCCTGGTAAAAAAAAAAAAAAAAAAAAAAAAAAAAAAAAAAAAAAAAAAAAGGTTCCGCGGACCTGCTGGGTAGTCCCAGTGGGTGGGGAGGTGTACCCCAACGCGGCGCGTCCCCGGGTGGCGGATAGGGGAACGGCTCCCAGAAATGGGAGTTACCGGTTTACCGGCGCGGACCAAACACTGGGGGGGGGGGTGGGGGAGGGAAGGGCTTCTCCGCGCGTCCCTCTGATTAGCAGAGGGCGCAGTGGATGGAGTCGGGATGGGCTGGTGGAGCCGTCCCTTTGTAGGAGGATAGCCTTTTTAGGCTAGAAGGAGTCGGGAGTCGGGCCTGGCGTGCGCTCACCCTGCCGCCGGGCAGGCAGTGGGAGTTTACTCCCCTGCCACCGCCCCAAAATCGTAATCCCGCAACATGGTCGTGGTCATGTTTCGCGACCAGAGCGGGACCGATAAGCCTTGGCTTGGTCGCCCGGGCCACGAGGAAGACAACCTCTATAAAAATCACCCGAAGGTAAGCGGCGGCGCAGCGTGAGGCCTGGAAGGCTGAACGGAGTTTCAGTCGCTACTGCGTCCCCCGCCAGGGAATTGTCGCTCCCCTGAGCGGGTTACGCTAGACTTCCCCGGTTACAGTGGGCACTGTCCGGGGCGACCCACCCTTCCCACTTACTCGTGGGACTAATTATGCTTTATGAAAATTCTTTTAGTTTAGGAAGCGATAGTGAGGAGGAGGAGATAGTGGGCGCGTCTGCGCGGAGGTGCGCCAAGAAGGCGAGTGGTGAGATCTCGATCGATAGACCAGAGAAAGTAGTTTCTGGAGATTACATGGACGCTAGTAGTCTGGAGTCAGAGGTCGACTCCAGATTAAGCGAATGTGGCTCTGTAGAGCCCGTCACCTCCAGGTTCTGGAATAAGAAGGTGGTCCGTGGTAAACGGCGACATACAGAGGATAGGGGCTCAGACTCTGGCTCAAGTGACGAGGCAGGACCGTCACGATTAAAAGTGCCAACCTCGAAAAGAGGCAGAGGTCGCCCACCAACAACGGGCAAGTATGTTGGCCTTGCAAAGGCACAGTCGGAGCTCAAAGCACTAAGGCGAGAGGAAGAAAAGAAGAAAGCGGAAGAGGAAATAGCTGAACAGGTGGCATGCAATAGGGCGAAGCGCTCTGTAGCCCCACCAGAACGCATAGAATTAGACGCGAAGCTGGCGTCAGACTTGAACAAGCAAGTGTTGGATAGCGTGGATGTTGTCTTGAAGGTAGCTAGCAAATCTGGAAACCTGAAGGGCACTTTCCAACGAGCTCTAAAAGATGCAGCAGCATCGATCAAGGCAGCGGCTGGGGCGCTTCACGATCGCTCAATTTCGGAGGAAACGGCAAAGCTTCAAGCCGACAACGTCCGCTTGCGTGCAGAGATGGCTGACCTTCGTAAAGAGCTGGAGGATTTAAAGACCAAAGTGGCGGGGACTCCTGAGAGGATAGAGAAAGTTCCTCAAGGAAGTGTGCGCCACCCGGCACAGGTGCTGAGCGAAAGCCAGCTGTCATCTCTAGATGTTGGGAGCCAACAAGATGAACTGACGCGCTCAATAATGATGCAAGTAGGCAGCATGATAAGTGCAAGGCTGGAAGGTATGGAGGAGAGGCTGTTGCCAGAAAAGCGGATCCGTCCCCCTCTAGCTGCGGACAAGCGGAGAGAGGCCCAGTCTGCTGCAAGTGCGGTACCTGAGAAGACTGTTAATACTAGCACAGCTATTACTTCTCAACCCCAAGTGGGGAAAAAGAAGAAGAGGGAAAAGAAAAGAAAGGGGGAAGCTGCTAGAGTTATGGCAACTCAACAACAGCCTCGCGAGTTGCCACCAGCGCCCCAGGATACAAATGAGGGTTGGTCCACTGTGGCCAAAAGAGGGAAGAAAACTGTCTCTCAGGCAAAAACTACAGTTGTTCCACAAAGTGGGAAGAAAACAACTAAACCCTTGGTGAAGAAGTTGCGTGCTCCTAGGACTGCGGCTATAGTCATCACCCTACTGCCGGGAGCCGAGGAGAAGGGGATGACTTACGGCAGGGTGATGGCGGAAGCCAAAGAAAAAGTGGACCTTAACAGCTGTGGCATCGCCAGTATAAGATTCCGGAAGGCAGCCACCGGTGCAAGCATCATGGAAGTGGCAGGTGAAAGCAGCTCTGACAAGGCGGACTCTCTGGCTCAGAAACTCAAGGAGGTCATGAGCGAAGAGGTGGTAAGGATCTCAAGACCCACAAAGTGCGCCGAGTTCCGAATTCTTGGTCTGGATGACTCAGTGACCAAGCAAGAAATCGTCTCCGCTGTAGCGCAACGTGGAGGTTGCACAACAGATTCAATAAAAGTTGGAGAAATTAGACAATCCCACCAGGGTACCGGCGTCACGCTAGTGAGCTGCCCGGTTGTGACTGCCAAGAAGCTTTTGGAGGAAAAGCGTCTGTTAGTCGGCTGGGTATCAGCGCGAATAGAAATGGTTCAGCCCAGGGCAATGAGGTGTTTCCGGTGTCTGCAAAGTGGCCATGTTCGCGCGAAATGTACTGCTGACACTGATCGTAGCGATGAGTGTTACAGATGTGGTCAAGTTGGCCACAAGGCTGCGGCGTGCTCAGCTCAGCCAAAGTGTTCACTCTGCGCGGCAGCAAACAAGGCGTCAGCTCATAGGCTAGGTAGCAAGGCGTGTGCCGCTCCCAGTTCTAGGCCAGGAAGGACTAAAAAGGTTTCGAACAACGAGGCCACCCCACCGTTGGTAGCTACCAGCTGCCCTCCGACACAAACGGGTAACCAGGAGGATCAAATGGACACCGTTTAAGATGACTCTACGCTTACTCCAGACGAATCTTAACCACTCCGCCAGCGCCCAGGATCTTATGATCCAGAGCATGGCGGAGTGGTTGATAGATATATCGGTGGTCTCCGAGCCTTATTTCATTCCTTCCCGAGACAACTGGGTAGGGGATATTGACGGGCTCGTTGCAATCACATCTAAGGGCGCGTCCTTCGACAAAATCACGAAAGGCCGCGGATGTGTTGCGGCCCTTGTAGGGAAAATAATGGTGATCGCGGCGTACTTTTCACCCAACAGGGTCCTTGCAGACTTTGAAGGGCTTCTAGTTGAAGTGGGAGCTTTGGTTGGTCGGAGTCACCCACATTCAGTGCTCTTCATGGGGGACCTGAACGCCAAATCGGTGGCTTGGGGTTCACCCGTTTCGAATGCACGAGGCGAAGTGTTAGAGGAGTGGGCGCTGGCTACCGGTCTTTTAGTCTTAAATAGAGGTTCAGTACACACATGCGTGCGGCGGCAAGGTGGATCCATTATAGACGTTACGTTTGCTAGCCCTTGTCTGGCACAACGCGTACGCAGATGGGAAGTCCTGACAGAGGCAGAAACATTATCGGACCACCGTTACATCCGCTTTGATGTCACATCTTTACCGGCAACATCGAATGGACTCGATAGAGTAAACACCCACAGAGACAGCCCGCGATGGGCTCTCAAGCGTTTAGACCGGGATGTGCTGGAGGAAGCCTCTATAGTCCAAGCCTGGTTGCCGGCACCAAATGGTCAGGCAGAGACCGACGTCACGGAAGAGGTCAACTGGTTCCGTGAGGCCATGACGAATATCTGTGACGCGGCAATGCCGAGAGTCAAGCCTCATACTGCCAGACGTCACGTGTATTGGTGGTCAGCGGAGATTGCCGGGAAACGTAGAACGTGCATAGTGGCAAGACGACAATACACGAGATATCGTCGCAGACGACGCCGTGATCAAATCGAAGAGGAGCAGTTGTTTGAACTTTATAGTGAAGCCAAAGCGGCCTTACAGCTAGCCATCGTCCAAGCTAAGAGTAAAGCCCGAGACGAATTACTTGAGACCTTGAATCGAGACCCCTGGGGGCGACCCTATAAGATGGTGAGGGGTAAGCTTCGCGCATGGGCACCGCCAATTACTCAGAGTCTGGAGCCACAGCTATTAGAGAGAGTGGTATCAGCTCTTTTCCCAGATAGGGAAGAGCACTCTCCGCCAGCTATGGAGCCGCCGCCAAACGATGAATATGTTTCAGAGGAAGAAGTCCCAGACATAAACGAGGTTGAATTTGGGATGGCAGTCCTGCGGCTGAGAGCTAAAAATACGGCCCCGGGTCCTGACGGCATTCCCGGTCGAGCGTGGGTACTGGCCTTAAGGGCCTTGGGTACTAGGCTCAAAAACCTTCTAAATTCTTGCTTAGGGATAGGGAAATTTCCGGTACAATGGAAAACAGGCCGTTTAGTGCTTTTAAAGAAGGCTGGGCGGCCTGCAGACTCTCCGTCAGCTTACCGTCCCATTGTTCTCCTAGACGAGGTGGGTAAGCTGTTCGAGCGCATCATCGCTGACCGCATTAACAGCCACCTGAACCGTGTTGGTCCAAATTTGGACAGAAACCAGTTCGGCTTTCGTAAGGGAAAATCGACGATTGACGCAATACTGCGGATTAAAGCGGCCGCGGAGGAGGCAGTGTCCCGAGGCGAGGTTGTCTTGGCAGTGTCTCTCGACATTGCCAACGCCTTCAATACCTTGCCTTGGAGCTGCATTAGAGAGGCGCTAAAATATCACCGGGTGCCTTCTTACCTCCGTAAAATTATTGAAGACTACCTTAACGAGCGATATGTCACGTTTCAGGGTCAAGAAGGGTGGAGCCAGTATAGGATGTCATGCGGTGTTCCACAGGGCTCGGTCCTCGGGCCGCTCCTGTGGAACATTGGTTATGATTGGGTGTTGCGAGGAGCTACACTCCATGGTATAGAGGTGACTTGCTACGCAGACGACACTCTTGTCACAGCAAAGGGAAAGTCACACAGGGAAGTAGCTATCCTTGCCACGGCAGGAGTGGCCCAGATTGTTAACCGCATGAGGAGACTTGGCCTTGAGGTTGCCCTGAACAAGTCAGAAGCATTATGTTTTCACGGACCCAGGAACAAGCCCCCAGAGGGTTTAAATATAGTGGTGGGAGGAGTTCGCATCGGCGTCGAGACGACGATGAAGTACCTGGGACTCGTCCTCGACAGCCGATGGAACTTCAATGCCCATTTTGAAAGGCTAGCGCCTAAATTGTTGGGAACGGCATCCGCTCTTGGGGGATTGCTGCCTAATCTGAGAGGGGCCAAAGTGGACTGCCGAAGATTGTACATGGGAGTCGTACGATCAATGGCCATGTACGGAGCTCCAGTGTGGGCTGACGCTCTTGATAGCCGAAACGTCGCTGTTCTGCGAAAGCCGCAAAGAGCTGTGAGAGTGATACGGGGATACCGCACGATATCTTACGAGGCTGCGTGTGTGCTTGCGGGGTCAATGCCATGGGACCTGGACGCGAGAGTGATCGCGTCGGTTCACTTCTGGCGCAGTCAACAAGTGTTGCTTGGAGAAAATCCGGCGCCAATAGCAATAGAAAGCAAAAGAGACGAAATAAATAATGCTGCTACAGAGGAGTGGCTCAGGAGGCTGGCGCAGCCTAGCGCCAGCATAAGAGTCATCGAGGCTGTCCGCCCTGTCTTAAAACAGTGGCTCAATAGGGAGTATGGGACGATGACATTCCGATTGACACAGGTGCTATCGGGACACGGTTGTTTCTCGAAGTACCTGTGTCGAATCGGAAGAGAACCGTCCCCAGCATGTCACCACTGTGACAGTGTAGAGGACACGGCGAAGCACACGTTAGAGGTGTGTCCAGCCTGGACTACCTCACGGCAAGAGCTCGCCGACGGCATAGGAAGTAGCCTGTCACTTCCTGCAATAGTTCAGGCTATGGTCGGGGAAAAAGAAGCATGGATGGCGGTAACAACCTTTTGTGAACAGGTAATGACGCAAAAGGAAACTGCGGAGAGAGAACGAGAAATATCGACCACAAACCCGATCCGCAGCAGAAGATCTGGAGGGAGGAGGAGGAGATTCCTCCAAGATATCCATACCTCCTGATGAAGGCTTGGGTGACGACACTGGGGGGTGTCTGTCACCCACAACTAAAGCCTCGAGGTGGCGCGCGTGGAGGTTCCGCGTGCCTCTCGTACCAGAGACAAGGTGAGAAGCAACAGCTTCCCTAGTGATGGAGCTCAATAAAAGCTACGCGCTACGTCTGGGCCATGGAAGATTGCGAAAGCCTTTCCCACAGCTCAAACGGCAAGGCGCTAAGATGGAACCCCGTGGTGGTTTTAGCCGGTAAGAGTCCGGCATAACCATTCCGGCGCCCCCGCGCCGGGTGGTATCCATGAGGATTTCCCCACGTAAAAAAAAAAAAAAAAAAAAAAAAAAGGTTAGGTTAGGTTAGGTTAGGTTCGGCCTGCCACGATTGTGGCGCGGCGGTGGACACGGCGCAGCACACCCTGGAGGTGTGTGCGTCGTGGTCTGGGCCGCGCCGCCTCCTGCGGTGGTCGGGCAGGACCTCTCGCTGCCCAGCGTGGTTTTAGCCATGCTGGGAAGCGAGGAGTCCTGGGCTGCGGTGGCCTCCTTTTGCGAGGAAGTAATTTCGCAAAAGGAGGCGACGGAGCGGGCGCGGGAGGAAGACCCTCTCGCAGCGCCACTCCGCAGGCGACGAACGGGTCGGAGAAGGCGATTGCACGACAATCGTCTTCCCCCTCCTGGTGGAGGATAGCGGGAGACAGGCGCGGGGGCGTCTTCTCCCGCATTGCACGTATCCTCCACTTCCGCCGGGTGGGAATGACCGCGAGCACTCGCGGTTATTCTCGGGCCCCTCTCCCAGGGTGGGGAGGGGGGTGAAGGGCTCGCCGTAAAGGCGGGCGGTCGTCGGCGGGGGGCTGGATGGAAAGGCTGTGCCGGATTCCCAGTTCCCCTCCATATAGGCGATGCGGGAGTGCCGCTGGGTCGTTTAGTGGGTATACCGGTGGGGAGCACCGGGAGTCCCACATAACCCTTCCGTCCCCCGACGGGAGGGTATGCATAATGCATTTTTCCCAGCGTCAAAAAAAAAAAAAAAAAAAAAAAAAAAAAAAAAAAAAAAAAAAAAAAAAAAAGGTTAGGTTAGGTTAGGTTAGGTCCACCTCCCCGACGCGCCGTCTATTGGTGGTCGGAGGAGCTGGCGGGGCTCCGGGCCGCCTGCGTGGTGGCCAGGAGGGCCTACACGCGGAGTCGACGGCGGAACGTGCGGGACGCGTCGAACGAGGACCTTCTCTACGTCTCGTACGTAGAGGCAAAGAAGGTCCTCAAGGCGGCTATGTTCGCCGCCGACGACGCGGCGAGGGCCGAAATGCTAGAGGGTCTCGACAGAGACCCGTACGGGAGACCGTATAAGGCGGCGCGGAATAAACTGCGCCCCTTCGGTCCCCCGCTAGCAGAGACCCTCGAGCCGGCGTTTCTGGATGGGGTGGTTCGGTCCTTGTTTCCAACAGGGACCAACTTCACCCCTCCAGTGATGGACCCCCCGCGGGAGGCGGCTCCGCCGGCGGAGGAGGTCCCTCCGGTCACGGGGGCGGAGTTTGGCGCGGCGACGCTTCGCCTCCGCGCCAAGAAAACCGCCCCCGGGCCGGACGGCGTCCCCGCAAGGGTGGTGGCCATTGCGGCCACCCAAATGGCGGACAGGTTTCGGGACCTCTTCAGCGCGTGTTTCACGGCTGGGAGGTTCCCGAAAGCCTGGAAGGAGGGGCAGCTGTGCCTCCTCCGTAAGGAGAGACGACCGGCAGACTCCCCCTAGGCATACCGACCCATCGTTCTGCTCGATGAGGTCGGTAAACTGTTCGAGGGGATCGTCGCCGGTCGGCTGAATGGCCTCCTGCGGGGGGTTGGGCCGAACCTGTCGGACGCCCAATTCGGTTTCCGAGTTGGGCGTTCGACAGTGGACGCGCTGGCCCGGCTGAAGGGCCAGGTGAGGGAGGCCGTGGAGTCTGGGGACGGAGTGTTGGCTGTGTCATTTGACATAGCCAACGCGTTCAACTCCGTCCCCCACTCCACGATCTTGGAGGCACTCCGGTACCACGGAGTGCCTTCATACTTGCGGGCCCTCTTGGCCAGCTACTTGGAGGACAGAGCGGTCCTCCTCGTAGACAAGGCTGGCCAAGTCCGGAGGTACGGCGCGGAGTCTGGTGTTCCGCAGGGGTCGGTCCTAGGACCACTCCTGTGGAACATCGGCTTCGACTGGCTCCTGCGGGGATCCCTCCTCCCGGGCACGAGTGTCATCTGCTACGCGGATGACACTCTCCTCACTGCCCGGGGGAGGGATTTTAGGGAGGCGGCCAGTTTGGCCTCGGCTGGCGGATCCTTGGTCGCGGGAAGGATCCGCCGCCTCGGGTTGGGGGTTGCGCTGCACAAGACCGAGGCCGTGTTCTTCCACGGGCCTCGGCAGCGCATCCCTCTTGACGCCCACATCGTCGTGGAGGGCGTCAGGATCGGGGTGAGGACCCAGATGAAATATCTGGGCCTCACCCTGGACAGCAGGTGGCGCTTCGGCCCGCACTTCAGCGGGTTGTCAGCGCGCCTGCTGAAGGCGGCGAACGCCCTCTCGTGGCTCCTCCCAAACCTGGGAGGGCCGAAGGCGAGATGCCGGCATTTGTATGCCGGCATCTTGAAGAGCATGGCCCTTTACGGGGCCCCCATCTGGGCGGACTCCCTCCACAGGAGGGAGAATGCGACCGCCATCCGCAGGCCCCAAAGGGCCATTGCACTGCGGGTGGCGAGAGCCTACCGCTCGGTGGGCTTTGCGGTAGCGTGCGCTCTGGCCGGCACCCCGCCTTGGGAACTCGAGGCGTGGGTGCTCGCCAGAGTGTACGAGTGGACGGCGGGGCGTAGGGCGCTCGGGGAGTGCCCTGCCCCAGAAGAGCGGGAGGCCGTCCGCAGAGAGGCGAGGGACGCAACCGTCCAACATTGGACGGAGGCCCTCGCCACCGCAGCCTTTGGCCGCAGAACGTTGGACGCGCTCGGGCCAGTCCTGCAGGACTGGCTCGGGCGGTCCCACGGTTTCCTTTCTTTCCGTCTGGTGCAGGTGCTATCCGGGCATGGCGTCTTCGGATCGTGCCTGCATCGGATCGGAAGAGAGGAGACCCCGGCCTGCCACGATTGTGGCGCGGCGGTGGACACGGCGCAGCACACCCTGGAGGTGTGTGCGTCGTGGTCTGGGCCGCGCCGCCAATTGATGGCGGTGGTCGGGCAGGACCTCTCGCTGCCCAGCGTGGTTTTAGCCATGCTGGGAAGCGAGGAGTCCTGGGCTGCGGTGGCCTCCTTTTGCGAGGAAGTAATTTCGCAAAAGGAGGCGACGGAGCGGGCGCGGGAGGAAGACCCTCTCGCAGCGCCACTCCGCAGGCGACGAACGGGTCGGAGAAGGCGATTGCACGACAATCGTCTTCCCCCTCCTGGTGGAGGATAGCGGGAGACAGGCGCGGGGGCGTCTTCTCCCGCATTGCACGTATCCTCCACTTCCGCCGGGTGGGAATGACCGCGAGCACTCGCGGCTATTCTCGGGCCCCTCTCCTAGGGTGGGGAGGGGGGTGAAGGGCTCGCCGTAAAGGCGGGCGGTCGTCGGCGGGGGGCTGGATGGAAAGGCTGTGCCGGATTCCCAGTTCCCCTCCATATAGGCGATGCGGGAGTGCCGCTGGGTCGTTTAGTGGGTATACCGGTGGGGAGCACCGGGAGTCCCACATAACCCTTCCGTCTCCCGACGGGAGGGTATGCATAAAGCATTTTTCCCAGCGTCAAAAAAAAAAAAAAAAGGTTAGGTTAGGTTAGGTTAGGTTGGGCCCGCGGACCTGCTGGGTAGTCCCATTGGGTGGGGAGGTGTACCCCAACGCGGCGCGTCCCCAGGTGGCGGATAGGGGAACGGCTCCCAGAAATGGGAGTTACCGGTTTACCGGCGCGGACCAAACACTGGGGGGGAAATGGGGAGGTTCCCCGAACTGTTGTTGCGGCGTCGTCCTGCTTGGTCTCTCGCGAGTCGGCTGTATGGGTCAGCTTCCTTGCGGGGTTCTGGGTGGGTCAGCGCTTCACTGGCGGATTGGGGGCCTCGGTGAGAGAAAGGGGAGGCTTCTCCGCGTGTCTCTATGAAGGTAGCATAGAGCAAAGTGGATGAAGCCTGGCGGAGGAAGAAACCTGGATGAAGCCAGGAGCTAGGTGGGACGGCGGCAGTGGGTCGCAGTGGACCTTCGGGTCGGTGGATGGCGGGCCTGCAAGGCCCGCGGCGCGGCAGAGAGTGTCAACACGGCCTCTCTGTCGGGCACGAGGAGGAATGGCGGCAGTCGGTCGCAGTGGGCCTTCGGGCTGGTGGATGGCGGGCCTGCAAGGCTTGCGGCGCGGCATGGAGGGTCAATTCGGCCACCTTGTCGGGCACATTAATGCGTCTCCGAATCCCGTTGTTTGGTGCCTGCACAAGGGATGCATGGCTGGGGGGAACCCGGTTGGCTAGGGCACCACAAGGGGACCTCACCCCTCAAATAAGGAAAATATGGATACGGTGACTTCTGAAACAACTCCTCAAGTGGGTAGCAACCTAAGTTGTGAATCCCACGGCGCTCCGGCGTTCAGCCCCAATGTATTTGAGGGGGGCAAGAACCACCACGTGGGCTCCGGCCCGCGACACGACAACTCACGCGATAACTCGGACACTGATTCTTCAAAAAATGACGACCTTGGCAAGAAAATGGACGGTGATAATGTGGAGGAGAGGGCTTCTAAAGCCCCATGGCTTCGGACTCAGACAGTGAACCTGTCAGAGTCTGATTCCGATGCCATGACCTGGGAGACCGTGTCATCTCACGGCTCCGGGAGGAGGCTGCGCAAGCGGCACATGGAAGACAGGAAAGAGCAGGAAGACCAGGATGAATCCTCACCGTTACCCAAGGTGTCCAGCACTCGACGAGGTAGAGGACGCCCGCCCACTACAGGGCAGTACGTTGGCCTGGCGAAGGCCAAGGCTGAACTCAACCGAGTACGAGAAGAGGAGATTCGGCTCACATCCGGAAAGGAGCTCCAAGAGGAGCTCCAGCAAAAACGGAGGACGCAGTTCCTCAAGGCGCCGGCATCGGTGCCCGCGGACCGTGGCTCTCAGCTGAGCAACTGCGATGCCGCTGAGCTGGACTCAATGTTGATGGACTCGGTGGACATCGTTTATGCGGTGGCCACCAAGTCCAAAAACCTAAAGGGCACGTCGGTGAGGGCCCTGAAGGATGCTGCGGACACCATAAGAGCATCCTTTAAGGAAGCGCGGGCCCGCACAATGCCCGAGGAGATGGCCCTACTGGTAAAGGCGAATGAGCGACTCTCAGCGGAGCTGAAGGACCTGCGACAAGAGATGGCGCAGATGAGGGAGACTCAAGCTCGCGTGGCTGCGACCTCGGTTCCTGTTCAGGCACCAGCTCAAACGCCCTGCACGGAGGAAGTGATGCGGCAGATCATGGTGCAAGTGGGCACGATGGTGAACGCCCGCTTTGCCGGGATCGAGGAGAGACTGCTGCCCGGGCAGACCCGGAGGCCCCCTCTGGCCGCAGACCGGCGAAGGGAGGCCGAGGTGCGTTCAGCAGAGACCCCCACTCAAAGGGACTCTCCAGCGCCAAAGCCTGGAGCAAGAGCGGCTCCGAAACCGAAGCCTGCCCCCGCCCCTGCCAGCGCTGCAGCTCCAGCGGAAGACTGGCAGGTGGTGTCAAGGCGTGGAAAGGCCAAGAGGCGAGACAAGGAGCGTGCGGCAGAAGGGGCAAGACCCACCGAGAAGAAGAGGCCCGCCCCTCCAGCCCAAGTCCCTAGGCCGAAACCAAAGCCCTCCAAGGCGAGTGCGGCCAAGCTCCGCCCTCCAAGAACTGCGGCGGTGGTGATCACGCTGCAGGAGAAAGCGGTGGAGAAAGGTGTCACCTACGCCAAGGTGCTGGAGGCGGCCAAGGCGAAGATCAGCCTAAGCGAGCTGGGATTCTCGCCGTTGAAAATCAGGGTGGCGGCCACTGGGGCACGAGTGCTGGAGGTTTCCGGCGCGAACAACGCGGCAAAAGCGGACGTCCTTGCTGAGAAGCTCAGAGAGACGTTTCTAGACGAGGAGAGCATACGAGTCTCCAGGCCTACTATTACAACTGACCTTCGAGTCAGCGGCCTGGACGATTCTGTCACCCCGCACGAGCTAGCGGAGGCCTTGGCCGGGAAGGGCGAATGCCCTGTGACGGCCTTTTCCGTAGGCGCAATACGGCGGGGCCAAGCCGGGATGGGCACCGTGTTCGTGCGCTGCCCCACCGCAGCTGCAAAGAAGGTGATGGCCACTGGAGGCCGTGTTTTGGTGGGCTGGGTGGCGGCGCGGGTCAGTATCTTAGATGCAAGGCCCCGCCGCTGCTACCGCTGTCTTGAGCTGGGCCATATAGCGGCCAAGTGCAAGGCCGAAGTTGACCGCAGCGATGAGTGCTACCGCTGCGGTACAAAGGCCCACAAGGCCAAAGAGTGCACAGCCGCCCCCCATTGCACCCTATGTGCAGCAGCGGGAAAGCCGGCGGACCACCTCTCCGGGAGCAAGGCATGCGCCAAGTCCCCGTCAAAGCCAGGGGTCAGACCAAAGGCCAACGCGGCTGGGGCTACGGCCAAGCCACGTCCGCCTCGCCCTAACAAAGGGCCAGCCGAAGGCATGGAGGAAGGTTAATTAGTATGGCCCTAACCTTCCTACAGGCGAATATCAACCGTTGCGCCGGGGCTCAGGACTTACTCTTGCAGTCCATGGCGGAGCGGTTGATCCAGGTGGCGGTGGTCAGCGAGCCTTACGCGGTCCGTCCTAGGCCTGACTGGGCTGGGGACCTTGACGGATTGGTGGCGATCACCACGCAATCGCCGGCTCAATCTCCCCCTCTCGAAGACGTTGTGAGGGGCAGGGGTTTCGTAGCGGCTAGGGTGGGTCAAACCGTCATTGTGGGGGTGTACCACTCCCCGAACCGACCGGTTCGCGAGCTAGAGACTCTCCTCGGCGCGGTGGGGACCTTGATTGGTCAGACCCGCCCACGCCCCGTCCTCGTGCTCGGAGACTTCAACGCCAAATCAGCGGCGTGGGGGTCGCCGGTGACGAACTCGCGGGGCGGTGTCGTACTAGAGTGGATAGCCGAGGTGGGCCTCTGCGTCGCGAACCGCGGATCGGAAAGCACCTGCGTCCGGCGTAATGGTGAGTCCATCGTCGATTTGACGCTCATCACACCGGACATCGCTTCCCGCATTCGCGACTGGCAGGTGCTGTTGGACGTGGTAACGCTGTCCGATCACCGGTACATCCGGTTCAGTGTTTCCTCGACCCAAACGGACGAAGTGAGAGAGGTAGGGGGCGAAATAGGTCCGCGATGGGCCCTAAAGCGCCTCAACGCCGAAGTGCTGCAGGAGGCGGCCCTCGTCGAAGTTTGGAACGGCACTCCTCAGGAGCCGGATCCGATAGACCCGGAGGCGATGGCGGACAGGCTGTGCGAGGCATTGACGCGGGTTTGCGACGCTGCAATGCCGCGCGCGCCAGCCCCACAGCCCAGACGCCAAGTCTATTGGTGGACGGAGGAGATTGCCGAACTCCGGAGAAGATGTGTTAAGAGGCGCCGACTATACCAGCGGTATCGGAGGCGAAGGCGGCAAGAGACGGAAGAGAGCAATTCTCTGTACGCCGCTTACAGAGAGGCTACCGGGGCCCTTCGCCTCACGATAGTGGAGGCTAAGAGGCAGGCCTGGGAGGAGCTGCTGGAGGGGCTTGAGCGCGACCCATGGGGCCGTCCGTACAAGTGGGTGAGGCAAAAGCTTCGCCCCTGGGCACCCCCCATCACGGCCTCGCTCCAACCGGCGGTGCTCCAACGAGTGGTCGATGGCTTGTTCCCCGGTGCTCCGGGGGCCGAGTTCACGCCTCCCTCGACAACCGCTGATCTCGCCGAAGAAGAGGAGAGCGAGTTTGTCCCTATTTCTGAGGGCGAGCTTGGTGCGGCTTTGCTCAGGATGAGAGCCAAGAACACGGCGCCTGGGCCTGACGGCATACCGGGTCGTGCGTGGGCTCTCTCCTTGAAGCACCTGGATTCCGCCTTAAGGGACCTGTTTGACAGTTGCCTCATGGAAGGAAGATTCCCCAGACGGTGGAAAAGGGGCAAACTCGTTCTCCTGAGGAAGGAGGGTCGTCCTGCGGATGAGCCCTCGGGCTATCGCCCGATTGAGCTGCTTGACGAGGCGGGCAAGCTGTTGGAGAGAGTAGTGGCTGTCCGCCTGGTCAGGCACCTTGAGACTGTGGGACCGGATCTGGCGCCTAACCAGTTCGGTTTTCGGAGAGGTCGCTCGACGATTGATGCCATATCACTTGTCCGCGACCTCTCTGAGGAGGCGTGCTCCAGTGGTGGCGTGTTGGTGGCCGTATCGTTGGACATCTCCAACGCATTCAACACGCTACCCTGGAGCACGATACACGCCGGTCTGAGGTACCACAAGGTGCCTCAGTACCTGCGAAGACTTGTCGGGGACTATCTCTCCGATAGAGAGGTAATCTTCCCGACGACTCGCGGGGAGGGTAGTAGTCCCATGACACGCGGCGTTCCACAGGGGTCGGTACTTGGCCCACTCCTGTGGAACGTCGGGTACGATTGGGTACTCCGGGGTGCTAACCTTCGTGGCGTTGGCGTAGTGTGCTATGCCGATGACACGCTGGTCGCCGCCCGGGGAGTCGACTACAGGGAGGCTGCGATGCTAGCTACAGCCGGAGTCGCGACCGTGGTGGCAAGGATCCGGATGCTGGGTCTGGAGGTGGCACTCCACAAATCCGAGGCCATATGTTTTCATGGGCCCCGGCGGAAACCACCTACAGACTCCACCCCTGTGGTGGGTGGAGTATCTATTCCCGTCGGGACGACACTGAAGTATCTTGGTGTCGTCCTCGACGGCAGATGGAGTTTTAAGGTGCATGTGCGGCGGCTGGCCCCCAAAATACTGGGGACAGCCGGCGCACTAAGTCGCCTGCTCCCGAACATCGGGGGCTGCGAAGGGAGCTGCCGCCGCCTCTATACAGCGGTGGTAAGCTCGATGGCCCTGTATGGCGCCCCGATATGGGCGGGAGAGCTCGATCGGCAGACCACTGCCGCGCTGATTGGAGCGCAACGGGTGATGGCGGTGAGATTGTGCAGGGGCTATCGCACACTCTCTCACGAGGTGGCATGCGTGCTCGCTGGATCGCTCCCGTGGGACCTTGAGGCCGAAGTTCTGGCCTCGGTCTACTGGCGCAGAGCGCAGGCGCGGGAGCGGGACGAGCGACCGGCGCCGCAGGAGGTGGCGCACTGGCGCGATCAGGCCAGGGCGTCCGCCATCGCCACGTGGAGGGAACGGCTCCTCGCTGGGCAGGTGCAGAGGGGTCAGAGCGCTAGGCGATTCCTAGAGGCGGTCAGCCCAGTACTGGAGGAATGGGTCCGCAGGAAGCATGGGAGTCTTTCCTTCCGGCTGACGCAGGTCCTCTCGGGACATGGTTGTTTTGGGAGGTACCTTCATCGCGTCGCCCAAAGGGAAGACTCCCCGGCTTGTCACCAGTGCGGACACGCGGAGGACACGGCCCAGCACGCGCTGGAAGAGTGCCCGGGAGGAGCCGAGCCGCGGCAATCATTGGTCGCGATCGTAGGGACAGACCTCTCCCTATCGACCATTATACAAAAAATGCTCGATGAGGAGAGGTCTTGGGAGGCAGTGGTCTCCTTCTGCGAGACAGTCATTCTGCAGAGGGAGGAAGAGGAGCGGGAGAGGGAGAGGGATCCACTCTCTCTGCCGCTCCGGAGGGCGCGGACACGGAGGCGAGCTACTCGAGCCCGCACTCCGTCTCCGCTCCGAGGGCCTAGGGTGTTGGGTGCGGGGGCACCTGGCACCCCCTTATAATAGGTCATCGAGAGGTGGAGATGCCCTTTGTATTCTGGGGCATCACACGAAGGTGGGAGGTCTTGTGTAGACCTCAACATGAGACGGGCCAGCCGTTAGGCTGGCAGCGACACTGACGAGGGCTGCGGAGTGCGCAAGCGGTCCCGCGCCCCACGTTTTTAGTTGGTGTAGGAGGAACACCCCAGTTTTTTAGTGAGTATGCTGCCTCTCTGGCGGAGAGTCTCACATAACCACCGGCCCTCCCCCATGGGAAGGTGGTATCCATAAAGGATTTTCCTGGGTAAAAAAAAAAAAAAAAAAAAAAAAAAAGGTTAGGTTGGGCGGGTCCCGCGGACCTGCTGGGTAGTCCCAGTGGGTGGGGAGGTGTACCCCAACGCGGCGCGTCCCCGGGTGGCGGATAGGGGAACGGCTCCCAGAAATGGGAGTTACCGGTTTACCGGCGCGGACCAAACACTGGGGGTGGGGAGGGGGGGGGGGGGGGGGGGGGGGGAAATGGGAAGGGTTTCTCCAATCCTTCTTTTGTTCTGCCAAAAGAGGATTGGATGAAGCCAGGAGGTCGATGAGACGGACCTGCGGGTCGGTGATGGAGTTGGGATGGGCTGGTGGAGCCGTCTCTGAGGGCAGAGGCGCCGTCCAGCTTGGTTCCCGTGAATCGGCTGTGTGGGTCAGTTTACTTGCGGGACTCCGAATGGACTGGTGCCTGGCTTGTTGTACAAGCCAAATGAGGAGTCGGGCCTTGGTGTGCACTCACCCTGCCGCCGGGCAGGCAGTGGGAGTTTTCTTCCCTGCCACCGCTCCAAAATCGTAATCCCGTAACATGGCCGCGGTCATGTTTTGTGGTCTGAGCGGGACCGATAGGCTTTGGCTTGGTCGCCCGGGCCGCGAGGAAGACAACCTCTATAAAAAATTACCCGAAAGTAAGCGGCGGCGCGGCGTGAGGCCTGGAAGGCTGGACGGAGTTCCAGTCGCTACTGCGTCCCCCGCCAGGGAATTGTCGCTCCCCTGAGCGGGTTACGCCAGACTTCCCCGGTTACAGTGGGCACTGTCCGGGGCGACCCACCCTTCCCACTTACTCGTGGGACCAATTATGGAAAAAACTAAACAAATCTCTAGGTTAAGGAAGAAGATAGGGAGTGATGAAGAGGAGGCTGAATGCGCGTCTGCGCTCAGCGACGCCAGTAGGGCGAGTGTAGAAGTAGCGAAGGAGGCGCGTGTGGTTATAACCCGCTGCGCAGAGATGGATAGCAGCGATCAAGATATGCTCGTTGCTTCGTCGGCAATGGTGAACCTGTCGGACACGGACTCTGATGCGAGTTTCCAGACCGTGACCTCAGGGGAGCTGCCCAAAAGTGGAGACCGCTTGTGGAGAAAGCGTCACAGAGATGATGCGAGCTCGGGCTTGGACGAGGATGAGGAGTCGATGCCCGCATCACCGGCTAGGAGAGGACGTGGACGTCCCCCTTCTACTGGTAAATACGTAGGCCTGGCTAAAGCTAAGGCACAACTCAACGCGGCGAAAGCTGAGGAACTTCGGCTGCAGGCTGAAATGGAGATGGCGGACGATCTAAGACGGAAAAGAGAGGCGATAGCTGCCACCTTCCGCAAATCTACGGAATTAGTGACACGTTCGTCAAGTAATGAAGGTCAAGAGCAACCAGACCTAGCAAGGCTGGTGCTAGATTCAGTCGATACGATTGAAAAGGTTGCCAAAAACTCTGGTAACCTCAAAGGGACGTACGTTAGAGCGCTGAAAGATGCTGTAGAGACTATTAAAGTTTCCTTTCAGGAGCTGCGCTCACGCACAATGTCGGAGGAGGTTACCCGATTGGAAACAGCCAACAAACGACTCGCAAGTGAGCTGGCCGAACTGCGAAAAGAGTTAGCCCAGATGCGGCAGCTCACGCAACAGCGTGAACAGGTGCCAGGTCCGACGGCAACTCAGCCCCATACAATAGAAGAGATAGTGCGCGTCGTCATGGTCCAATGTGGGACTATGATGAACGCAAGACTGGACGGTCTGGAGGAGCGGTTGCTCCCAGAGAAGCGTCTGCGGCCACCATTAGCTGCAGATAAAAAGAAGACCCTGGTGCCGATGGCCCCCGCAATCACGGCTGCTGCCCCTCGCTCGGTGGGCCGCTCGCAGGCCGAAATTACGGATGTTGCTCCTGTAGCTGGTACCAAAGAGACAGCCAAAAAGTCTCAGAAAGCTGTAGCTCAAGAGACTCGAAAGGCAATGGGTAAACCCAAACCGGCAGTGAAAGAGTCGCGGTTGTTGCCTCCGCAGCCCCAGTCCATGGATGAGGGGTGGAAGGTAGTGGCTCGGAAGGGCACAAACAAAAAGAAAGCCGCCAAGAAGGCGACAAACGCTCAGATGCCCTCACAGAAGGTGACAAGTGCTCGGGTGCAAACAGAAAAGAAGCCAGCCAAGCTCCGCTCCCCTCGCTCAGCAGCGGTTATGCTGACGATAAAGCTGGATGCTGCAGAGAAAGGTGTCACCTACGACAAAGTGCTTGCTGAGGCCAAGCAGCATATCAGCCTTAAAGACCTTGGTATATCCACAGGTATAAAGTTCCGCACTGCGGCTACGGGTGCTCGCCTCCTTCAGGTGCCCGGTGCCTCCAGTGCCGAGAAAGCCGATGCTCTGGCCAAAAAGCTAGAGGAGTCTCTTGGAGAAGAAGTAGTCCGGGTCACCAGGCCTGAGAAATGCGTTGAAATGCGCATAACGGGTCTGGATGACTCGGTTACTAAGGAAGAAGTGATAGCGACTGTTGCTGATGTGGGTGGCTGTACAAAAGAGGCTATCAGATCGGGAGAAATCCTTCGTCCTCCTGGTCGACAAGGAGGCGGCTCGATCTGGCTGCGATGTCCAATTGTTGCAGCAAAGAAAGTGACGGAGAAGAGAATCTTAGTGGGCTGGGTCTCAGTTCAAGCTAAAATTCTAGAGCAGAGACCACTTCGGTGCTTTCGGTGCCTAGAAACCGGTCATATAGGTGTAAAGTGCACCGCTGACGTTGACCGGAGCAGTTTCTGCTTCTGCTGCGGTAAGCCAGGACACAAGGCAGCCCAGTGCTCTGCTGATCCGCACTGCCCTGTGTGTGAGGCGGCAAACAAAGCGGCAAATCACCGTATCGGTGGTAAAGCTTGTTTGGCCAGGCCCGCCGAAAAGGGTAAAAGGAGGGAAAAGTCGACTAGTGAAGGTCCCAGGACCCCCTCGCAGCTGACTCAGCGTCCGGCAACGCAAACAGAGGATCTTATGGACACCAATAATTAGTATGGCGACCAAATTTCTGCAGGCGAACATCAACCACTCTGCCAGAGCTCAGGATCTTTTGCTCCAGAGCATGGCAGAGTGGTTGATCCAAATAACCGTGGTCGCTGAGCCCTACTTTGTTCCCCCCCGGGATAACTGGGTGGGGGACCATGGGGACTATGTGGCCATCATCAGAGCTGCTGGTACCCCACCTTTTGGAAAGACAGTAAAGGGTCAGGGTTGCGTTTTGGCTGTCTTTAATGGCATTGCCATCATTGGGGTATATTTCTCGCCAAACAGGAATCTCGCTGATTTCGAGCATTTACTTGTGGAAGTGGGGGTTCTCATTGGGCAAGCACATCCTACCCC
Source organism: Philereme vetulata (assembly GCA_918857605.2). Taxonomy (NCBI): domain Eukaryota; kingdom Metazoa; phylum Arthropoda; class Insecta; order Lepidoptera; family Geometridae; genus Philereme; species Philereme vetulata. The sequence continues at coordinate 184,552 of OU975452.1, read as the reverse complement.
CGTGGTCGTCGCTGGTGATCTCAATGCCAAATCAACGGCCTGGGGATCACCACGGACGGACGCGCGAGGGGAGGCGCTGGAGGAGTGGGCGGTCTCCATGGGTTTAGAGGTACTAAATAGGGGAACGATAAGCACGTGTGTGCGACAACAGGGTGAGTCAATCGTGGATGTTACGTTCGCGAGTTCTGCCCTCGCACACCGAGTTCAGGGCTGGCAAGTAAGAGAGGACGCAGAGACATTGGCCGATCATCGGTATATCCAATTCGAGGTCTCTAGGGTCCCTTTAACATCTGGAAGAGTAAGCAGGGCCCCTATAGAAAAAAGTGTGCGCTGGTCACTGAGGAAGCTGGATACGAAAGTCGCGAAAGAGGCGGCTATTGTGGAGGCCTGGATTGCGGATGGGTCTGATCCCATGGTAGAGAATGTTGATGCTGCATCAGAGCAACTTGTAAGTGCCCTAAGCAGAGTATGTGACGCAGCCATGCCGAGGGCAAAGGCAGTGCCACCGCGACGGCAGGTGTATTGGTGGAATGCGGAACTCAACCAGATGCGAAAAGCAAGCGTTGCAGCTCGCCGCCAATACCACAGATGCAGGCGAAGACGCATTAGGAACGAGGACCTGGAACGGGAACTGTATGCTCAATACAGATCTGCATGCGCGAGACTGCAAACAGCAATTCTGAAGGCCAAAGAGGCAGCGTGGGAAGATTGGTTGGAGACCCTCAACCTTGACCCATGGGGACGTCCTTATAAGGTGGTGTCAGGTAAACTTCGCCCTTGGGCCCCACCATTGTCGAAAACTCTGGAACCTCAGTTTTTGGAGCGCGTTGTGACGTCCCTCTTTCCGGAAAGGGGAGAGTGGCAACCACCTCCCATGGCACCACCGGATAGAACGGGGGACCCTCAGGAGGAGATAGTTCCACAAGTCACGGAGGTAGAGCTTGGGATTGCGGTGTTAAAACTTCGAAAGAAGAAAACCGCACCAGGTCCCGACGGGATACCCGGGCGTGCTGTGGCAATAGCAATGGGACAGATGGGAGAAGGAGTGAGAGCGCTATTCACCGAGTGCCTAGTTCAGGGTAGATTCCCACGTGTTTGGAAGTCGGGCAAACTCGTTCTGCTTCGAAAGAGTGGTCGCCCAGAAGACTCACCGTCGGCGTACCGACCTATCGTGCTGCTGGACGAGATGAGCAAACTCTTCGAGCGAGTGCTTGCTGCCCGTCTCGTCAAACACTTGGGGAGTGTAGGGCCAGATCTGCATAATCGACAGTACGGCTTCCGCTGTGGGCGTTCGACTATCGATGCCATTGCTCAGGTGCGAGACCTGGCTGTGAATGCGGTTGCGGAGGGCGATGTCGTGTTGGCAATGTCGCTGGATATTGCGAATGCTTTTAACACCTTGCCCTGGGAGACAATCAAGGAGGCACTAAGGTATCATGGCGTACCTCGATACATAAGAAGAGTGATAGCGGACTACTTTGTTGACCGGGCCATCATATACCCGACTGAAAACGGGTGGTCCAGGAGAGTCATGTCGTGCGGTGTCCCATAGGGGTCGGTCCTTGGACCACTCCTGTGGAACATCGGGTACGATTGGGTAATCCGTGGTGAAAACCTTCGAGGGGTCAACATTACGTGCTACGCCGACGACACCCTTGTCACGGCTCGTGGTGGCACCCACAGGGAAGCAGCGGTCATTGCGACAGCGGGCGTCGCCCAGGTGGTACGGAGAATCCGGGCCCTAGGATTGGAGGTGGCTCTTAACAAGTCTGAGGCACTATTCTTTCACGGCCCTCGAAATACACCCCCACAGGGGATGACTATTGTAGTTGGCGGTACATCGATTGCTGTCGAGCCCACAATTCGATACTTAGGTATCGTTCTGGACGGTCAGTGGCGGTTTACGGAGCATTTTCGGCGACTAGCACCAAAGCTCATATCTTTTGCTGGAGTGCTTGGAAAACTGCTTCCAAATTTAAGTGGTCCAAGCGTAGCATGTCGCCGGTTGTACATAGGCGCTCTATGGAGCGCCTATATGGGCGGACGCTCTGAGCATGTCTGCTAGCAAACAGCCCACCTTGGGATCTTGAAGCAGGGGTACAAGCGGAAGTGTACCGCAGAAGTGCAGCAGTACGAGCTGAAGGAGGTTGGCCTCTTCCGGAGGAAATCGAAAAGTGGAGAGAGGAAGCACAAGATGAGCTCCTCGAGAAATGGTCTGACAGGCTGGAGAACCCGAGCGCTAGCAGGGAATTGGTTGCTGCTTTTCGACCCGTGCTTACGGCATGGGTCAAACGCAAGTTCGGCGCGCTGACGTTCCGCCTGACGCAGCTCTTAACAGGGCATGGTTGCTTCAGCAGATATTTGTGTCGGGTGGTCCGTCGGGAGCCATCAGCGGAGTGCCACCATTGCGGTCAGAGGGATGAGGATACGGCCCATCATACTCGTGCCGTGTGTCTTTCGTGGGTGGTGCCCCGAGCGGCCCTCACAACAGTAGTTGGTTCTGACCTGTCACTACCAGTGCTTATCAGCGCCATGGTCAGCAGTGAACAGGCATGGGATGCGGTTGTTGCATTCGCGGAGACAGTCATGTCCGAGAAGGAAAAGGCGGAAAAGGACCGAGAAGACAATGTCCTGTCGCTTCCGATTCGCCGCAGGAGAACTGGCCGCAGGCGGTTGGCCTTTGCCCAACAAATGCCGCCATAAAGGGATTTTCGGGCATGGATCGGGGGGTCTGTGTCCGAATTTGAAAGTCCCGAGCTGTAAGGCACCCCGTATGTGTTCCGGTGTGCCTTGAGCGAAGAGTAGGAGAGAAACTCCGAGAGTAGAGCCTGCATCAGGCACCCGCACTGTGTGAGAGGGTTATGAATGCGCGTTCAGCGATCTCACGGCCCTCTCATCAAAATGCGGTGAGAAGGAACACCCAGGTGGTTTTAGTGGGTATGGCGCCTTTAGCTGAGTCCGACATATCCTTTCCGCCCCCCGGCGGGAAGGAATCCATAAAGGATTTCCCCTGGTAAAAAAAAAAAAAAAAAAAAAAAAAAAAAAAAAAAGGTTGGGCGGGTCTGGGTCTATTCATTAGTAGTTGCTATGCCTAGCTTGCGTGCTTCGGCCGCTTGTTTTGGATAAATCCAGGCCTTCCTTACTCGGCTCTGGTAGCGAGTAGGGAGGCGTATGGTCTTGAGGGAGAGCGCAGGTCGTGTAGATCCTCAAGGCAAGTCTGGTGGGGTCAGCCTTCTCGCGGTTGCTGCCCGTTATTGGTCTATTTCCATCTGAAATAGACGTAACTGAAACCACCAGGCGCCGACACTTTGTCGGTGGGGTAGGCTGGATTGGGGTTTTAACTTCTCCGCGCGTCACTCTGAGTAGCAGAGGGTGCAGTGGATGGAGACGGGATGGGCTCGTGGAGCCATCTCTCTAGGTGGGGTATAGCCTTCTCAGGCTTCTGGAGTAGAGGAGTCGGGCCTTGGTGTGCACTCAACCTGCTACCGGGCAGGCGGTGGGAGTTTTATTCCCTGCCACCGCTCCAAAATCGTAACTCCGCAACACGGTCGCAGTCATGTTTTGCGATCTGAGCGGGACCGATAGGCCTTGGCTTGGTCGCCCGGGCTACGAGGAAGACAACCTCTATAAAAAATTACCCGAAGATAAGCGGCGGCGCAGCGTGAGATCTGGAAGGCTGGACGGAGTTTCAGTCGTTACTGTGACCCCCGCCAGGGAACTGTCGCTCCCCTGAGCGGGTTACGCCAGACTTCCCCGGTTACAGTGGGCACTGTCCGGGGCGACCCACCCTTCCCACGTACTCGTGGGATCAGTTATGGCTAAATATTTTAAAAAATCCTTTAGGTTAAGTGATGGAGAGGAGGAAGAGGAGAGAGATTGCGCGTCTGCGCAGAGTGGAGTTGAGAAGGAGGAAGTGGTGAAAGAAGCACGGTTTATTTTAACCCGTTGTGAGCAGACAGAGAGCAACGACGAAGATCTGCTCGTTGCTTCGTCGAAAATGGCGGATTTATCAGACACGGATTCTGATATGAGTTTTCAGACCGTGGCTTCAGAAGAGTTGCCAGGAGGAAACCGTTTTTGGAGAAAGCGTCGAAGAGACGATGCGAGTTCTGATGTGGGGGATGATGATGACTCGCAACCGGCAACGCCGGCTAGGAGGGGACGTGGACGCCCGCCCTCTACGGGAAAATACGTCGGCTTGGCCAAAGCTAAGGCTGAACTGAACGCGGCAAAAGCTGAGGAGCTTCGGCTGCAGGCTGAAATAGAGATGGCGGATGAATTGAAGCGGAAAAAGGAGGCAATAGCGGCCACTTTCCGTAAATCCCCGGATTTAATGAGGCAATCGAAGGAGGTGAGAGAGGAAACGGAATCGCCAGACCTAGTTAGGTTGGTGCTGGATTCAGTGGAAACCATCGAAAAGGTTGCCAGGACATCCGGCAACCTTAAGGGAACTTACGTTCGAGCCCTTAACAGTGCGGTGGAAACCATTAAAGTTTCTTTTGGGGCGTTGCGTTCTCGCACAATGACGGAGGAGGTCGCTCGGTTAGAAGCGGCGAACAAGCGGCTCGCAAGTGAGTTGGCTGAGGTCCGGAAGGAGCTAATCCAGATGCGTCAGCTCACAAAACAGCGTGATCAGACTCAAAGCCCGGCAGCAGCCCAAGCTCCAACAGTGGAGGAAATAGTGCGCGTTGTCATGGTTCAGTGTGGGACCATGATGAACGCAAGACTTGAAGGATTGGAGGAGAGGTTACTTCCTGAGAAACGTTTGCGGACACCATTAGCTGCAGACAAAAGAAAGAACCCAGATGTGTCGGCCTCAAGTGTGGGCAACAAGGTCAACGCAAGATTAGAAGGAGTGGAAGACAGGCCGTTGTCAAAAGAGTACATTCATCTACCTCTCGCTGCAGATAAGCGTAGGGATGATCAATATTCTGCAGCTCCTGTATCGGATCAGACGAAGAAGGCTGAACAGACAGCCTCTCAATCCCAAAAAGGAAGGAAAAAGAAGACCAAAAAGAGTGAAAGCGTGGCAGTCAATGCAGCGCCACCCACACATGGACAACCGGCGAAGGAATCGACCAAGGAGAGTTGGGTCACAGTTACCAAAAGAGGCAAGAAGGCGACCAAAGCTCCCTTGGCAAGTGGAAAGATAGGGGTTACCAAGCCAAACAGTCGCTCAGCCCCGGTGCGGAATTTGCGTGCTCCTCGAACTGCAGCAGTGGTTATTACTCTGCAGCCGGGAGCTGAGGAGAAGGGTGCAACATACGGCAAGATAATGGCGGATGCCAGGTCAAAAATGGACCTCGGTAGTTGTGGGATTACAAGTGTACGATTCCGGAAGGCGGCTACCGGTGCCCACCTCCTGGCAGTGGGGGGTGAGGCGAGCGAGGAAAAAGCTGACTCTTTAGCTAAAAAGCTAAAAGAAGTCATAGGTGAAGAGGTGGCCAGAATAACTCGGCCCACTATGTGCGCGACATTCCGAATACTGGGTCTGGATGATTCTGTGACCAAAGAGGACATTGTTGCTGCAGTTGCGCGACACGGAGGTTGCCCGGAGGACGTGGTAAAGGTTGGGGAAATCAAACGTACTTACCAGGGCACAGGAATCACGTTGGTAAGCTGTCCGGTGGCGGCTGTGAAGAAAATTAAAGGTGAAGGGCGCATCCTAGTTGGCTGGGTCTTGGCACGGATAGAGATGGTGCAGCCCAAACAGATGAGGTGCTATCGATGCCTGCAGAGCGGGCATGTTCGAGCGCAATGCACTTCAGAGGCAGACCGCAGTGAGGAGTGTTACCGTTGTGGACAGATCGGCCATAAAGCCGCAGCCTGTTCAGCTCAGCCGAAGTGCTCAGTCTGTGAGGCAGCAAATAAGCCAGCCACACATAGGCTAGGCAGCAAGGCGTGTACCCCTCCTACTTCTAGGAGAAACAGGGCTAATAATAAGGTAGTAAACGTCTCAGACCCACTTCCGTTGGCTGCTAGTTGTTCCCCGTCTCAAAATGGGGGCGAGGAGGATCAAATGGACGCTTCATAGGATGGCCTTACGCTTTCTACAGGCGAACCTCAACCACTCCGCCAGGGCTCAGGATCTCATGATCCAGAGCATGGCGGAGTGGTTGATTGATATAGCAGCAATATCCGAGCCTTATTTTATCTCACCCAGAGACAACTGGGTGGGAGATAATGATGGGCTCGTGACGATAATTTCAAAAGGGGCATCCTTTGACAGGGTTATAAAGGGCAGTGGTTGTGTCGCGGCTCTTGTGCAAGGGTTAATGGTGATGGCAGTATACATTTCGCCCAATAAGACTCTCGTTCAGTTTGAGAGGTTTCTCGTCGAAGTGGGGGCCATTATAGGGCGGAGCCACCCGCATCCAGTTCTTGTCCTCGGGGATTTTAATGCTAAATCCAGGGCTTGGGGATCCCCGGTAACGAATGCACGTGGAGAAACACTAGAGGAGTGGGCTTTGATCTCTGGTCTATCTATTATTAATAGAGGATCGGAGTTTACATGTGTGCGGCCACAGGGCTCGTCCGTAGTGGACATATCATTCGCAAGTCCGTGTCTGGAGAGCCGCATCACTGGCTGGAAGGTAGCAAAGGACGCGGAAACGCTATCGGACCATTGCTACATAAGGTTCGAGGTTGCTTCTGCAACTCCGAGCAGATCTGCCGGTGCCATCACAAATGGAGGCAGTCCGAGATGGGTGCTTAAACGTCTAGATCACGGAGTTCTTGAAGAAGCGGCCCTGGTTAAAGCCTGGATACCAACACCGAGTGAGCAGGCGGAAATTGAGGTCCATCAGGAGGCGGAGTGGTTTCGCGAGGCTATGACGCATATATGCGATGCGGCCATGCCGAGAGTTGGGCCTCATCCTGCTAAGCGCCAGGTTTACTGGTGGTCAGCAGAGCTGGCAGCCATACGTAGGTTATGCATCGATGCAAGACGTCGATACACAAATTACCGTCGAAGACGACTCCGTGACGATGAGCTTCAGGCGCAGTATTATGAACGATACAAGGAAGCCAAAGTGGCACTCAAATTAGCCATTGTTCAAGCTAAAAGCCAATCCCGAGAAGAACTTCTGGAGACCCTAAACCAGGATCCATGGGGGCAACCATACCAAATGGTTAGGGGCAAACTCCGGCCGTGGGCTCCACCGCTAACACAAAGTCTGGAGCCGCAATTGCTAGACGAAGTAGTGTTAAGCCTGTTCCCAAACAGAGCAGAGCATGTACCACCAACCATGGCACCTCCCGGGGAGGAGAACGAAACCCAAGTGCCAGAAGTGGATGAGGTAGAGCTAAGAATGGCAGTTTTACGGCTCAGGGCCAAGAATACGGCCCCTGGCCCAGACGGTGTCCCTGGTCGAGCATGGGTGATAGCTCTGAAGGCTTTGGGACCTCGGCTTCGAAATCTCTACAGTGCTTGCCTGGATCAGGGACGATTTCCAGTGCAGTGGAAAACGGGCATACTTGTGCTACTTAAGAAGAACGGGCGTCCGGCAGACTCTCCGTCCGCTTACCGGCCCATCGTTCTTTTAGATGAGGTTGGAAAGTTATTTGAGCGCATAATTGCAGCTCGCCTCATTGGGCACATGAACTGCGTTGGGCCGGACCTGGACGAGAACCAGTTCGGATTCCGAAGGGGTCGGTCCACAGTTGGTGCCATCTTAAAAGTGAAAAAAGTGGCGGATGAAGCAGTCTCCCAGGGAGAGGTTGTCCTGGCGGTGTCTCTTGACATCGCCAACGCTTTCAACACCCTACCCTGGAGCTGTATCAGAGAGGCCTTAGGATACCATAAAGTACCTCGGTACCTTAGGGCAATTGTGCAGGACTACCTTGCTGATCGGTTCGTTTCATTTCAAGGGAAAAGGGGATGGCAGCAACACAAAATGTCGTGCGGTGTTCCACAGGGGTCCGTCTTAGGGCCACTCTTGTGGAACATCGGTTACGACTGGGTACTACGAGGGTCTTTTATAACAGGAATCATGGTAACATGCTATGCGGACGATACCCTGGTTACTGCGAGAGCCAAGACATATAGAGAAGCAGCAATACTTGCTACAGCAGGTGTAGCGCAAGTAGTTGGTAGAATTAAAAGACTGGGGCTTGAAGTAGCCTTGAGTAAGTCCGAAGCCCTGTACTTTCACGGGCCTCGGAACAGGGCTCCAGCAGGTTCTCATATTATAGTAGGGGGAGTCCGCATCGGTGTAGAGTCGACGATGAAGTACTTAGGACTCGTCCTCGACAGCCGGTGGGACTTCAAGGCTCACTTCTTACGTCTTGAACCAAAATTGATGACAACAGCAGCGGCACTTGGGGGACTGCTACCTAACCTCAAGGGAGCAAGAGTCAGCTGCCGGCGATTATACACGGAAGTCGTACGCTCCATGGCCCTATATGGAGCCCCGGTGTGGGCCGACACCCTTTCTAGCCAGAACATCGCCGTATTGCGCAAACCGCAGAGAGCGATGGCTATAAAGGTGATTCGGGGATACCGTACTATCTCTTATGAGGCAGCGTGCGTGCTAGCGGGTTCCATGCCATGGGACCTAGATGCGAGGGGACTTTCGTCAATATACTTTTGGCGTGAAGAGCAAGTAACGCGGGGGCAAAGACCAACGCATAGAGAGGTACAGTGTCGGAGGAAAGAGACAGATGATTTACTCATAGAGGTGTGGCACAGAAGGCTCGAGCAGCCCAATGCTGGCCAAACAATTATAGAGGCGATACACCCCCTCCTACGGGAATGGTTAAAAAGAGAGTACGGGCCGTTAACCTTCCGGTTGACACAGGTACTATCGGGACACGGATGTTTCGCAAAGTATCTGTGTCGAATCGGGAGGGAACCAACTCCCGCATGCCATCATTGCGGCAGCCAGGAAGACACAGCGCAACATACACTGATAGATTGCATAGCGTGGGCTGTACCACGACAGGAGCTAGCCAATACAGTAGGTAATGATTTAACACATCGAGCAATAATAAAAGCTATGGTTGGATGCGAAGAAGCGTGGAAAGCGGGAATTGCCTTCTTTGAAACAGTAATGCCGCAGAAAGAAGATGCAGAAAGGATACGAGAAATCTTAACCGAAAACCCAATCCGCAGCCAGAGAGTTGGACGGAGGAGAAGAAGAAACCTCCATGACATTCGTCCTCCATAATGCAGGCTTGGGCGGTAGCACTAGGGGGTGCCTCACCGCCCACTGACAGAAAAGCCTCGAGGTGGTGCGCGTGGAGGTTCCGCGCGCCTCTCAAAAAAGAGTTATGAGGGGAAGTTAAAGCTTTAACTAACAAAAGATGGAGCTTATAAAAGCCAACGCCATGTCGGAGCCATGAAAGAATGTGAAAACGAACTCACAGCTCCGGTGAGAGGCGCCCAGAGGGAACCCCGTGAGGTTTTAGCCAGTAGGAGTCTGGCATAACCTTTCGCCTCCCCTAAGGCGGAAGGTATCCATGAAGGATTTCCTCACGTTAAAAAAAAAAAAAAAAAAAAAAAAAAAAAAAAAAAAAAAAAAAAAAAAAAAAAAGGTTAGGTTAGGTTAGGTTAGGTTAGGTTTTTTTTTTTTTTTTTTTTTTTCCTGTCCGGACGCAGAGGTCCGGCCCGCGAGCTATCCTACATGATGATTCTCCAATATGGGGGTCAGAGAGTTTTTCTTATACTATGGGATGTAATATTACTACAGTAATATTACCATAATTCAAGGATTTGTATGTATTTAGGGAGGATGGGTTAGGTACATTTTTATTTTAGCATTTTGTTTTACATGGGGTAACAACTTCTTATTTCAATATATATTTTACACAGTTTTTTAACAGAAGCTTATCTAAATATTTCTTAATTTTACCTAATTTAATATTACAATGTTTTCTTAGTTTTAAATTTAGGGTGAAGGATTCGGTACACGTTTTATTTTAGCATTTTGGTTTTCATAACTTATTAACTTCTTATTTATATACATCTTTTTATACAGCTTTTAAATGGTGTATAACTTTACATTTTCGTTGTCATGAAGTGACAGCTTCCCACTTATTACTTTATACATTTTTATTGGAACTAATGGTGCTAATCTATACAAATACAATATTCTTAATTTTATCTTACATTTTACTTTCTTATAATCTATTGGTTTACATGTAAATGGGCACTTGTCATATATTTTACATATATTATAGTGGATCCTATTTAGTGCTTACTTGTTTTTATTGACTACCTTACTTACTACAAAATTACAATATTTAATAAACCTATCTCTTATATATTTATCTTCCATTATCCCGTTTATATTTTGTCTTTCGATATCTATTCCTATTTCAAATTCAACGTCAAATTTATACCGTGCATAAATGGGACAGTCCGTAATAACATGAAGAGCGCTCTCTTCCACCTGTGGATCACAGTCACACGCCGGGCTCTCCTTGCACTTGAAGCGATGCAAGTACGAGGAGAACCCGCCGTGTCCTGTCATGAGCTGGACAGTTCTTGGGGCCAACTTCAAGTTTCTAAGAACTGAGTACGCGCGAACAGCATCCGGAAAGAACACTTTAGTTGTTGACGCGGTTTCACCAGTTTTGTAGCGCCGGTTCCATTCGTCCAGCGACTCCAGGCGGATTTGTCGCTTGGCAAATGAAACCGGACACTTGTCGTACTGCGGCTTTGTTTTCCGGTGTAGCGCTGCGTCCTTCGCTAGTTCATCCGCTCTTTCGTTTCCCTCCAACCCTGCGTGTGCCTTAATCCAAAATAACCTCAGTATTTTGCCTTTATCGTTGATCTTTTTGATATTGGCTTTGGTCTCCACGGCTAGGGGATGGAGGGAAGTGCTGTCCACCACGGTCTCCAGGGCAGACCTGGAGTCACAGTAAACATTGCAGAAAGGCTCTCTGGACTTTAGCGCATACTTCGTCGCTTCAGACAGGGCCAGTAGTTCCGCCTGGTACACGGTGCAGCACTGTTCCAGCAATAGCTTACGGGTACTTGTCTCCGTCGCGTCCTTCCATACGGAGAACGCGGCGCCGACTTTCCCCTCTATTTTACTGCCGTCTGTATATATATTTAGGCCTTCGTTAATGTGTTGTTCCAGTGCCGCCCCGTCCACCACGCATTTGAACTCTAGTTGCGTCTGTTCCACAGGATGCAGCATATTCGCGTATCCAACTCTTCTCTCCATCTCTCGGTCTCCTATTAGTCGCTGGGTATGGCCTTTCTTTATTTCATAAAGCAAGGCTGCTTCCCGGGCTCTTATGTCCAGAGGAAGCAGCCCAGCGAGCAATAGTGCCGAGTTTAAAGAGACGGTTCTGTACGCTTTAACCATCTTTTGTGCAAAGCCCCGCTGCACTGCGTTAAACTGTTTCTGTGTTCTCAGTTTATTAGTGGTCGTCGCCCACGCACTCGCCGCGTAAAGGATGGTTGGCTCAACCACTGCAGTATAGATGGTCCTTACTATCTCAGGCTGCAATCCCCAATTTACCTTGGCAGCTCTCGACAGTTGTTTGTAGAAGTTGAGCGCTTTGCGGCAGACGCTTGCCACATGCGGATTGAAAGTCAACTTGTCATCGATGGTTAGGCCTAAAATTTTTATTTCTTTAGACATCGGAATGCCAACACCTCCCATTTCCAGATGTGGGGTTTCATACTTAAGCTTACGTGTTAAAATCATGGCCATGGTTTTTTGTGGCGCAAATTTCAGTTTATTTCTGAAACCCCACATCCGTACGTAATCTAGGGCGGCATTGGCACTCCGCTGCGCCTCCTGTGCTGTCTCTCCATCGAAGACCAAGACCACATCATCTGCAAACGCCTGCGCATAGTCCCCCCTTCTGTCGAGTCCTGTCAGGAGCGGGTCCAGCAAAAGATTCCATAGTAATGGACCTCCTATGGAGCCTTGGACGCATCCTTTGCTGGTTCCTTTTGAAAACTCTTTGCCAGCATACCTTACGTTTACTCGTCTGTCTCTCAAATAACTCCCGATTAGACTTCTGAGATTTGCTGGAACCTTTTCCTCTGCCAAACGGACCATAATAGCGGGCCACCAGGCGCTGTCGAAGGCTCCCTCTATATCCAATGACACAAGTATGACCAGTTTTTTCCGATCCAGTTTAGTCCGGATGTTCTGTATGAGGGTATAGAGGGAGTCTTCGGTGCTTCTCTGGGGCATGAATCCGTATTGACGAGTACTAATCTTTGGCAGCAGACAGAACTTGAGTCGGGCAACCAGCATCTTTTCAAGGATTTTTCCCAACACAGGCAGCAGACCTATGGGCCTATATGACTTGGGGACAGTGTATGTATCCTTCCCCGGTTTACGCAATACCACGACTGTTGCCTCCTTCCACAGTTTAGGGAAGTATTGTTTATTAAGACACTGATTTAATAGTCCCAAGAACACCCCGGGGCTAGTTTTTATGGCGCAGGTGCAGATATCTGCCGTGAATCCATCGGCACCGGGAGCTTTTTTAGGGTTGAAGGACCTTAACGCCACGTCGAGCTCAGTCTGCGTGAACGGTGGGTCGCAGAGTTCACTTTGTTCCTCATCGTTCACTCTTTCTGCTAACTCTCGTGTCTGACGGTGCTCCTCGCTATCGGTCTCCGTCAGGTCCTCTGGATAGAATGTTTCAACCAGCAGCCTAACGGAGTCGACAGCATCTAGGACTTTACCCGCCTTCTCTAGTAGCAGGTCCTCTTCCCTACTCCTAGTTCTTCCGATGACCCTATAGATTCCATCCCAGACGCTTTCCCGGTCCTGCTTTGCACAAAACTCCTTCCAACTCTCAACCTGGGCCTTCTTGGTCTCTAACTCGTATTCATTTTTCTTTTTCAGGTACTCCTGAACGACCTTCTCCCTCCGGATCGGCGCGGCCCATCGGATCCTGCGTCTCCTGGTGGTGACTTCCCGCTTCATTTCAGCAAGTTTTTTGGACCACCACGGCATGGTTAGTATCTCTTTATTCTTTTTTCCTGGTATTGATTGGGTGCATGCTTTTGTGATAGCTTTTGTGTAGTTTTTTATGGCTTCCTCTATTTGATGTGTAGTTTGCATGTTTTTGATCTCTTCTATTGTTAATTTATACTCTGCTTCCAATTGGGTCAGTTTCTCACGAAACTGACTCCAATTAGCCTTCCTTGTATTGTATTTTCTGGTTGTCCTTTCTATTGTTGTGCCTTTTGATTTTTGCAGTAGTATATTGAAAGTTATGCCATTGTGGTCCGAACTCGTGAAGTTTTCTACCACAGTCCAGTCCACCACCAGGTCCAGCATGTCCGCCGTGCAGGCCGTGACATCCACGTGACTGAAAAACCGCTTTCCTCCCCGAATGGTGTCGAAGGTCGGAGTTTGCCCTATGTTAAGAATTTGAAGACCCAGGTCATCAAGAGCTCCCCTCATGTCATCGCCTCGGCTATCTATTTCCGTGCTGCCCCACCATGTGCTCTTAGCGTTGGCGTCCCCTCCCATAACCAGCCTTCTGAGTCCCAAACTATGAGCAATCGCAGTTAGTTGGTCCAAGTAGGGTCCCATGGGTTGGTTCGGTTCCAGGTAATAGGACACCAGCGTGATCTTCCAGGCACTGGTTTGGATTCCTACCACTGTGATGTTGTTTGTGGTGAGTTTTGGATACTGGATTATGTCCAATTCAGCGTTAAAGACGACTATTGCCGCTTTCACAGTTCCTTCTCCTTGATCAGTGCTCTGGAAGACCCTTACACCCCGGCGGCTCTTTACCCTTTTCTCTGCACCAACGTATGGCTCCTGCAAGAGTGCAACCGCGATTCCACGCTTTTCCGACTCAATGAGTAACTCGTCAGTGGCCAGTCTGCTTCTTTGCAGGTTTGCCTGTACAATTTTTAGCGGACAGACTGTGACCACGCCCTTAGCAATACGCCACGGTGGATCTCGCAAGTGCTTCCCACTTGCGCCTCACCGGGCAATCATTGCTAAAGGCGTTGTGGTCCGCCCTCTCCACTCCAGCTTTAGTGCAATTTATGCAGCTTGGAGATGCGTGTGCGAGCCAGTCCGCGCAATCTGTTCTTAGGTGCAGTCCTCCACAGTGACTGCACTTTTCGGCGCTCTCCCTACAGAAGCGTCTGCCGTGCCCATACGCCAGGCAGAGGGAGCACTGGATCAACGGAGATTGGTCCTCCACTCGCACCCTCTGCAGATCTATGTGCGCAGTTTCCGCCTGCAACATCCGCTTCCATATTGTAGGAGACACCTTCGCGACCACATGGCTGGTGAGGGAGTTCCTAGTTTTCTTCCTGTACTTTATTTCGAACCTATTTTCCTTTTCTTCGAGACCAGAAAAGACGCTGCCGTTCTGTTTTCGTACGGCACGGAGGATGTCTTCGTCGGAATTGTAATTCAGGACGTTTTTGAATATAAGTAGAGGGTCCTTGTTTTTGACCTCTTCGACGTTCAGCTGATTTCCTGCTTTTCTGAGTCTCTCTTTTACCTTGGATCTCTCCTCTTCAGTCTGGCACCCCACAATAATTTTTCTGTCCTTAGCCTTCTTTATTCTGTCCACCCTGATTCCCTCTTCCTTCGCATTTATCACTTTTCTTATTTTATTTAAAACTTCCTCTCCTGTTTCAGTCTCATCTCTTGACGAGACCACCACGGAGTGCATCACCGTCTGCTCCGGGAGATGTCTCCAAGAACGGCCAGCCGCTACACTCGCGTACGTAGTCCCCTCAAGAGACTTCACCTCTTGCTGCTTTTCTATCGTTTCCCTTAGTTTTTCCATTTTAATACTATTTTCATTCATTAGCTCCATGTGCTCTGACATCTTTTTTATCAGTTCTTCTTCTTTCCCTTTCCTTGCTTCAGGTTTTTCCATTCCTTCGTCTCCGGTCGAAGACGGTGTAGGCTCAGGATCTACTAGACCCTTTTCTTTCTCAGCCTCTCTGACCAGATTATATAGACGCTCGACGGCTTGGGTTACTCCTACTTTGATATCCGTCCTCAAATTTTTGGAGTTTCCCAAGTGTAGTTTGGCTTTTGTAAGGCAGGCGCGGGCTTCTGCCACCCTGCTTACATACTTTTCCTTAACAGGGCTAACTATAATCTCTATTGAAGGCTTGGAGGCCAGTTCTCCAGTCTCTTGGCTACCCGAAGCATCCGAAGATAACCTTCGGGTTTTAGGCTTTGAGGGGGCCGCCACTGGCTTCTTCACCTTTTTCAGAGAGGTCTTAGTCCTTGCCTCGATCTCGCCAATACTGCGTCTGACCACAAAGGTTTTTTCTTGAATTTCCGACAAGGGACTCGTCCCCTCCGTCGATTCCGTATCCTTTTGAGAAGGATTCGATGCCTCAGATTTTGGGGGCGAGTCCCCCGGCGCCACGCCCTTCTTGGTCGGAGGGGTTCTGATCCCAAGCATAGCTTTGCCGGTGTAAGATAGCCGCTATTACTAGTACGACGTGTAAAGAGCGTCTGTACTAGTAGAGTCTTTAATCAAAATTCTTATAATCTATGTCAATATACAATTGTCTCGATAGCGAGTTGTCCTAATTACCTAACCTACAATAGTATAAAAGAACAAAACAACAGAAATAAAATAAAATTATCAATGTCAAAATAAAAATATTAAAATAAAATTGACAATTAAAAATATCAAATTATTAGGTGCTCTATGTAGAGTGTTGAGCTCTACATAGGCGTGTCAGCGATTTGACGTGCGTATTCAACGTTAAAAACAAAAGACAAGATACAAACAGGGTAAATAAAAATAAAAACAAAATAAAATAAATCGACTCTACGTAGAGTCTACCTCTACGTACAGGAAGGTAGTCCTGCTACCGGTCAGTTTGTCCGAAGAAACCCCGTCAAAATCGGACAGCGGATTCCCGAGATATGGAGCTTTTAGTTTTTTTAAGATGGCGGACAAAATGGCCGCCAAAACTTGTAATCAAAATATCTCGGTCCGTATAAGTCCTAGAACTTCGGGGTTTCTTCAGGCGTATGTACCTCGTCCCCGTCTAGGTTCAAGCACAGAATGTAGAGTCAAAAAATTTTGACTCTACCTAGAGCCCCAGGTCAAATCAAGTCAGAGAGGGTTCAGTGATGGTAACAGCAGTGTAAACCCCGTCCCAATCAGACCACTCCAGCGAGAGTTATGCCCGTTCAAAACAATCCAAAATGGCGTCCAATATGGCCGTTCAAGGACTAACTTTGGCGGTTTTTGTCCGAACTGGACCGTGTTTGGGCTTGTTTTGAAGAGCACAACCCCCACAATGGCTTGGGTTAGGCCAAGTGCTGATAAGTCCCCCCCCCTGATTTGATAAATTCAAAAAACACTAAAATTTAACCTAAAAATGGTATAGCCACGCGAATATTTGCCAAAAATTCCTGAAATTTTGCACAGACCCCCAAACAATTTTTAAAAATATATTACTAAATTTTAAATTTTCCTAACTTTAAATTTAGGGGTACCTCGTGGTACACCTAAATTTTCAAAAAATTTTATCTCAGAAACTAACTAATTAACCTATATCCAAATTTTTATCTATAATAAAGGGCCTTGAAATCTATATAAAACTAATTTTAAACATATACGTCATCGATCTTTTGATCGAGTTAAAATTATTTAAAAATTTACAAAAATTTAAAACTACCCTAACTTTGTGAAAAATTTACTTAGGTCAAAAAGAAAAGTGCCTCCCTGGTCTCAGCAGCGGTGTCCCAGTGGTCCAATTGTCAGCTTCCTCCTGGCTGTCCTGGATCGCCGACCTCGTGGCCACGTGGTTATTGTTTTTCTGCCTTTATCTCCGCGCTCCTGCGCGGGAAAAATCGGGAGAGGCAGAAAAACGATAGTGCTCCTGGAGGCCTTTCAGATGGCACCATAAAAAGTATATGTTACCGCTGCAGAACTTTAATAAAATCCACTTTAAACTTTAAAATTTTTGAAATTTTCACTCTTTCCGTGATAACTCCGTGAGGAATACACTTGGCGATGCAACGTTTGCACAGCCGTATGCGCCTCGTGATTCCTCAAATTTTGGTATGTCACACGGCTTTAAAAAACACTTTTTCGAATTTTGGCGAATTTTTTCGCGAGGAGGTTTGGTTGCAAGTGGGCGCTCCGGAGTGCGGTTGGAGCCAGACTCGGTTAGGTTAGGTTAGGTTAGGTTAGGTTAGGTTAGGTTAGGTTACTTGCGGGCCCTCTTGGCCAGCTACTTGGAGGACCGAGCGGTCCTCCTCGTAGACAAGGCTGGCCAAGTCCGGAGGTACGGCGCGGAGTCTGGTGTTCCACAGGGGTCGGTCCTAGGACCACTCCTGTGGAACATCGGCTTCGACTGGCTCCTGCGGGGATCCCTCCTCCCGGGCACGAGTGTCATCTGCTACGCGGATGACACTCTCCTCACTGCCCGAGGGAGGGATTTTAGGGAGGCGGCCAGTTTGGCCTCGGCTGGCGGATCCTTGGTCGCGGGAAGGATCCGCCGCCTCGGGTTGGGGGTTGCGCTGCACAAGACCGAGGCCGTGTTCTTCCACGGGCCTCGGCAGCGCATCCCTCTTGACGCCCACATCGTCGTGGAGGGCGTCAGGATCGGGGTGAGGACCCAGATGAAATATCTGGGCCTCACCCTGGACAGCAGGTGGCGCTTCGGCCCGCACTTCAGCGGGTTGTCAGCGCGCCTGCTGAAGGCGGCGAACGCCCTCTCGTGGCTCCTCCCAAACCTGGGAGGGCCGAAGGCGAGATGCCGGCATTTGTATGCCGGCATCTTGAAGAGCATGGCCCTTTACGGGGCCCCCATCTGGGCGGACTCCCTCCACAGGAGGGAGAATGCGACCGCCATCCGCAGGCCCCAAAGGGCCATTGCACTGCGGGTGGCGAGAGCCTACCGCTCGGTGGGCTTTGCGGTAGCGTGCGCTCTGGCCGGCACCCCGCCTTGGGAACTCGAGGCGTGGGTGCTCGCCAGAGTGTACGAGTGGACGGCGGGGCGCAGGGCGCTCGGGGAGTGCCCTGCCCCAGAAGAGCGGGAGGCCGTCCGCAGAGAGGCGAGGGACGCAACCGTCCAACATTGGACGGAGGCCCTCGCCACCGCAGCCTTTGGCCGCAGAACGTTGGACGCGCTCGGGCCAGTCCTGCAGGACTGGCTCGGGCGGTCCCACGGTTTCCTTTCTTTCCGTTTGGTGCAGGTGCTATCCGGGCATGGCGTCTTCGGATCGTGCCTGCATCGGATCGGAAGAGAGGAGACCCCGGCCTGCCACGATTGTGGCGCGGCGGTGGACACGGCGCAGCACACCCTGGAGGTGTGTGCGTCGTGGTCTGGGCCGCGCCGCCAATTGATGGCGGTGGTCGGGCAGGACCTCTCGCTGCCCAGCGTGGTTTTAGCCATGCTGGGAAGCGAGGAGTCCTGGGCTGCGGTGGCCTCCTTTTGCGAGGAAGTAATTTCGCAAAAGGAGGCGACGGAGCGGGCGCGGGAGGAAGACCCTCTCGCAGCGCCACTCCGCAGGCGACGAACGGGTCGGAGAAGGCGATTGCACGACAATCGTCTTCCCCCTCCTGGTGGAGGATAGCGGGAGACAGGCGCGGGGGCGTCTTCTCCCGCATTGCACGTATCCTCCACTTCCGCCGGGTGGGAATGACCGCGAGCACTCGCGGCTATTCTCGGGCCCCTCTCCCAGGGTGGGGAGGGGGGTGAAGGGCTCGCCGTAAAGGCGGGCGGTCGTCGGCGGGGGGCTGGATGGAAAGGCTGTGCCGGATTCCCAGTTCCCCTCCATATAGGCGATGCGGGAGTGCCGCTGGGTCGTTTAGTGGGTATACCGGTGGGGAGCACCGGGAGTCCCACATAACCCTTCCGTCCCCCGACGGGAGGGTATGCATAAAGCATTTTTCCCAGCGTCAAAAAAAAAAAAAAAAAAAAAAAAGGTTAGGTTAGGTTAGGTTAGGTTAGGTTGACGAGTTTTGGAGGTCTGACCCGGTGTATTAACTACCTTAGCGATCAGCCTATGAGAGCTACAGCAAAGTTCAATACATCGTAAGTTGCGGATTCACGAGGCGCACACATCTGTGAAAACGGTGTGTCGCTGAGTGTTTTGCGGACCAAGATATTGCAAAAAGAAGCGGAAAGTTACAAGTCGGGATTTTTTGATTGAAAAACGGTTTGTTTACCTTTTTCAATCGAAAAAAAGTCGGCTTTGCGGCTATCGTTCTACGCATTTTTTTGGGTTAGGACATAGCGGCAATAATCAATTTTCGTGTAGGCTAGGTCCGGTTGCTTTTTCTCTCAGGGTTTGGAAGTAATCGGATTTTTAGTAATTTTATGTAAAATTAGGGAAAAAATTTTGCACAAAAAAGTCGGCAAAGTTTGGGTCTGAATATCTAGGTTGTGGTTTACCCCTACGGTCTCAGTAGGGGTACCAGGGGATAGGGGATTTCAGCCCCTATTAGTCGTTATTTTTGGCACCCGGCTACGTTGACGGGAAGTCAGCCAAAAAAATTTTTCAAAAAGTGTCCTAAGGGACCGGATTGCTATTCGGTTTTTTAGGCGCTTTTTGAAATTTGTATAGGATTTCTCCAAGCCGACTCCCCCTTGACCGTTTTTTAACCAAACTCTGTTTGGGGTGATAACTTCGGCTGGGGTTGTCGGACTTGGTCCAAATTTGGCAGAGACGTTGGCGGGGCCATAATGACCACGTCTGAAGAGGGGGGGGGGTTCCCACCGCAAGTGGGACGAAAGATTTTTGGATTCTTCCTCTGAATCCGAGGAAGAATTCACAGAGGCCATTGAGATGGCTTCTCAGCCCCAGAAGAGGGGGCATGTTGACCAGGCGGATGACGCAAGGCCCGATAATGGGCCTAAGGTTGGAACAGCCCGGAGGGGCAAGCCCAAGGGGGCCTACGCGGGG
The DNA here is from genome assembly GCA_918857605.2 of Philereme vetulata. Classification (NCBI taxonomy): domain Eukaryota; kingdom Metazoa; phylum Arthropoda; class Insecta; order Lepidoptera; family Geometridae; genus Philereme; species Philereme vetulata. Next base: position 164,708 of record OU975452.1, on the reverse strand, counting down.
ATGGCGTCGGCAAGAGGTAAGCTCCGAGGTTCGGAGAATTACCTCAGCTCCGACACAGATGTCGCCGCCGGCCCCTCCTCGTATAGGAAGGACTTCCCGGAGCTCCGCTCCAAGGGAACAATGGGGAGAGGGAGTGGGGGAACTACCTCCCCACCACGAAATATATTGACGCCCCCGTCGGAGGTTCTCCTCTCTGACCCGGTGGAGGCTGCCAAACAAGCGGCAGTTGAAATAATGGAGGGGGCCCGCAAGTCGGGCAACTTGAAGGGTGAGGTGTGGGGCACCATGAACCGGGCCTGCCGCACCATACTAAGTGCCATGGAGGAACTTGACGCCTCCAGGTCAGAGAACGAGGAGATCCGCATCCTGAAGGCGGACAACAAAAGAATGCGGGAGCAACTCGCTCTCTGCACAGCGGAGCTTAAGGCCCTAAGAATTGCCTTCTCTGAGCGCCAGGCCCCGGCCCCGCAGTCGGTGCAAGAGACCCCGGCCCCTAGGGCCCCCCCCGCCGACACAATCCGCTGCTGCGGAGTTGGCGGAGATGCTGGACACCATGAAGCGCGACTTGATGGTCTCCCTCGGTGACATGATTAATGCCAGAATCGAGGGTATCGCCAGTCGCCTTCCTCCCGCACCAATAATCCGCCCCCCGCTAGCGGCGGATAAAAAGAAGAAGGCCCCACCGGCCTCAACGAGAGAAGTTGCCTCCGAGCCCGAGAGCAGGGCCAGGCTCGGGGATGGCAGGCCGAAAAGGGCCGCAAAAAAAGCGGCCCCGGCGGCCCAGGAAACCACCGCCCCGGCAGCCAAGACTGTCCCGGCAGCCAAGCCTGCCCCAGCAGCCAAGCCTGCCCCGGCAAGCAAGCCTGCCCCAGCAGTGGAGACTGCACCTGTGCCCCCGGGCGAGACATGGGCCCAGGTAGCAGGAAAAAAGAAGAGGAAGGGAAAGGGAAAGGCTACGGCCACTCCCCCACCCCCCCCGCCGCCCAAGAAGAAAGCGGCACCAAAGCAGAAGGGTCTGGTAGTCCCCAAGACGGCAGCGGTGGTAATCACCATGAGGAAGGACATTACCACCGACACCACGCTGCAGGCTGTCATGTCCAAGGCCATTAACGGCATAAGCTTGGAGGAGATGGGCCTGCAGCATGTCAGGGTCAGGAACTCGGTGACGGGGGGCCGAGTCATCGAGGTCCCTGGAGCAGATAGCGGAAGAGCGGCGGACAGCCTTGCAGAAAAGCTGCAGGGTCTTGTGGGCGACGTGGCCCGTGTAAGCCGCCCTGAAAAAATGGCCGCTATCGAGGTCGCCGGCCTAGACGAGTCGGCGACAAGGGAGACCCTGGCGGCTGCCGTCGCCAAGGCGGGGGGATGCGCCGAGGCACACGTTAAGGTGGGGGGCATTCGCCCTACATACTATGACGGTAGTGGGGTGGCCCTCGTGCAATGTCCGGTGGGAATTGCAAAAGCCCTCCTCAAGCGCGGTCGGATCCTGGTAGGCTGGTCGTCTGCCAGGATTAATTCCGTCGGACCAGCACCCATGCAGTGCTACAAATGCATGGGTGTCGGCCACACGCGCGAGTTGTGCCCCTCAAAGGTGGACCGGGGCCAGATGTGCTACCGGTGCAGCGCAGAGGGGCACAAAGCAGCCGAATGCTGGGAGGAAAAAGTATGGTGCGCAGTATGCCACCATGCAGGCCTCCCAGCCAATCACGTAATGAGGGGACCGAAATGCTCCCCGCCGGAGACAAAGGGAAGAGAGGTGAGGCCGAGACCCACCCGCCCCACCCGACCCCCTCCAGCCAAAACAGCCGCCAGCCGGCAGCAAGAGGAAAACAATATGGACGTCTAAATGTTAGTACACCAACATCTAGACGTCCTGCAGATAAACGCCAACCACTCCGCCAGAGCTCAGGATCTGCTCATGCAGGCCATGGCGGAGTGGGAAATTGGCGTTACGGTGGTAACGGAGCCCTACTTCATTCCCCCCCAACCTAATTGGGTAGGGGACACCGACGGAGTAGTGGCGATCGTGGTGCCGGCGATGGGGGACCTCCCCCCCTTATCAAGGATCGAGGGTGGCCCAGGATTCGTGGCGGCCAGATGGGGGAACGACACGGTGTTGGTGGCCGCGTACTTCTCCCCCAATAGGCCGCTCCGGGAGTTCGACACGTTCCTGGGGATCTTAGGGGGGGTGGTCCGGAGGGCTGCCCCGAGGCAGGTTATAGTACTGGGGGATCTCAACGCCAAAAGTTCGGCATGGGGTTCCCTCATTACGGACCATAGGGGTACGGCTCTTGAGGATTGGGTGGCGGCAACGGGACTCGTGGTCCTAAACCAGGGCACCGCGAACACCTGCGTGCGGCGGCAGGGGGGGTCAATCGTGGACGTCACGTTCGCGACCCCTGCCATAGCTGCACGCGTCACGAATTGGCGTGTCCTGGAGGATGTTGAGACCCTCTCAGACCACCTGTATATCAGGATGAGGGTCTCCAAAGCAGGGGTTCCACCGGCACCCATCACGGGCAGTGCCAGGAGGGGGCGGAAGTTGTCCCTGGTCCATTTGGACAGGGACAAGGCGAACGAGGCGGCCATGGTGGAGGAGTGGTGTGCTGCCCCACCCGTCACCCTCGGAGTTGAAGAAAGGGCGGCACAGTTCCGCGTCGCAATACAGAGGGTGTGCGACGCGGCCATGCCTCGGGCTGGTCGCCGTTTCGCCCGTAAGAGTGTATACTGGTGGTCCGCAGAAATAGCGGCCCTGCGGTCCACCAGTAACAGTGCCCGCCGCGCCTTCCAACACTGTAGGCGCAGAGGGCACACTGCAGAAGAGGAAGAAGGGCTCCACAGGGCCCTCAAAGAGGCTAAGAAGGCCCTCCAGGTGGCGATTTCCAAGGCCAAGGACGAAGCTCACGAGTCGTTCTTGGCCACCCTGGACAGGGACCCATGGGGGCGGCCGTACAAGGTGGTGCGTAACAAAATGCGCACCGCTCCCCCCATGGACTCCCTGGAGCCCGAACTCCTCCAGAGGGTAGTCGAGGGGCTATTTCCGCCAGCCCCCTTGATCTCTCCCCCGTCGATGGTCGACCCGGTCGACCCCACGATAGAGTCAGAGGCCGAGCTCGACGTCCAACCGATAGGTGACGACGAGTTCGATCGAGTGATAGACCGACTCCGGGGCTGCAAAAAAGCCCCGGGCCCGGACGGCGTTCCCGGTCGCGTCCTCGCAGTCGCCCTGAAACACCTAGGGGACCGTCTCAGGCATGTCATGGATGACTGCCTGAGAGAGGGAAGGTTCCCGAGGGTGTGGAAGGAGGGGCGACTATGCCTCCTACGGAAAGAGGGTCGGCCGCCGGATTGCCCTTCTGCCTATCGCCCGATAGTGCTGCTGGATGAGGCCGGGAAAGCGTTTGAACGCATCCTGGCCTCCCGGATCCTGCGGCACTTGGAGACCGCCGGCCCGAACGTCTCTGACAGACAATTCGGGTTCCGGGAAGGACGGTCCACGCCCGACGCGCTGAAGTCACTGAGGGACTTCTGTGAGTACGCGTCGAGCAGGGGGGAGGGTGTCATCGCGGTGTCACTAGACATCGCAAACGCATTTGGCACCCTCCCCTATGGGGTGATCAGTGAGGCACTTCGATACCATGAAGTGCCTCACTACCTGAGGCGGATTGTGGAGCACTACCTATCCGAGAGGGTAGTGCTCTGGGAAAAGAAGGACGGGCAACGGGGGGAGAGAGTGATGGCTTGCGGCGTGCCCCAGGGTTCTGTGCTCGGTCCACTTCTATGGAACCTGGGGTACGACTGGGCAATCCGGGGGGAGCTGCTTCCGCGCACACTTGTCGTCTGCTACGCGGACGACACAATGGTGGCTGTGCGCGGGAGCGACAAGCGGGAGACCTCCCGGAGGGCGGAAGTGGCGGCCGAGCTGGCGATTGAACGGATCACCAGGCTCGGCCTAAAGGTGAGCCTCCCGAAGACTGAGGCTATAGTTTTCGGGGGGCGCGGGTGGAACCTGCCTGCGAGTGCGACGCTCACCCTGGAGGGTGGAGCGGTCCAAATAAAGCCCCATATTAAATATCTGGGGCTAATATTGGACCGAAAGTGGGATTTCGGGGAGCATTTCTCGAGACTAGCTCCCCGAATCGTGGGCGCCGCATCGGCGCTGGGCAAACTTTTGCCCAATGTAGGAGGGCCGGGTTCTTTGTGCCGGCGGCTATATGCCGGCGTGACAAGGAGCATGGCCCTCTATGGGGCCCCAATATGGGCGGACAAGCTGTCCGCCCGAAATAGGGCCCTGCTGCGGAGGCCACAACGGGTCGTGGCCATTAGGATAATAAGGGCCTATATGACGGTGGCCCACGCGGCTGCCTGCCTTCTCGCGTGCACCCCCCCGTGGGAGCTAGACGCAGAGGTGCACGCAGAGACCTACCAACGTAGGTCCAGGGTCCGGACAACAGGTGAACGCCCGGACCCCGAGGAGATGGCAGCCTCCCGTCGCGCGACGGAGCGCCGACTGCGGGACCGATGGAAGGCCCAACTGGAGGTCGCCCCTTATGGTGTCCGTACCATAGAGGCGATCCTCCCAACGGCCGACCTTTGGCTCAAGAGGGCAGTCGGCGCGACGTCGTACCGGCTCGTGCAGGTACTGACCGGGCATGGGTGCTTCGGTCACTACCTGCACAAAATAGGAAGAGAGCCGGCCCCGCTGTGCCATGAGTGCGGAAGTCCCGACGACACCGCTCAGCACACCCTTGAGGTGTGCAGTCGTTGGGACGCGGAGCGTGGCCTCATGGCACGCACCATTCAGCGGGTGGACCTCTCGCTCCAAAGCATTGTTGAAGCAATGCTGAGCAACGAGAGGTCCTGGGAGGCGGTGGTCTCCTTCTGCGAAACAGTCATTTCGCAAAAGGAGACCGCGGAGCGGGAGCGCGAGGAAGATCCTCTCGCGCATCCTCTCCGGCGCAGACGGCTTGGGTTGAGAAGGCGGCGTTTTGCCGCCAGACTCAACCCATAGTGGCTGCAGGTGGAGGATGGGAGTCCTCTGCCTGCGGTGATTAGCCACTGAGCGGTCTGGGAGAGGGCCAAGCGTGCTCGCCCTTCTCCCCTTCGGCGCGGGAAGCCCCGGCAACGGCTGGGGCGCCACCGGTGGACATCGTGGACTATGCCTTCGCGGGTTCCACGGTGTCCAACAAAACCGGCGAGAGGGCACGTCCGGGTGGTTTTTAGTGGGTAGCACTCCCTACCCCTCCTCATTCTGAGGAGGGAGAGGCGATGTGTAGTCCCACATAACCCTCCGACACTCCCATGTTCGGAGGGTATGCGTAACGCATTTTCCACCTGGTCAACAAAAAAAAAAAAAAAAAAAAAGGTTAGGTTAGGTTAGGTTAGGTTAGGTTAGGTTAGGTTTTTTTTTTTTTTTTTTTTTTTATTATTACAGCTGCTCTCCACAGACTCAGTGGTCCGTGCTTTTTTTTATTTTGGTATTTTTATTTATTAACTTTATTACTACTTATATTGACAAAAGCTTACTCAGTAAGGAAAAAGACTTATATTATTAACTCTATATAAATTTTAAGATTTTAATGTAACATATATATTTCTAAGGAAAAATTTACTTATTCTTTTGATTCGATATATATAAATTTTTTTTTTTTTTTTGTTTTTTTTTTTTTTTTTATAATTTAAATATAGGTTTTTGTTTCTTTCTATTGTGTTCTGTTCTTTTTTTTAGTTTGTGTTCTTTTCATTATGGGAATTTACTTAAAATTATTTTTACTTACAATTGAAATTATTGATTTACAACATTATGACATTTAATTACTTACAATTAATATATTATTGATAACATTGACATTAACTTTACTATGGACTATTATTACAACTTTAGTTTACAAATTGGCACACCTCATCTCCTGAGCCAACTTGTCGACGACCGCTGCGTTTCGGTGCTTTATTGACATTTTAAGATTATACTCCAAGATCTTCTTAGTGGACGCGGTTAGGTTAGGTTAGGTTAGGTTAGGTTAGGTTAGGTTAGGTTTTTTTTTTTTTTTTTTTTATTTTTTTCCCTGTCCGGACGCAGAGGTCCGGCCCGCGAGCTATCCTGCCTATTGGCCTCTGATTAAACTTATTCAGAGCCTTTGGTATTTCTGGGGTATTAAAACAACAGGTTTTATTTATTTAGTAAAGTACACGAAAAAAATTTTATACATGATTTTTGATTGTAGACAACGGTTCAACTAGCTTCTATTCTTAATTTTAGTTTTTAATTTAATATTATTATACATTATTTTACTGTTTTCTTTTCTTAATCTAGTCTACATATAGCTTTGTACTTATATTCTATTACATCCTTCATGCTAGGAGTGACACACAGAAAGTTTTCAATGACGGATAAATATTTTACAAGTTGTAGTTTTTTAAAGTTATTAAATCTGGTCTAACAGTACTTATCTTTCTTTTATATCTTTGTTTTCCTAGATAATATATTCATATTAAGTACTATGTTTATAATTTGGTAGAGTATTCGCTTAAATTTCCTACTGATCTTCTTTTCTCTTTACTTAGGTTCTTTATATCTTATTTTATTTTATGATTATATCTAGTTTTTGTGAACAATTTCTAGTTATCAAGCAATTTAAGTATTTTTCTATTATACATTTTCTTAGATTACTATATTATATTATATACTACTATTTTAATAGAGTTTTTTCAAAATTTTTCATTGATCTTGTTTTTCTCTTGTCTTAAGTTCTTATTAACTTACTATATTTTACTAGGTGTAACAATTATTATATTAATACTTTATCTAGGCATTAAACAGTATATCTCTCAGTATATCTTTTTTTTTTTTATTTCAAAACAATGTTGCATATGCTGCTTTTATATATACTTAATTATATATAATCAACATAACTTATCTATCTTAAATGCTATTTATTTTCTTAAGTTATTATATTGGTATACTAAAATTAATGTATGCCCAAACATTTCCTACTTATCTTGTTTTCTGATTTGCTTTAATTATAACTTACTAGGTTTACATTAATTTTTATCAACTATTTTTGTTTAAATGATGTTTCCATATATACTTATTATATATTACAAAACATACTTATTATCTATTTGTATTTCTACCTTTTTATTATCTAACCGTTTAATAGTAAGCTATCGATGCTCTAGCAAGAGCATCCCACTTCCTTCTGATGCTACAACAATCGCTGAAGGCGTTATGCTCCGTGTTTTCTAGTTTAGCCTTGATGCAGTTACTACAAGCCGGGGCAGCTCCGGCAAGCCAGTCTGCACATTGCTGTTTCAGGTGGGCGCCTCCGCAATGACTACATGTCTCATGTGAGTCCCTGCAGAAGCGTCGACCATGGCCGTAGCCGAGGCACTGGGAGCATTGGACCAGCGGCGACTGGTCCATCACCTTAACTCTCTGTATGTCCATATACACCATTTCAAGTTCCATCATTCTTTGATAAATTTTTGGCGAGACCCTCATCACTATATGGGACTTTTCCGGATGGCGCGTCCGTTTTCTATAGGCAATCCGGATCCTATCATCTGTCTCGTCTAGGCCAAGAGTTATGGACTTGTTTTGGTTCCTTAGCGCCAGGATAACGTCTTCGTCCGTGTCCGTGTATTCGGTCATCCAGACGCTCTTTAGGATTACTAATGGATCCTTGTTTTTGATGTCCTCTACCTTTAGTTCCTTAGTCTTACTCAGCCTTTCCTTTACTCTTTTACGCTCTTCTTCATCCCTGCATCCCAGTATTATCTTCCTATCTTTAGCTTTTCTGACTTTCTCTACCTTTATTCCTCCATCTGTGGCTTTCATGACATTTATCATCGTGTACAGGACGTCTTCTCCGGTCGCTGTCTCATTTGTCGCCGTTACTACTAGTGAGTGCAGTGCGGTCTGCTCCGGTTGAGGCTTCTTTGGGGGCGCCGCTACTGCACTTGCGTAGGTTTTCTTTTCTAACGCTTCCTTGAGTATTTCCATCTTTTCGTTATTCTCTTTTATTAACTTAGTATGCTCTGCTAGGGTTTTCATCAGGGCGTCATTATACTTCTGCACGTTTTCTTGAGCAATCTCTTGTGCATCTTCTTTTATTTTTGCTTGTGTACGGCCACCCTTCGCCTTCAAGGAAGCTATTTCAGCTTCTGCCTCCTTGAAGAGCTGGTAGACTCGCTCTACACTTTGCGAGACTCCGATTTTAATATCTGTCCTGAGGTTTCGGGCGTCCCCCAGTAGGGTTTTAGCCCTTATGAGACTCGCCTTTGCCTCTGATGCCCTATCTGGAAGCTTTCTTCCTGGCTGGGATGCGTTGTCGGTCCTGCTGGAGGGTCCTGCCCTCACAGTTACCCCCTCTTCACTCGTTTGGCAGATGTCTTCTGCCTCGCTCGCGGGTCTTTCCGCATTTTTAGTCGGGGTTCGGATTCCAAACATTTTGGTTTACGCGGAACAGGTCGTCAATTTATATTTGTTAAATTTTTATAATAATTTGCTTAATATAACGTTTATACTAAAAAAGTCTTATTATCTAAGTAAATTTATAAAATATGTAAGAGCTCTACCAGTGATATGTCTCTACAGACAGGCTTGTAATCTTTCTACTAGTAGGTATCCCAATAAAGTACAACAGTGTATGTAAAGTACACAGAAAAATAAGAAAAATATATAAATTTTTTTTTTTTTTTTACTCTACATAGAGTCCGTCTCTATACGTAGGATAGTAGTCCTATTTCAGGTCAGTTAATATAAAAAAGTCTCGTCAAAATCGGACGGCGGGTTCACGAGATATAAGCTTTTTAAATTTTTCAAGATGGCGGACAAGATGGCCGCTGAAAATAGTAATAGCTATAACTCCGTCAAAATAACTCCCAGAGATTCGGGGTTTTGGCAGGAGTATTTGCCTCGTGCCCGTACAGTCTTCAACCTCAAAAGTAGAGTCAAAATTTTCTAACTCTACCTAGAGCTCCAAATGAAATTAAATGAGAAAGGGGGCAGTTGCAGTACCAGCAGTGGAAACCCCGTCCCAATCGGACCACTCTAGCGAGAGCTATGCCCGTTCAAAACAATCCAAGATGGCGTCAAATATGGCCGTTCCCAGACTAACTTCGGCAGTTTCTGTCCGAACCAAGCCGTGTTTGGGCTTGTTTTGAAGGGCACAACTCACGCAATGGCTTAAGATGGGCCACGTGCTGATAAGACCTCCCCCTGATTTAATAAATTTAAAAAACACTAAATTTTTCACTAGAAATGGTTTATCTACTCGGATAATTGCCAAAAAATTTTGAAATTTCGCAGAGCCCTCTTATAAATTTTTTAAATTTTTATCTCTAAACTAAATTTTATTCTAACTTTAAAATTAGGGGTACCTCGTGTACACTCAAAAACTTTAAAAATTTCTCTCGCAAAAACTAGTTGATTAACCTACGTCGAATTTTTTATATGTTATAAAGGGCCCTTAGATCTATACAAAACAAATTTTAAAAAGATGTGTTACCGATCGTTTGATCGTGGTAAAAATATTTAAAAATTTCAAAAATTTAAAAACGCAATAACTAATTCAAATCTTAACTTATACTAAATCTAAAAGTGCCTCCCAGATGCTTGCGACAGTGTCCTGATGGTCCCGAAGTCAGATTCTTCCTAGCTGCCCTGGATCGCCGACCTCGTGACCACGTGGCTTTTGTTTTTTTGCCTTTATCTCCGCGCTCCTGCGCGGGAAAAATCGGAAAAGGCAGAAAAACAATAGTGCTTCTGTAGGCCTTTAAGAAGGCACAATAAAAAATATATGTCACCGCTGCAGAAACGGAGAAAAAGTCACTTTTAACTTTGAAAATTTTCAAAATTTCACTTTTTTCGCAATAACTTTGCTACGAATTCACTAAGCGACAAGGCGTTTTCACTGCCCTATGCGCCACGTAATTTCACAACTTTTGGTATGTCGCACGGCACTGTAAGTCACTTTTTTGAATTTTTGCGAATTTTTTCGCGTGGAGGTTTAGTTGCAAGTGGGCGCCCCGGAGTGCGGTTGGAGCCAGACTGGTTAGGTTAGGTTAGGTTAGGTTAGGTTTTTTTTTTTTTTTTTTTTTTTTTTTTTTTTTTTTTTTTTTTTTTCCTGTCCGGACGCTGAGGTCCGGCCCGCGAGCTAGCCTACTTCTAACCCTCCGACTTGAGGTCAGAGTCCTTGTTAACTGACAACTCTTTCATTCTTTCTTATCTTTTATTCAATCTTTCATCCTTCATACTGTATCTTTCTTTCATTCATCCTTCTTTTACTCTTTCATTGGTGGGTTGCCAATGATTAACTATGTGGTATTATATCTATTTCTTTATTTCATATGTTTAAGGATGGGATGGATAGGGTTCATTTTTTATTTTATATAGCCTCCCAAATTGGGTTACAATTTATTCTAATTCTATTTCTAAAAGGTTTATACAAGAATATTACTTAATTAAGTTATTACTATTTTAATCCTACATATTTTATTACATTTTAATTACAGTTTCCCATATAGTTGTACATATCTATATTTTTTTTTTATAATCTAACTTATTTGTATGCAACTTATATATATTTTATAATATATATAATTCATAACTTATCTAACTATTTATTTCTTAATATTACTTTTTTAACAATTTTTGTACAGAAATCAAGGAAAATTGTTCGTGCTTTTTTATTTTCGATGATATTACTTGCTTTTTGGGCTGTTATATCGCATTCTAGTAGGTTCTCAGCTTCGTGTCTGGCGTAACCGTATACAGGGCATTCGAAAATTACGTGCGTACTCGTTTCTTCCCTACCTGGTTCACAGATGCACGATGGGTTCTCTTTACACTTAAACCGGGTTAAGTATTCCGAGAACCCACCGTGCCCCGTGAATATTTGGGTCGTCACTCCGGTTGGTTCCAGCTTTCTTACAATTTTATGGGCCTTTATAGCGTCTGGGAAAAACAACTTGGTGACCGCGCCTTTTTCCTCCGATTTGTACCTCCGGTTACATTCGCCAAGCGAATCCTCGCGGATTTGTCGCTTTACGTATGAAACCGGACATGCATCGTATTCTGGCTTGGTTTTCCCCTTGAGTGCTGCCTCTTTTGCCAGTTTATCGGCTCTCTCGTTTCCACTCATCCCTGCATGTGCTTTGATCCAAAACAAAGAAATTTCTTTGTTTTGGAGTGCGATAGTGGCCAGATTTTTCCGGGTTTCTATCGCCAGTGGATGGGTGGAGCCGTTGTTTGTCAACGTTTCGAGAGCCGATCGTGAGTCACTGTAGATGCCGTAGCTTATTTCAGGACGCTTGACTACCTCCCGCGTGGCTCTACATATGGCGTACAGTTCCGCCTGGTAGACCGTGCAGTACGATGGCAGCTTAAGTTTAAGGTTCTTTGTCTCCGCTTCGCTATTCCAGAAGGACAGCGCTGCGCCGACCTTCCCCTCAATCTTGCTGCCATCTGTGAATATACGGACTGCCTGGACGTTGTGTTGTGCAACGTCTTGCTGGTCTATCAGGCTTACGAACTCCACGCACATATGCTTTGCCGGATGCGGAGTCAGCTTATACGCTACTCTACGCTCTACCTCCCTGTCTCCCAACATCGGCTGCGGGACTCCGCGCTTGGCCTCATAAAGGGCTGCTGCCTCCTGGATCCTAAGATCCAGTGGCAGTATTCCGGCCAGTAATAGTGCCGAGTTAAGGGAGACAGTTCGATATGACTTGGTGAGCTTTTGGGCAAACACTCTTTGGACAGCATTTAGTTTTTTACGCACATTTTGTTTCTCAGTTGCCTTTACCCAGGCGCTGGCCGCATACATTATAACTGGTTCAACTGTAGCTGTGTATATTACACGAATCACCTCCGGGTGCAGTCCCCAACCAACCCTAGCGGCTCTCGATAGCTGCTTATATATATTTAAAGCTTTCCTACACACTTCTGCTGTATGGTTGTTAAATGTGAGCTTATTGTCTATCGTGATGCCTAGGATTTTTATGTCTTCAGACATGCCAATATCGACCCCGCTCATGCTCAGCTGTGGTGTATCGAATTTAAGTTTACGTGTTATAACCATCGCGCAGGTTTTGTGCGGTGCGAATTTGAGCTTGTTTTCGATACCCCACTCCCGGACATAGGCGAGAGCGGCATTGGCATGTCTCTGCACCTCCAGGGCCGTGTTTCCATCAAACAGCAGCACTACATCATCAGCGAACGCCTGAACATAATCGCCACGTCGTTCTAAACCTTTTAGGAGAGGATCAAGGAGAAGGTTCCAGAGTATGGGTCCGCCGATGGAGCCTTGGACACAGCCTTTGTTTGTGCTTTTAAGATGTTCGTAGCCGGCGTATCTCACTCTGACCGTTCTGTTTTCGAGGTAGCTGTCGATTGCTCTTCTCAGGTTTATGGGACATCCTGCTTCTGCAAGTCTTACTCTAATGGCTGGCCACCACGCGCTGTCGAAGGCTCCCTCTATGTCTAATGATACCATAACTATTAGCTTTTTCTGATCAAGTTTGGTACGAATGCGCTGCATCAGATCATAGAGGGAGTCTTCGGTACTCTTTTGTGGCATAAACCCATATTGTAGAGTGCTGATCTTTGGGACCAGGTGCCATTTTAATCGACCAACTACCATCTTCTCGAAGATCTTGCCCAGGACTGGTAGTAGCCCTATGGGCCTGTATGATTTTGGATTAGTGTAATCCTCCTTCCCAGGTTTCCTCAGGACTACCACCGTTGCTTCCTTCCACATCATGGGGAAGTGGCCGTGGGCTAAGCATCTGTTACACAGCGAGAGAAACAATTCCATGTCATGGTGTATTGCCTTATCGCATATGTCCGCGGTCAGACCGTCAATCCCCGGAGCCTTCTTTGGATTGAAACTTTTAGCAGCGATTTTGAGTTCTTCAATGGTAAACGGTGGGTCATGGTTCTCATCATGAACCCAGTCGTTTACCTTTTCAGACATTTCTCTTATTCGGCTGTGATTTGCGTTGTCATCTTCCTTCAGGTCCTCCGGGTAGAACGTCTCTGCTAAGAGTGCCGCAGACTCCCGGCCACCCAGTACTTTTCCCCCTTTCGTTAGAGGCAGGTCTTCCTGCCTTTTAGCTGTTCTGCCTATAACTCTGTAAATACCGTCCCACATGCTCTCTTTTTCTTGTTTTTCGCAGAATCCCTTCCAACTTTCGATTTGCGCTTTCTTTGCTTCATTCTCATATTCTCTTATTACTTTCAGATAATCTTCGATCACCTTCTGCCTGCGGACCGGCGCTGCGCAGCGGATTCGACGCTTAAACGTGGTGGCTCTTCTCTTCAGCTTGGCGAGTTCTTCCGACCACCACGGCAAGGTAAGTATACTTTTTGTTTTCTTTTTAGGGATGCTATAGTTGCATGCTCCTACTATTGCTTTAGTGTAACCTTCTACTATTAATTCTAATTTTGCTTTATCTTTAATGTTTTTTATTTCTTCTTTTACAATTTTGTTTAGCTCAAGCAATTGGGCAAGTTTCCCATGAAACTTGCCCCAATCTGCTTTTTTACTGTTGAATATTCTAGTCGTTCTACTTATGTGTGTACCTTTCGCTTTGTTCAATCTAATCTTAAAACTCAATGCGTTGTGGTCGGAGCTCGTCATGCCTACCTCTACTCTCCAGTCTTCCACCAAATTCAGCATCCCCGCCGTGCAGGCCGTTATGTCGACAAAGCTGGTGTATTGTTTGTGACCTCTGATCGTGTCGAAAGTTGGAATGTCCCCCTCATTTAGTACTTGCAGCTCCATTTCTTCTAGAGTTCCGGCCATTTCTTCTCCTCTTTCATTGATTTTAAGGCTACCCCACCAGGAGTGTTTGGCGTTTGAGTCGCCTCCTATTAGGATTTTTGCGGCGTCAAGTTGCTTTTTGATCGTCTTTAGGCGTTCGAGGTATGGTTGTAGCGGTTCTGTTGGCTCGAAATAAAATGAGATCGCCACGATCTCCCAGGCACTCGTCCGGAGTTTTACAACAACGATGTTATTTGTTGTAAACTCCGGACATAGGATGGCGTCTATATCAGTATCAAAGACGACAATTGCTGCCTTAACAACACCATCCCTTTGACTCGTGCCTTGAAAGATCCTGGCGCTCCCATAATTTTTCATCCTGCCTATACCTCCGACGTACGGCTCCTGGAGGAGTGCAAAGGCCATCTTTTTATTTGCTGCCTCAAGCATAATCTCATTTGTTGCCAGAGCCATGCGTTGTAGGTTGGCTTGTGCAATGAGGTATTTTTTCGCGTCTGTTTGGGGACCATTTGAGCCCAGGACCACTTTAGCAATAGGCTATTGTGGCCCGGGCTAAAGCCTCCCACTTGCGGCGAATGGGGCATTCACCGCTGAAAGCGTTATGGTCTGTCCTGTCTAGTTTTGCGCGATTACAGTTTGTGCACGAGGGGGGGACGTCTGCGAGCCAATCTGCACACTCAGACTTCATGTGGGCTCCCCCGCAGTGGCAGCACCTCTCCGCTGTCTCTTTGCAGAACCGTCTTCCGTGACCGTACCCCAAGCAGAGGGAGCATTGCACGAGCGGCGATTGATCGGCCACTCTCACTCGCTGGAGGTCTATTCGGACGGATCCTGCATCTACCAAACACTGCCAAATTCCGGGGGAGACCCTCATTACAATATGGTGTGTGTGGGGGTTTCTCGTGTTTTTCTTGTAGGCTATTTCCATCCTTTGGTCAGTTTGTTCTCTTAGGACTCCTTTATTTTGATTTCTTAGGGCGTCAAGGACCTCCACGTCGGTGTTATATTTTAAGACGTCTTTAAGGACCACCAGTGGGTCCTTGTTTTTCATCACCTCAACGTTGAGTTCCCTGGCACCCTCTATCTTTTCCTTCACTTTCTCTCTTTCTTTTTCCGTTTTACACCCAATTATTACTTTTCTATCTCTCGCTTTTCTTATTTTGTCCACTGTTATCCCACTTTCTCTTGCGTTGACTACTTTTCTTATTCTATCGAGGACTTTTTCTCCAGTCTCATTCTCGTCCACAGAAGTAACCACGACGGAGTGTAGCGCGGTCTGTTCCGGCCTCCGAGGGAACGCCGCCGCGACACTCGCGTACGACTGCTTGCGCTGTAGCTCTTCTTGCTTTTCTAAGCTTTCTTTTAGTTGTTCCATTTTCTGGTTATTTTCCTGGAGAAGCCTCGTATGTTCATCCAGTTTTCTGAGGAGTTCGGTATCCTCTTTTCTATTTTCTGGTTGTAGTCTCTCTGCCTCTGGTATTTTCTCTTCATTTATATTTTTCTTCCCGCTTGCCCCTTCCTTAACCAATTGATATAACCGATTTAAGGCGTTAGTGACCTCCTTTTTTATTTCGGTTTTGAGGTTACGAGCGCCGTTTATGCTTTCTGTGGCAAAATCTAGGCACGCCTTTGCCTCTGTCAGCCGATCTGTACATTTTACGCTTTTCTTATCAAAGGTTAAATTCCATGCCAGCGAGGGGCCCAGTGCCTCCGTTGACGCCCTTCGAGTCTCCACCCTTGGCTCGCCCTTCGAAAGAGCAGTCTTCGGCTTTTGTTTTGGGGGTTCCACCTCTGGCTTGGTTTTCTGTGGGGGGGTCGGGGACTTGGACTTCCCGGTCTCCCATTCCCCAATACTCCGCCTCACACTCGTGGTTTTGCTTGAGTGGGCAGTTGGGGTTGGGCTGTTTTTTGTCTGTCCTTTTGGGTCTCGTGGGTTTCGTGGAGCTTCTTCTTCGATTCGCTCACGAACACTGTCTTTTTGTTTCGTGGGCGTTCGGATTCCGAACATTTTGGCTGTAAGAGTTGTGTGCCAAACTAGTATATGGTACTGTTGTCGGAGGGATTTACCGCTTACCCCAAATTTATTGTATTACTAATATTCCTTTTTTGTTTCAGATTCGTCGGGGTAAGGCTGCGTACACGGGTAGGTTGTCACAGATTAAAATGTTTGTAAAAGTTATATATAATAGTTATTAGTAAATTTGTAAAAAAAATTTGTCAATTTATATTGTATATATGAAGTCAGGTTTTAAAATTATGTAAATTTTGGCGCAATAAAAAACGCAAAAACAATTTTGGAGACCAAAATGTGTCCGATTTCACGTGTCGCCTTCGGAGACACGAAGCTTCAACCTAGTAGTAATGCTTATAACTTATAATATACAAAAGCTTAAAGAAAAATATACAAATTAAAATTATACCTGAATTTATACAATATGAAATGGTCCAAAAAAAAAATAAAACTACTAAAAAACTAACATAAAAATACTATTTACAATTTAGTAGTTCTGTTCCCACTCCTTATGTTGACCTAATTTAGACCATTCGGGCCTCCTGAATGTAGGTCAAAATTTCAAGTAAGAAAAACTCAAAAACTATTGGTCTGAAAATTATGAAACTTTAGGGAAAGTTCAATGTCAGTAGGTCTAATATATTTCTTTATTACAAAACAAAGGTCACCTCTTACTTTCCTAGAAATAATTAATTTTGAATATAATTTTTATATAATTTTTTAAAAGTGTCAAATTTTGTCAAAACTTAATTTATTTAGGTAAACAAAAATGCAGAATCTTTTTAAATAGTAAATACCACAATTTGGCTTTTAAAATTTTGACCCACTTTTAATTTTCAGGGTGCCCGAATGTAGGTCAAAAGGTCAACACAGGATATCTCCGAAACTACTTATCGGAAAAATCTAAAACTAAGAACGAGTAAAGAAGACCTAATAACTAGTTATATACTGCAATAAAATTTACGCCTTACCGATTTACTTTTAAAGTTATAGGCCTTTCAAATTACTCGTTTTTTAAAATTGTCTTTAAAATGTTCAAATTTCAACCTTTTTCAAATTTTCAAACGGCTCCGCACTCGTCACGCTGGTGTCCTGGCGTATCCGCTGTCGAAATTTGTCCAGTGTCCCCGGGTCACTGACCTCGTGGCCACGTGGTTTTTGTTGTTTTTGTGTTTTTTCCGCGCGCCTGCGCGGAAAAAATCGGAAATGCCGACCAACGTGTAGAGCCCTTGGAGACCCTCCAAACTGCAGTTAAAAAACTGTAGGTCGTCGCTGTAGATTTTGAGAAAATCCACTTTTAAAGTTTTATTTTTCACAAAAAATCACTGTTTTCAAAATAACTCCTGATACACTTCACTTAGCGCGACGCAAACAACACTGTCGTGTGCGCTGTCACTTTCCGCTTGTTTTGATGTATAACAAGATACCAAAAAGCAAAATTTTCTAATTTTTACGAATTTTCTCGTGAGTATCACTATGAATTCGTGGCGCTCTCGAGTGCGGACGGAGCGGGACTGGTTAGGTTAGGTTAGGTTAGGTTAGGTTAGGTTAGGTTGCTGTGTCATTTGACATAGCCAACGCTTTCAACTCCATCCCCCACCCGACGATACTAGAGGCGCTCCGCTACCATGGAGTGCCTCGGTACTTGCAGGGCCTCCTGGCCAACTACTTGGAGGACCGGGCGGTCCTCGTTGTGGATAAAGTGGGCCAGCTTCGGCGGTACGGCGCGGAGTCCGGTGTTCCACAGGGGTCCGTTTTAGGGCCACTCCTGTGGAACATCGGGTTTGACTGGCTCCTGCGGGGAGCTCTCCTCCGTGGCACGAGTGTCATCTGCTACGCGGATGACACTCTTCTCACTGCCCGGGGGAGTGACTTCAGAGAGGCGGCGAGCCTGGCTTCGGCTGGCGGATCCTTGGTCGCGGGAAGGATCCGCCGGCTAGGATTGGGGGTGGCGCTACACAAGACCGAGGCCGTGTTCTTCCACGGGCCTCGGCAGCGCATCCCCATTGACGCTCATATCGTCGTAGAGGGCGTCAGGGTCGACGTGAAGGCCCAGATGAAATATCTGGGCCTAGTGCTCGACAGCAGGTGGCGCTTCGGCCCGCACTTCAGCGGGCTGTCGACGCGCCTGTTGAAGGCCGCGGCTGCGCTTGCGTGGCTCCTCCCGAATCTGGGGGGGCCAAAAGCGCGATGCCGGCAGTTGTATGCCGGCATCCTGAAGAGCATGGCCCTCTACGGGGCCCCCATCTGGGCGGACTCCCTCCGAAGGAGGGAGAACGCTACTGCGATCCGCAGGCCTCAAAGGGCCATTGCGCAGCGGGTAGCGAGGGCCTACTCCTCGGTGAGCTTTGCGGCGGCGTGCGCTCTGGCGGGCACCCCTCCCTGGGAGCTCGAAGCGTGGGTGCTCGCCAGAGTGTACGAGTGGGGGGCGGGGCGTAAGGCTCTCGGGGAGCACCCTGCCCCGGAAGAGCGGGAGGCCGTCCGCCGAGAGGCGAAGGACGCGATCGTCCACCACTGGACGGAGGACCTCGCCTCCGCCGCGTTTGGCCGACGAACGTTGGACGCTCTCGGGCCGGTCCTGCGAGATTGGCTCGAGAGGTCCAACGGTTACCTTTCGTTCCGGATGGTGCAGGTGTTGTCCGGGCATGGATGCTTCGGATCGTACCTGCACCGGATCGGAAGAGAGGAGACTCCGTCGTGCCATGATTGTGGTGCGACGGAGGATTCTGCACAGCACACCCTCGAGGTGTGCCCGGCGTGGTCGGAGCCACGTTGCAGCTTAGCTGCGGTAGTCGGGCCGGACCTCTCGCTTCCCAGCGTGGTCAACTCCATGCTGGGAAGCGAGGGGGCCTGGACAGCGGTCGCCTCCTTTTGTGAGTACGTGATGTCACAAAAGGAGGCGGCGGAGCGCACGCGGGAGGATGACCCTCTCGTGGCGCCGCTCCGCAGGCGAAGAAGGGGTGGGAGAAGGCACAACCGCCTTCCCCCTCTTGGTGGAGGATAGCGGGAGATAGGCGCGGGGGCGTCTACTCCCGCATTGCACGTATCCTCCAATTCCGCCGGGCGGGAATGGCCGAGCACAGTGGGTATACCGGTCCGGTGTGGACCGGGGAGTCCCACATACCCCTCCCATCCCCCAATGGGGGGGCATGCGTAACGCATTTTTCCCAGCGCAAAAAAAAAAAAAAAAAAAAAAAAAAAAAAAAAAAAAAAAAAAGGTTAGGTTAGGTTAGGTTAGGTTAGGTTAGGTTAGGTTAGGTTAGGTTAGGTTAGGTTAGGTTAGGTTAGGTTAGGTTCCGCGGACCTGCTGGGTATTGCCGCGGACCTGCTGGGTAGTCCCAGTGGGTGGGGAGGTGTACCCCAACGCGGCGCGTCCCCGGGTGGCGGATAGGGGAACGGCTCCCAGAAATGGGAGCTACCGGTTTACCGGCGCGGACCAAACACTGGGGGTGGGGAGGGGGGGGGGGGGAAATGGGAAGGGCTTCTCCAATCCTTCTTTTGTTCTGCCAAAAGAGGATTGGATGAAGCCAGGAGGTCGATGAGACGGACCTGCGGGTCGGTGATGGAGTTGGGATGGGCTGGTGGAGCCGTCTCTGAGGGCAGAGGCGCCGTCCAGCTTGGTTCCCGTGAGTCGGCTGTGTGGGTCAGTTTACTTGCGGGACTCCGAATGGACTGGTGCCTGGCTTGTTGTACAAGCCAAATGAGGGAGTAGAGGAGTCGGGCCTTGGTGTGCACTCACCCTGCCGCCGGGCAGGCAGTGGGAGTTTTCTTCCCTGCCACCGCTCCAAAATCGTAATCCCGTAACATGGCCGCGGTCATGTTTTGTGGTCTGAGCGGGACCGATAGGCTTTGGCTTGGTCGCCCGGGCCGCGAGGAAGACAACCTCTATAAAAAATTACCCGAAGGTAAGCGGCGGCGCGGCGTGAGGCCTGGAAGGCTGGACGGAGTTCCAGTCGCTACTGCGTCCCCCGCCAGGGAATTGTCGCTCCCCTGAGCGGGTTACGCCAGACTTCCCCGGTTACAGTGGGCACTGTCCGGGGCGACCCACCCTTCCCACTTACTCGTGGGACCAATTATGGAAAAAACTAAACAAATCTCTAGGTTAAGGAAGAAGATAGGGAGTGATGAAGAGGAGGCTGAATGCGCGTCTGCGCTCAGCGACGCCAGTAGGGCGAGTGTAGAAGTAGCGAAGGAGGCGCGTGTGGTTATAACCCGCTGCGCAGAGATGGATAGCAGCGATCAAGATATGCTCGTTGCTTCGTCGGCAATGGTGAACCTGTCGGACACGGACTCTGATGCGAGTTTCCAGACCGTGACCTCAGGGGAGCTGCCCAAAAGTGGAGACCGCTTGTGGAGAAAGCGTCACAGAGATGATGCGAGCTCGGGCTTGGACGAGGATGAGGAGTCGATGCCCGCATCACCGGCTAGGAGAGGACGTGGACGTCCCCCTTCTACTGGTAAATACGTAGGCCTGGCTAAAGCTAAGGCACAACTCAACGCGGCGAAAGCTGAGGAACTTCGGCTGCAGGCTGAAATGGAGATGGCGGACGATCTAAGACGAAAAAGAGAGGCGATAGCTGCCACCTTCCGCAAATCTCCGGAATTAGTGACACGTTCGTCAAGTAATGAAGGTCAAGAGCAACCAGACCTAGCAAGGCTGGTGCTAGATTCAGTCGATACGATTGAAAAGGTTGCCAAAAACTCTGGTAACCTCAAAGGGACGTACGTTAGAGCACTGAAAGATGCTGTAGAGACTATTAAAGTTTCCTTTCAGGAGCTGCGCTCACGCACAATGTCGGAGGAGGTTACCCGATTGGAAACAGCCAACAAACGACTCGCAAGTGAGCTGGCCGAACTGCGAAAAGAGTTAGCCCAGATGCGGCAGCTCACGCAACAGTGTGAACAGGTGCCAGGTCCGACGGCAACTCAGCCCCATACAATAGAAGAGATAGTGCGCGTCGTCATGGTCCAATGTGGGACTATGATGAACGCAAGACTGGACGGTCTGGAGGAGCGGTTGCTCCCAGAGAAGCGCATGCGGCCACCATTAGCTGCAGATAAAAAGAAGACCCTGGTGCCGATGGCCCCCGCAATCACGGCTGCTGCCCCTCGCTCGGTGGGCCGCTCGCAGGCCGAAATTACGGATGTTGCTCCTGTAGCTGGTACCAAAGAGACAGCCAAAAAGTCTCAGAAAGCTGTAGCTCAAGAGACTCGAAAGGCAATGGGTAAACCCAAACCGGCAGTGAAAGAGTCGCGGTTGTTGCCTCCGCAGCCCCAGTCCATGGATGAGGGGTGGAAGGTAGTGGCTCGGAAGGGCACAAACAAAAAGAAAGCCACCAAGAAGGCGACAAACGCTCAGATGCCCTCACAGAAGGTGACAAGTGCTTGGGTGCAAACAGAAAAGAAGCCAGCCAAGCTCCGCTCCCCTCGCTCAGCAGCGGTTATGCTGACGATAAAGCTGGATGCTGCAGAGAAAGGTGTCACCTACGACAAAGTGCTTGCTGAGGCCAAGCAGCATATCAGCCTTAAAGACCTTGGTATATCCACAGGTATAAAGTTCCGCACTGCGGCTACGGGTGCTCGCCTCCTTCAGGTGCCCGGTGCCTCCAGTGCCGAGAAAGCCGATGCTCTGGCCAAAAAGCTAGAGGAGTCTCTTGGAGAAGAAGTAGTCCGGGTCACCAGGCCTGAGAAATGCGTTGAAATGCGCATAACGGGTCTGGATGACTCGGTTACTAAGGAAGAAGTGATAGCGACTGTTGCTGATGTGGGTGGCTGTACAAAAGAGGCTATCAGATCGGGAGAAATCCTTCGTCCTCCTGGTCGACAAGGAGGCGGCTCGATCTGGCTGCGATGTCCAATTGTTGCAGCAAAGAAAGTGACGGAGAAGAGAATCTTAGTGGGCTGGGTCTCAGTTCAAGCTAAAATTCTAGAGCAGAGACCACTTCGGTGCTTTCGGTGCCTAGAAACCGGTCATATAGGTGTAAAGTGCACCGCTGACGTTGACCGGAGCAGTTTCTGCTTCTGCTGCGGTAAGCCAGGACACAAGGCAGCCCAGTGCTCTGCTGATCCGCACTGCCCTGTGTGTGAGGCGGCAAACAAAGCGGCAAATCACCGTATCGGTGGTAAAGCTTGTTTGGCCAGGCCCGCCGAAAAGGGTAAAAGGAGGGAAAAGTCGACTAGTGAAGGTCCCAGGACCCCCTCGCAGCTGACTCAGCGTCCGGCAACGCAAACAGAGGATCTTATGGACACCAATAATTAGTATGGCGACCAAATTTCTGCAGGCGAACATCAACCACTCTGCCAGAGCTCAGGATCTTTTGCTCCAGAGCATGGCAGAGTGGTTGATCCAAATAACCGTGGTCGCTGAGCCCTACTTTGTTCCCGCCCGGGATAACTGGGTGGGGGACCATGGGGACTATGTGGCCATCATCAGAGCTGCTGGTACCCCACCTTTTGGAAAGACAGTAAAGGGTCAGGGTTGCGTTTTGGCTGTCTTTAATGGCATTGCCATCATTGGGGTATATTTCTCGCCAAACAGGAATCTCGCTGATTTCGAGCATTTACTTGTGGAAGTGGGGGTTCTCATTGGGCAAGCACATCCTACCCCCGTGGTCGTCGCTGGTGATCTCAATGCCAAATCAACGGCCTGGGGATCACCACGGACGGACGCGCGAGGGGAGGCGCTGGAGGAGTGGGCGGTCTCCATGGGTTTAGAGGTACTAAATAGGGGAACGATAAGCACGTGTGTGCGACAACAGGGTGAGTCAATCGTGGATGTTACGTTCGCGAGTTCCGCCCTCGCACACCGAGTTCAGGGCTGGCAAGTAAGAGAGGAC
Source organism: Philereme vetulata (assembly GCA_918857605.2). Taxonomy (NCBI): domain Eukaryota; kingdom Metazoa; phylum Arthropoda; class Insecta; order Lepidoptera; family Geometridae; genus Philereme; species Philereme vetulata. Next base: position 142,077 of record OU975452.1, on the reverse strand, counting down.
GCAGAGACACTGGCCGATCATCGGTATATCCAATTCGAGGTCTCTAGGGTGCCTTTAACATCTGGAAGAGTAAGCAGGGCCCCTATAGAAAAAAGTGTGCGCTGGTCACTGAGAAAGCTGGATACGAAAGTCGCGAAAGAGGCGGCTATTGTGGAGGCCTGGATTGCGGATGGGTCTGATCCCATGGTAGAGAATGTTGATGCTGCATCAGAGCAACTTGTAAGTGCCCTAAGCAGAGTATGTGACGCAGCCATGCCGAGGGCAAAGGCAGTGCCACCGCGACGGCAGGTGTATTGGTGGAATGCGGAACTCAACCAGATGCGAAAAGCAAGCGTTGCAGCTCGCCGCCAATACCACAGATGCAGGCGAAGACGCATTAGGAACGAGGACCTGGAACGGGAACTGTATGCTCAATACAGATCTGCATGCGCGAGACTGCAAACAGCAATTCTGAAGGCCAAAGAGGCAGCGTGGGAAGATTGGTTGGAGACCCTCAACCTTGACCCATGGGGACGTCCTTATAAGGTGGTGTCAGGTAAACTTCGCCCTTGGGCCCCACCATTGTCGAAAACTCTGGAACCTCAGTTTTTGGAGCGCGTTGTGACGTCCCTCTTTCCGGAAAGGGGAGAGTGGCAACCACCTCCCATGGCACCACCGGATAGAACGGGGGACCCTCAGGAGGAGATAGTTCCACAAGTCACGGAGGTAGAGCTTGGGATTGCGGTGTTAAAACTTCGAAAGAAGAAAACCGCACCAGGTCCCGACGGGATACCCGGGCGTGCTGTGGCAATAGCAATGGGACAGATGGGAGAAGGAGTGAGAGCGCTATTCACCGAGTGCCTAGTTCAGGGTAGATTCCCACGTGTTTGGAAGTCGGGCAAACTCGTTCTGCTTCGAAAGAGTGGTCGCCCAGAAGACTCACCGTCAGCGTACCGACCTATCGTGCTGCTGGACGAGATGAGCAAACTCTTCGAGCGAGTGCTTGCTGCCCGTCTCGTCAAACACTTGGGGAGTGTAGGGCCAGATCTGCATAATCGACAGTACGGCTTCCGCTGTGGGCGTTCGACCATCGATGCCATTGCTCAGGTGCGAGACCTGGCTGTGAATGCGGTTGCGGAGGGTGATCTCGTGTTGGCAATGTCGCTGGATATTGCGAATGCTTTTAACACCTTGCCCTGGGAGACAATCAAGGAGGCACTAAGGTATCATGGCGTACCTCGATACATAAGAAGAGTGATAGCGGACTACTTTGTTGACCGGGCCATCATATACCCGACTGAAAACGGGTGGTCCAGGAGAGTCATGTCGTGCGGTGTCCCACAGGGGTCGGTCCTTGGACCACTCCTGTGGAACATCGGGTACGATTGGGTAATCCGTGGTGAAAACCTTCGAGGGGTCAACATTACGTGCTACGCCGACGACACCCTTGTCACGGCTCGTGGTGGCACCCACAGGGAAGCAGCGGTCATTGCGACAGCGGGCGTCGCCCAGGTGGTACGGAGAATCCGGGCCCTAGGATTGGAGGTGGCTCTTAACAAGTCTGAGGCACTATTCTTTCACGGCCCTCGAAATACACCCCCACAGGGGATGACTATTGTAGTTGGCGGTACATCGATTGCTGTCGAGCCCACAATTCGATACTTAGGTATCGTTCTGGACGGTCAGTGGCGGTTTACGGAGCATTTTCGGCGACTAGCACCAAAGCTCATATCCTTTGCTGGAGTGCTTGGAAAACTGCTTCCAAATTTAAGTGGTCCAAGCGTAGCATGTCGCCGGTTGTACATAGGCGTAGTCCGCTCTAAGGCCCTCTATGGAGCGCCTATATGGGCGGACGCTCTGAGCACCCAAAATAAGGCCTTGCTGCGGCGTCCGCAGCGGGCCGTTGCACTTAGGGCGGCTCGAGCATATTGCACGGTATCGTTTGAGGCAGCATGTCTGCTAGCAAACAGCGCACCTTGGGATCTTGAAGCAGGGGTACAAGCGGAAGTGTACCGCAGAAGTGCAGCAGTACGAGCTGAAGGAGGTTGGCCTCTTCCGGAGGAAATCGAAAAGTGGAGAGAGGAAGCACAAGATGAGCTCCTCGAGAAATGGTCTGACAGGCTGGAGAACCCGAGCGCTAGCAGGGAATTGGTTGCTGCTTTTCGACCCGTGCTTACGGCATGGGTCAAACGCAAGTTCGGCGCGCTGACGTTCCGCCTGACGCAGCTCTTAACAGGGCATGGTTGCTTCAGCAGATATTTGTGTCGGGTGGCCCGTCGGGAGCCATCAGCGGAGTGCCACCATTGCGGTCAAAGGGATGAGGATACGGCCCATCATACTCGTGCCGTGTGTCTTTCGTGGGTGGTGCCCCGAGCGGCCCTCACAACAGTAGTTGGTTCTGACCTGTCACTACCAGTGCTTATCAGCGCCATGGTCAGCAGTGAACAGGCATGGGATGCGGTTGTTGCATTCGCGGAGACAGTCATGTCCGAGAAGGAAAAGGCGGAAAGGGACCGAGAAGACAATGTCCTGTCGCTTCCGATTCGCCGCAGGAGAACTGGCCGCAGGCGGTTGGCCTTTGCCCAACAAATGCCGCCATAAAGGGATTTTCGGGCATGGATCGGGGGGTCTGTGTCCGAATTTGAAAGTCCCGAGCTGTAAGGCACCCCGTATGTGTTCCGGTGTGCCTTGAGCGAAGAGTAGGAGAGAAACTCCGAGAGTAGAGCCTGCATCAGGCACCCGCACTGTGTGAGAGGGTTATGAATGCGCGTTCAGCGATCTCACGGCCCTCTCATCAAAATGCGGTGAGAAGGAACACCCAGGTGGTTTTAGTGGGTATGGCGCCTTTAGCTGAGTCCGACATATCCTTTCCGCCACCCGGCGGGAAGGAATCCATAAAGGATTTCCCCTGGTAAAAAAAAAAAAAAAAAAAAAAAAAAAAAAAAAAAGGTTAGGTTAGGTTCCGCGGACCTGCTGGGTAGTCCCAGTGGGTGGGGAGGTGTACCCCAACGCGGCGCGTCCCCGGGTGGCGGATAGGGGAACGGCTCCCAGAAATGGGAGTTACCGGTTTACCGGCGCGGACCAAACACTGGAGGGGAAATGGGGAGGTTCCCTGAACTGTTGTTGCGGCGTCGTCCTGCTTGGTCTCCCGCGAGTCGGCTGTATGGGTCAGCTTCCTTGCGGGGTTCTGGGTGGGTCAGCGCTTCACTGGCGGATTGGGGGACTCGGTGAGAGAAAGGGGAGGCTTCTCCGCGTGTCTCTATGAAGGTAGCATAGAGCACAGTGGATGAAGCCTGGCGGAGGAAGAAGCCTGGATGAAGCCAGGAGCTAGGTGGGACGGCGGCAGTGGGTCGCAGTGGACCTTCGGGTCGGTGGATGGCGGGCCTGCAAGGCCCGCGGCGCGGCAGAGAGTGTCAACACGGCCTCTCTGTCGGGCACGAGGAGGAATGGCGGCAGTTGGTCGCAGTGGGCCTTCGGGCCGGTGGATGGCGGGCCTGCAAGGCTTGCGGCGCGGCAAGGAAGGTCAATTCGGCCACCTTGTCGGGCACATTAATGCGTCTCCGAATCCCGTTGTTTGGTGCCTGCACAAGGGATGCATGGCTGGGGGGAACCCGGTTGGCTAGGGCACCACAAGGGGACCTCACCCCTCAAATAAGGAAAATATGGATACGGTGACTTCTGAAACAACTCCTCAAGTGGGTAGCAACCTAAGTTGTGAATCCCACGGCGCTCCGGCGTTCAGCCCCAATGTATTTGAGGGGGGCAAGAACCACCACGTGGGCTCCGGCCCGCGACACGACAACTCACGCGATAACTCGGACACTGATTCTTCTAAAAATGACGACCTTGGCAAGAAAATGGACGGTGATAATGTGGAGGAGAGGGCTTCTAAAGCCCCATGGCTTCGGACTCAGACAGTGAACCTGTCAGAGTCTGATTCCGATGCCATGACCTGGGAGACCGTGTCATCTCACGGCTCCGGGAGGAGGCTGCGCAAGCGGCACATGGAAGACAGGAAAGAGCAGGAAGACCAGGGTGAATCCTCACCGTTACCCAAGGTCTCCAGCACTCGACGAGGTAGAGGACGCCCGCCCACTACAGGGCAGTACGTTGGCCTGGCGAAGGCCAAGGCTGAACTCAACCGAGTACGAGAAGAGGAGATTCGGCTCACAGCCGAAAAGGAGCTCCAAGAGGAGCTCCAGCAAAAACGGAGGACGCAGTTCCTCAAGGCGCCGGCATCGGTGCCCGCGGACCGTGGCTCTCAGCTGAGCAACTGCGTTGCCGCTGAGCTGGAGTCAATGTTGATGGACTCGGTGGACATCGTTTATGCGGTGGCCACCAAGTCCAAAAACCTAAAGGGCACGTCGGTGAGGGCCCTGAAGGATGCTGCGGACATCATAAGGGCATCCTTTAAGGAAGCGCGGGCCCGCACAATGCCCGAGGAGATGGCCTTACTGGTAAAGGCGAATGAGCGACTCTCAGCGGAGCTGAAGGACCTGCGACAAGAGATGGCGCAGATGAGGGAGACCCAAGCTCGCGTGGCTGCGACCTCGGTTCCTGTTCAGGCACCAGCTCAAACGCCCTGCACGGAGGAAGTGATGCGGCAGATCATGGTGCAAGTGGGCACGATGGTGAACGCCCGCTTTGCCGGGATCGAGGAGAGACTGCTGCCCGGGCAGACCCGGAGGCCCCCTCTGGCCGCAGACCGGCGAAGGGAGGCCGAGGTGCGTTCAGCAGAGACCCCCACTCAAAGGGACTCTCCAGCGCCAAAGCCTGGAGCAAGAGCGGCTCCGAAACCGAAGCCTGCCCCCGCCCCTGCCAGCGCTGCAGCTCCAGCGGAAGACTGGCAGGTGGTGTCAAGGCGTGGAAAGGCCAAGAGGCGAGACAAGGAGCGTGCGGCAGAAGGGGCAAGACCCATCGAGAAGAAGAGGCCTGCCCCTCCAGCCCAAGTCCCTAGGCCGAAACCAAAGCCCTCCAAGGCGAGTGCGGCCAAGCTCCGCCCTCCAAGAACCGCGGCGGTGGTGATCACGCTGCAGAAGAAAGCGGTGGAGAAAGGTGTCACCTACGCCAAGGTGCTGGAGGCGGCCAAGGCGAAGATCAGCCTAAGCGAGCTGGGATTCTCGCCGTTGAAAATCAGGGTGGCGGCCACTGGGGCACGAGTGCTGGAGGTTTCCGGCGCGAACAACGCGGCAAAAGCGGACGTCCTTGCTGAGAAGCTCAGAGAGACGTTTCTAGACGAGGAGAGCATACGAGTCTCCAGGCCTACTATTACAACTGACCTTCGAGTCAGCGGCCTGGACGATTCTGTCACCCCGCACGAGCTAGCGGAGGCCTTGGCCGGGAAGGGCGAATGCCCTGTGACGGCCTTTTCCGTAGGCGCAATACGGCGGGGCCAAGCCGGGATGGGCACCGTGTTCGTACGCTGCCCCACCGCAGCTGCAAAGAAGGTGATGGCCACTGGAGGCCGTGTTTTGGTGGGTTGGGTGGCGGCGCGGGTCAGTATCTTAGATGCAAGGCCCCGCCGCTGCTACCGCTGTCTTGAGCTGGGCCATATAGCGGCCAAGTGCAAGGCCGAAGTTGACCGCAGCGATGAGTGCTACCGCTGCGGTACAAAGGCCCACAAGGCCAAAGAGTGCACAGCCGCCCCCCATTGCACCCTATGTGCAGCAGCGGGAAAGCCGGCGGACCACCTCTCCGGGAGCAAGGCATGCGCCAAGTCCCCGTCAAAGCCAGGGGTCAGACGGAAGGCCAACGCGGCTGGGGCTACGGCCAAGCCACGTCCGCCTCGCCCTAACAAAGGGCCAGCCGAAGGCATGGAGGAAGGTTAATTAGTATGGCCCTAACCTTCCTACAGGCGAATATCAACCGTTGCGCCGGGGCTCAGGACTTACTCTTGCAGTCCATGGTGGAGCGGTTGATCCAGGTGGCGGTGGTCAGCGAGCCCTACGCGGTCCGTCCTAGGCCTGACTGGGCTGGGGACCTTGACGGATTGGTGGCGATCACCACGCAATCGCCGGCTCAATCTCCCCCTCTCGAAGACGTTGTGAGGGGCAGGGGTTTCGTAGCGGCTAGGGTGGGTCAAACCGTCATTGTGGGGGTGTACCACACCCCGAACCGACCGGTTCGCGAGCTAGAGACTCTCCTCGGCGCGGTGGGGACCTTGATTGGTCAGACCCGCCCACGCCCCGTCCTCGTGCTCGGAGACTTCAACGCCAAATCAGCAGCGTGGGGGCATCCGGTTCAGCCTTTCCTCGACCCAAACGGACGAAGTGAGAGAGGTAGGGGGCGAGATAGGTCCGCGATGGGCCCTGAAGCGCCTCAACGCCGAAGTGCTGCAGGAGGCGGCCCTCGTCGAAGTTTGGAACGGCACTCCTCAGGAGCCGGATCCGATAGACCCGGAGGCGATGGCGGACAGGCTGTGCGAGGCATTGACGCGGGTTTGCGACGCTGCAATGCCGCGCGCGCCAGCCCCACAGCCCAGACGCCAAGTCTATTGGTGGACGGAGGAGATTGCCGAACTCCGGAGAAGATGTGTTAAGAGGCGCCGACTATACCAGCGGTATCGGAGGCGAAGGCGGCAAGAGACGGAAGAGAGCAATTCTCTGTACGCCGCTTACAGAGAGGCTACCGGGGCCCTTCGCGTCGCGATAGTGGAGGCTAAGAGGCAGGCCTGGGAGGAGCTGCTGGAGGGGCTTGAGCGCGACCCATGGGGCCGTCCGTACAAGTGGGTGAGGCAAAAGCTTCGCCCCTGGGCACCCCCCATCACGGCCTCGCTCCAACCGGCGGTGCTCCAACGAGTGGTCGATGGCTTGTTCCCCGGTGCTCCGGGGGCCGAGTTCACGCCTCCCTCGACAACCGCTGATCTCGCCGAAGAAGAGGAGAGCGAGTTTGTCCCTATTTCTGAGGGCGAGCTTGGTGCGGCTGTGCTCAGGATGAGAGCCAAGAACACGGCGCCTGGGCCTGACGGCATACCGGGTCGTGCGTGGGCTCTCTCCTTGAAGCACCTGGATTCCGCCTTGAGGGACCTGTTTGACAGTTGCCTCATGGAAGGAAGATTCCCCAGACGGTGGAAAAGGGGCAAACTCGTTCTCCTGAGGAAGGAGGGTCGTCCTGCGGATGAGCCCTCGGGCTATCGCCCGATTGTGCTGCTTGACGAGGCGGGCAAGCTGTTGGAGAGAGTAGTGGCTGCCCGCCTGGTCAGGCACCTTGAGACTGTGGGACCGGATCTGGCGCCTAACCAGTTCGGTTTTCGGAGAGGTCGCTCGACGATTGATGCCATATCACTTGTCCGCGACCTCTCCGAGGAGGCGTGCTCCAGTGGTGGCGTGTTGGTGGCCGTATCGTTGGACATCTCCAACGCATTCAACACGCTACCCTGGAGCACGATACACGCCGGTCTGAGGTACCACAAGGTGCCTCAGTACCTGCGAAGACTTGTCGGGGACTATCTCTCCGACAGAGAGGTAATCTTCCCGACGACTCGCGGGGAGGGTAGTAGTCCCATGACACGCGGCGTTCCACAGGGGTCGGTACTTGGCCCACTCCTGTGGAACGTCGGGTACGATTGGGTACTCCGGGGTGCTAACCTTCGTGGCGTTGGCGTAGTGTGCTATGCCGATGACACGCTGGTCGCCGCCCGGGGAGTCGACTACAGGGAGGCTGCGATGCTAGCTACAGCCGGAGTCGCGACCGTGGTGGCAAGGATCCGGATGCTGGGTCTGGAGGTGGCACTCCACAAATCCGAGGCCATATGTTTTCATGGGCCCCGGCGGAAACCACCTACAGACTCCACCATTGTGGTGGGTGGAGTATCTATTCCCGTCGGGACGACACTGAAGTATCTTGGTGTCGTCCTCGACGGCAGATGGAGTTTTAAGGTGCATGTGCGGCGGCTGGCCCCCAAAATACTGGGGACAGCCGGCGCACTAAGTCGCCTGCTCCCGAACATCGGGGGCTGCGAAGGGAGCTGCCGCCGCCTCTATACAGCGGTGGTAAGCTCGATGGCCCTGTATGGCGCCCCGATATGGGCGGGAGAGCTCGATCGGCAGACCACTGCCGCGCTGATTGGAGCGCAACGGGTGATGGCGGTGAGATTGTGCAGGGGCTATCGCACACTCTCTCACGAGGTGGCATGCGTGCTCGCTGGATCGCTCCCGTGGGACCTTGAGGCCGAAGTTCTGGCCTCGGTCTACTGGCGCAGAGCGCAGGCGCGGGAGCGGGACGAGCGACCGGCGCCGCAGGAGGTGGCGCACTGGCGCGATCAGGCCAGGGCGTCCGCCATCGCCACGTGGAGGGAACGGCTCCTCGCTGGGCAGGTGCAGAGGGGGCAGAGCGCTAGGCGATTCCTAGAGGCGGTCAGCCCAGTACTGGAGGAATGGGTCCGCAGGAAGCATGGGAGTCTTTCCTTCCGGCTGACGCAGGTCCTCTCGGGACATGGTTGTTTTGGGAGGTACCTTCATCGCGTCGCCCGGAGGGAAGACTCCCCGGCTTGTCACCAGTGCGGACACGCGGAGGACACGGCCCAGCACGCGCTGGAAGAGTGCCCGGGAGGAGCCGAGCCGCGGCAATCATTGGTCGCGATCGTAGGGACAGACCTCTCCCTATCGACCATTATACAAAAAATGCTCGATGAGGAGAGGTCTTGGGAGGCAGTGGCCTCCTTCTGCGAGACAGTCATTCTGCAGAGGGAGGAAGAGGAGCGGGAGAGGGAGAGGGATCCACTCTCTCTGCCGCTCCGGAGGGCGCGGACACGGAGGCGAGCTACTCGAGCCCGCACTCCGTCTCCGCTCCGAGGGCCTAGGGTGTTGGGTGCGGGGGCACCTGGCACCCCCTTATAATAGGTCATCGAGAGGTGGAGATGCCCTTTGTTTTCTGAGGCATCACACGAAGGTGGGAGTATGCTGCCACTCTGGCGGAGAGTCTCACATAACCACCGGCCCTCCCCCATGGGAAGGTGGTATCCATAAAGGATTTTCCTGGATAAAAAAAAAAAAAAAAAAAAAAAAAAAAAAAAAAAAAAAAAAAAAAAGTTAGGTTAGGTTAGGTTAGGTTAGGTTAGGTTAGGTTAGGTTTTTTTTTTTTTTTTTTTTTTTTTTTTTTTTTTTTTTCCTGTCCGGGCGCAGAGGCCCGGCCCGCGAGCTAGCCTACATGCTGTCTCCTCCAATGTGGATTTGGAGTCTTTCTTACTGAATGATTGTACACGGGGTGAGTATCTTTATTTCTTAACCTAGCATGGATATTTGATCTTTATTTCTTGTTATCTATTTTGCTTATTATTATTATTTTATACATTTTAATATCTTATCACTATTGTCCAAACTATTGACATAGGTTAACTTAATTTACATTTCACTATTTTATAATGTTCCTATATATACTTTATTATACATATTCAGCATTATTATATCCGTTTTCTTATTTGACTTCTTAGATATTATACCTAAATTTACACAGCACTTTAATATAAACATTTCTCCTGAACTTATAATTATCGATTATTTTGACATGAACTTGACACTATTACACTCATATAGATTATTTTTATTTACATTTCCTTATTTTTATAATGTTCCTATATATACTCATTATATATAAAACAACATATTTATTATCTATTCTTATTTCTACATATAACTTTTTTACCTATATTAATACAATAATCTATAAACACATTTCTACTTTCTTTATCCCTAATTATCAAATATATATTTTCCTTTCTTAAGGCAATGTTTAGATTTTGCTCAAGCTCATATCTCAGCAAGCCATAGATGGGACATTCCAACAGGACGTGTTCAACCGTCTCTGCTTTATCCGGCTCACATGGGCACGATGGGTCCTCCTTACACTTGAACCGGTTCAAGTATTCTGAGAACCCACCGTGCCCCGTTAAAACCTGGGTCAATACATTTGAAATTTCCATCTTCCTAATTATTTGATGGGCCTCAATTGCGTCAGGAAAGAAAAGCTTAGTCACGGCCGCTTTGTCCTCTGATTTATATCTCCGGTTCCATACGTCAAGCGAATCCTTACGGATTTGTCGCTTGACGTATGAGACCGGACACGCATCATAGTCAGGCTTTTTCTTTAACTTCAGTGCGGCATCTTTGGCTAGCTCGTCGGCTCTTTCATTACCGTTCATCCCAGCGTGCGCTTTGATCCAAAATAAAGATGTATCTTTATTTTGGAGTTTAATGGTTTCCAGGTTCTGTCTGGCTTCTGTTGCTAAGGGATGAACGGAGCCATGATTCGTCACCGTCTCCAAAGCCGCCCGCGAGTCACTGTAAATACCATAACTGGTTTCGTGGCGCTTTAGAATCTCCCGCGTGGCTCGACATATGGCGTATAGTTCCGCCTGATAGACCGTGCAGTGAGATGGCAGCTTCAGTTTGAGGGATTTGATCTCCGCTTCGCCATTCCATAAGGATAGCGCCGCGCCGACCTTATCCTCAATCCTGCTGCCATCCGTGAAGATTCGGACTGCCTGTTTGTTATGTTTTTCAACATGCTGTGGGTCTATCAGGTTTATGAACTCTAAGCTCATATGCCTTGCCGGATGTGGGCGCAGACTAAACGCCACTCTGCTCTCTACCTCCCTGTCCCCCAAAAATGGCTGAGGAACTCCACGCCTGGCTTCGTACAAGGCTGCCGCCTCACGGATTCTGATGTCCAGCGGCAGAATCCCAGCCAGTATTAGAGCCGAATTTAGGGAGACAGTTCGGTAGGACTTTGTGAGCTTCTGGGCAAAAACCCTTTGGACCGCGTTTAATTGCCGTTGCACCTTTAGCTTTCCCGTCGCATTTGCCCACGCGCTGGCCGCATATGTCATGACCGGCTCCACTGCTGCCTTGTAGATGATCCGGATCACTTCCGGGTGCAGACCCCAACTGACCCTGGCGGCTCTCGACAACTGCTTGTAGAAGTTCAACGCTCTGACGCAGGTGTTCGCGGTATGTTTGTTGAATGTTAGCTTATTGTCGATTGTGAGTCCCAGGATCTTAACGTCTTCTGACATGGCAATGTCGACCCCTCCCATGCTCAGCAGTGGCGTATCGAATTTAAGTTTGCGTGTAATAGTCATAGCGCAGGTTTTATGTGGCGCAAATTTGAGCTTGTTTTCGATACCCCACTCCTGAACATAGGCGAGAGCGGCATTGGCTTGTCTCTGCACCTCCAGTGCCGTGTGACCATCAAACAGTAGGACCACGTCATCCGCGAATGCCTGCACGTGGACACCCCGTCGCTGAAGTCCCTTGAGAAGAGGATCGAGAAGAAGGTTCCATAGCAGTGGTCCGCCAATGGAACCCTGGACGCAACCCTTGTTTGTGTGCTTAATATATTCGTGCGCGGCGTATCTAACCCTTACCGTTCTATCATCCAGGTAGCTATCTATGACCCTTCTCAAATTTACAGGGCAACCCGCCTCCGCCAGTCTCACTCTGATGGCAGGCCACCATGCGCTATCGAAGGCTCCCTCTATGTCCAGTGATACCATGACTATCAGTTTCTTTTGGTCAAGTTTGCTATGGATGTGTTTCATCAGGTCATAGAGGGAGTCCTCGGTACTTTTTTGCGGCATGAACCCGTACTGACAGGCGCTCATTTTTGGTACTAAGTGCCATTTGAGCCGTCCCATCACCATCTTCTCAACCACTTTACCCATGACCGGTAGCAGTCCTATGGGCCTGTACGATTTCGGATTGGTGTAATCGTCTTTACCCGGCTTCCTTAGGACTACCACCGTAGCTTCTTTCCACATTGTGGGAAAGTGGCCGAGGTGCAGACACTTGTTTGAAAGCGCGAGAAACAACTCAGGATCGTGGGATATCACCTTGCTACAAATATCTGCAGTTAAACCGTCTGCCCCCGGAGCCTTCTTTGGGTTGAACGTCTTCACAGTGAATCTTAGCTCTTCGATAGTAAACGGAGGGTCATGTTCTTCATCATGCATCCAACCGTTTACTTTTTCAGCTTCCTCTCTAGTTCGACTGTGAATTTCGTTATCATCCCTCTTCAGGTTAGGTTAGGTTAGGTTAGGTTGAACACCAACCACTGCAAAGCAGCGCAGGACCTGCTGATGCAGGCCATAGCTGAGTGGTTGGTGGACGTGGCAGTGGTTGCCGAGCCGTACTCGGTCCCTGGCCGTTGGCTGGGCGATCCGGATGGCTTGGTGGCGTTGGTTGCGCGGCCTTCCACAGACTCCCCTCCCCTCTCGCTCTTAGAGAGGGGACCGGGATACGTGGCCGCCGCGTGGGGGAATATAGCTCTGGTGGGGGTATATTTCTCCCCAAACCGCCCTCTATCGGATTTCGAGAATTTTCTCGAAATCCTCACCGCAGTCGTCGGGAGGGCGGCGCCGCGCCAGGTCGTCGTATTGGGCGACCTAAATGCCAAGTCGGCGGCCTGGGGCAACCCGGCCACCACCTGCAACGTTCGCGGACGAGCCGTCGAGTTTTGGGCGACCTCGTCCGGCTTGTCCCTCCTTAACAGAGGGACAGTCCACACGTGTGTGCGGCAACTGGGAGGGTCGGTGGTCGATGTCTCGTTTGCCACCCCCGCACTTGCCGCCCGCGTCGTTGACTGGCGGGTGGAGATGGTGGAGACCTTGTCGGACCACCGATATGTGCGGTTCGACATCTCCACCCAGAGCCCCCGGGGGGAGGCCCGCCCGGGCCGGTCCCCCTTTCCACGGTGGGCCCTCACTCACCTGGACCGGGGAGCGGCCAGGGAGGCGGCGTTCCTCCAGGACTGGCTCGCGCCTCCCACCAATGTCCAGGACGTGGACGCCGCAGCGATCCAGCTGCGAAAGTCCCTGACCGAGGTGTGCAACTCCAGCATGCCTCGGTCTCGCCGACCACCTCCCCGTCGCGCCGTCTATTGGTGGTCGGAGGAACTAGCGGGGCTCCGGGCCGCCTGCGTGAGGGCCAGGAGGGCCTACACGCGGAGCCGACGACGCAGCTTGCGGAACCCGGAGAACGAGGACCTTCTATATGCCTCATATTTAGAGGCAAAGAAGGTCCTCAAGGTGGCGATGTTTGCCGCCGAAGACGCGGCTAGAGCGGAGATGCTCGAGGGTCTCGACAGTGACCCGTACGGGAGACCGTATAAGGCGGCGCGGAATAAACTGCGCCCCTTTGGTCCCCCAATTGCGGAGACCCTCGAGCCGTCATTGCTGGATGGGGTGGTTCGGTCCTTGTTTCCGACTGGGACCAGATTCACCCCACCAGTGATGGACCCCCCGCAGGAGGCGGTTCCGCCGCAGGCAGAGGTCCCTCCGGTAACGGAGGTGGAGTTTGGAGTGGCGGCGCTCCGCTTCCGCGCCAAGAAGACAGCCCCCGGGCCAGACGGCGTCCCCGCACGGGTGGTGGCCATCGCCGCCACCGAAATGGAGGAGAGGTTTCGGGACATCTTCAGCGCGTGTTTCGCGGCTGGGAGGTTCCCGAAACCTTGGAAGGAGGGGCAGCTGTGCCTCCTCCGGAAGGAGGGACGCCCGGCGGACTCCCCCTCGGCATACCGGCCCATCGTTCTGCTCGATGAGGCTGGTAAACTATTCGAGGGGATCGTCGCCGCTCGGCTTAATGGCCACTTGGGGGGGATAGGGCCGAACCTGTCGGACGCCCAATTCGGTTTTCGAGTGGGGCGTTCGACAGTCGACGCGTTGACCCGTCTGAAGGGCCAAGTGAGGGAGGCCGAGGAGGCAGGGGACGGAGTTTTGGCTGTGTCATTTGACATAGCCAACGCCTTCAACTCCATCCCCCATCCGACAATACTAGAGGCGCTCCGCTACCATGGAGTGCCTCAGTATCTACGGAGCCTTCTGGCTGACTACCTGGAGGACAGAGCAGTCCTCCTTGTAGATGGAGCGGGCCAGCTTCAGCGGTACAGCGCAGAGTCCGGTGTTCCACAGGGGTCCGTCCTAGGACCACTCCTGTGGAATATCGGATTTGACTGGCTCCTGCGGGGAGCTCTCCTCCGTGGCACGAGTGTCATCTGCTACGCGGATGACACTCTCCTCACTGCCCGGGGGAGAGACTTCAAGGAGGCGGCGAGCCTGGCCTCGGCTGGCGGATCCTTAGTTGCGGGAAGGATCCGCTGCCTAGGATTGGGGGTGGCGCTGCATAAGACCGAGGCCGTGTTCTTCCACGGGCCCCGGCAGCGCACCCCTACTGACGCCCACATTGTTGTAGAGGGCGTCAGGGTCGAGGTGAAGGCCCAGATGAAATATCTGGGCCTAGTCCTCGACAGCAGGTGGCGCTTTGGCCCGCACTTCAGCGGGCTATCGACGCGCCTGCTTAAGGCCGCGGGCGCGCTCGCTTGGCTCCTCCCAAATCTGGGGGGGCCCAAAGCGCGATGCCGGCAATTATACGCCGGCATCTTGAAGAGCATGGCCCTATACGGGGCCCCCATCTGGGCGGACTCCCTCCAAAGGAGGGAGAACGCAACCGCGATCCGCAGGCCCCAGAGGGCTATCGCGCAGCGGGTGGCGAGGGCCTACCGCTCGGTGGGCTTCGCGGCGGCGTGTGCTCTGGCGGGTACCCCGCCTTGGGAGCTCGAGGCGTGGGTGCTCGCCAGAGTGTATGATTGGACGGCGGGACGCAGGGCGCTCGGAGAGCACCCTACCCGAGAAGAGCGGGAAGCCGTCCGGCGAGAGGCGAGGGACGCGATCGTCCACCATTGGACGGAGGACCTCGCCTCCGCCACCTTCGGCCGCCGAACGCTGGACGCTCTAGGTTCGGTCCTTCAAGACTGGCTGGGGCGGTCCCATGGTGCCCTCTCTTTCCGTCTGGTGCAGGTTTTGTCCGGGCATGGTTGCTTCGGATCATGCCTGCACCGGATAGGAAGAGAGGAGACCCCGTCGTGCCATGAATGTGGCGCGGCAGAGGACACGGCGCAGCACACCCTCGAAGTGTGTCCGTCGTGGTCTGAACCGCGCCGCGACATGGTAGCGGTGGTTGGTCAGGACCTCTCACTTCCAGGCGTGGTCTTATCCATGCTGGGAAGCGAGGAGGCCTGGACAGCCGTAGCCTCCTTTTGTGAGGACGTAATGTCCCAAAAGGAGGCAGCGGAGCGCGCGCGGGAGAATGACCCCCTCGCGGCACCGCTCCGCAGGCGAAGAAGGGGTGGGAGAAGGCGTTTGTACGACAACCGCCTTCCCTCTCTTGGTGGAGGATAGCGGGAGACAGGCGCGGGGGCGTCTTCTCCTGCATTGCAGATCCTCCACCTCCGCTGGACGGGGATGGCCGAGCATTCACGGTCATTCCCGGGCCTCTCCCTGTCGGGAGAGGCGTGAAGGCCCCGCTGTAAAGGCGGGCGATCGTCGGCGGGGGACTGGAAGTAAGCCAGTTTCCCAGTCCTCCGTCACGCAGACGATGCTGGAATGCCGCTGGGTTGTTTAGTGGGTATACCGGTCCTTTCGGATCGGGGAGTCCCACATACCCCCCCCATCCCCCAATGGGGGGGCATGCGTAAAGCATTTTTCCCAGCGCAAAAAAAAAAAAAAAAAAAAAAAAAAAAAAAAAAAAAGGTTAGGTTAGGTTAGGTTAGGTTAGGTTAGGTTAGGTTAGGTTAGGTTAGGTTAGGTTAGGTTAGGTTAGGTTAGGTTAGGTTAGGTTAGGTTAGGTTAGGTTAGGTTAGGTTAGGTTAGGTTAGGTTAGGTTAGGTTAAGGGCGGTCCACGCTCGACGCGCTAAAGTCACTGAAGGACTTTTGTGACTACGCGTCGAGCAGGGGGGAGGGTGTCATCGCGGTGTCACTAGACATCGCAAACGCATTTGGCACCCTCCCCTATGGGGTGATCAGTGAGGCACTTCGATACCATGAGGTGCCTCACTACCTAAGGCGAATTGTTGAGCACTACCTAACCGAGAGGGTAGTGCTCTGGGAAAACAAGGACGGGCAACAGGGGGAGAGACAGATGGCCTGCGGCGTGCCCCAGGGTTCCGTGCTCGGTCCACTTTTATGGAACCTGGGGTACGACTGGGCAATCCGGGGGGAGCTGCTTCCGCGCACACTCGTCGTCTGCTACGCGGAAGACACAATGGTGGCTGTGCGCGGGAGCGACAAGCGGGAAACCTCCCGGAGGGCGGAAGTGGCGGCCGAGCTGGCGATTGAACGGATCACCAGGCTCGGCCTAAAGGTGAGCCTCCCGAAGACTGAGGCTATAGTCTTCGGGGGGCGCGGGTGGAATCTGCCCGCGACTGCGGCGCTCACCCTGGAGGGTGGAGCGGTCCAAATAAAGCCCCACATTAAATATCTGGGGCTCATATTGGACCGCAAGTGGGATTTCGGGGAGCATTTCTCGAGGTTAGCTCCCCGAATCGTGGGCGCCGCATCGGCGCTGGGCAGACTTCTGCCCAACATAGGAGGGCCGGGCTCCTTGTGCCGCCGGCTATATGCCGGCGTGACAAGGAGCATGGCCCTCTATGGGGCCCCAATATGGGCGGACAAGCTGTCCGCCCGAAATAGGGCCCTGCTGCGGAGGCCACAACGGGTCGTGGCCCTCAGGATGGTGAGGGCCTATATGACGGTGGCCCATGCAGCGGCCTGCCTCCTCGCGTGCACCCCCCCGTGGGAGCTAGACGCAGAGGTGCACGCAGAGACCTACCAACGTAGGTCCAGGGTCCAGACAACAGGTGAACGCCCGGACCCCGAGGAGGTGGCAGCCTCCCGTCGCGCGACGGAGCGCCGACTGCGGGACCGATGGAAGGCCCAACTGGAGGTCGCCCCTTATGGTCTCCGTACCATAGAGGCGATCCTCCCAACGGCCGACCTTTGGCTGAAGAGGGCAGTCGGCGCGACGTCGTACCGGCTCGTGCAGGTACTGACCGGGCATGGGTGCTTCGGTCACTACCTGCACAGAATCGGAAGAGAGCCGGCCCCGCTGTGCCATGAGTGCGGAAGTCCCGACGACACCGCGCAGCACACCCTTGAGGTGTGCAGTCGTTGGGACGCGGAGCGTGGCCTCATGGCACGCACCATTCAGCGGGTGGACCTCTCGCTCCAAAGCATTGTTGAAGCAATGCTGAGCAACGAGAGGTCCTGGGAGGCGGTGGTCTCCTTCTGCGAAACAGTCATTTCGCAAAAGGAGACCGCGGAGCGGGAGCGCGAGGAAGATCCTCTCGCGCATCCCCTCCGGCGCAGACGGCTTGGGTTGAGAAGGCGGCGTTTCGCCGCCAGACTCAACCCATAGTGGCTGCAGGTGGAGGATGGGAGTCCTCTGCCCGCGATGATCAGCCACTGAGCGGTCTGGGAGAGGGCCAAGCGTGCTCGCCCTTCTCCCCTTCGGCGCGGGAAGCCCCGGCAACGGCTGGGGTGCCACCGGTGGACATCGTGGACTATGCCTTCGCGGGTTCCACGGTGTCCAACAAAACCGGCCAGAGGGCACGTCCGGGTGGTTTTTAGTGGGTAGCACTCCCTACCTCTCCTCACTCTGAGGAGGGAGAGGCGATGTGTAGTCCCACATAACCCTCCGACACTCCCATGTTCGGAGGGTATGCGTAACGCATTTTCCACCTGGTCAACAAAAAAAAAAAAAAAAAAAAAAAAAAAAAAAAGGTTAGGTTAGGTTAGGTTAGGTTTTTTTTTTTTTTTTTTTTTTTTTTTTTTTTTTTTTTTTTTTTTTTTGTCCTACCCGTACCACCATCTATAAATGGCACTAAGTACGACGACTAAACAACTCTGACTGCTAAGCCAGAGACTTTATTAAAACTCAAAATTTCTTTATTCGCTTCCCTCATGCCATTGGGATGTACATTCTAAATTATTTCTAAGTTATTTCTAATTTCCATTTTAATGTTGACCTCCCATTTGGGGTTACACGTTTATTCTTAATTTAATCTTAAGTCTAATTCTTTACATGTTTTATTTTCCTCTCATGTGGGTTACAATATGGTGCTGCTTAATACTATTTCAACTTACTTTATGACAGTTATTTATACACCTAATACTATTTAGTTTTACAAGTGTTTATTATACAGTTGTTTCAATTTCCTATTTTAATGTACTTATCTATTTAACGTATGTGCTTATTTATGTTTATGCAATTTATATATTTATCATAATACGTATATATATTTCATAGATTATCTAGCTAACTATTTATTTCTTTGTATGACCTTTTTTACAATTTTGGTACAGAAATCTAGAAAAATTGGTCTCGCGATTTTATTTTGCATGATTTTGCTTGCATTTTTGACAGTTATATTGCAATCCAATAAGTTCTCAGCTTCATATCTCGCGTAACCGTACACAGGACATTCAAAAACTACGTGTGCGCAAGTTTCCTCCTTACTCGGCTCGCAGATGCACGATGGGTTCTCTTTACACTTGAATCGAGTTAAGTATTCCGAGAACCCACCGTGCCCCGTCAAAATTTGGGTGGTTACGCCAGTCATCTCGAACTTTCTGACTATCTTATGGGCCTTTACCGCGTCTGGGAAAAACATTTTTGTGACCGCACCTTTTTCTTCCGATTTGTATCTCCGGTTCCATACGTCAAGCGAATCCTCACGGATTTGTCGCTTAACGTATGAAATCGGACATGCATCGTATTCAGGTTTTGTTTTCCCGCGAAGCGCTGCCTCTTTAGCCAATTTGTCGGCTCTCTCATTTCCACTCATCCCTGCGTGTGCTTTGATCCAAAACAGAGAGATTTCTTTGTTTTGGAGTGCGATAGTAGCCAGATTTTTGCGGGTTTCAATCGCTAGGGGATGGGTGGAGCAAGTGTTCTCAAGTGTTTCAAGAGCCGAACGTGAGTCGCTATAGATTACGAAGCTTGTTTCGCGGCGTTTAATAATCTCTCGTGTGGCTCTACATATGGCGTACAGTTCTGCTTGGTAGACCGTGCAGTACGATGGCAGCTTAAGTTTGAGGTTCTTTGTCTCGGCCTCACCATTCCAAAAAGATAGTGCTGCGCCGACCTTCCCCTCAATCTTGCTGCCATCTGTAAATATCCGGACTGCCTGGACGTTGTGTTGTGTAACGTCTTGCTGGTCCATCAGACTTACGAACTCCACGCGCATATGCTTTGCCGGATGCGGGGTTAAATTATAAGCCACCCTAAGCTCAACCTCCATGTCTCCCAATTTCGGCTGTGGAACTCCACGCTTGGCTTCGTAAAGGGCTGCAGCTTCTTGAATCCTGAGATCCAGCGGCAGTATTCCGGCCAGTAGTAGAGCCGAGTTTAGGGAGACAGTTCGGTACGACTTGGTAAGTTTTTGGGCAAACACTCTTTGGACGGCGTTTAGTTTTTTGCGCACATTTTGTTTTTCCGCAGCTTTTGCCCATACACTGGCCGCGTACATTAAGACAGGTTCGACTGTGGCGGTGTATATCACGCGAATCACCTCCGGATGCAGGCCCCAACTAACCCTGGCGGCTCTCGACAGATGCTTATAAAAGTTAAGCGCTTTTCTACACGTTTCTGCTGTGTGTTTATTGAACGTGAGCTTGTTATCTATCGTGACCCCCAGGATTTTTATTTCTTCCGACATGCTAATGTCGACCCCCCCCCATGCTCAACAGTGGTGCATCGAATTTAAGCTTGCGGGTGATGATCATCGCGCAAGTTTTATGTGGTGCGAATTTAAGCTTATTATCGATACCCCACTGCCGAACATACGCGAGGGCGGCATTTGCTTGTCTCTGCACCTCCAGTGCCGTGTCGCCGTCAAACATCAGTACTACGTCGTCCGCAAATGCCTGGACGTAATCACCCCGCCGTTCTAACCCTTTCAGGAGGGGATCTAAGAGGAGGTTCCACAATATGGGACCGCCAATGGAGCCCTGGACACAGCCTTTATTGGTACTTTTCAAGTGTTCGTGGCCGGCGTATCTAATTCTGACAGTTCTGTTTTCAAGGTAACTGTCAATTGTTCTTCTCAAGTTTACGGGGCATCCTGCCTCTGCTAGCCTCACTCTAATGGCTGGCCACCACGCGCTATCGAAGGCTCCCTCTATGTCTAATGATACCATGACTATTAGCTTCTTTTGGTCAAGTTTTGTACGGATGTGCTGCATCAGGTCATAGAGGGAGTCCTCGGTACTCTTTTGGGGCATGAAACCATATTGGCGAGTGCTCATTTTTGGGACCAGGTGCCATTTTAGCCGACCAACTACCATCTTTTCGAAGATCTTGCCCAAGACTGGTAACAGCCCTATGGGCCTGTATGACTTTGGGTTACTGCAGTCATCCTTTCCAGGCTTTCTCAGGACTACTACTGCGGCATCTTTCCATATTGCGGGAAAATATCCGTGGACGAGACATTTGTTGCACATCGAGAGGAACAGTTTCATGTCGTGGTGAATTACCTTGTCGCATATATCTGCGGTCAAACCATCGGCCCCCGGAGCCTTCTTCGGATTAAAACTTTTAACAGCGAATCTAAGTTCTTCGATGGTAAAAGGTGGGTCATGTTTCTCATCATGAGCCCAACCGTTTACCTTTTCAGCTACATCTCTGGTTCGGCTGTGGTTTAAGTTGTCATCGTTTTTTAGGTCCTCCGGGTAAAAGGTTTCCGCTAGAAGTGCTGCTGACTCCTTGCCGTCCAATACTCTTCCACCTGTCATTAAGGGCAGGTCTTCCTGCCTTTTAGTTGTTCTACCTATTACCCTATATATACCGTCCCACATGCTTTCTTTTTCTTGTTTTCCGCAGAAGCTCTTCCAACTCTCGACTTGCGCTTTTTTTGCTTCATACTCATATTCTTCTTTTACTTTCAGGTAGTCTTCGATCACCTTCTGCCTGCGGACCGGCGCTGCGCAGCGAATTCGACGCCTGAACGTGCGGACTTTTTTCTTCAGCTTGGCGAGCTCTTCCGACCACCATGGCAAGGTAATTATACTTTTAGTTTTCTTTTTAGGGATGCTGTAATTGCATGCTCCTACTATTGCTTTTGTATAGTGTTCTATTACTGATTCTAATTGTTCTTTATCTTTAATAATTTCTATTTCATTTTCCCTAATTTGGTTTGACTCAAGCAATTGGGCAAGTTTCGCATGAAACTTGTCCCAATCTGCTTTTTTGCTATTATATATTCTAGTGGTTCTAGTAATATTTGTACCTTTTGCTTTTGTCAGTCTTATTTTAAATGTTAGCACATTGTGGTCGGAGCTCGTCATGCCTACTTCCACTGTCCAGTCCTCAATCAAGTCTAGCATCACCGCTGTGCAGGCCGTTATGTCGACAAAGCTGGTGTATTGTTTAGTTCCTCTGATCGTGTCGAAAGTTGGAGTGTCGCCCTCATTCAGCACTTGCAGCTCCATTTCTTCAAGGATTCCAGCCATATCTTCTCCTCTGTCATCTATTTTTAGACTTCCCCACCACGGGTTCTTTGCATTTGAGTCGCCTCCTATCAGAATTTTTGCTACATCGATTTGCTTTTTAATTGTTTTTAGATGATCAAGATATGGCTGTATCGGTTCTGTTGGCTCAAAATAGAACGAGATCGCCAAGACCTCCCAGGCACTCGTCCGGAGCTTTACAACAGCGATGTTGTTTGTTGTAAATTCCGGGCATAGGATAGCGTCAATCTCTGTGTCAAAGACAGCAATTGCTGCCTTCACTACCCCATCTCCTTGACTCACGTTCTGGAAGATCCTGGCGCTCCCGTAGTTTTTCATCTTGCCTGTACCCCCGATATACGGCTCCTGGAGGAGTGCAAAGGCCATTTTTTTATTTGATGCCTCAAGCATTATTTCATTTGTGGCTAGAGCCATACGCTGTAAGTTTGCTTGTGCGACGTAGTAAGCTTTTGCATCTGCTTGGAAAGTTTTTGCGCCTGGGACAACTTTAACAATACGCTATTGTGGCCCGGGCCAGGGCCTCCCACTTCCGGCGGATGGGACATTCGCTGCTGAAAGCATTGTGGTCCGTCCTATCCAGCTTTGCGTGACTGCAGTTGGTGCATGAGGGTGGAACGTCCGCGAGCCAGTCCGCGCATTTCGACTTCATGTGGTCTCCCCCACAGTGACAGCACTTCTCCACTGTCTCTTTGCAGAATCGTCGTCCGTGACCATACCCCAAGCAAAGTGAGCATTGCACGAGTGGCGATTGATCTGCCACTCTCACCCGCTGGAGGTCTATCTGGACAAATCCCGCATCAACTAAGCGCTGCCAAACTCCGGGAGAGACCCTCATTACGATATGGTGCGTATGGGGGTTTCTCGTTGGTTTCTTGAAAGCAATTTCCATTTTCTGGTCTATATAGCCTCTGAGGACCCCTTTGTTCTGGTTTCTTAGAGCGCCAAGAACTTCCTCGTCAGTGTTATACTTGAGGACGTCTCTAAATATCAGCAACGGGTCCTTATTTTTCATCTCCTCCACGTTGAGTTCCTTGGCACTCTTCAACTTTTCCTTTACCTTTTGCCGTTCCTCATTGGTTCTACACCCAATAATTACTTTTCGATCCTTGGCTTTCCTTATCTTTTCCACTGCTATACCACTTTCCTTTGCGTTGACTACCAGTCTTATTCTTTCGAGTACTTCTTCTCCGCTTTCTTTTTTGTTAACAGCAGAGACCACGACGGAGTGTAGTGCAGTCTGTTCTTGCCTTTTAGGAAAAGCTGCTGCAACACTCGCATACGTTACCCCCTCCATGGTCTTCTGCTGTTTTTCCATTGCCTGTTTTAGGTATTCCATCCTCTCGTTACTTTCCTTTATTAACCTACTGTGCTCTTCCATCTTCCTCACCAACTCCTTCTCGACCTCGGATTTCCTCATCGGTGATGGTTGGGATGGGTAGGGCAGGTCCAATGGTTTTTCCGAGTTGTCTCCAACCTCTTGTATCACACCCTGGTCTTTACCTTGTTTGGGTCCTTCCGCTTCCGCCTCTTTCACCAGCTGGTATAGCCGTTCCACCGACCTCGTGACCTCAATTTTAATTTCTGTCCTCAGGTTACGCGCGTTTCCAAGTTGTAGCTTTGCCATGTTTAGGCAAGCTTTCCCTTCAGCCGTCTTGTTCGCATATTTAGGCTTTGCTGGAACCGGCGGACTTTCACCCGCCTGTAATAGGGCAAAACGGTTGCTCGGCGGGGCCGGCCCAGCCTTCTTTGGAGTGGTCTGGGGTTTGCGTTTGGTGATTGTCTTCCCAGACTCCCAATCACCAATGTTACGCCTCACTCCTGAGGTTTGCTCCCCAGAAGGTCCTGCCGTCTCAGCATGGTCGGGGGTTTCTTGGGGGTCAGGGCTGGCCTTGTCCCCTTTCATTTTCATAGGCGTGCGGTACCCAAACATGTCTACTTTAACTTAAAACAAATGTCAATCCGGGAAAACTAGTCTAATACACAAAAATAATAATAAAATAATCAAATATAAAAAGTTTGTAAAAGTTATAAAAGCAAATTTAAAATAAAAACTCCGTAGATGACCTATATCCTACAAAAAATTTCGTCAAAATCGGTTAATCGGTTAGCGAGATATGAGCCTTCCAGACTTTCCAAAATGGCCGACAAAATGGCCGCGTTTAAATTGAACTTACGGTATCTCTATTAAAAAAGAAGGCAGAGACGATGCCAGAAGTGAAAACCGCGCCTCAATCGGACCACTCTAGCAAAAGTTGTGAAAGATTAAAAGTTTTCAAAATGGCGGACAAAATGGCCGCCAATCTTCAATATTTCCACAACTTTGCGAGTTTAAGTCGTAGAAAGACGCGGTTTTGGGCAGAGTGTACTGCCTGACACAATCTATGCCTCTTGCAGGTTGGTTTGGGTTAGAAAAAGTAACTCTACCTAGAGTCCCAAACGTTCTTAGCAGACTCTGTGGCTGACGACCACTCCAAGACAGAAAACCGCGTTCTAATCGGATTTTCCGCTACCGAGTAATCCTCGTTTTAACTTTTTCAAAATGGCGTCCAAAATGGCCGCTCCGGAGCAACTCTGGCAATTACCGTCAGAATCAGCTCGAGTTTGGGCTCAATTAAAAGATAATTTAAATCCCTATTTGAATAACCCCCCAGCGGTACAATATTCCTACTCCCCGAATTATAATTGACAAAAAACTAAAAAATATTCAATAAAACTAATCTTAAAAATACAGTTTTGGTCCAAAAATTATGGAGAAAACTTGTTATAGCTAAGAATATTATTATCTATTTGTATAAATTTAAATGTTTACTCTAACTTATTTAGAAGGGGGACCTCGTGTTAGCCTAAATATTTTAAAATTTATAACTCAAAAACTGGTTGATCGACAGCAGTCGAATTTTTTACGTAGAGTAGAAGACCTTAAGCTCTACAAAAAATGAATTTAAAAAATGGGGGTCAAAGATCTTTTCAAAGAGTTAAAAATTACGGTTAATCGGTTGGCGAGATATGAGCCTTTTAGACTTTCCAGAATGGCAAATAGGAAAACAGTCCGCGTCAAATTTGTTGTTCGCTACGCAATATGTAGGTACTACAACTAGGAAAAATGTTTATTGTAAGAATATATATGTACTCTATGTAGAGTGATGAGCTCTACGTAGGTGTGTCAGCGATGAAGCGTGCGTGTTTTATACTACCTACTATACAAAGAAAAACAAGATAACATAAGGCAACGAAATAGATAATAAAATAGATAATAAAGTTTGTAACCAAAATATCTCGGTTGATCTAGGCTCGCGTAGCAACGCCCCCGCGGTCGGTTAGGCCGACTCCGCCCACCTCGTCCGGTATATGCGTCAACGGTCTCGTGTCCCGCTTTATGTCCGAAGTTACACCATTGAACCACCCAACTGCTCAGACGGCAGGGGGACAGAGGGGGGGGGGGGTGAGTACAAGTGTAAGCGGGGAAAGCCCGCTAATTTTTTAAATGATATAAACAATATTGTTTTACTCCGATTTGGACAGGAAAATTTCAGTACTGTTTTTAATTTAATAATATTGTCGGTTGTTGACTAATAAACAACGCCAACGCCGAAATCGCAAACGGTTTCCGATCAAATGAGGGAGATATTGATGATCAAATATTTCCAAACTGGCCGCCAAAAGGCCGTCTCGGGTCTAGCTTTGGCTGTACTTGTCCAAACACTATCGTGTTTGGAGTCCTAGAAAAGGTCTTCCAAAGACCTGTCACTTAATTTTAATAGGTAACTACTTAAAATAACCACCCCCTGATTTATAAGTACGAAAAACACTGAAATTTTTGAATAAAAGCAGATAGAAAATCAAAAAATTAAGGTTAGGTTAGGTTAGGTTAGGTTAGGTTAGGTTAGGTTAGGTCCCGCGGACCTGCTGGGTAGTCCCAGTGGGTGGGGAGGTGTACCCCAACGCGGCGCGTCCCCGGGTGGCGGATAGGGGAACGACTCCCAGAAATGGGAGTTACCGGTTTACCGGCGCGGACCAAACACTGGGGTGGGATGGGGGGGGGGGGGGATTTAGAGCGGGGATGCCGTCCATCTTGGTTCCCGTGAGTCGGCTGTATGGGTCAGTTTCCTCGCGGGATGCCGAGTGGTCAGGTGCTTGGCTTGAGTTCAAGCTTGAGCTTGAGCGGAGGATAGCTTTCTTAGGCTTGCGGAGAGGTGTCGGGCCTTGGCGTGCACTTACTATAAACAAATCTAGGTTAGGTGAGACGGTAGGGAGCGGTGAGGAGGTTGTATGCGCGTCTGCGCATAGCAACAGTGGTAGGGCGCTAGAGCCTGAGGAGGCGACGACGCCTCAATTGCGGGACGCCTTCGGGCGTTTCAAAAAAGGCCCTTCTAAGGGCCAACCAAACGGCCCTTCTCAGGGCCAACCAAAAGGCCCTTCTCAGGGCCAACCAAAAGGCCCTTCTCAGGGCCAACCAAAAGGCCCTTCTCAGGGCCAAACCAAAGGCTCTTCTCAGGGCCAAACCAAAGGCCCTTCTCAGGGCCACGCCGGCGATGCCAGTATGGCGTCGGAGGTTTGCCGCCCATCACCGGGTAGCATGTTCCGCAGGCTGTCGGTCGACGTGTTGTCGGACTCCGACAACGAGTCGCTCGTTCCAGAGTCGGACGGAAGTTCGGCGATGGAAGCCGAAAGTCGCTTTCAAAAGCGGAAGCGATCCTTCCTGAAGGACGGCGGCGAAGGCTCCTCGGACTCCACGAGGAGTGCTAAGCCAAAAAAGAAGGCGAAGGCCAAAAAGCCTTCCACTGTGGTGGACACCCACGACGTGGGTCTGGCGGACGCCCAACGTCAGTTGGACCTCGCACGAAGGGCTCAGTTCCAGGAAGACCTGGAAGAGAGGGTCGCCGCGAAGGAGATGCAGGCGCAGGCCGCCCGGGCTAAGTCCGGGTACGGTGCGTCTAGCGTCTTATACGCGGACCACTCGCTGGCCGAGCTGGAGCGCATGGCGCAGGAGGACGAAGAGGAGATCAGGGTGGTCGCCTCTAAGTCCTCCAATCTAAAAGGGACATTCCAAAAGTCCCTTAAATGCAGGGCCGCCAGCATGGGTGGCATCGTCCGGGAGCTGGTGCAACGCACAGCCACCGACGAGACGCGGCAACTGCAGGCGAAGTTAGATCGCCTGCAGTCGGAGGTCAGCCAGCTGCATAAGAAGCTGGCTGAGGTCACGGCCCAGCCAACTCAAGCTGAGCCGAGACCTGCAGTGGAGGGCCCTTCCTCCTCTTCCAACCTTGAGGATGTCATCCGCAAGGTTGTGATGGAGGAAAGGGCATTTACGAGAGCCTGCCTCGCTGGCGTCGAGGACAGGCTCTTGCCCGAAAAGCGCCTCCGACCGCCCCTCGCGGCGGACAAGAGGCCGTGCGAGCCTGGGCCATCCTCCCAAAGGGAGGACGCCCTTCTCCCTTCCACCACCCCGTCCACCCAGCCGTGGACGAAGGTGGTCAAAAAGGGGAAGGGCAAGGCCAAGAAGGCGAGAGCGGCCGCCGCCCCTGCCTCCCCAGCCAACATCTCCCCTCCCTGCCCGTCCCAGACGACCGGCAAGGGGAAGGGGAAGGGGAAGGGGCAAAAGTCGGCCCCTAAGCCCGCCACCGCTGCTCCGGCAGCTAAAAGGGCCCCTGCCGGTGGGAGAAAAACCCTAGTTTCTCCCAAAACCGCGGCCGTCGTGGTGACGCTCACCGCGGAGGCTGCGGAGCGTGGTGAGACGTACGAGTCCGTGCTGAAACGGGCTCGTACCAACGCCGATCCCACCAAGTTGGGAATCGGCGCCATCACGTGCCGCCAGACCCAAGCCGGGGCTCGTATTTTCGAGTTCCCGGGGGCCCAGGGCGGCACCAACGCTGACCTCTTCGCAACGAAGTTGCAAGAGGTCATCGCGGACGCGGCCAAGGTGGTAAGGCCCGTCAAGTCGGCGGCCCTCGAGGTGACCAATCTGGACGATTCGGTCACCAAAGAGGAGGTCGTGGCGGCGCTCGCAGCAATAGGGGGCTGCAACACCGCAGCGGTACAGGGTCGGGCTATCAGGCCCGGCCGCGGCGGCATGGGCACAATCCGCCTGGAGTGCCCGGTCACCGCAGCTAAGGCCGTCCTTGCCAAGGGACGGCTTGCCGTCGGGTTTGGGTCGTGTGTGGTCCGGGCACTTGAAGAGCAGCCTTTGCGCTGCTACAAGTGCTTCGGAATCGGCCACACACGGGCCCTCTGTCCGTCCAAGGTGGACAGGTCGGACGCCTGTTACCGCTGCGGTAAGGAGGGGCACATGTCCGCCTCCTGCACGGCCGCCAAGCCGCACTGCGCGGTGTGCGCCGCCAGTGGCCGCCCGGCGGACCACGTGATGAGGGGGAGGAACTGCAATCCTCCCCCAAAGAAGGGCAAAGCGCAGGCGCCGTCCCAGCCTGCCGCTACCACTGTCGTCCCTGAGGCTGGGACCTCGGTGGCCGACGAGGGGGGTGCGATGTCCAAATGATGGATAGGTCCGGACATCGCATCCTACAGGCGAATACTAACCACTGTAAAGCAGCCCAGGACCTGCTGATGCAGGCCCTGGCTGAGTGGTTAGTAGACGTTGCGGTGGTCGCCGAGCCGTACTCTGTCCCTGGCCGTTGGCTGGGTGATCGGGACGGCTCGGTGGCGTTGGTGTCGCGGTCTTCCACGGACTCCCCTCCCCTCTCGCTCTTAGAGAGGGGACCGGAATACGTGGCCGCCGCGTGGGGAGAAATAGCCCTGGTGGGGGTTTATTTCTCCCCTAACCGCCCTTTACAGGACTTCGAGGATTTTCTCGAAGTCCTGACCGCAGTAGTCGGTAGGGCGGCGCCGCGCCAGGTCGCCGTATTGGGCGACCTGAACGCCAAGTCGGCGGCCTGGGGCAACCGGGCCGCCTCTTGCAACGTCCGCGGGCGGGCCGTCGAATTTTGGGCGGCCTCGTCGGGCGTGTCCCTCCTAAATAGAGGGACGGCCCACACGTGTGTGCGGCAACGGGGAGGGACGGTGGTGGACGTGTCGTTCGCCACCCCCGCACTTGCCGCCCGCGTCGTCGGCTGGCGGGTGGAAACGGTGGAGACCTTGTCGGACCACCGATACGTGCGGTTCGACATCGTCTCCACCCAGAGCCCCCGGGGGATGGCCCGCTCGGGCCAGTCCCCCTTTCCACGGTGGGCTCAGATCCACCTGGACCGAGGGGCGGCCAAGGAGGCGGCGTTCGTCCAGGACTGGCTCACGCCTCCTATCAATGTCCTGGACGTCGACGCCTCGGCGGTCCGACTGCGGGAGTCCCTGACCGAGGTGTGCAACTCCAGCATGCCTCGGTCTCGCCGCCCACCTCCCCGACGCGCCGTCTATTGGTGGTCGGAGGAGCTGGCGGGGCTCCGGGCCGCCTGCGTGGTGGCCAGGAGGGCCTACACGCGGAGTCGACGGCGGAACGTGCGGGACGCGTCGAACGAGGACCTTCTCTACGCCTCGTACGTAGAGGCAAAGAAGGTCCTCAAGGCGGCTATGTTCGCCGCCGACGACGCGGCGAGGGCCGAAATGCTAGAGGGTCTCGACAGAGACCCGTACGGGAGACCGTATAAGGCGGCGCGGAATAAACTGCGCCCCTTCGGTCCCCCGCTAGCAGAGACCCTCGAGCCGGCGTTGCTGGATGGGGTGGTTCGGTCCTTGTTTCCAACAAGGACCAACTTCACCCCTCCAGTGATGGACCCCCCGCGGGAGGCGGCTCCGCCGGCGGAGGAGGTCCCTCCGCTCACGGGGGCGGAGTTTGGCGCGGCGACGCTTCGCCTCCGCGCCAAGAAAACCGCCCCCGGGCCGGACGGCGTCCCCGCAAGGGTGGTGGCCATTGCGGCCACCCAAATGGCGGACAGGTTTCGGGACCTCTTCAGCGCGTGTTTCACGGCTGGGAGGTTCCCGAAAACCTGGAAGGAGGGGCAACTGTGCCTCCTCCGTAAGGAGGGACGACCGGCAGACTCCCCCTCGGCATACCGACCCATCGTTCTGCTCGATGAGGTCGGTAAACTGTTCGAGGGGATCGTCGCCGGTCGGCTGAATGGCCTCCTGCGGGGGGTTGGGCTGAACCTGTCGGACGCCCAATTCGGTTTCCGAGTTGGGCGTTCGACAGTGGACGCGCTGGCCCGGCTGAAGGGCCAGGTGAGGGAGGCCGTGGAGTCTGGGGACGGAGTGTTGGCTGTGTCATTTGACATAGCCAACGCGTTCAATTCCGTCCCCCACTCCACGATCTTGGAGGCACTCCGGTACCACGGAGTGCCTTCATACTTGCGGGCCCTCTTGGCCAGCTACTTGGAGGACCGAGCGGTCCTCCTCGTAGACAAGGCTGGCCAAGTCCGGAGGTACGGCGCGGAGTCTGGTGTTCCACAGGGGTCGGTCCTAGGACCACTCCTGTGGAACATCGGCTTCGACTGGCTCCTGCGGGGATCCCTCCTCCCGGGCACGAGTGTCATCTGCTACGCGGATGACACTCTCCTCACTGCCCGGGGGAGGGATTTTAGGGAGGCGGCCAGTTTGGCCTCGGCTGGCGGATCCTTGGTCGCGGGAAGGATCCGCCGCCTCGGGTTGGGGGTTGCGCTGCACAAGACCGAGGCCGTGTTCTTCCACGGGCCTCGGCAGCGCATCCCTCTTGACGCCCACATCGTCGTGGAGGGCGTCAGGATCGGGGTGAGGACCCAGATGAAATATCTGGGCCTCACCCTGGACAGCAGGTGGCGCTTCGGCCCGCACTTCAGCGGGTTGTCAGCGCGCCTGCTGAAGGCGGCGAACGCCCTCTCGTGGCTCCTCCCAAACCTGGGAGGGCCGAAGGCGAGATGCCGGCATTTGTATGCCGGCATCTTGAAGAGCATGGCCCTTTACGGGGCCCCCATCTGGGCGGACTCCCTCCACAGGAGGGAGAATGCGACCGCCATCCGCAGGCCCCAAAGGGCCATTGCACTGCGGGTGGCGAGAGCCTACCGCTCGGTGGGCTTTGCGGTAGCGTGCGCTCTGGCCGGCACCCCGCCTTGGGAACTCGAGGCGTGGGTGCTCGCCAGAGTGTACGAGTGGACGGCGGGGCGCAGGGCGCTCGGGGAGTGCCCTGCCCCAGAAGAGCGGGAGGCCGTCCGCAGAGAGGCGAGGGACGCAACCGTCCAACATTGGACGGAGGCCCTCGCCACCGCAGCCTTTGGCCGCAGAACGTTGGACGCGCTCGGGCCAGTCCTGCAGGACTGGCTCGGGCGGTCCCACGGTTTCCTTTCTTTCCGTTTGGTGCAGGTGCTATCCGGGCATGGCGTCTTCGGATCGTGCCTGCATCGGATCGGAAGAGAGGAGACCCCGGCCTGCCACGATTGTGGCGCGGCGGTGGACACGGCGCAGCACACCCTGGAGGTGTGTGCGTCGTGGTCTGGGCCGCGCCGCCAATTGATGGCGGTGGTCGGGCAGGACTCCTCGCTTCCCAGCGTGGTTTTAGCCATGCTGGGAAGCGAGGAGTCCTGGGCTGCGGTGGCCTCCTTTTGCGAGGAAGTAATTTCGCAAAAGGAGGCGACGGAGCGGGCGCGGGAGGAAGACCCTCTCGCAGCGCCACTCCGCAGGCGACGAACGGGTCGGAGAAGGCGATTGCACGACAATCGTCTTCCCCCTCCTGGTGGAGGATAGCGGGAGACAGGCGCGGGGGCGTCTTCTCCCGCATTGCACGTATCCTCCACTTCCGCCGGGTGGGAATGACCGCGAGCACTCGCGGCTATTCTCGGGCCCCTCTCCCAGGGTGGGGAGGGGGGTGAAGGGCTCGCCGTAAAGGCGGGCGGTCGTCGGCGGGGGGCTGGATGGAAAGGCTGTGCCGGATTCCCAGTTCCCCTCCATATAGGCGATGCGGGAGTGCCGCTGGGTCGTTTAGTGGGTATACCGGTGGGGAGCACCGGGAGTCCCACATAACCCTTCCGTCCCCCGACGGGAGGGTATGCATAAAGCATTTTTCCCAGCGTCAAAAAAAAAAAAAAAAAAAAAAAAAAAAAAAAAAAAAAAAAAAAAAGGTTAGGTTAGGTTAGGTTAGGTTAGGTTGGGCGGGTCTGGCTTTATCCATCAGTAGTTGCTATGCCTAGCTTGCGGCTTTCGTCGCTTGTATTGGATAAATCCAGGCCTTCCTTACTCAGCTCAGGGAAGAGAGCGAGTAGGGAGGCGAATGGTCTTGGGGGAGAGCGCATCAGTCGTGAAGATCCCCAAGGCAAGTCTGGTGGGGTCGGCCTTCTCGCGGTTGCTGTCCGTTTTAGGTCTATTTCCATCAGAAATAGACGTAACTGAAACCACCAGGTGCCGGCACTTTGTCGGTGGGGTAGGGTGGGTGGGCTTGGGGTTCTGTGTTGTGGGGTTTGGACTTAGTTGGGACATTCCAATTCCTTATCTGCTGGATAGGGTTTGGAATGTAGGGGGGAATAGTGATAGGTAGGAGGATATCTTCTCCGCACGTCCCTCTGAGTAGCAGAGGGCGTAGTGGATGAGGATGGGACGGGCAAGCCGTCTGTAGGGGGATCCAAGGATTCGTCCGAGGATTGTGGCTGGCATTGCTGGTGTGGTGTCGTTCGGCTTGGTTTCCTGTGGGTCGGCTGTATGGGTCAGTCTCCTCGCGGGGTCCCGGGTCGGCCGGCACTCTGCTGGCGGTGTTGCCGCGTCGAGAGGAGTTAGTTTTAAGGCTAACTGGAGAGGAGGAGTCGGGCCTTGGCGTGCACTCACCCTGCCGCCGGGCAGGCAGTGGGAGTTTCTTCCCTGCCACCGGCTCAAAATCGTAATCTCGCAACATGGCCGCAGTCATGTTTTGAGGTCTGAGCGGGACCGATAGGCCTTGGCTTGGTCGCCCGGGCTACGAGGAAGACAACCTCTATAAAAAATTACCCGATGGCAAGCGGCGGCGCGGCGTGAGGTCTGGAAGGCTGGACGGAGTTTCAGTCGCTACTGCGTCCCCCGCCAGGGAATTGTCGCTCCCCTGAGCGGGTAACGCTAGACTTCCCCGGTTACAGTGGGCACTGTCCGGGGCGACCCACCCTTCCCACTTACTCGTGGGATCTTATTATGGACAATTACAACAAAAACATAAAAAAAACGATCGGACAATAACCAACAAAAAAAGGCAAGTCAAACGGACAATGAAACGAAGGGAAGGAAGGAGAAGAGGAACAGTGGAGTGGATGGGTCATCCACTGAGGGTGAGTTGGTGTTGGGAACGCCTATCTCGGTGGGGCCCCCAGAAGTCAGTCTGACTCTGGTCTCTGGGAGCCGAAGAGCATCGGATCGTCTGCGTTCCGGATCTGCCGTTTCGTCGGATGGCGCGGAGGCCATGGAAGCGGAGCGAAGCGACAACCGGAAACGCGGACGCTCCAGGGACGAGGAGACCGACACGTCTCAAGAAATGATGCCACCAAAAGTGGCAAGCAGCCGTCGAGGGAGGCCACGAAAACCGGCCTCGGTCTCGACCCCGTCAGGCTCCGCGTTCTCAAACGCGGAGTCGTACAGAAGTGTGCGAGTGGACGGCGAGGCCGTAGCGGAGGAGGAGATCGCGGATCTCCTGCTCAAGGTTCGGGAGCCGGTGGGGGGAAATGCCCCCCAGGCTACCGTGTCCGTGCAGGAGAGGGCGAAAGCGGCGGTGGCCATCATCCACAAGGTGGCCACCAAGTCCGTAAACCTTAAGGGCTCGTTTGTGAGGGCCCTCAAGGACTCCTCCTCCGCTTTGTCGGAGGTCGTGGAGGGCCTAGTGGGCGATGTCTCTCGCCTACAGTTGGCCAACGAGAGACTGACGGAGCGGGTGAACGAGCTGAGTGCTCAGTTCGCCCGCTTCCAGGCAAACTTCCCCGAGCAGGAAGCCCCGTCCGCGTCCCAGCCTGTCCCTACCGCGACCTCAGGGGTACCTGACGCCCAACTGCGGGGAATTCTGGACGCAGTTGGGCGTATGCTGGACGGCCGTCTGGCTGGCCTGGAGGCGAGACTGCCCCCTGCGCCGGTTGTGCGCCCCCCGCTCGCGTCGTCTCAGCGGCCCAAGGCCGCTGCTCCGACTGCGCTCCCCGTTGTGGGAGGCCGCGTCTCTTACGTGGCGGCGGCGTCGGCCCCGACTCAACCGGCTCCCCAGGGGCCGAGGAGAGGGGCCAAGGCACCGGCCAAGGCGCCGGCCCAGGCGCCGGCCAAGGCGCCGGCCCAGGCGCCGGCCAAGGCGCCGGCCCAGGTGCCGGCCAAGACGAGGCCTAAATCGGCGCCGAGGAGTGGAGTGGCTTTCCCTCCGCTCCCCACTCCGACATCCCTGCCGGGCCCCTCCGCACTTGCCCCCTCCACCGAGGGTTGGCAAGAGGCGAGGGGCTCAAAGAAGTCCCGAAGGCGGGCTAGAAGGGCTGCCCAAAAAGCGGCTCAAGCCCAGCCTTCACCGCCGGTGACAACGGCCTCTACTAAGAGGCCGCGGAAACTGCAGCCGCCCAAAACCGCGGCTGTAGTAGTCACGCTGTCGCCGGAGGCGGCCAGTGGCGGGCTGACGTATGCGGACCTCTTCAAGGGGGCCCGGCCCGGTCTCGCCGCTGAGTTCGGGGCAGCAGGGATGAGGCTGCGCCGCGCCCAGACGGGAGCTCGGATTTTCGAGTTCCCTGGGGCTGAAGGCGCGACGACGGCCGATAAATTCGCCGAGAAGTTGCGGGGAATTTTTGCCGCCGAGGACGGTGTTAAGATCGCCAGGCCCACAAAATGCGCGGAACTGCGCATCTCGGGCCTGGACGACTCTGTAACGCCGGAGGATGTCCGCGATGCAGTCATGGAGAAGACTGGGTGCACCGCGGACACCATCAGAGTCGGCACCGTCCGTCCGGGCCCGGGAGGCCTCGGTGCGGTGTGGGTGAGCTGTCCCGTGGCGTCGGCCAAAGTATTGGGCGACGCCGGAAGCATTCTCGTCGGCTTCGTAAATGCCAGAATCACGGTTCTGGCCGCGAGGCCGATGAGGTGCTTCAAGTGCCTAGCCGCGGGACACACTCGCACCAAATGCGAGAGTTGCTTTGACTGCAGCGGTCTGTGCTTCCGCTGCGGTCAACCCGGGCACAAGGCAGCAGAGTGCTCTGCCGCCCCTCACTGCCCCGTGTGTGCGGCGGCTAAAAAGCCCACCAATCACATGATGGGGCAGGGGGGCTGCAAGCCTCCCCGCGCTTCTCGGCAAACGCCGGGGGCTAGCCTGCCGACCCAGGCTGCCTCCGACGTCAATCATGCGTCGACGCCGACGCCCATGGAGGAGGTTGTAGAGACGATCCAGTAATGGATCAAGTCTCCAACCTCCTGGTCCAGACGAATCTCAACCACTGTGCCGCGGCGCAGGATCTCTTCCTGCAAACCATGGCACAGTTGTCGATAGGTGTTGCCGTAGTCGCGGAGCCCTATTTTGTCCCTCCCCGTCCAAACTGGATGGGTGACCGGGACGGCTCCGTGGCAGTCGTCGGCTCCACGGCGGCTCATTCCCCGCCCTTGTCTCTTAGAGACAAGGGTACTGGATATGTTGCCGCCGATTGGGGGGGAATCACCATTTATGGTGTATATTTCTCCCCCAACCGGAGTTTGAACGACTTCGAGGTCTTCCTTAACAACTTGGAGGCCTCGATGCGGCGACTAGTGTCTGGGCACGTCCTCGTGCTGGGGGACTTCAACGCAAAGTCCATTGCGTGGGGTTCCCCTGCGACGGACGCCAGGGGCGAAGCCGTCGAGGAGTGGGCGGCGTCGGTGGGCCTTTGTTTGCTGAACAGGGGCTCCACCAACACGTGCGTGCGACAGCAGGGGGGGTCGATAGTGGACCTTTCGTTCGCTACCCCTGCAGTCGCCGCACGAGTAAGGAACTGGTGTGTCCTGGAAGAGGTCGAGACGCTCTCGGATCATTTGTACATCCGATTCGAGCTCTCCCGGTTCCAGGACCCTAGTAGGGGTCACGCGGCGCGGCGCCCTACCCGCTTTCCGCGGTGGGCTGTCGCCAAGCTCGACAGGGACCTACTAGAGGAGGCGGCCATTATTCACTCTTGGCTGTCTCCGCAGGCCCCGACCGAGGAGGTCGACATGGGGGCTGGTCGCTTCTGCGATGCGATTACGCAGATTTGCGATGCGGCCATGCCCCGCGTTCGTGGTTGTCGGCCTCCAAGGAAGGAGGTCTACTGGTGGTCCCAGGATTTGGCGGACCTCCGTGCGGCCTGTGTACGTGCCCGGAGGTCCCTCACCCGTAGTCGGCGACGTCACCGCGGGGTTGGTGAGGAGGTGGAACGGCTTCATGAGGAGTACCATGAAGCTCGGAAAACTCTGCGGCTGGCCATCTGCCGCGCCAAGGATGTGAGCAGAGAGGAGATGCTGGAGAGTATTGAGCGTGACCCCTGGGGTCGCCCTTATCGTGCGGTGCGTCAAAAGCTCCGCACGTCGGGCCCCCCCCTTACGGAGACTCTCCAGCCCAGCTTCCTGCAGGAAGTGGTCGAGGGCCTATTCCCGCAGCGGGTGGAGCACACACCCCCGTCGATGGCTGCATCAGCCGGAGACGACGGGGGCAGCGAGGTTGATGTTCCGCCCGTCAGGGAATCGGAGTTGGGGGCGGCTGTTCTACGGATTCGATCCAAGAATACCGCCCCCGGGCCGGACGGGGTTCCAGCCCGAGTGATGGCCCGAGCCCTCGACTACATGTCGGACCACCTCAGGGAAGTGTTAGACGCTAGCCTGGCGTCCGGACGCTTCCCTGAGCGCTGGAAATGCGGGAAGCTGGTCCTGCTGCAGAAGCCGGGACGGCCTACCGAATCGGTCGCGGCCTATAGGCCTATCGTGTTGCTGGACGAGGCGGGTAAACTTTTTGAGAGGGTGCTCTCTGCCCGCATCGTCCGGCACCTCTGCGAGGTTGGCCCCGATCTGTCGGACGCCTAATTCGGTTTCCGAGAAGGGCGTTCGACGATCGATGCCGTAATGCGCCTTAGGGCCGTGACCGAGGAGGCCGTGAGCTGCGGCGGAGTGGTGTTGGCGGTGTCCTTGGACATCGCCAACGCCTTCAATAGTCTGCCATTCAGCTGCATCAGGGAAGCGCTCCGCTACCACGGAGTGCCGGAGTACCTAAAGCGGCTGGTGGCGGACTATCTTGAGGAGCGAACCGTCATGTACGAGGACCGAGATGGCGTCTTGAGACGCAGGGCCATGTCGTGCGGTGTTCCGCAGGGGTCTGTCCTAGGACCTCTCCTGTGGAACATCGGGTACGACTGGGCCCTACGAGGGCGTCTCCCCCCCGGGCTGGGTGTAATCTGCTACGCGGATGACACCTTACTCACGGCCCGGGGGGCTAACTTCCAGGAGGCGGCGCGCCTGGCCGCAACGGGAGTTTCCCAGGTGGTCGGGCGCATTGAGGCGTTGGGATTACGGGTGGCCCTGGATAAGACGGAGGCCCTATTATTTCATGGGCCCCGTCGTGGTCCACCCGCCGGCGCCTCAATCGAGGTCGGCTCGGTCCTCGTACCGGTCCGGGCCCAGATGAGGTACCTGGGTCTGGTCCTAGACGGTAGGTGGCTCTTCGACGAGCACTTCCGACAGCTTGGTCCGAAGCTGGTGGACACTGCCTCCGCCCTAGGGCGACTTTTGCCCAATTTGGGCGGGGCCAGTGTTCCCACGAGGCGGCTGTATGCGGGGGTTGTCCGGTCCATGGCGCTGTATGGTGCACCGGTGTGGGTGGCGGCTCTGACTGCTCCGAATAGGGCGCGCCTCTGGCGCCCCCAGAGGATATTGGCGGTCAGAGCCATACGCGGATACCGCACGGTGTCCACCGAGGCGGCTTGCGCCTTGGCCGGAACACCCCCGTGGGATTTGGAGGCGGAAGTGCTCGCCGAAGTTTATCGGCGAGTGGCTGACTTCCGGGCGGAGAGCGGATTTCGCCCTCCGCCCGAAGACGTGCGCGAGTGGCGCGAAGCCGCTCGCCGAGCCACCATGGTCAGATGGTCGTTCCGGCTGGAGACTCCACGCGCTGGCTTCGCCGCCGTGGATGCTCTCCAGCCAGTCATCGCCGAGTGGGCAGGGCGGCAGCACGGGACTCTTTCCTTCCGGCTGACGCAGGTGCTTTCCGGGCACGGTTGCTTCGGAAAGTACCTGTACTCGGTCGCTAGGAGGGAATCGAGTCCCGCCTGCCACCACTGCGACTGCAGTGAGGATTCGGCCCAGCACACGCTGGCGGTCTGCTCCGCATGGGCGACGCAGCGCCGGGCCCTCACTGCAGTCATCGGAGCGGATCTCTCGCTACCGGCCGTAGTTCGCTCCATGGCCGGTAGCGACAGTTGTTTTACCGCGGTCGCTTCCTTCTGCGAGGAAGTAATCTCGCAGAAGGAGGCGGCGGAGAAGGCCCGGGAGGACGACCTCCACTCGGACCCGATCCGCCGCCGGCGAACCGGACGGCGGAGGCGCGCTTTCCTGCGCCTCATGCCGCCCTGAGTGTGGCCGCGGGTGGACGGGATGGGTTCTCCCCTCCACCCGCATTAGTTTGGCCAACCGCGAGGGGGCGGCGTCCGCGTGTGCCGGACGTCGCCTAAGAGAGGTCCTTGAGACGGAGCCCGCGCCAGGAGCGGGCCGGCGCTGGGAGGGGTCCAGAAGGCGATAACTACCTGGACCCCTCCTAAACTGGAAGCGCAAAGAGGGCACACCGTGTGGTTTTGGTCGCCCCGCCAAACGAGAGCCCCGGCGGGGTGACGGTCCGAGGGGATTTCCACACGCTAAAAAAAAAAAAAAATAAAAAAAAAAAAAAAAAATAAAAAGGTTAGGTTAGGTTAGGTTAGGTTAGGTTAGGTTTTTTTTTTTTTTTTTTTTTTTTTTTTTTTCCTACCCGTACCACCATCTCAAAATGGCACTAAGTAGTCGACTACATCCCCCTGACTTGGGTGGTCAGAGTTTTTTAATAAAACGCAAAATCGTATATTCACTGCCCACATGCCATTGAGCTCTTACATACTGTCTTACCACTAATTAATTCTAAACAATATTTATACACTTTACTTATTATTATACAAATTAAAACTATGTGACAACTAATACAATTTATTTACATTTTATTTACTACAGTTTAAGAATAACAAACTTTATGTTTCTTATTACTTAATGATTACAAGTTAATACTTCTAAACGATACAAATTTACTGTTTTATTGTACATACTTAATCTATTTGTTTATATATCTACTTATCGATATGCAATTTATATATATTTTTAAATATATATAATTCATACTTTGCCTAGCTATTTATTTCTTAATATTACCTGTTTTGCTATTTTTGTACAAAATTCCAGAAATCTTGATCTAGTGTTTTTGTTCTCCACATAAGCTATGTGCATTTTGAACTGTTATCCCACATTCGAGGAGGCATTCGGCTTCATATCTCGCTTTACCGTATACGGGACATTCAAATATTATGTGCGTACTTGATTCTACTTTGCCTGGTTCGCAGATGCACGATGGGTTCTCTTTACACTTAAATCGGGTCAAGTATTCCGAGAACCCACCGTGCCCCGTAAGTACCTGAGTCGTTACGCCTGTTGGCTCAAATTTGCGAATTATGTTGTGGGCTTTTATTGCGTCCGGGAAGAATATTTTTGTTATGGCCGCTGTGCCACCTGACTTGTACCTCCGATTCCACTCATCAAGCGAGGCCATACGGGCCTGTCGCTTGATGAATGAGATCGGGCACTGGTCATAGTCAGGTTTTTTACGTGAATTTAGGGCCGCTTGCTTCGCCAATTCATCAGCTCGTTCGTTTCCCTCCAACCCCGCGTGTGCCTTAATCCAGAACAAAGAGACTTCTTTATTCTGCATTCGGCTGGTCCTCAAGTTATTTTGGACTTCTGTCGCTAAGGGGTGGAGGGAGCCCGGGTTCGTTATAGTCTCCAGTGCTGATCTGGAGTCGCTATATATTCCGAAGCTTGGTTCCGAGCGTTTGAGTATTTCACTCGTGGCTCTGCATATGGCCAGGAGTTCGGCCTGATAGACAGTGCAGAATGACGACAGTTTTAGCTTGAGGGCTTTGGTCTCGGCTTTACCATCCCAGAAGGATAGCGCTGCTCCGACCTTGCCCTCAATCCTACTGCCGTCAGTATATATTTTCACTGCTTGTTTGCTGTGTTTATCCACTTGTTGTTTGTCCTTCAGGGTCTCGAACTCCAGGCGCACCTGCTCTGCCGGATGCCAAGTGCTACAAAATGGTGCCAGCCGCTCCACCTCCATGTCCCCTAGTGCTGTCTGGGGTATTCCCCTTCTTGCCTTGTAGAGAGTTGCTGCCTCTTGTACCCTAAGATCGAGTGGCAGTATCCCAGACAACACCAGTGCTGAGTTCAGGGAGACGGTGCGGTAGGCACGACTCAGCTTTTGGGCGAAACCACGCTGGACTACGTTCAGCTGTTTTTGTATGCCCAATTTTCTCGCAGCCGGTGCCCAAGCGCTAGCCGCGTATAAAATTACGGGCTCCACCGTGGCTGCATAAATCATGCGCGTAACTTCTGGATGGAGACCCCAGCTAATTTTGGCGGCTCTGGAAAGCTTTTTATAAATGTTAAGGGCCTTCCTACAGACGTTTACTATGTGGCTATTGAACGTCATTTTATTATCTATTGTAAGCCCTAAGATTTTTATTTCGTGCGACATGTTGATGTCGATCCCGCCCATGCTCAGCAGTGGTGTGTCGTATTTAAGTTTTCTGGTAATCACCATAGCCTTGGTTTTATGTGGCGCGAACTTCAGTTTATATTTGACACCCCACTCCTGGACATAGGCGAGGGCGGCATTGGCTTTTTGTTGCACTTCTTGCGCTGTATCTCCATCAAACACTAGCACAACATCGTCCGCAAACGCTTGGCAGTAGTCACCGCGCCTCTCGAGTTCCCTAAGCAGTGGGTCTAGGAGAACATTCCAAAGGAGAGGGCCTCCGATCGATCCCTGGACGCAACCCTTTTTTGTGGCTTTTCTGTATTCTTCTCCGGCATATCTTACTGACACTCTCCTATCTTGAAGATAGCTGTCAATAGTCCTTCGGAGGTTTATCGGGCATTTTTCCTCTGCCAGTCTGGTCCGGATAGCGGGCCACCACGCGCTGTCAAAGGCTCCCTCTATGTCCAAGGATATCATAGTAGTTAACTTCTTGTGATCTAGTTTGTTCCTTATGTGTTGTATCAGGTCATAGAGGGAGTCCTCAGTGCTTCTCTTGGGCATGAAGCCATACTGGCGAGTACTTATCCTCGGGATCAGGTGCCATTTCATTCTTGCTATCACCATTTTCTCATAGGTTTTTCCCAAAACCGGCAACAAACCTATGGGTCTATAGGACTTTGGGTGCGTGTAATCGTCCTTGCCTGGTTTCCTCAGTATTATAACAGTTGCCTCCTTCCAGATGGTTGGGAAGAACTGGAGTTCTAGGCATTTGTTTACCAAGGCAAGAAACGTTTCGGCGTCCTGACGGATCACGTGTCTGCAGATGTCTGCCGTGAGACCATCCTCTCCCGGGGCCTTCCTTGGGTTGAAGCTGTCCACCGCAAAATTAAATTCTTCCACTGTAAACGGTGGGTCATTCGTTTCATTATGACCACAGTCGTTTGCTCGGTTCGCTGATCGTCTAATTTCTCGGTGGTCATCATCATCGTCGCTTTCTAGGTCCTCCGGGTAGAATGCCTCCGCTAGCATCCTTGCCGAGTCTTTCGGGTTCAAGACAGTTCCATATTGTACCAGTGGCAGATCTTCGTGTCTTTTTGTTGTTTTCCCGATGACTCTGTTAATGCCCTCCCAGACCCCCTCCTTGTCCTGCTTCCCACAAAAGCTCCTCCAACTATCTATTTGCGCCGTTTTTACCTCATTTTCGTATCTTTCCTTTATTTGCAGGTACTCTCCGACGACCATTGCCCTTCGGACTGGCGCTGCACATCTGATTCTCCGCTTCCTGGTGACGACCTCTCGTTTGAGTTTGGCAAGTTCTTCGGACCACCACGGCAATGTGAGTTTTCCATTCGTTTTTATTTTAGGTATAACAGTGTACATGCTTCTTTTATTATGTTTGTGTACTTTTCAACGGCTTTATCCAACTCTTATTTGTTGATGATTTTGTTAATTTCTATTTTGTTTACATTGTTTTCTAATAATAATTGGGCCAGTTTCTCGTTAAATCGACCCCAATTAGCTTTTTTCGTGTTATACAGTCTAGTTGTTCTTTTTACGTGTGGCCCGCTTACCCTTTTTAAATTTAATTTGAATGTTATGCCGTTATGATCCGAGCCTGTTAAGTTGTCCTCTACCTTCCAGTCATCCACCAGGTCCAGCACGTCAGCTGTGCAGGTCGTTATGTCTACGTGACTTGCGTACGTTTTTCCGCCTCTGATGGTGTAAAATGTGGGCGTATTTCCTTCGTTGAGTACCTGCAAACCCATTTCTTCTATGGCTCCAGACATGGCTTCTCCTCTACGATCGACTATTGGGCTTCCCCACCAGGTGCTCTTTGCGTTCGAGTCGCCTCCCATTATTATCTTCCTGGGTCCAGTTTCTCTTTCTATTTTCTGTAGCCGCTCCAGGTATGGCTCTATGGGCTGGTCTGGCTCAAAGTAGAAGGAGACTACGGTGATTTCCCAGGCGCTGGTACGGACTTTCACTACTGCGATGTTATTTGTGGTGTATTTTGGGCACTGTATGACGTCCAAGTCGTTATCGAATACAGCTATTGCCGCTTTGACGGTCCCGTCTCCTGGGTTTGTGCTCTGGAAAATCCTCGCTCCCCTGTAGTCCCTCATCCTTCTTGCCCCGCCCACATACGGTTCCTGGAGCAGTGCCAGAGCCACCTTCCTTTCATTAGCTTCTATCATTAGTTCATTTGTTGCTATCTGTTTCCTTTGAAGGTTTGCCTGGACAACCAGGTAGGGCTTTCTTCTGGTTTGGGTGCTTCCATTTGTCGTCGTGTTGGCCGTTGTGTCGCCCTCAGCAGTACGCTACCGTAGCCCTGGCTAGGGCCTCCCACTTCCGGCGAACGGGACATTCGCCGCTAAAGGCGTTATGCTCTGTTTTTTCAAGCTTCGCCTGGTTGCAATTCGTGCATGTGGGGGCGATACCCGCGATCCAGTCTGTACACTCGGTCTTCATGTGGGGCCCCCCACAGTGACAACACTTTTCCACAGTCTCTTTGCATATCCGTCTTCCATGCCCATACGCCAGGCAGAGGGAGCACTGCACGAGCGGTGACTGGTCTTCTACTCTCACTCGCTGAAGGTCTATATGGACAGATTCTGCGTCAATCAAGCGCTGCCAAGCTGCGGGGGAGACCCTCATGACGATGTGGTGCGTGTGAGGGTTCCTGGTCCGTTTTTTAAAGACTATCTCCATCTTTGGGTTTGTCAGTTCCCGGAGGATTCCCTTATTCTGATTTCTCAGGGCGTCCAGAACTTCTTCGTCGGTGTTGTACTTTAAGACATCCCTGAGAATCACCAGTGGGTCTTTATTTTTCATGTCCTCGACATTTAGCTCTTTGGCTCCCTTTAGTCTTTCTTTGAACTTTTTTCTTTCCTCGTCTGTTCGACATCCCACTATTACTTTTCTGTCTTTAGCCTTTCTGATTTTTTCAACTGCAATCCCACTTTCTCTGGCGTTAACCACTTTCCTTATTCTGTCCAGAACTTTTTCACCGGATTCCCTCTCATCTACAGCAGTGACCACGACAGAGTGTAGTGCAGTCTGTTCCGGTCTGCGATGGGATGCCGCTGCAACGCTCGCATAAGATTGTCGCTGCTGTAGCTCTTCATGTTTTTCAAGAGTATCTTTAAGCTTTTCCATTCTGTGGTTGTTTTCCTGCAGAAGTCTCGTATGCTCCTCAAGCTTCCTGAGAAGCTTGGTCTCTTCTGTTGGTTTCCGTAGTGGTTTTTCTGCCTCTGGGATTGTCTCTTCACTCGTCAATACCTTCCCACTTGCTCCTTCCTTCACCAGTTTATACAGACGGTTTAAGGCGTATGTTACTTCCTTTTTTATGTCTGTTCTAAGGTTTCGAGCGGTGTTTAGGTGTTCTGTAGCCGAGTCCAGACATGCCTTGGCCTCTGCTACCCGATCTGTATATTTCTGGCTGATTTTTACTGGGGCCGGGTGGTTTCCTGTCGCTTCCGTTGACATTTTTGGCGTCACCACTCTTGGTTCAACCTGTGAAAGCGTTATCTTTGGTTTTGGCTTGGATTCCACTGCCTGTTTGGTTTCCTTCGGGGTAGTCAGGGTATGAGTGAGATTGAGAGATGAGGGTTTTTCCGCTTTCCCTGTCTCCCACTCCCCAATACTCTTTCTCACACTCGTGCTCGTAGTCTCGCTGGAGTGGGCTACAGGAGTCGGGCTC
The DNA here is from genome assembly GCA_918857605.2 of Philereme vetulata. Lineage (NCBI taxonomy): Eukaryota > Metazoa > Arthropoda > Insecta > Lepidoptera > Geometridae > Philereme > Philereme vetulata. The sequence goes on along the minus strand of OU975452.1, from coordinate 98,456 downwards.
CCCTTCATCTTTCCTTGTGGGTTTTGCGTGGTCCCTTCCACGGCTTTTGGCTTAGTCGGTGTTCTGATACCAAACATACTGATCGCAGGTTTGAGTTTCACTTCAAAGGATTTGTCAACTACTCGATTTGTTTTTTAAAAATTTGTCTTGTTTTGTTCCAGTTTTCGGGAAACAAATGTCAATATGGTGGTAGGTTGTCGTCGTAATTAAAGTTTGTATAAGTTGTATATTATTCGTCAAATAAAATCCTAATCTAATGATGTAAATCAATATTATGTACAAATTAAAGCTAATTATTAGTTAAAGGTTTGTAAAAGTTATATATTTATCTATTCTAAAAATTTAAATTCTAAGGAAAAATTTACTTATTCTTTTGATTCTATATATATAAATATATTTTTTTTTTTTTTTTTTTTTTTATTTTATTTTTTTTTTTTTTTTTTTTTTTTTTTTTTTTTTTTTTTTTTTTATAATTTAAATATAGGTTTTTGTTTCTTTCTATTGTGTTCTGTTCTTTTTTTTTTAGTTTGTGTTCTTTTCATTATGGGAATTTACTTAAAATTATTTTTACTTACAATTGAAATTATTGATTTACAACATTATGACATTTAATTACTTACAATTAATATATTATTGATAACATTGACATTAGCTTTACTATGGACTATTATTACAACTTTAGTTTACAAATTGGCACACCTCATCTCCTGAGCCAACTTGTCGACGACCGCTGCGTTTCGGTGCTTTATTGACATTTTAAGATTATACTCCAAGATCTTCTTAGTGGACGCGGCCATAGCTCTCTTGATGAAGTACCCTATTGCGTCGTTGTCATCATCGGTGTAGTAGGTACAGCTGGTGGTGTGCCGTGACACTGCTACTACCGCATGGGGAACGCTCTGATGTAAACCGATTGTTCTGCCCTTAGTTTGAACAATGATTACTGTTTCGAACGTTAACCCCTGCGCTTCATGGATGGTGAGCGTTCGCGAACCTGTGCCTTCACCACAGCCCTGTCCAATGAGGCTTTCCTTTTCGCCCTGAGTATGGACTAGAAAAAGCGTGTTGGGGAGCGTAAACGGTATTTGGGCACCAGTGTAGGTTTTCACCTTCAACGAGTGAGCTTTTAGGGTTGAGGAGTAAATCCCGGAGTAAACCTCACGTAGGGCGTAGGCGACGTCCAAGGGGTTCCGGTGTGTGCAGAGCAACTCCTGGCTGATGTTTGCTACCAGGTTTGGGCGGCAGTACCTCAGTTCGAAGAGATTTTCTCTGTCGATATAAGGTAGTTGGTTGACATCTCCGATGAGGACCATTTCTTTGGCATCACACAGCTTGGCAGCCATGACTATGGCTCCGAAGTGGTTCATGAGAGCCTCGTCAACCATGAGACGGTTGAATTTGTCGGACTCTCTGAAGCCATTCACCAAGACTGAAGCCATGGTGCGTACCCTGGTCTTGACAAGGCCACCAACACGAGGCGCTAGCTTCTCCCTTAGGTCGCTAGCTGCATTTGATGTTGTGGTGATGATGGCGTCCTTGTCAGCATCAAAGTGTCCTACCACCCAGGTTGTCTTTCCACACCCCGGTACTCCATTGACCCACTCAATTGTTGGCAGTGCCCAATCCTTCCAGCCGGATGCAGTGTCCTGATTACCCGATATGGTTTTCGCCATATTGAGAATCCTGTCATCCAGTAGGATCCTTGTGCACTTTGCGACAACAACTAAGGGATCTCCTTGTGGGGTATTGAACTTAGGTGCTCCGCTCTTGGTTCCCTCAATGCACATCTCCACAAAACCACTGGTCGCGTTGTAAGCCGCCATATAACTACCTGACATTTTTCCCTTTATGACTTGGGAATTGCCGTTGTTGTATATGGCAGCCTCTGCCTCCTCGAGTTTCTCCTCTAGCAGTTTCGCATTGCCCTGCTCAAAGTGTTGCAAGATGGTTTTGCACACTCCGAGGTTGACATCTGCGGTTGCTTTGGTGATAGCTAGAAACTCGAGGAAGGCGTTGTTCGCGTGATCCTGTGGTGACGTTGCATTTACTAGACGAGGTGGAACGACCTGCCCCATGTCGGCTCTAGTTCTTTTCTCCTGCGTTGGTGCCGGTTTTGTTGGGATTTTGGACTTAGGTATTACTGTAGTTAGTGGAGCTTTGAGTTTCGCCTTTTTTGCTGGAGCTTCTACGAGTGCCTCTTTGTCTTTCGATCTCGTTGTTGGAAAAGGATTTCCTGACAGCCCCTGCAGCATCGAGCTGAAGGTGTCTAGGAATCCTTTGAGATGGCCTCCGACTTTGGCTCTCTTCTTTTGCTCCTGCACACTGCTTTGATGTAGTGCAGTTTTTTCGGCGGCTGCTTTTTGTTGGACACGTTCGGATCCGCTGATTGAGGTTGGCATGGGATGTCCCCAGCTATCGGTTGCTGTTTTTGGGTCGTGTGCTTTGAGGAAGTTTAGGTTTTCTCCTCTGTCTTCGTACACGACCACCTCGTGTTGTTCTGAGGCTTTTAAACAGCATAGCCGGTCTACGACTTCTCCCTGCTCATACCCGACCGTCATCGCATCTACACTTATTACACGGGGATCTTTCGCTCCTCCGCCCGTTTCTCCCAACATGGTGAGCATCGAACATGCCTGTGCGAAAGGGGTGTAGTTGCCTTCCAATGCGAGCAGAACGATCGTCTTGTTGTGCGATCGGACTAGTCGGCATCGGTGCCCCGCCACTTCCGTTTCAGGTAACGCGCTGTAAACTTTGCGCCTCATGGTCGTTTTGGATGTGCTCCCATTTACGAGTGCTGCCAAGCCGGGTGAAATCGAAAAGTGACTTCTAGTCCCGGTTCGGCAGAAACCTATTCCCAGCCGCTCGCCGGCGCTGTCCATGAAGAGTGCCACTCCTCGGATTCTAATCCCAGGCACTCCTCTCTCCCCGCAAGCGAGGAGCGTGCGGACAGTGACGCTTTTGGCTATAGGTTCCCGCTGAGAGCCGGCACTACTTGTGGCTTGGCTAACGGGTGTTGGTTGAGATTCGAGGGGCAGAAGATCCGTGTGCCTGCTCGTCGCAACTCTGAAGATCTTCTCGGCGAATGACAGAAAATGCGGTCTGCAATCGGGATCTGCAATGATGTTGTGCAGTTCCGATTCGACCAGGTTTCTGTCGATCCGGGCTTCTAGATCTATTCGAGCCGCTAGGAAACGGGGACAGTCGAGTATGATGTGCCATACTGTTTCACAGATTTCCGGGTCGCATTCGCATCCCGGGCTGTTTTTCAGCTTGAATCTGTGAAGATACTCGGCTATTCCCCCGTGACCTGTCAAGACTTGCACTTGTACTGGTGTAAATTTTGTAGAGCGAGTTATCCGGTACGCACTGTGGACGTCTGGAAGGAACCTTCTCGTTACCGCACCTGTGCTGGAGGTTTCGTATCGATCCTGCCATTTGCGGATCGATTCTTCACGAATTTTCCTCCTAACGTAAGATAGGGGGATCCTTCCGTAGTCCTGAGTGGTGTCCTCGAGTGCAGCAGCTTTCGCTAACTCGTCTGCTCTCTCATTACCGACAGTGCCTACGTGAGCCCTAAGCCAGAACATCCGGATCTCTCGTCCTCCTTCCTGGATCCTGACAATGTTCTCCTTTATGCTTCTCGCCAGAGGGTGGTTCAAGCTGGGACTCCGCAGCAGGTCGAGTGACGATCTCGAGTCACTCAGTATGCTAACTACGGGGTCCCTGCTCGAATTCACCATCTGAAGAGCCCTGTGCAGTGCATATAGTTCCGACTGGAAGACTGTGCACGCGGGGTGAAGCTTAAAGGTGGCGAAGTTTGACTCCTTTCCCTCCTCCCACTGGGTTAGAGCAGCACCTACTTTTCCGTCGATTTTGCTTCCGTCTGTGTAAATTTGGGGTCCGGTGATCTGCGGGACGGCGTCTTCTAGCAGTTCGTACTCCACGGATGTTAGGGTAGATGGATGGGGCTGTTCAAGATATCCCACTCGGAGTTCGAGCTCCGTCTCGGGTGGGAGATAGTCCTTCGCCAGACCTTTTTTGGCTCTGTATAGGTTCGCCGCCTCCTGGATCCTTAGGTCCAATGGCAGCAGACCCGACAGTGCCAGTGCTGCGGTGAGTGAGACCGTCCGGTATGACCTACAGACCTTTTGTGCAAATCCTCTCTGGAGCGCATTGAATTGATTTTTATTCATTTGCAGCTCTACAGATTGGTACCAGGCACTTGAGGCGTATGTCATAATAGGCTCCACCACCGCGATGTATATGGTTCTCGTGATTTCACTATTTAGACCCCACGTTACTTTCGCTGCGCATGCAAGCTGCTTGTAGATATCAGCTACTTTCTTGCATTGCGCGGACACGTGGGATTTAAAAACTAGGTTTCGGTCGATGATAAGGCCCAGAAGCTTTATCTCCTCAACGAGGTCCAATTTTGTACCGGCCATGAATAACTGTGGGGTTTCATACTTCAACTTCTTCGTTAGAAGCATCGCGTTGGTCTTATGCGGTGCGAAGTTGAGTTTATTTTGTTTTCCCCACGTTGCCACATGATCCAACGTTGAGTTGACAGACCGCTCTAGGCTGCCGACCGACTGTCCTGTGAAAACGAGAACCACATCATCAGCAAAGGCTTGGCAGTATATTCCATCCATCTCTAGGCTTTGCAGCAACGAGTCTAGGATGACATTCCAAAAGATTGGTCCTCCGATGGATCCTTGGACACAACCCTTCGTAGTCTCCTTCTCGTAAGCTGCTCTAGCGTAGTTGACCTTGATCTTCCGGTCTGTGAGGTACGAACACACCATCCGGTACAGATTTTCCGGACACCTTTTTTTAACAAGTTGGTTTTTAAGGGCTGGCCACCACGCATTGTCGAAGGCCCCCTCTATGTCCAGAGAGATTAGGAGTACGATGTTTTTCCCGGTTACTCCTTCTTTTATGTGCTCTATAAGGTCATAGAGGGCGTCCTCGGTTCCTCTTTGCGGCATGAACCCATATTGCCTTTTGTTTAGGGTTGGGAGTAAATGCCATTGGAGTCGACCAATCATGAGTTTCTCGATGGTTTTTCCAAGAACAGATAATAGTCCAATTGGTCTGTAGGACTTAGGATGAGTGTAGTCTGCCTTTCCTGGCTTTCGAATGATGACCACGTGTGCCACTTTCCAGTGAATGGGGAAGTGATTTAGCGACAAGCACTTGTTCGCTATCGCCATGAACACTTCCCTGTCACTTCGTATGGCTGCGGCGCAGATATCAGCTGTTAGCCCGTCTGGTCCGGGTGCCTTCTTGGGGTTTTGTGCTTGCAGCACCAACTCCAATTCCGCTGCCGTGAATGGTGGATCATCTTCCGAAAGGTCTTCAAGGGCACTCTCCTTCATCCGTTCTCGGAGGTTCGAGTGAAACGACTGGTCGGTACTCTCGGAGTCGTCTGGGTAGAAAGTTCTGGCTAAGAGTTCAGCCGACTGTTTTGGAGTTAGGGTGTTACCTTCAGAGCTTCTCAGGAGCATGTCCTCCTGCCTTCCTGACGTTTTCCTGATCACTCTGTAGATTTTATCCCACATACTCTCCTTTTCCTGAGTCGTGCAAAACTCCTTCCAGCTCTCTGTTTGGGCTTTCTCTGCGATGACTGCGTACTCCGCCTTGCATTTTTGGTATTCTTCTATAACCATTTTTACCCTGCAAGGGGCTGCGTTCCTGATCCTCCTCTTTTTCCTAAGGACCTCTCTCTTAAGATCTTCAAGCTTCTTCGACCACCACGGAGGCCTGGGATTGCCCGCCTTGCTTCCTGCGATAGGGATGGTTTGTTCGCAGGCTTCGTGGATGGCTTCAGTGTAGGCTGTGATCTTATCTTCGAGGTCCCTCGGGGTTTCGGACTCCAAAATTGAGACGGTGGTGATGTCTCTCTCTGCCAGGATGGTTTTTAGCAGATGTGCGAATTCGGTCCACTTTGCCTTCTTGGTGTTGTACTTGCGCGTTGTGATTGGCCTAAGAGTTTCTAAGGCCCTTCCCAAGCGCAAGGTGAAGGTGATAGCGTTGTGGTCCGAAGTCACAAGACCTCTCTCCACTCTCCATCCCTCGATTCTTCCGAGCAGGGGTGTGCTGCAAGCGGATACGTCCACTATGCTTGTGCATGCCCTACCCTTTCTGAAGGTCTCAAAGGTCGGAGTGTCTCCGGTGTTTAGAATTTGGAGTCCCTTCTCGTTCAGGAACGCATTGTACGCCTCTCCTCTGTCATCCTCAGATACGCTGCCCCACCAGTGGCTCCAGGCATTTATATCTCCCGCGACGATGAGGTTTCTGGTGTCCAACTTGGTACAAACTTTTTTGATGCGGTCCAGATACGGTACTATGTCCTGGTCCCCCTCTAGGTAGACGGATATTACTCCTAGTTTTAGGCCTCCCCCGATAAGAAGGACTGCCGCTTCGGTTTCGGTTACCAGCTGTGGGTCGTGTACGACTTCTAGCCGGTCACCGAAAATTATAACGGCTGCCTTCACTGGTTTTTGCCTATTTAGGGTGCATTGGATAACCCTAGTCCCAGGATGTTGTTTTAGGACGCCAGTCTTTCCGACGTACGGTTCCTGTACTAGGGCGACCGTGATGCCCCTATCCACCGCAACCTGGAGTAATTCCGTCGTGGCCAGTTTTGAGCGTTGCAGGTTAGCTTGGATAAACCTCAAGCCTGCCCCGCCCAAGTTTTGAGGGACCGAGCTACGGTACTGTGAGACGCCCTCAGCAATACGATACTCGGGACCGCGCTATTGCATCCCATTTTAGTCGCTCTGGGCACTCTTTGCTAAAAGCATTGTGCGCCAGGTTGATGCTTGTGCCGTGCGCGGCCGAGCAGTTTTTGCACTTTGGAGGGTTCCCCTCCTGTCTCCCCTTGCATTTCTCCCAGGAGTGAGCCCTTCCGCAGTGACTGCAGAGCTCGTCTTTCTCCCGGCAGACAACCTTAGTGTGGCCGAAGCCGAGGCATTTGGTGCACTGCACCAGTGGGGTCTGATCAAATATAGGTCTGCGTTGCATACCTATATAGATCTTTCCAGCCTCCACCAGGTTTTTATGGATGGAAGGGGAAACTTCCAGTACCGCATGGCACTCGAGTGGGTTACGTGCCTTTTTACGGTACCGCATCTTGACGGTGCTATCCTTCAAGTTAACGTTCTTTAAAATATTATTATTTTGCGCCAGTATATTTTCTACGATGTCTCCGTCGGTGTGGTAGGATAGGACATCCCTGACGATGACTAGAGGGTTTGCTGCCCTCGCCACTTCCGCCTTTAGGCCCTTATCCATCCTAACCCTGCTCTGCACCAGGTCCAGGTCTTCTCTGGAGCTACAACTTAGGATGACTTTTTTATTTTTAGCCTTCCTAACTCTGTCTATCTTGGCTCCAGTTTTTTTGGTGTCAAGAGCCACCCTGATCCTGTCGATCACATTTTCCCCGGTGTTTTGGGGGTTGTCTGATGTGATGATCAGGGTGTGGTTTGGTTTTAAGGGCGGTGGTGGCTTGGCGGCGACCTTGGCGTAGGTCAGCTTCCCTTTCGAGCTGCATCGTTCCTCAGCTTTGGCGAGCTCCGCTTCGAGGTTGAGGGACGGTGGTGGTGCCCTCATCTTTTCTTCCCGAAGGGTTCGGAGCTCAGATGTCACCGCTTCCATTCTTTCCGTTAGAGGATGCATATGCTCCTCCATGTTGATTAGAATGGGCTGCGGTGGCTCGGATGGGGGCGCTCGTTCAGCTGACATCGCTTTCAGGATGCCCTTCATCTCCTCCACTTCCTGCCTCAGGCCAGGTTCTGGCTGTGCTGATGGGGGTTTGGAGTCCATTTTCTCCATGGCTTTAAGGTTGGACTCCAGGATCTCGCGCGTGTGTTTATTGCTCTCTCTCCGGAGCTCATCCAGCTGATTCTGGAGAGATTCTACTCCTGCCTTGAGGCTCGAGTGGTCTCTCCAGATGGGGTCTTCCTCTTTCCCCTTTTGCCCGCTGGTTACGAGCTCTCCCAATGCTCTAACACGCTTGTCGAGGTCCTGGAGCGCTTCCGACGTTTCCTTTATAAGCCTATGGGGCTCCTGGGTCTCATACCCCTGCCAGTTTCGCACCGCTTGTATCTCCTTGAGCGATGCGCCGATGTCCGTTCTGGCCTTTGACATTTCCGACGTGAGATTGGTGGTAATGTTTATCAATTGTTTTGTATGGGCTCTCTCCACCCTTACGAGCTCCGTGGCGTGTCTCGTCCTTTCCCTTTCCAGACTGGTGATATGTCTGGATCTTGAGTCCGACAGTGAGAGGACTATTTCGTAAAGAGTCTGCAGGCTTTCGAGTGCGACGACTTTGCACTCCCTCTTCATATTGCCTGCAGACTCCAGGTTAGGTTAGGTTAGGTTAGGTTAGGTTAGGTTAGGTTAGGTTAGGTTAGGTTAGGTTAGGTTAGGTTAGGTTAGGTTAGGTTAGGTTTCCCACATAACCCTTCCGTCCCCCGACGGGAGGGTATGCATAAAGCATTTTTCCCAGCGTCAAAAAAAAAAAAAAAAAAAAAAAAAAAAAAAAAAAAAAAAAAAAAAAAAAAAAAAAGGTTAGGTTAGGTTGTGGGGAACATGTGTTGGCGGTATCCCTGGATATTGCCAATGCATTTAATAGCATCCCCTACGAATGCATCGATGAGGCACTCCGATACCATGGAGTTCCTCTTTACCTCCGTCGGTTGGTAGGGTACTACCTCAGAGAGCGAGATGTGCTCTACCTTGATGACAAGGGTAGGGTCTGTGCCAGGCGCATGATGTCCGGTGTTCCACAGGGCTCAGTATTGAGCCCCTTGCTGTGGAACATCGGCTATGATTGGGTTCTGCGTGGTACACTGCTTCCCCGGACGCATATCATCTGCTATGCTGATGATACACTTTTTATCGCACGGGGAAGCAGCTATGAAGAGGTTGCGCATTTGACGTCAGAAGGATCCACCCTCTTGGTCAGTCGCATTCGACTACTGGGGCTAAAGGTGGCCCTCAATAAGACAGAGGCAATTCTCTTCTACGGAAGAAGGGGTAGGCCACCAGCTGGCGCCTACGTCTTGGTGGATGGTGTGCGAGTCATGCTGACCCCGCACATGAAATATCTTGGGTTAACGCTGGACAGCACCTGGAATTTCGCGGAGCATTTCAAACGTTTGGTCCCGAAGGTGCAAAGCGTGGCAGGCTCATTAGCGCGCCTCTTGCCGAACATAGGTGGACCGAAAACCTCTTGTCGCCATCTTTTTGCCGGGGTCATTCGTTCGATGGCGTTGTACGGTGCGCCGGTGTGGGTGGACGCTCTAACGGCCAGTAATAGAGCTCTTCTGCGAAGACCGCAGAGGATAATGGCGGTTAGGGCGATACGCGGCTACTGCACCGTCTCATATGAAGCTGCATGCGTATTGGCGGGCTCACTGCCATGGGACTTGGATGCAAGGTGCCTTGCGTCCATTTACTCCTGGCGCCAGCAGGAGGTAGTAGGAGGGCAAAGACCAGCCCCTAAAGAAATTATGGGCAAAAGGGACGAGCTGCACGAGGCACTCATTGAAGAGTGGCTCGAGAGGCTGGCGCAGCCTAGCGCCGGTATTGAGACGATTGAGGCAGTTCGTCCGCTTTTAAGAGAGTGGCTTACCAGAGAACATGGCTCAATGACCTTCCGATTGACACAGGCGCTGACAGGGCATGGTTGCTTCTCAAAGTACCTGTGCCGAATCGGAAGGGAATCAACGACGGAGTGCCATCACTGTGGTGCCCATGAAGACACAGCCCAGCACACGCTGGAGGGCTGTGGTGCCTGGGCAATACAGCGACAGGCACTAGTGGAAGTCGTTGGCCAGGACCTCTCCCTACCAAGAATAGTCGAGGCTGCACTTGGCAGCGACAGAGCCTGGAATGCCGTAGTCACCTTCTGTGAGGAGGTGATGTCACAAAAGGAGGCTGCGGAACGAATGCGAGAAGAGAACCTCTTCGCTGAGCCGCGCCGCAGAAGAAGGACCGGGAGAAAGCGAAGACAGTTTACCCGCCTTCTTCCGCTCGATGGAGACCAGCAGTGTTCAGGTGCGGGGAGCCCCGACTCTGCATCGCACAGGCCTCCTGCGCCGCGGAATGTCCTTAATATTCCAGGACATTCCTCTCCCTCCCACGTGGGGGTTCGAAGGGTCCGCTTAAGGCAGACATTCACCGACAGGGCCGCGGTTGAATCCAACCGGGACCCCGTGACTCTGTCAAGTGCTGGTGCAGCATCGACTCTCTCATCTCAAAATGGGCGGTTCGATGATGCACTAGCACTGAGGTGATTGAAGGAATATCGATGGGTTTTTAGTCGGTATGCCGTTGGTTGTAATCTACGGAGAGTCCGACAGACCCCTTCAGCTCTCCCCGAGTTGGAGGACATGCGTAAAGCATTTTCCCATCGAGAAAAAAAAAAAAAAAAAAAAAAAGGTTAGGTTAGGTTAGGTTAGGTTAGGTTAGGTTAGGTTAGGTTAGGTTAGGTTAGGTTAGGTTAGGTTAGGTTAGGTTTTTTTTTTTTTTTTTTTTTTTTTTTTTTTTTTTTTTCCTACCCGTACCACCATCTCAAAATGGCACTAAGTCGGCGACTAACATCCCTCTGACATGGTTTCTCAGAGTTCTTCAATAAAACGCAAAATTTATTTATTCGCTGCCCTCATGCCATTGGGCGTACATGCTCTTAGGGCTAATATAGGTCTAATAGTTTTATATATACATTTACAAGGAATCTCTTCTTATTTTATATCCTCCCAAATTTGGGTTACAAAATAGTTTCAGAACAGTTTTACATGATTTACATTAGGTATACTAAGGGTTTTACATTAAGTGTTTCTTTTAGGGTTTTATATTTACAGTAAACTTTACAATATAATACATAGTACGATTGTAAGAAAGTAAATAAAAGTAAAATATACTTATACACAAAAATTCTAATACGCTAAATACTTATTACTACAACTACTTATTTTATTTACATTCTTCATTTTCCCTATTGTATTACAAATGCCTTAATCCTATGCTTTGTAGTGCGTTACATCCATTATTTATTTTACCAATTAAGTTTATATGCATTTTATATATATTCAATAATATATATAAATCATATTATTATCTAACTATTTGTTTCTTTTTACCACTTTATTAGCAATTTCTGTACAAAACTCCAGGAATGGCGATCTAATGTACTGGTTCGAAACGATACTACTGGCGCTGTCGGCATCTATGTTGCAACCTATTACGTTCTCGACCTCAAATCTCCGGCGACCGAAAACTGGGCATTCAAAAAGAATGTGAGCGACTGTTTCCTCCACGCCAGGCTCACAGATGCACGATGGGTTCTCCTTACACTTAAACCGGGTTAGGTATTCTGAGAACCCACCGTGCCCCGTGAATACCTGTGTTAGCACATTCGTCAGTTTAATCTTTCTGACTACCTTATTTGCAGCTATGGCATCCGGAAAAAACATTTTCGTTACAGCGCCCTTGCCCTCCGACTTATATCTCCGGTTCCACACGTCAAGCGAATCCTCGCGGATCTGTCGCTTGACGTATGAGACCGGACATGCGTCGTATTCAGGCTTTGTCTTTAAGCCGAGTGCCGCGCGCTTTGCCAACTCGTCGGCTCTTTCGTTCCCACTCATCCCGGCGTGGGCTTTAATCCAGAACAAGGATATTTCCTTGCCCTGGAGTGCGACTGTTTTTATATTTTTTCGTGTTTCTGCTGCCAGGGGATGGGTGGAGCCGTTGTTCGTGACCGTTTCTAGCGCCGACCGCGAATCACTGTATATACCAAAGCTCACTTCGCTGCGTTTCATGATTTCCCGCGTGGCTCTGCATATGGCATAGAGCTCCGCCTGATAGACCGTGCAGTACGATGGCAATTTAAGTTTTAGGTTCTGGATCTCCGCTTCGCCATTCCATAAGGATAGCGCTGCGCCGACCTTCCCCTCAATCTTACTGCCATCAGTAAAAATACGTACTGTTTGGGTGCTATGCCTCTCGACTTCTTGTTGGTCCATCAAGCAAACGATCTCCAGGCTCATATGCTTTGCCGGGTGCGGGGTCATGTCGTACGGCACTCTACGCTCTACCTCTCTGTCTCCCAACATCGGCTGTGGGACTCCATGTTTGGCCTTATAAAGAGCTGCTGCTTCCTGGATTCTCAGATCCAGTGGCAGTATCCCTGCCAGTAGTAGAGCCGAGTTGAGAGATACAGTTCGGTAAGCCCTAGTGAGCTTCTGGGCAAACACTCGCTGGACGGCGTTCAGTTGTTTACGCACTTTAGCCTTTCTCGTCGCCGGGGCCCAGACGCTTGCTGCATAAGTCATGACGGGTTCAACTGCTGCTGTATAGATGATGCGGACCACTTCTGGGTGCAGTCCCCAGCTGACCCTGGCGGCTCTTGACAACTGCTTATAGAAATTCAGTGCTTTGATGCAAGTGTTTGCAGTATGTTTATTAAACGTAAGCTTGTTGTCAATGGTGAGCCCCAGGATCTTTATTTCCTCTGACATGCCAATGTCGACCCCCCCCATCCTCAGCAGTGGTGTATCATATTTTAGTTTGCGGGTGATGATCATCGCACTTGTCTTGTGCGGTGCAAATTTGAGTTTATTACTGATACCCCACTCCCGAACATAGGCGAGGGCAGCATTGGCCCGTCTTTGCACCTCCAGTGCTGTGTCCCCATCAAATACAAGGACCACATCATCCGCAAATGCCTGCACATAATCGCCACGCTGCTCAAGACCCTTAAGAAGGGGATCGAGGAGAATGTTCCAGAGTATCGGTCCACCAATGGATCCCTGGACGCAGCCTTTGCCGGTGCGCTTCTGGTATTCGCATCCCAGGTATCGCACTTTGACCCTTCTGTCCTCCAGATAGCTATCGATCACCCTTCTCAGGTTAACGGGACACCCTGCTTCAGCCAACCTCAGCCTAATGGCCGGCCACCATGCATTATCGAAGGCTCCCTCTATGTCCAATGATATCATGACTATAAGTTTCTTCTGGTCTAGTTTAATATGTATATGTTGCATAAGGTCATAGAGGGAGTCCTCGGTGCCCCTTTGGGGCATGAATCCATACTGGTGAGCGCTGATTTTCGGAACAAGGTGCCATTTGAGCCGCCCGACGATCATCTTCTCCAGGACCTTGCCCATGACTGGCAGCAATCCTATGGGCCTGAAGGACTTCGGATTCGTATAATCGTCCTTTCCAGGCTTCCGTAGGACCACCACTGTGGCTTCTTTCCACATCATGGGAAAGTGACTGAGAGCAAGGCATCTGTTGCACAGCGCAAGAAAGAGTTCCAGATTGTGGTGTATGGCTCTGCCACAGATGTCTGCTGTCAACCCGTCTGCTCCCGGAGCCTTCTTTGGATTAAATTGTTTAACCGCGAATTTCAGCTCTTCGGTAGTAAACGGAGGGTCATGGTTTTCATCATGAGCCCAGCCGTTTACTTTTTCAGCTGCTTTTCGGGTCAGACTCTGGCTTTCAGTGTCGTCCTTTTCCAGGTCCTCTGGGTAGAAGGTCTCCGCTAGAAACTGTGCAGATTCTTGACCATCTAGAGTCTTCCCTGCCCTAACCAAAGGTTGGTCCTGTTGCCGTTTCATCGTCCTGCCTATTACCCTATATATTCCCTCCCATACTCCCTCCTTGTCCTGTTTGCTGCAGAAGCCCTTCCAACTTTCTATCTGTGCCTTCTTGGCTTCGTATTGGTACTCTTCTTTTGTTTTAAGGTATTCGTCTATCACCTTCTGCCTCCGGACTGGCGCTGCGCAGCGGATCCGTCGCTTCATGGTCCTGACCTTCCTCTTCAGCTTCGTAAGTTTCTCCGACCACCATGGTAGGGTAAGTGTGCTGTTAGCTTTCATTTTTGGGATGCTAATATTGCAAGACTCTATTATTGCGTGCGTGTAAAGTTTTGTCATCTTTTCCAAAATTTCCCTATCTATTATTTGTTCTATTTTATTGATATTGATTTGGCTTGACTCTAGCAATTGGGCCAGCTTCTCATGAAACTGGCTCCAATCTGCTTTTTTGCTATTGAAAATTCGTGTTGTTCTACTAATATTTATACCCTTTGCCTTAGTCAATCTTATCCCAAAGGTCAGCACGTTATGGTCGGAGCTGGTCATTCCCACTACTACTCTCCAGTCCTCAATAAGATTAAGCAATTCCGTCGCGCAAGCCGTTATGTCTACGGAGCTGGTGTATGGTTTATTTCCTCTTATTGTGTAGAAAGTTGGAGTATCCCCCTCGTTAAGCACTTGTAGGTCCATTTCCTCGAGTGCTCCGGCCATCTCCTCTCCCCTAGTATCTACTTTTCGGCTTCCCCACCATGAGTTTTTTGCATTGGAGTCGCCTCCTATTAAGATTTGTGCTACTCCAATTTGAGATTTTATCTTCTTCAGGTGCTCAAGGTATGGCTCAATTGGTTCCGGCGTTGGTTCGAAGTAGAACGAGACCACCACAATCTCCCAGGCACTCGTCCGGAGCTTTACAGCGACGATGTTATTTGTTGTAAACTCCGGACAGAGAATGGCATCGATGTCCGAGTCAAAGACGGCGATTGCTGCCTTAACTGTGCCATTCCCTTGGTTCGTGTTCTGGAAGATTCTGGCGCTCCCGTAATCCTTCATCCTGCCTATGCCTCCGATGTATGGCTCCTGAAGAAGAGCAAAAGCGAACTTTTCTTTTATTGCTTCAAGCATAAGTTCGTTGGTTGCTAAAGCCATTCGCTGTAGATTTGCTTGTGCGACAAGGTAAGCCTTCGCACCTGTCTGGGGAGCATTTGAGTCTGGAGCAACTTTAACAATATGCTATTGTTGCTCTGGCCAGAGCCTCCCACTTTATACGGATGGGACATTCGTCACTGAAGGCGTTGTGGTCCACTCGATCCAGTTTCGCCTGACTACAATTAGTGCATGAGGGAGTGGCTTCCGCGTGCCAGTCTGAACACTCGGATTTCATGTGAGGCCCCCCACAGTGACAGCACTTTTCCACCGTCTCTTTGCAGAACCGTCTGCCGTGACCATACCCCAAGCAGAGGGAGCATTGCACGAGCGGTGACTGGTCTGCTACCCTTACCCGCTGGAGGTCAATCAGAACGGATCCTGCATCCACCAAGCACTGCCAGACTCCGGGGGAGACCCTCATGACTATGTGGTGTGTGTGGGGGTTTATGGTGCGTTTTTTAAAAGCAATTTCCATCTTTGGATCTTTTAGCTCTCTGAATAAACCTTTATTTTGATTTTTTAGGGCGTCGAGGACCTCTACGTCTGTGTTATATTTAAGGACGTCCCTAAGAATCACTAACGGGTCCTTGTTTTTAACCTCCTCTACTTTCAGCTCCTTGGCGCCCTTAAGCCTTTCTTTGACCTTTTGTCTCTCCGTATCTGTTCTGCACCCCACTATTATTTTGCGATCCTTTGCTTTCCTTATTCTCTCCACAGCTATCCCACTTTCCTTCGCATTTACTACCTTCCTTATTCTATCTAGGACTTGCTCTCCGGTTTCCTTTTCGTCTACCGCTGTGACGACGACAGAGTGAAGCGCGGTCTGTTCCGGCCTCCGAGGAAAAGCCGCTGCGACACTTGCGTATGATTGCCTCTGCAGTATACCCTCTTGTTTGTCCATGCTGTCTTTCAAATTCTCCAATCTTTGGTTATTCTCCTGGAGGAGCTTGGTATGTTCCTCAAGCTTTCTGATGAGCTCAGTTTCCTCCTTTCTCTTATCAGGTAGTTTATCTGCGTCTGGTATTTTCTCTTCTCCGGTATTTTTCTTACCACTTACCCCTTCTTTCACCAATTGGTATAGACGGTTTAGGGCACTTGTCACTTCTTTCTTTATCTCAGTTTTCAGGTTTCGGGCGTTATTTAGGTATTCTGTGCCATGGTCTAAGCATGCCTGAGCCTCAGCAATCCGATCTGTATGTTTGTGACTTTTCTTCTCAAAAGTCACATTTAGTGCCACGGAGCTCCCTGCCGCTTCCGTTGACGTTTTTAGGGTCGCCACTCTTGGCTCAGCCTGCAAATGCGCTGTCTTCGGTTTATACTTAGGGGGCTCCACCGCCGGTTTTGTTTTCTTCGGGGTAGTCGAAGTCTTAGGGAGTGTTTCCGATTTCCCCGTTTCCCACTCTCCGATACTCTTCCTGACGCTCAATATAGCAGTTTTACTGGAGTGGGCTACAGGAGTCGGACTCCTCTTCGACTTTTCTTGTGGGTCTAGTGTGGCCTCTTCCGCTGTTCTCGGTTTAACCGGTGTTCTTATTCCAAACATCTTAAGGTCGTGAGTTAGTTCCGCTTATCCGTCAAAGGGATTTGTCGACACTCAGTTAATTGTCCTTAATAGTAAATTGTTGTTTATAGTAGGTTCGTCGCGAAACAAAGTGTCGATGTGGTGGTCGGTGAATTAATTATCGTAGTAAAGGTTTGTAAAAGTTGTATAATATGATTATTTGTCAAATAAGTTTAGTAATGAATTATAGAAATAAAATAAAAATGAAGATAAAATAATACAACTTTTGTCAACTTACACTATTATAGAGTCCTATTCTAAGTTAAAAAGATCGGCGCAATAAAAAACGCAAAAAGAAACACGATCCGCGTCAAAAAATAAAAATAAAATAAAAAACAAAAATTTTAAAACAATAAAAATATGTCGACTCTATATAGAGTCGGCTTCTATACACAGGCAGGTAGTCCTGCTACCGGTCAATTAAACAGAGAAAATCCCGTCAAAATCAGACGGCGGGTTCGCGAGATATAACGCTTTAAGTTTTTACAAGATGGCGGACAAAATGGCCGCCAAAACTTGTAATTGAAATATCTCGGTCAGTAAAGGACCCAGAATTTCGGGATTTTGGCAGACGTATGTACCACGTCCCCGTCTAGGTTCCAACACAGATTGTAGAGTCCAAAAAATTGAGCTCTACCTAGAGCACCAGATCATATCAAATCAGAGAAGGGGAAGTAACGGTATCAGCAGTGAAAACCCCGTCCCAATCGGACCACTCTAGCGAGGGCTATGCCCGTTTAAAACAATCCAAAATGGCGTCCAAAATGGCCGTTCAAGGACTATCTCCGGCAGTTTATGTCCGAACTGGACCGTGTTTGGACTTGTTTTAAAGGGCAGAACCTACACTATGGCTTGGGATGGTCCACGTGCTGATAGGATCCCCCCCTGATTTAATAATTTCAAAAAACACTAAAAATAGCACTAAAAATGACCTAGCACCGCGAATATTCACCGTAACTTCCTGAAATTTTGCACAGACCCTTCTACAATTTTTAGTGAACTATCCTTAAATTAATAATTATTCTAAATTTAAACTAAGGGGTACCTCGTGGTCACCCTTAATTTTCAAAAAATATTTTCTCAGGAACTAGCTGAGTGATCTAGGTCGAAATTTTTATATTTTATAAAGATCCTTAAAATCTATACAAAAACAATTTAAAAAAACATACGTCGTCGATCTTTTGATCGAGATAAAAAAGTTTAAAATTTTACTAAAATTTAAAACTACCCTAACTTTGTCAAAAATTTACTTAGGTCTAAACGAAAAGTGCCTCCCTGATCTCTGCAGCGGTGTCCCAATGGTCCAATTGTCAGCTTCCTCCTGGCTGTCCTGGATCGCCGACCTCGTGGCCACGTGGTTATTGTTTTTCTGCCTTTATCTCCGCGCTCCTGCGCGGGAAAAATCGGGAGAGGCAGAAAAACAATAGTGCTCCTGGAGGCCTTTCAGATGGCACCATAAAAAGTATATGTTACCGCTGCAGAACTTGAATAAAAACCACTTTAAACTTTTAAATTCTTGAAATTTTCACTTTTTCTGTGATAACTTGGTGACGAAACCACTTAGCGACACAGCGCTTGCACAGCCGTGTGCGCCTCGTGATTCCTCAAATTTTGATGTATCACACGGCACTTTAAAACACTTTTTCAAATTTTTGCGAATTTTTTCGCGTAGAGGTAGGGTTGTAAGTGGGCGCTCCGGAGTGCGGTTGGAGCCAGACTGGTTAGGTTAGGTTAGGTTAGGTTAGGTTAGGTTAGGTTAGGTTAGGTTAGGTTAGGTTAGGTTAGGTTAGGTTAGGTTAGGTTCCGCGGACCTGCTGGGGTGTCCCAGTGGGTGGGGAGGTGTACCCCAACGCGGCGCGTCCCCGGGTGGCGGATAGGGGAACGGCTCCCATAAATGAGAGTTACCGGTTTACCGGCGCGGACCAAACACTGCGGAGGTTCCCGAACTGTTTTGTGCGGCGTCGTCCTGCCCAGTCTCCCGCGAGTCGGCTGTATGGGTCAGCTTCCTTGCGGGATTCTGGGTGGGTCGGCGCTTCACTGGCGGATTGGAGGCCTCGGGGAGGGAAAGGGGAGGCTTCTCCGCGTGTCTCTATGAAGGTAGCATAGAGCACAGTGGATGAAGCCTGGCGGAGGAAAGGAGTTTCCTACTCCGCCGGGAAGGTGGGGCGGCCTGTTTATGCCGCCCACGTGATGGATCCGTCAGGATCAGTGGAGGGCCATATCCCAATATATGGTTTCGGCGCCTGCCGAGGGGAGTATCGCGTGTGTAAATCCGGACCTGCGCTGCTGCATTTTTATGCTCAGTGCTGCTTCGGGTTTACATGCGGGGTATGGTCGGGAGGAACCCGGCCGATAGGGCGCCAAAGGGGACCTCACCCCTTAAAAAAGGAAAACAAAAAAAAATGAAAATGGCATCTTCGAAAAAACAAATACCTCAGGTGGGTACCAGCGTCTCCGACGCTGAAGAATCCCACGGTGCTACGGCACTCAGCCCCATCGTATCTGAGGGGGGCAAGAAATGCCAAGACGTTAGGGGGTCTTCCCGCGCTCCGTCGCGGGGGATGATTGTTCCGAAAGCGGTTGGCGAGGGGTCTTCCCCTTCGACAACCGCTGTCGGAGCGGGCTTCTTCAAGAAGCCGGCCACTAGGTCGTCTAGTGTGGCCAGTGTAGGAGGTGAGGAGTCGGACTGCTCCAGCATGTCCGTCTGCTCGATGGCGTCGACGGCATCAGACGTGTCCCGCACCGCGCGGAAGCGAGGAAGAAAGGCGGAGGATGGCGCCTCGGACCTTCCAGGGGCCAAGCGCGCCGCTTTATTAAAGAAGGGAAACTCGAACGAGGACGATGTATTCGACCCGTCCGTTTCTCCTTCGAAGACAAGGACGAAGGGTAAGCTGCCGAAGGCGGATGACCTCGAAAGGGAGATGGAGGCGCGGCCAACTGAGGAGTTGCGTGCCGTGATTAAAGCCAACCTCGAGACTGTCGAGAAAATCGCCGACAAGTCCAAGAACATGCGGGGTGACTTTATTCACGGCCTGCGGATGTCCGCGAGGAAAGCGCAGGCGGCCTCATCGGTAGTCGTCCAGCGGGCGACTGCTGATGAGAACGTCAAGCGCCTGGAGCGAGAGAATGCGGAGCTGCGTGCTCAGATCGCTGACCTATCTGCAAAGGTAGAGAAGCTGACTGAGTGCGTCAGCCAGCAGCAGGCAGGTAGGCAGGCGAGCGCTGGGAGCACAGCCGAAGCGGCGGTGTCACCACCTGTCGCCAGCGGGAAGGAATGGGAGGGGAGGTTCATGGAGCGCATAGGCGCTCTCATGGACCGGAAGTTGGCTGAGGCTCTTAAGCCGAAGCCAACACCACCCCAAAGAGGTGCGGCTCCCACAGTACCGCCAGGCCAGGCAGGGAAAGCGAAGGGGAAGCGCCAACAGCCGCCAACACCAGCGGTGAGCCCACCAGCGGTGCGGCCGCAGCCCACCGCGAACCAAGCGCCGTCGGCTCCAACGACACCCTGGGTTACGGTGGTCAGGGGTGGAAAAGGGAAGAGGAAGAAGGTTTCCAAGGCAACGGGTGAGTTGCCACCGGTAGTGCCGAGCCCCAAAGCTAGCTCCAAGGCGGCGCCCAATGCCGGCCCCAAGGCCGTGCCTAAGCCCGCCCTCAAGGCGACGCCAATGCGGCTGCCTACTACTGCGGCGATCACTGTGACGGTTCCGGAGGGTTCCGACGTCACATACGCTGCGGTAATGGCGGCCGCAAAGGCACGTATTAGGCTGGCGGACGTCGGGGTGGACACGGTTCGCCCCAAGCGAGCGTTGACGGGGGGATTGATTTTGGAGGTGTCGGGCCCGGAATGCGCGCCGAAAGCTGACGCGTTGGCAGCTCGCATGCGCGAAGCCCTCGCGGATCTGGGTGTGCGCATTTCGCGCCCGATGAAGATGGCTGAATTGAGGCTCAAAGACCTCGATGAAGCCGTCACACCTCGGGAGGTAGCGGAGGCGGTCGCCAAGGCCGGGGACTGCTCGGTTGATGACGTCAAAGTGGGCGAAGTCCATCGCTCGCCCACTGCCCTGGGCACGGTGTGGGTGCGTTGCCCACTAGCGGCAGTGCGCAAGCTTGCCGCGGCAAAGCGCGTCATCATCGGGTGGGTCTCGGCTCGGGTGGACTACTTGACCTCAAGGCCGCTGCAGTGCTTCCGGTGTCTGGAGTACGGGCACGTACGCAGCATGTGTCAGAGCACATTGGACCGCACCAACCTGTGCTACGCGTGCGGTGAACCCGATCATCGGGCGAGCCAATGCACGCGTCCGCGCAGGTGTCCACTGTGCTCTGACAAGGGCTGCAAGGCGGACCACAGGATGGGGAGCAAGCAGTGCACCCCTCCTAAGGGTAAGAGGAAGGGCAAAAAGCCCTCTCCTCCAGCCCCGACACCGGGAAGCGGAACGGCCTCAACAGTGGCGGCCATTCCAGCGGGCCATGGCCCGCCCCAGGAGGCCATGGAGGCCTCGTAATGGATCAAACCATTCGAGTCCTCCAGGGCAATTTGAACCACTGCCGAGGTGCGCAGGATCTTTTCTTGCAAACCCTCGCGCAGTGGTCAATTGCCCTTGCCGTAATAGCGGAGCCCTACAGCGTCCCAGACCATCCACGATGGTTCGGGGACGATGTGGGCTCCGTAGCTATTTACTGGGGTGGTGGCGAAGGTGACCCCCCTTGTGCCCTCATTGAAAGGGGACAGGGCTTCGTGGCCACTGAGTGGGGTCGAATAGCCGTTGTAGGCTGCTACATCTCCCCCAACCGTAATCTCGCTGATTACAAGGCATTCCTGGACGAGGTGGGACACTGCATCCGCAAATGCCTGCCCCGTCCCGTGCTTGTCTTGGGCGACTTCAACGCTCACTCTCGTGCGTGGGGGAGTCCCCAAGATGACCGCAGGGGGGAGACCATGGTTGAATGGGCGGCGGGTCATGACCTCCGACTCTTGAATCGGGGGTCCGTAAGCACATGTGTGCGGTGGCAGGGGGAGTCGATCGTGGATTTATCATGGGCGACTCCTTCTGCCACACACATGGTGTCGGGATGGAGAGTTGCCGAAGAGATGGTCACGCTTTCCGACCATCGCCACATCGTTTTCGATGTGGCTCTTCGCCCTCCCGGCCGTGCGGCCCGCCGCAGTAGCAGCAACCCGCCGCGACGGTGGGCCCTCAAGCGGCTTAATCGAGATTTTCTCGAAGCTGCAGCCATTGTCGCGGCCTGGCCAGAAGGCCATGTTGGAGAGGATCTTCCCGATCCTGAGAGGGAGGCGGCCTGGTTCCGGGCAACGATGACGTCGATCTGTGACTTATCGATGCCCCGAGCCAGGCCAACCAAGCGTAGGTCGGTGTACTGGTGGTCAGAGGAGATAGCGCGGCTGCGGGAGACATGCCTGCGCTCCAGACGCCTGTACACCAGAGCTAGAAGAAGGCGGCGAGCTCCTGCCGAAGTAAGGGATAGAGCCTACGAGGTATACCGAGGCGCTACGACAGCGCTCCAGGCGGCCATCGCGAACGCGAAGGCTCAGTCCTGGAGTGAACTCCTCGAGGGACTGGATAGAGATCCATGGGGGCGCCCGTACAAGATGGTACTAGGTAAGCTGCGCCCATGGGTCCCTCCTTTGACTGAAACTCTGGACCCTGAGCTGGTGGGGAGTGTGGTTGACACACTGTTTCCCAGGGTCCAGGACAGTCCCTCTCCCCCCGGGCTATCGTCGGAACCGACCATCTGGTCCGATGATCTGGGGGTGACCGACGAGGAGTTGGTCCGCGCTGTGAAGCGCCTCAGGGCTCGCAATACAGCACCAGGCCCTGACGGAATACCTGGTCGGGCTTGGGTGCTGGCTCTATCCGCCGGCCTGGGGAACAGGCTGCGGCAGCTGTTCGACAGCTGTTTACGCCGCGGAGTGTTCCCCAAGGGCTGGAAGGAGGCTAAGTTGGTCCTCTTGAAGAAGGACGGCAGGTCCGCAGACTCACCCTCTACGTATCGTCCCATTTGCCTGCTGGACGAGGCCGGCAAGTTGTTCGAAAGAATAATTGCCGCTCGTCTATGCACACACCTGTGGCGGGTAGGCCCCGACTTGTCGGATGACCAGTTTGGTTTCCGGCGTGCTCGTTCGACAGTGGACGCGATTTTTCGTGTCCGTACGCTGTCGAACCAGGCGGTGTCCCGGGGCGGGAAGGCGTTGGCGGTGTCCTTGGACATCGTAAACGCATTCAACTCCCTGCCCTGGAGGGCGATCAGGGAGGCACTCGTGTTTCACGGAGTGCCGCCCTACCTGCAGAGCATAGTCGGAGCCTACTTGCAGCACAGATGTGTGCAGTACGTGGGCAGGGACGGTACCTTGCACGAGAGGGAGGTCAGTTGCGGGGTTCCACAGGGTTCTGTACTGGGCCCGCTTCTGTGGAACCTCGCATACGACGCGGTCTTGCGTGTCGATCTCCCCGAAGGCGTACACGTCGTCTGCTACGCGGACGACACTCTTGTGTTAGCCAACGGGGACTCCTTCGATGGGACCAAGGAGCTCGCCGAGCTTGGGGTGGCTTGTGTCGTGGACAAGGTCCACGAGCTGGGTCTGAGGACAGCGCCGCACAAGACCGAGGCGCTGTGGTTCCACAAGATCCCTAGGGGAAGGGAACCACCCAGCTTGTCGGTTCGCGTGGGTGACGTTGACATCCAGGTGGGGCGGTACCTGAAGTACCTGGGCCTCACCCTGGATAGCCGCTGGGGTTTCGAGGAGCACTTCAGCCGCTCCGTCCCCCGGATCCAGAAGGTGGTGGGTGCTCTGCACAGACTGCTGCCTAATCTCGGGGGACCTAGGGAGGGAGTTCGCCGCCTTTACGCCGGAGTCGTGCGGTCGATGGCACTCTACGGAGCGCCCGTCTGGTGGGAGCGACTGGCGCTCCGACGCAGCAGGACTATGTTTCATAGCCTGCAGCGTATTGTCGCCATCCGGATCGCACGAGGATATCGGACGATATCCTTCGAGGTGGCAACTCTCCTGGCGCGGTTCCCGCCCTTCGACATCTTGGCGGAGATGGACGCGCGTGTGTACGTGCGCCTCCGCCATGATGACGGGAGCGGAGTCGCGCCTGCTGAAGTGCGGGTGCAAGAGCGCCGACGTGCGCTCGGGATGTGGCGCGAGCGGCTCGAGGAGCCGTGGAACATGCGCCAACGCGCCGTCGGCGCGATTGTGCCGAGCTTCGAAACTTGGCTGGGGAGGGAAACGGGTAACGTCACCTATAGACTTACTCAGGTACTCACCGGGCACGGGTGCTTCGGTGAGTACCTGAATAGGATCGGACGCGAACCGACACCGCAGTGCCACCACTGTGGGAGGGATCGGGACTCCGCCCAGCACACGCTTGAGGAATGCTCGGCGTGGTGCGAGGAGCGGCGGACCCTGATCGCCAGGATCGGGCAGGACCTCTCTCTACCAGGCGTAGTAGAGACTATGCTGGTAGATGAGACGGCGTGGAAGGCAGTGGCCTCTTTCTGTGAGACCGTTATGGTTCGGAAAGAGGCCGCCGAGCGAGATCGTGAGAGGGCTGATCCCGCTCGGAGAAGGAGGCGACGGCGAGGCGGCAGTGGGCGCCCCGCTGCGCCTGCCCCATAAGGGGCTTTGCGTGGTATCCCCTGCCAAACAGGGGACCTTTCGGGTTCGTGGGTGGTCGGAGTGTGGGCTTCGACTGTCCGTTAAACGGGCCCCGGGAGGGCGGCGGCACATTGTGGCAATGTGCCGCTGTGAACACCGTGGTGTTCGGGGGTGGCTAGATAGCCTCCCCCTGGATGTGCGAAGGCACAGCGCGAGGGGGGCACCGGTGCGTTCCTTTTGGAGATCCCGGAGCCCTCCGACATGCGTCGAAGATGGCCACCGGGGGGATTTTAGTGAGTCCACGAGTCCGTGAACCTCACATAACCCTACTGTACCCTCCATGCAGTAGGGTATCTGGTTGCAGATTTTGCCCCTCGACAACAAAAAAAAAAAAAAAAAAAAGGTTAGGTTAGGTTAGGTTAGGTTAGGTTAGGTTAGGTTAGGTTAGGTTAGGTTAGGTTAGGTTAGGTTTCGAGGGAGGCCACGAAAACCGGCCTCGGTCTCGACCCCGTCAGGCTCCGCGTTCTCAAACGCGGAGTCGTACAGAAGTGTGCGAGTGGACGGCGAGGCCGTAGCGGAGGAGGAGATCGCGGATCTCCTGCTCAAGGTTCGGGAGCCGGTGGGGGGAAATGCCCCCCAGGCTCCCGTGTCCGTGCAGGAGAGGGCGAAAGCGGCGGTGGCCATCATCCACAAGGTGGCCACCAAGTCCGTAAACCTTAAGGGCTCGTTTGTGAGGGCCCTCAAGGACTCCTCCTCCGCTTTGTCGGAGGTCGTGGAGGGCCTAGTGGGCGATGTCTCTCGCCTACAGTTGGCCAACGAGAGACTGACGGAGCGGGTGAACGAGCTGAGTGCTCAGTTCGCCCGCTTCCAGGCGAACTTCCCCGAGCAGGAAGCCCCGTCCGCGTCCCAGCCTGTCCCTACCGCGACCTCAGGGGTACCTGACGCCCAACTGCGGGGAATTCTGGACGCAGTTGGGCGTATGCTGGACGGCCGTCTGGCTGGCCTGGAGGCGAGACTGCCCCCTGCGCCGGTTGTGCGCCCCCCGCTCGCGTCGTCTCAGCGGCCCAATGCCGCTGCTCCGACTGCGCTCCCCGTTGTGGGAGGCCGCGTCTCTTACGTGGCGGCGGCGTCGGCCCCGACTCAACCGGCTCCCCAGGGGCCGAGGAGAGGGGCCAAGGCGCCGGCCAAGGCGCCGGCCCAGGCGCCGGCCAAGGCGCCGGCCCAGGTGCCGGCCAAGACGAGGCCTAAATCGGCGCCGAGGAGTGGAGTGGCTTTCCCTCCGCTCCCCACTCCGACATCCCTGCCGGGCCCCTCCGCACTTGCCCCCTCCAACGAGGGTTGGCAAGAGGCGAGGGGCTCAAAGAAGTCCCGAAGGCGGGCTAGAAGGGCTGCCCAAAAAGCGGCTCAAGCCCAGCCTTCACCGCCGGTGACAACGGCCTCTACTAAGAGGCCGCGGAAACTGCAGCCGCCCAAAACCGCGGCTGTAGTAGTCACGCTGTCGCCGGAGGCGGCCAGTGGCGGGCTGACGTATGCGGACCTCTTCAAGGGGGCCCGGCCCGGTCTCGCCGCTGAGTTCGGGGCAGCAGGGATGAGGCTGCGCCGCGCCCAGACGGGAGCTCGGATTTTCGAGTTCCCTGGGGCTGAAGGCGCGACGACGGCCGATAAATTCGCCGAGAAGTTGCGGGGAATTTTTGCCGCCGAGGACGGTGTTAAGATCGCCAGGCCCACAAAATGCGCGGAACTGCGCATCTCGGGCCTGGACGACTCTGTAACGCCGGAGGATGTCCGCGATGCAGTCATGGAGAAGACTGGGTGCACCGCGGACACCATCAGAGTCGGCACCGTCCGTCCGGGCCCGGGAGGCCTCGGTGCGGTGTGGGTGAGCTGTCCCGTGGCGTCGGCCAAAGTATTGGGCGACGCCGGAAGCATTCTCGTCGGCTTCGTAAATGCCAGAATCACGGTTCTGGCCGCGAGGCCGATGAGGTGCTTCAAGTGCCTAGCCGCGGGACACACTCGCACCAAATGCGAGAGTTGCTTTGACTGCAGCGGTCTGTGCTTCCGCTGCGGTCAACCCGGGCACAAGGCAGCAGAGTGCTCTGCCGCCCCTCACTGCCCCGTGTGTGCGGCGGCTAAAAAGCCCACCAATCACATGATGGGGCAGGGGGGCTGCAAGCCTCCCCGCGCTTCACGGCAAACGCCGGGGGCTAGCCTGCCGACCCAGGCTGCCTCCGACGTCAATCATGCGTCGACGCCGACGCCCATGGAGGAGGCTGTAGAGACGATCCAGTAATGGATCAAGTCTCCAACCTCCTGGTCCAGACGAATCTCAACCACTGTGCCGCGGCGCAGGATCTCTTCCTGCAAACCATGGCACAGTGGTCGATAGGTGTTGCCGTAGTCGCGGAGCCCTATTTTGTCCCTCCCCGTCCAAACTGGATGGGTGACCGGGACGGCTCCGTGGCAGTCGTCGGCTCCACGGCGGCTCATTCCCCGCCCTTGTCTCTTAGAGACAAGGGTACTGGATATGTTGCCGCCGATTGGGGGGGAATCACCATTTATGGTGTATATTTCTCCCCCAACCGGAGTTTGAACGACTTCGAGGTCTTCCTTAACAACTTGGAGGCCTCGATGCGGCGACTAGTGTCTGGGCACGTCCTCGTGCTGGGGGACTTCAACGCAAAGTCCATTGCGTGGGGTTCCCCTGCGACGGACGCCAGGGGCGAAGCCGTCGAGGAGTGGGCGGCGTCGGTGGGCCTTTGGTTGCTGAACAGGGGCTCCACCAACACGTGCGTGCGACAGCAGGGGGGGTCGATAGTGGACCTTTCGTTCGCTACCCCTGCAGTCGCCGCACGAGTAAGGAACTGGTGTGTCCTGGAAGAGGTCGAGACGCTCTCGGATCATTTGTACATCCGATTCGAGCTCTCCCGGTTCCAGGACCCTAGTAGGGGTCACGCGGCGCGGCGCCCTACCCGCTTTCCGCGGTGGGCTGTCGCCAAGCTCGACAGGGACCTACTAGAGGAGGCGGCCATTATTCACTCTTGGCTGTCTCCGCAGGCCCCGACCGAGGAGGTCGACATGGGGGCTGGTCGCTTCTGCGATGCGATTACGCAGATTTGCGATGCGGCCATGCCCCGCCTTCGTGGTTGTCGGCCTCCAAGGAAGGAGGTCTACTGGTGGTCCCAGGAGTTGGCGGACCTCCGTGCGGCCTGTGTACGTGCCCGGAGGTCCCTCACCCGTAGTCGGCGACGTCACCGCGGGGTTGGTGAGGAGGTGGAACGGCTTCATGAGGAGTACCATGGAGCTCGGAAAACTCTGCGGCTGGCCATCTGCCGCGCCAAGGATGTGAGCAGAGAGGAGATGCTGGAGAGTATTGAGCGTGACCCCTGGGGTCGCCCTTATCGTGCGGTGCGTCAAAAGCTCCGTACGTCGGGCCCCCCCCTTACGGAGACTCTCCAGCCCAGCTTCCTGCAGGAAGTGGTCGAGGGCCTATTCCCGCAGCGGGTGGAGCACACACCCCCGTCGATGGCTGCATCAGCCGGAGACGACGGGGGCAGCGAGGTTGATGTTCCGCCCGTCAGGGAATCGGAGTTGGGGGCGGCTGTTCTACGGATTCGATCCAAGAATACCGCCCCCGGGCCGGACGGGGTTCCAGCCCGAGTGATGGCCCGAGCCCTCGACTACATGTCGGACCACCTCAGGGAAGTGTTAGACGCTAGCCTGGCGTCCGGACGCTTCCCTGAGCGCTGGAAATGCGGGAATCTGGTCCTGCTGCAGAAGCCGGGACGGCCTACCGAATCGGTCGCGGCCTATAGGCCTATCGTGTTGCTGGACGAGGCGGGTAAACTTTTTGAGAGGGTGCTCTCTGCCCGCATCGTCCGGCACCTCTGCGAGGTTGGCCCCGATCTGTCGGACGCCCAATTCGGTTTCCGAGAAGGGCGTTCGACGATCGATGCCGTAATGCGCCTTAGGGCCGTGACCGAGGAGGCCGTGAGCTGCGGCGGAGTGGTGTTGGCGGTGTCCTTGGACATCGCCAACGCCTTCAATAGTCTGCCATCCAGCTGCATCAGGGAAGCGCTCCGCTACCACGGAGTGCCGGAGTACCTGAAGCGGCTGGTGGCGGACTATCTTGAGGAGCGAACCGTCATGTACGAGGACCGAGATGGCGTCTTGAGACGCAGGGCCATGTCGTGCGGTGTTCCGCAGGGGTCTGTCCTAGGACCTCTCCTGTGGAACATCGGGTACGACTGGGCCCTACGAGGGCGTCTCCCCCCCGGGCTGGGTGTAATCTGCTACGCGGATGACACCTTACTCACGGCCCGGGGGGCTAACTTCCAGGAGGCGGCGCGCCTGGCCGCCACGGGAGTTTCCCAGGTGGTCGGGCGCATTGAGGCGTTGGGATTACGGGTGGCCCTGGATAAGACGGAGGCCCTATTATTTCATGGGCCCCGTCGTGGTCCACCCGCCGGCGCCTCAATCGAGGTCGGCTCGGTCCTCGTACCGGTCCGGGCCCAGATGAGGTATCTGGGTCTGGTCCTAGACGGTAGGTGGCTCTTCGACGAGCACTTCCGACAGCTTGGTCCGAAGCTGGTGGACACTGCCTCCGCCCTAGGGCGACTTTTGCCCAATTTGGGCGGGGCCAGTGTTCCCACGAGGCGGCTGTATGCGGGGGTTGTCCGGTCCATGGCGCTGTATGGCGCACCGGTGTGGGTGGCGGCTCTGACTGCTCCGAATAGGGCGCGCCTCTGGCGCCCCCAGAGGATATTGGCGGTCAGAGCCATACGCGGATACCGCACGGTGTCCACCGAGGCGGCTTGCGCCTTGGCCGGAACACCCCCGTGGGAGTTGGAGGCGGAAGTGCTCGCCGAAGTTTATCGGCGAGTGGCTGACTTCCGGGCGGAGAGCGGATTTCGCCCTCCGCCCGAAGACGTGCGCGAGTGGCGCGAAGCCGCTCGCCGAGCCACCATGGTCAGATGGTCGTTCCGGCTGGAGACTCCACGCGCTGGCTTCGCCGCCGTGGATGCTCTCCAGCCAGTCATCGCCGAGTGGGCAGGGCGGCAGCACGGGACTCTTTCCTTCCGGCTGACGCAGGTGCTTTCCGGGCACGGTTGCTTCGGAAAGTACCTGTACTCGGTCGCTAGGAGGGAATCGAGTCCCGCCTGCCACCACTGCGACTGCAGTGAGGATTCGGCCCAGCACACGCTGGCGGTCTGCTCCGCATGGGCGACGCAGCGCCGGGCCCTCACTGCAGTCATCGGAGCGGATCTCTCGCTACCGGCCGTAGTTCGCTCCATGGCCGGTAGCGACAGTTGTTTTACCGCGGTCGCTTCCTTCTGCGAGGAAGTAATCTCGCAGAAGGAGGCGGCGGAGAAGGCCCGGGAGGACGACCTCCACTCGGACCCAATCCGCCGCCGGCGAACCGGACGGCGGAGGCGCGCTTTCCTGCGCCTCATGCCGCCCTGAGTGTGGCCGCGGGTGGACGGGATGGGTTCTCCCCTCCACCCGCATTAGTTTGGCCAACCGCGAGGGGGCGGCGTCCGCGTGTGCCGGACGTCGCCTAAGAGAGGTCCTTGAGACGGAGCCCGCGCCAGGAGCGGGCCGGCGCTGGGAGGGGTCCAGAAGGCGATAACTACCTGGACCCCTCCTAAACTGGAAGCGCAAAGAGGGCACACCGTGTGGTTTTGGTCGCCCCGCCAAACGAGAGCCCCGGCGGGGTGACGGTCCGAGGGGATTTCCACACGCTAAAAAAAAAAAAAAAAAAAAAAAAAAAAAAAAATAAAAAGGTTAGGTTTGGTTAGGTTAGGTTAGGTTTTTTTTTTTTTTTTTTTTTTTTTTTTTTTCCTACCCGTACCACCATCTCAAAATGGCACTAAGTAGTCGACTACATCCCCCTGACTTGGGTGGTCAGAGTTTTTTAATAAAACGCAAAATCGTATATTCACTGCCCACATGCCATTGAGCTCTTACATACTGTCTTACCACTAATTAATTCTAAACAATATTTATACACTTTACTTATTATTATACAAATTAAAACTATGTGACAACTAATACAATTTATTTA
Source organism: Philereme vetulata (assembly GCA_918857605.2). Lineage (NCBI taxonomy): Eukaryota > Metazoa > Arthropoda > Insecta > Lepidoptera > Geometridae > Philereme > Philereme vetulata. The sequence continues at coordinate 68,460 of OU975452.1, read as the reverse complement.
CATTTTATTTACTACAGTTTAAGAATAACAAACTTTATGTTTCTTATTACTTAATGATTACAAGTTAATACTTCTAAACGATACAAATTTACTGTTTTATTGTACATACTTAATCTATTTGTTTATATATCTACTTATCGATATGCAATTTATATATATTTTTAAATATATATAATTCATACTTTGCCTAGCTATTTATTTCTTAATATTACCTGTTTTGCTATTTTTGTACAAAATTCCAGAAATCTTGATCTAGTGTTTTTGTTCTCCACATAAGCTATGTGCATTTTGAACTGTTATCCCACATTCGAGGAGGCATTCGGCTTCATATCTCGCTTTACCGTATACGGGACATTCAAATATTATGTGCGTACTTGATTCTACTTTGCCTGGTTCGCAGATGCACGATGGGTTCTCTTTACACTTAAATCGGGTCAAGTATTCCGAGAACCCACCGTGCCCCGTAAGTACCTGAGTCGTTACGCCTGTTGGCTCAAATTTGCGAATTATGTTGTGGGCTTTTATTGCGTCCGGGAAGAATATTTTTGTTATGGCCGCTGTGCCACCTGACTTGTACCTCCGATTCCACTCATCAAGCGAGGCCATACGGGCCTGTCGCTTGATGAATGAGATCGGGCACTGGTCATAGTCAGGTTTTTTACGTGAATTTAGGGCCGCTTGCTTCGCCAATTCATCAGCTCGTTCGTTTCCCTCCAACCCCGCGTGTGCCTTAATCCAGAACAAAGAGACTTCTTTATTCTGCATTCGGCTGGTCCTCAAGTTATTTTGGACTTCTGTCGCTAAGGGGTGGAGGGAGCCCGGGTTCGTTATAGTCTCCAGTGCTGATCTGGAGTCGCTATATATTCCGAAGCTTGGTTCCGAGCGTTTGAGTATTTCACTCGTGGCTCTGCATATGGCCAGGAGTTCGGCCTGATAGACAGTGCAGAATGACGACAGTTTTAGCTTGAGGGCTTTGGTCTCGGCTTTACCATCCCAGAAGGATAGCGCTGCTCCGACCTTGCCCTCAATCCTACTGCCGTCAGTATATATTTTCACTGCTTGTTTGCTGTGTTTATCCACTTGTTGTTTGTCCTTCAGGGTCTCGAACTCCAGGCGCACCTGCTCTGCCGGATGCCAAGTGCTACAAAATGGTGCCAGCCGCTCCACCTCCATGTCCCCTAGTGCTGTCTGGGGTATTCCCCTTCTTGCCTTGTAGAGAGTTGCTGCCTCTTGTACCCTAAGATCGAGTGGCAGTATCCCAGACAACACCAGTGCTGAGTTCAGGGAGACGGTGCGGTAGGCACGACTCAGCTTTTGGGCGAAACCACGCTGGACTACGTTCAGCTGTTTTTGTATGCCCAATTTTCTCGCAGCCGGTGCCCAAGCGCTAGCCGCGTATAAAATTACGGGCTCCACCGTGGCTGCATAAATCATGCGCGTAACTTCTGGATGGAGACCCCAGCTAATTTTGGCGGCTCTGGAAAGCTTTTTATAAATGTTAAGGGCCTTCCTACAGACGTTTACTATGTGGCTATTGAACGTCATTTTATTATCTATTGTAAGCCCTAAGATTTTTATTTCGTGCGACATGTTGATGTCGATCCCGCCCATGCTCAGCAGTGGTGTGTCGTATTTAAGTTTTCTGGTAATCACCATAGCCTTGGTTTTATGTGGCGCGAACTTCAGTTTATATTTGACACCCCACTCCTGGACATAGGCGAGGGCGGCATTGGCTTTTTGTTGCACTTCTTGCGCTGTATCTCCATCAAACACTAGCACAACATCGTCCGCAAACGCTTGGCAGTAGTCACCGCGCCTCTCGAGTTCCCTAAGCAGTGGGTCTAGGAGAACATTCCAAAGGAGAGGGCCTCCGATCGATCCCTGGACGCAACCCTTTTTTGTGGCTTTTCTGTATTCTTCTCCGGCATATCTTACTGACACTCTCCTATCTTGAAGATAGCTGTCAATAGTCCTTCGGAGGTTTATCGGGCATTTTTCCTCTGCCAGTCTGGTCCGGATAGCGGGCCACCACGCGCTGTCAAAGGCTCCCTCTATGTCCAAGGATATCATAGTAGTTAACTTCTTGTGATCTAGTTTGTTCCTTATGTGTTGTATCAGGTCATAGAGGGAGTCCTCAGTGCTTCTCTTGGGCATGAAGCCATACTGGCGAGTACTTATCCTCGGGATCAGGTGCCATTTCATTCTTGCTATCACCATTTTCTCATAGGTTTTTCCCAAAACCGGCAACAAACCTATGGGTCTATAGGACTTTGGGTGCGTGTAATCGTCCTTGCCTGGTTTCCTCAGTATTATAACAGTTGCCTCCTTCCAGATGGTTGGGAAGAACTGGAGTTCTAGGCATTTGTTTACCAAGGCAAGAAACGTTTCGGCGTCCTGACGGATCACGTGTCTGCAGATGTCTGCCGTGAGACCATCCTCTCCCGGGGCCTTCCTTGGGTTGAAGCTGTCCACCGCAAAATTAAATTCTTCCACTGTAAACGGTGGGTCATTCGTTTCATTATGACCACAGTCGTTTGCTCGGTTCGCTGATCGTCTAATTTCTCGGTGGTCATCATCATCGTCGCTTTCTAGGTCCTCCGGGTAGAATGCCTCCGCTAGCATCCTTGCCGAGTCTTTCGGGTTCAAGACAGTTCCATATTGTACCAGTGGCAGATCTTCGTGTCTTTTTGTTGTTTTCCCGATGACTCTGTTAATGCCCTCCCAGACCCCCTCCTTGTCCTGCTTCCCACAAAAGCTCCTCCAACTATCTATTTGCGCCGTTTTTACCTCATTTTCGTATCTTTCCTTTATTTGCAGGTACTCTCCGACGACCATTGCCCTTCGGACTGGCGCTGCACATCTGATTCTCCGCTTCCTGGTGACGACCTCTCGTTTGAGTTTGGCAAGTTCTTCGGACCACCACGGCAATGTGAGTTTTCCATTCGTTTTTATTTTAGGTATAACAGTGTACATGCTTCTTTTATTATGTTTGTGTACTTTTCAACGGCTTTATCCAACTCTTATTTGTTGATGATTTTGTTAATTTCTATTTTGTTTACATTGTTTTCTAATAATAATTGGGCCAGTTTCTCGTTAAATCGACCCCAATTAGCTTTTTTCGTGTTATACAGTCTAGTTGTTCTTTTTACGTGTGGCCCGCTTACCCTTTTTAAATTTAATTTGAATGTTATGCCGTTATGATCCGAGCCTGTTAAGTTGTCCTCTACCTTCCAGTCATCCACCAGGTCCAGCACGTCAGCTGTGCAGGTCGTTATGTCTACGTGACTTGCGTACGTTTTTCCGCCTCTGATGGTGTAAAATGTGGGCGTATTTCCTTCGTTGAGTACCTGCAAACCCATTTCTTCTATGGCTCCAGACATGGCTTCTCCTCTACGATCGACTATTGGGCTTCCCCACCAGGTGCTCTTTGCGTTCGAGTCGCCTCCCATTATTATCTTCCTGGGTCCAGTTTCTCTTTCTATTTTCTGTAGCCGCTCCAGGTATGGCTCTATGGGCTGGTCTGGCTCAAAGTAGAAGGAGACTACGGTGATTTCCCAGGCGCTGGTACGGACTTTCACTACTGCGATGTTATTTGTGGTGTATTTTGGGCACTGTATGACGTCCAAGTCGTTATCGAATACAGCTATTGCCGCTTTGACGGTCCCGTCTCCTGGGTTTGTGCTCTGGAAAATCCTCGCTCCCCTGTAGTCCCTCATCCTTCTTGCCCCGCCCACATACGGTTCCTGGAGCAGTGCCAGAGCCACCTTCCTTTCATTAGCTTCTATCATTAGTTCATTTGTTGCTATCTGTTTCCTTTGAAGGTTTGCCTGGACAACCAGGTAGGGCTTTCTTCTGGTTTGGGTGCTTCCATTTGTCGTCGTGTTGGCCGTTGTGTCGCCCTCAGCAGTACGCTACCGTAGCCCTGGCTAGGGCCTCCCACTTCCGGCGAACGGGACATTCGCCGCTAAAGGCGTTATGCTCTGTTTTTTCAAGCTTCGCCTGGTTGCAATTCGTGCATGTGGGGGCGATACCCGCGATCCAGTCTGTACACTCGGTCTTCATGTGGGGCCCCCCACAGTGACAACACTTTTCCACAGTCTCTTTGCATATCCGTCTTCCATGCCCATACGCCAGGCAGAGGGAGCACTGCACGAGCGGTGACTGGTCTTCTACTCTCACTCGCTGAAGGTCTATATGGACAGATTCTGCGTCAATCAAGCGCTGCCAAGCTGCGGGGGAGACCCTCATGACGATGTGGTGCGTGTGAGGGTTCCTGGTCCGTTTTTTAAAGACTATCTCCATCTTTGGGTTTGTCAGTTCCCGGAGGATTCCCTTATTCTGATTTCTCAGGGCGTCCAGAACTTCTTCGTCGGTGTTGTACTTTAAGACATCCCTGAGAATCACCAGTGGGTCTTTATTTTTCATGTCCTCGACATTTAGCTCTTTGGCTCCCTTTAGTCTTTCTTTGAACTTTTTTCTTTCCTCGTCTGTTCGACATCCCACTATTACTTTTCTGTCTTTAGCCTTTCTGATTTTTTCAACTGCAATCCCACTTTCTCTGGCGTTAACCACTTTCCTTATTCTGTCCAGAACTTTTTCACCGGATTCCCTCTCATCTACAGCAGTGACCACGACAGAGTGTAGTGCAGTCTGTTCCGGTCTGCGATGGGATGCCGCTGCAACGCTCGCATAAGATTGTCGCTGCTGTAGCTCTTCATGTTTTTCAAGAGTATCTTTAAGCTTTTCCATTCTGTGGTTGTTTTCCTGCAGAAGTCTCGTATGCTCCTCAAGCTTCCTGAGAAGCTTGGTCTCTTCTGTTGGTTTCCGTAGTGGTTTTTCTGCCTCTGGGATTGTCTCTTCACTCGTCAATACCTTCCCACTTGCTCCTTCCTTCACCAGTTTATACAGACGGTTTAAGGCGTATGTTACTTCCTTTTTTATGTCTGTTCTAAGGTTTCGAGCGGTGTTTAGGTGTTCTGTAGCCGAGTCCAGACATGCCTTGGCCTCTGCTACCCGATCTGTATATTTCTGGCTGATTTTTACTGGGGCCGGGTGGTTTCCTGTCGCTTCCGTTGACATTTTTGGCGTCACCACTCTTGGTTCAACCTGTGAAAGCGTTATCTTTGGTTTTGGCTTGGATTCCACTGCCTGTTTGGTTTCCTTCGGGGTAGTCAGGGTATGAGTGAGATTGAGAGATGAGGGTTTTTCCGCTTTCCCTGTCTCCCACTCCCCAATACTCTTTCTCACACTCGTGCTCGTAGTCTCGCTGGAGTGGGCTACAGGAGTCGGGCTCCCCTTCATCTTTCCTTGTGGGTTTTGCGTGGTCCCTTCCACGGCTTTTGGCTTAGTCGGTGTTCTGATACCAAACATACTGATCGCAGGTTTGAGTTTCACTTCAAAGGATTTGTCAACTACTCGATTTGTTTTTTAAAAATTTGTCTTGTTTTGTTCCAGTTTTCGGGAAACAAATGTCAATATGGTGGTAGGTTGTCGTCGTAATTAAAGTTTGTATAAGTTGTATATTATTCGTCAAATAAAATCCTAATCTAATGATGTAAATCAATATTATGTACAAATTAAAGCTAATTATTAGTTAAAGGTTTGTAAAAGTTATATATTTATCTATTCTAAAAATTTAAATTCTAAGGAAAAATTTACTTATTCTTTTGATTCTATATATATAAATATATTTTTTTTTTTTTTTTTTTTTTATTTTATTTTTTTTTTTTGTGTACATATATAGTTTTGTTTTTTTTTTTTTTTTTTTTTTTTTTTTATAATTTAAATATAGGTTTTTGTTTCTTTCTATTGTGTTCTGTTCTTTTTTTTTTAGTTTGTGTTCTTTTCATTATGGGAATTTACTTAAAATTATTTTTAATTTTAATGAGGATTCGGCCCAGCACACGCTGGCGGTCTGCCCCGCATGGGCGACGCAGCGCCGGGCCCTCACTGCAGTCATCGGAGCGGATCTCTCGCTACCGGCCGTAGTTCGCTCCATGGCCGGTAGCGACAGTTGTTTTACCGCGGTCGCTTCCTTCTGCGAGGAAGTAATCTCGCAGAAGGAGGCGGCGGAGAAGGCCCGGGAGGACGACCTCCACTCGGACCCGATCCGCCGCCGGCGAACCGGATGGCGGAGGCGCGCTTTCCTGCGCCTCATGCCGCCCTGAGTGTGGCCGCGGGTGGACGGGATGGGTTCTCCCCTCCACCCGCATTAGTTTGGCCAACCGCGAGGGGGCGGCGTCCGCGTGTGCCGGACGTCGCCTAAGAGAGGTCCTTGAGACGGAGCCCGCGCCAGGAGCGGGCCGGCGCTGGGAGGGGTCCAGAAGGCGATAACTACCTGGACCCCTCCTAAACTGGAAGCGCAAAGAGGGCACACCGTGTGGTTTTGGTCGGTTCGAGTCCGACACACCGCCCCGCCAAACGAGAGCCCCGGCGGGGTGACGGTCCGAGGGGATTTCCACACGCTAAAAAAAAAAAAAAAAAAAAAAAAGGTTAGGTTAGGTTAGGTTAGGTTAGGTTAGGTTAGGTTGACGAGTTTTGGAGGTCTGACCCGATGTATTAACTGCCTTAGCGATCAGCCTATGAGAGCTACAGCGAAGTTCAATACATCGTAAGTTGCGGATTCACGAGGCGCACACATCTGTGAAAACGGTGTGTCGCTGAGTGTTTTGCGGACCAAGATATTGCATAAAGAAGCGGAAAGTTACAAGTCGGGATTTTTTGATTGAAAAACGGTTTGTTTACCTTTTTCAATCGAAAAAAAGTCGGCTTTGCGGCTATCGTTCTACGCATTTTCTTGTGTTAGGACATAGCGGCAATAATCAATTTTCGCGTAGGCTAGGTCCGGTTGCTTTTCCTATCAGGGTTTGGAAGTAATCGGATTTTTAGTAATTTTATGTAAAATTAGAGAAAAAATTTTGCACAAAAAAGTAGGCAAAGTTTGGGACTGAACATCTAGGTTGTGGTTTACCCCTACGGTCTCAGTAGGGGTGCCAGGGGATAGGGGATTTCAGCCCCTGTTTGCGTATATTTTTTGCACCTGGCTGCGATACCCGGAAGTCAGCCAAAAAAATTTTTCAAAAAGTGTCTAGAGGGACCAGATTGCTATTTGGTTTTTTTAGGCGCTTTTTGAACTTTGTATGGGATTTCTCCGAGCCGACTCCCCCTTGACCGTTTTCTAACCAAACTCAAATTGTTTTGGGTGACAACTTCGGCGGGGGTGGTCGGATTTGGTCTAAATTCGGCAGAGACGTTGGCGGGGCCACAATGGCCACGTCTGAAGAGGGGGATGGTTCCCACCGCAAGTGGGACGAAGGAATTCTGGATTCTTCCTCTGAATCCGAGGAAGAATTTACAGAGGTCATGAAAGTGACTTCTCAGCCCCAGAAGAGGGGGCATGTAGACCAGGCGGATGATGCAAGGCCTGATAATGGGCCAAAGGTTGGAACAGCCCGGAGGGGCAAGCCCAAGGGGGCCTACGCGGGGATGGCGTTGGCAAGAGCTAAGCTCCGAGGTTCGGAGACTTACCTCAGCTCCGACACTGACGTCGCCGCCGGCCCCTCCTCGTATAGGAAGGACTTCCCGGAACTCCGCCCCAAGGGGGCAATGAGGAATGGGGGAACATCCTCCCCCCCAAGAATGATTTCGCCGTCTGAGGCTTTCGTCTCGTTTGACCCGGTGGAGGCCACCAAACAGGCGGCTTTAGAAATTATGGAGGGGGCCCGCAAGTCGAGCAACTTGAAGGGTGAGGTGTGGGGCACCATGAACCGGGCCTGCCGCACCATATTAAAGGCTATGGAGGACGTCAACGCCTCCAGGTCAGAGAGCGAGGAGATCCGCATCCTGAAGGCGGACAACAAGAGGATGCGGGAGCAACTCGCTCTCTGCACGGCGGAGCTCAAGGCCCTGAGAACCGCCGTCTCAGAGCGCCAGGCCCCAGCCCCACAGCAGGTGCGAGAGACTCCGGCCCCTAGGGCCCCCCCGCCGCCACAATCCGCCGCTGCGGAATTGGCGGAGATGCTTGAATGTATGAAGCGCGACTTGACGGTCTCCCTCGGTAACATGCTGAATGCAAGGATCGAGGAGATTGCCAGTCGCCTTCCCCCCGCGCCAATAATCCGCCCCCCGCTAGCGGCGGATAAAAAGAAGAAGGCCCCTACGGCCCCCATAAGAGAAGTTGCTTCCGAGCCTGAGAGCAGGGCCAGGCTCGGGGATGGCAGGCCGAAAAGGGCCGCAAAAAAAGCGGCCCCGGTGGCCCCGGAGACCACCGCCCCGGCGGCCAAGACTGCCCCAGCAGCCAAGCCTGCCCCAGCAGCCAAGCCTGCCCCGGCGAGCAAGCCTGCCCCAGCAGCGGAGACTGCACCTGGGCCCTCGGGCGAGACATGGGCCCAGGTAGCAAAGAAAAAGAAGAAGGGAAAAGGGAAAGCTACGGCCATTCCCCCACCCCCCCCCCCCCCGCCGCCCAAGAAGAAAGCGGCACCAAAGCCGAAGGGATTAGAAGTCCCCAAGACGGCAGCGGTGGTAATTACCATGCGCAAGGACGTTGCCACCGACACCACGCTGCAGGCTGTCATGTCCAAGGCCATTAACGGCATAAGGTTGGAGGAGATAGGCCTGCAGCATGTCAGGGTCAGGAACTCGGTGACGGGGGGCCGAGTCATCGAGGTCCCTGGAGCAGATAGCGGAAGGGCGGCGGACAGCCTCGCAGCAAAGCTGCAGGTCCTCGTGGGCGACGTTGCCCATGTAAGCCGCCCTGAAAAGATGGCCGCTATCGAGGTCGCCGGCCTAGACGAGTCGGCGACAAGGGAGACCCTGGCGGCTGCCGTCGCCAAGGCGGGGGGATGCGCCGAGGCGCACATTAAGGTGGGGGGCATTCGCCCTACATACTTTAATGGTAGTGGGGTGGCCCTCGTGCAATGCCCGGTGGGGACTGCAAAAGCCCTCCTCAAGTGTGGTCATATCCTGGTAGGCTGGTCGTCTGCCAGGGTCAACTCCGTCGGACCAGCACCCATGCGGTGCTACAAATGTATGGGTGTCGGCCACGCGCGTGAGCTGTGCCCCTCAAAGGTGGACCGGGGCCAGATGTGTTACCGGTGCGGCGCAGAGGGGCACAAAGCAGCCGAATGCTGGGAGGAGAAGGTATGGTGCGCAGTATGCCACCATGCAGGCCTCCCAGCCGACCACGTTATGAGTGGACCAAAATGCTCCCCACCGGAGACAAAGGGAAGAGAGGCGAGGCCGAGACCCTCTCGCCCCACCCGACCCCCTCCAGCCGAAACAGCCGCCAGCCGGCACCAAGAGGACAACCGTATGGACGTCTAAATGCCAGCACACCAGCATCTAGACGTCCTGCAGATAAACGCCAACCACTCCGCCAGAGCTCAGGATCTGCTCATGCAGGCCATGGCGGAGTGGGCAATTGGCGTTACGGTTGTAGCGGAGCCATACTTCGTCCCTCCACAATCTAATTGGGTAGGGGATACCGACGGAGTAGTGGCGATCGTGGTGCCGGCGATGGGGGACCTCCCCCCCTTATCAAGGATCGAGGGTGGCCCGGGATTCGTGGCGGCCAGATGGGGGAACGACACGGTGCTGGTGGCCGTGTACTTCTCCCCCAATAGGCCGCTGCGGGAGTTTGACACGTTCCTGGGGATCCTAGGGGGGGTGGTCCGGAGGGCTGCCCCGAGGCAGGTTATGGTCCTGGGGGACCTCAACGCCAAAAGTTCGGCATGGGGTTCCCCCATTACGGACCATAGGGGTATGGCTCTTGGGGATTGGGTGACGGCAACGGGACTTGTGGTCCTAAACCGGGGCACCGCGAATACCTGCGTGCGGCGGCAAGGGGGGTCAATCGTGGACGTCACGTTCGCGACCCCTGCCATAGCTGCACGCGTCACGGATTGGCGCGTCCTGGAGGATGTGGAGACCCTCTCAGATCACCTATACATCAGGATGAGGGTCTTCACAGCGGGGGTTCCACCGTCGCCCATCACGGGCAGAGCCAGGAGGGGGCGAAAGTTCCCAAAGTGGTCCCTGGTCCATTTGGACAGGGACAAGGCGAACGAGGCGGCCATGGTGGAGGCGTGGTGTGCTGCCCCACCCGTCACCCTCGGAGCTGAGGAAAGGGCGGCACAGTTCCAAGTCGCATTACAGACGGTGTGCGACGCGGCCATGCCTCGGGTCGGTCGCCTGTTCAACCGCAAGAGAGTATACTGGTGGTCCGCTGAAATTGCGGCCCTGCGGTCCACCAGTAACAGTGCCCGCCGCGCCTACCAACACTGTAGGCGCAGGCGGCACAGTGCGGAAGAGGAGGAAGGGCTCCACAGGGCCCTCAAAGAGGCTAAGGGGGCCCTCCAGGTTGCGATCGCCAAGGCCAAGGACGAAGCTCACGAGTCGTTCTTGGCTACCCTGGACAGGGACCCATGGGGGCGGCCGTACAAGGTGGTGCGTAACAAAATGCGCAGCGCTCCCCCCATGGACTCCCTGGAGCCCGAACTCCTCCAGAGGGTAGTCGAGGGGCTGTTCCCGCCACCTCCCTCGATCTCTCCCCCGTCGATGGTCGACCCCAGAACGGAGTCGGAGGCCGAGCTCGTCGTTGCACCAATAAGTGACGACGAGTTCGAGCGTGTGACAGACCGACTCCGGGGCTGCAAAAAAGCCCCCGGCCCGGACGGCGTTCCCGGTCGCGTCCTCGCAGTCACCCTGGAACACCTTGGGGACCGACTCAGGCACGTCATGGATGACTGCCTGAGAGAGGGAAGGTTCCCGAGGGTGTGGAAGGAGGGGCGACTATGCCTCCTCCGTAAAGAGGGTCGGCCACAGGATTGCCCGTCTGCCTATCGCCCCATAGTGCTGCTGGATGAGGCCGGAAAAGCGTTTGAACGCATCCTGGCCTCCCGGATCCTGCAGCACCTGGAGACCGCCGGCCCGAACGTCTCTGATAGACAATTCGGGTTCCGGGAAGGGCGGTCCACGCTCGACGCGCTGAAGTCACTGAAGGACTTTTGTGACTACGCGTCGAGCAGGGGGGAGGGTGTCATCGCGGTGTCACTAGACATCGCAAACGCATTTGGCACCCTCCCCTATGGGGTGATCAGTGAGGCACTTCGATACCATGAAGTGCCTCACTACCTGAGGCGGATTGTTGAGCACTACCTAACCGAGAGGGTAGTGCTCTGGGAAAAGAAGGACGGGCAACGGGGGGAGAGAGAGATGGCCTGCGGCGTGCCCCAGGGTTCCGTGCTCGGTCCACTTCTATGGAACCTGGGGTACGACTGGGCAATCCGGGGGGAGCTGCTTCCGCGCACACTCGTCGTCTGCTACGCGGACGACACAATGGTGGCTGTGCGCGGGAGCGACAAGCGCGAGACCTCCCGGAGGGCGGAAGTGGCGGCCGAGCTGGCGATTGAACGGATCGCCAGGCTCGGCCTAAAGGTGAGCCTCCCGAAGACTGAGGCTATAGTTTTCGGGGGGCGCGGGTGGAATCTGCCCGCGAGTGCGGCGCTCACCCTGGAGGGTGGAGCGGTCCAAATAAAGCCCCACATTAAATATCTGGGGCTAATATTGGACCGCAAGTGGGATTTCGGGGAGCATTTCTCAAGACTAGCTCCCCGAATCGTGGGCGCCGCATCGGCGCTGGGCAGACTTCTGCCCAATGTAGGAGGGCCGGGTTCCTTGTGCCGGCGGCTATATGCCGGCGTGGCAAGGAGCATGGCCCTCTATGGGGCCCCAATATGGGCGGACAAGCTGTCCGCCCGAAATAGGGCCCTGCTGCGGAGGCCACAACGGGTCGTGGCCCTCAGGATGGTGAGGGCCTATATGACGGTGGCCCATGCAGCGGCCTGCCTCCTCGCGTGCACCCCCCCGTGGGAGCTAGACGCAGAGGTGCACGCAGAGACCTACCAACGTAGGTCCAGGGTCCGGACAACAGGTGAACGCCCGGACCCCGAGGAGGTGGCAGCCTCCCGTCGCGCGACGGAGCGCCGACTGCGGGACCGATGGAAGGCCCAACTGGAGGTCGCCCCTTATGGTCTCCGTACCATAGAGGCGATCCTCCCAACGGCCGACCTTTGGCTGAAGAGGGCAGTCGGCGCGACGTCGTACCGGCTCGTGCAGGTACTGACCGGGCATGGGTGCTTCGGTCACTACCTGCACAAAATAGGAAGAGAGCCGGCCCCGCTGTGCCATGAGTGCGGAAGTCCCGACGACACCGCTCAGCACACCCTTGAGGTGTGCAGTCGTTGGGACGCGGAGCGTGGCCTCATGGCACGCACCATTCAGCGGGTGGACCTCTCGCTCCAAAGCATTGTTGAGGCAATGCTGAGCAACGAGAGGTCCTGGGAGGCGGTGGTCTCCTTCTGCGAAACAGTCATTTCGCAAAAGGAGACCGCGGAGCGGGAGCGCGAGGAAGATCCTCTCGCGCATCCTCTCCGGCGCAGACGGCTTGGGTTGAGAAGGCGGCGTTTTGCTGCCAGACTCAACCCATAGTGGCTGCAGGTGGAGGATGGGAGTCCTCTGCCTGCGGTGATTAGCCACTGAGCGGTCTGGGAGAGGGCCAAGCGTGCTCGCCCTTCTCCCCTTCGGCGCGGGTAGCCCCGGCAACAGCTGGGGTGCCACCGGTGGACATCGTGGACTATGCCTTCGCGGGTTCCACGGTGTCCAACAAAACCGGCGAGAGGGCACGTCCGGGTGGTTTTTAGTGGGTAGCACTCCCTACCCCTCCTCACTCTGAGGAGGGAGAGGCGATGTGTAGTCCCACATAACCCTCCGACACTCCCATGTTCGGAGGGTATGCGTAACGCATTTTCCACCTGGTCAACAAAAAAAAAAAAAAAAAAAAAAAGGTTAGGTTAGGTTAGGTTAGGTTAGGTTAGGTTAGGAGGACGAAGAGGAGATCAGGGTGGTCGCCTCTAAGTCCTCCAATCTAAAAGGGACATTCCAAAAGTCCCTTAAATGCAGGGCCGCCAGCATGGGTGGCATCGTCCGGGAGCTGGTGCAACGCACAGCCACCGACGAGACGCGCCAACTGCAGGCGAAGTTAGATCGCCTGCAGTCGGAGGTCAGCCAGCTGCATAAGAAGCTGGCTGAGGTCACGGCCCAGCCAACCCAAGCTGAGCCGAGACCTGCGGTGGAGGGCCCTTCCTCCTCTTCCAACCTTGAGGATGTCATCCGCAAGGTTGTGATGGAGGAAAGGGCATTTACGAGAGCCTGCCTCGCTGGCATCGAGGACAGGCTCTTGCCCGAAAAGCGCCTCCGACCGCCCCTCGCGGCGGACAAGAGGCCGTGCGAGCCTGGGCCATCCTCCCAAAGGGAGGACGCCCTTCTCCCTTCCACCACCCCGTCCACCCAGCCGTGGACGAAGGTGGTCAAAAAGGGGAAGGGCATGGCCAAGAAGGCGAGAGCGGCCGCCGCCCCTGCCTCCCCAGCCAACATCTCCCCTCCCTGCCCGTCCCAGACGACCGGCAAGGGGAAGGGGAAGGGGAAGGGGCAAAAGTCGGCCCCTAAGCCCGCCACCGCTGCTCCGGCAGCTAAAAGGGCCCCTGCCGGTGGGAGAAAAACCCTAGTTTCTCCCAAAACCGCGGCCGTCGTGGTGACGCTCACCGCGGAGGCTGCGGAGCGTGGTGAGACGTACGAGTCCGTGCTGAAACGGGCTCGTACCAACGCCGATCCCACCAAGTTGGGAATCGGCGCCATCACGTGCCGCCAGACCCAAGCCGGGGCTCGTATTTTCGAGTTCCCGGGGGCCCAGGGCGGCACCAACGCTGACCTCTTCGCAACGAAGTTGCAAGAGGTCATCGCGGACGCGGCCAAGGTGGTAAGGCCCGTCAAGTCGGCGGCCCTCGAGGTGACCAATCTGGACGATTCGGTCACCAAAGAGGAGGTCGTGGCGGCGCTCGCAGCAATAGGGGGCTGCAACACCGCAGCGGTACAGGGTCGGGCTATCAGGCCCGGCCGCGGCGGCATGGGCACAATCCGCCTGGAGTGCCCGGTCACCGCAGCTAAGGCCGTCCTTGCCAAGGGACGGCTTGCCGTCGGGTTTGGGTCGTGTGTGGTCCGAGCACTTGGTGAGCAGCCTTTGCGCTGCTACAAGTGCTTCGGAATCGGCCACACACGGGCCCTCTGTCCGTCCAAGGTGGACAGGTCGGACGCCTGTTACCGCTGCGGTAAGGAGGGGCACATGTCCGCCTCCTGCACGGCCGCCAAGCCGCACTGCGCGGTGTGCGCCGCCAGTGGCCGCCCGGCGGACCACGTGATGAGGGGGAGGAACTGCAATCCTCCCCCAAAGAAGGGCAAAGCGCAGGCGCCGTCCCAGCCTGCCGCTACCACCGTCGTCCCTGAGGCTGGGACCTCGGTGGCCGACGAGGGGGGTGCGATGTCCAAATGATGGATAGGTCCGGACATCGCATCCTACAGGCGAATACTAACCACTGTAAAGCAGCCCAGGACCTGCTGATGCAGGCCCTGGCTGAGTGGTTAGTAGACGTTGCGGTGGTCGCCGAGCCGTACTCTGTCCCTGGCCGTTGGCTGGGTGATCGGGACGGCTCGGTGGCGTTGGTGTCGCGGTCTTCCACGGACTCCCCTCCCCTCTCGCTCTTAGAGAGGGGACCGGGATACGTGGCCGCCGCGTGGGGAGAAATAGCCCTGGTGGGGGTCTATTTCTCCCCTAACCGCCCTTTACAGGACTTTGAGGATTTTCTCGAAGTCCTGACCGCAGTAGTCGGTAGGGCGGCGCCGCGCCAGGTCGCCGTATTGGGCGACCTGAACGCTAAGTCGGCGGCCTGGGGCAACCGGGCCGCCTCTTGCAACGTCCGCGGGCGGGCCGTCGAATTTTGGGCGGCCTCGTCGGGCGTGTCCCTCCTAAATAGAGGGACGGCCCACACGTGTGTGCGGCAACGGGGAGGGACGGTGGTGGACGTGTCGTTCGCCACCCCCGCACTTGCCGCCCGCGTCGTCGGCTGGCGGGTGGAAACGGTGGAGACCTTGTCGGACCACCGATACGTGCGGTTCGACATCGTCTCCACCCAGAGCCCCCGGGGGATGGCCCGCTCGGGCCAGTCCCCCTTTCCACGGTGGGCTCAGATCCACCTGGACCGAGGGGCGGCCAAGGAGGCGGCGTTCGTCCAGGACTGGCTCACGCCTCCTATCAATGTCCTGGACGTCGACGCCTCGGCGGTCCGACTGCGGGAGTCCCTGACCGAGGTGTGCAACTCCAGCATGCCTCGGTCTCGCCGCCCACCTCCCCGACGCGCCGTCTATTGGTGGTCGGAGGAGCTGGCGGGGCTCCGGGCCGCCTGCGTGGTGGCCAGGAGGGCCTACACGCGGAGTCGACGGCGGAACGTGCGG
The DNA here is from genome assembly GCA_918857605.2 of Philereme vetulata. Taxonomy (NCBI): domain Eukaryota; kingdom Metazoa; phylum Arthropoda; class Insecta; order Lepidoptera; family Geometridae; genus Philereme; species Philereme vetulata. Next base: position 53,118 of record OU975452.1, on the reverse strand, counting down.
GACGCGTCGAACGAGGACCTTCTCTACGCCTCGTACGTAGAGGCAAAGAAGGTCCTCAAGGCGGCTATGTTCGCCGCCGACGACGCGGCGAGGGCCGAAATGCTAGAGGGTCTCGACAGAGACCCGTACGGGAGACCGTATAAGGCGGCGCGGAATAAACTGCGCCCCTTCGGTCCCCCGCTAGCAGAGACCCTCGAGCCGGCGTTGCTGGATGGGGTGGTTCGGTCCTTGTTTCCAACAGGGACCAACTTCACCCCTCCAGTGATGGACCCCCCGCGGGAGGCGGCTCCGCCGGCGGAGGAGGTCCCTCCGGTCACGGGGGCGGAGTTTGGCGCGGCGACGCTTCGCCTCCGCGCCAAGAAAACCGCCCCCGGGCCGGACGGCGTCCCCGCAAGGGTGGTGGCCATTGCGGCCACCCAAATGGCGGACAGGTTTCGGGACCTCTTCAGCGCGTGTTTCACGGCTGGGAGGTTCCCGAAAGCCTGGAAGGAGGGGCAACTGTGCCTCCTCCATAAGGAGAGACGACCGGCAGACTCCCCCTCGGCATACCGACCCATCGTTCTGCTCGATGAGGTCGGTAAACTGTTCGAGGGGATCGTCGCCGGTCGGCTGAATGGCCTCCTGCGGGGGGTTGGGCCGAACCTGTCGGACGCCCAATTCGGTTTCCGAGTTGGGCGTTCGACAGTGGACGCGCTGGCCCGGCTGAAGGGCCAGGTGAGGGAGGCCGTGGAGTCTGGGGACGGAGTGTTGGCTGTGTCATTTGACATAGCCAACGCGTTCAATTCCGTCCCCCACTCCACGATCTTGGAGGCACTCCGGTACCACGGAGTGCCTTCATACTTGCGGGCCCTCTTGGCCAGCTACTTGGAGGACCGAGCGGTCCTCCTCGTAGACAAGGCTGGCCAAGTCCGGAGGTACGGCGCGGAGTCTGGTGTTCCGCAGGGGTCGGTCCTAGGACCACTCCTGTGGAACATCGGCTTCGACTGGCTCCTGCGGGGATCCCTCCTCCCGGGCACGAGTATCATCTGCTACGCGGATGACACTCTCCTCACTGCCCGGGGGAGGGATTTTAGGGAGGCGGCCAGTTTGGCCTCGGCTGGCGGATCCTTGGTCGCGGGAAGGATCCGCCGCCTCGGGTTGGGGGTTGCGCTGCACAAGACCGAGGCCGTGTTCTTCCACGGGCCTCGGCAGCGCATCCCTCTTGACGCCCACATCGTCGTGGAGGGCGTCAGGATCGGGGTGAGGACCCAGATGAAATATCTGGGCCTCACCCTGGACAGCAGGTGGCGCTTCGGCCCGCACTTCAGCGGGTTGTCAGCGCGCCTGCTGAAGGCGGCGAACGCCCTCTCGTGGCTCCTCCCAAACCTGGGAGGGCCGAAGGCGAGATGCCGGCATTTGTATGCCGGCATCTTGAAGAGCATGGCCCTTTACGGGGCCCCCATCTGGGCGGACTCCCTCCACAGGAGGGAGAATGCGACCGCCATCCGCAGGCCCCAAAGGGCCATTGCACTGCGGGTGGCGAGAGCCTACCGCTCGGTGGGCTTTGCGGTAGCGTGCGCTCTGGCCGGCACCCCGCCTTGGGAACTCGAGGCGTGGGTGCTCGCCAGAGTGTACGAGTGGACGGCGGGGCGCAGGGCGCTCGGGGAGTGCCCTGCCCCAGAAGAGCGGGAGGCCGTCCGCAGAGAGGCGAGGGACGCAACCGTCCAACATTGGACGGAGGCCCTCGCCACCGCAGCCTTTGGCCGCAGAACGTTGGACGCGCTCGGGCCAGTCCTGCAGGACTGGCTCGGGCGGTCCCACGGTTTCCTTTCTTTCCGTCTGGTGCAGGTGCTATCCGGGCATGGCGTCTTCGGATCGTGCCTGCATCGGATCGGAAGAGAGGAGACCCCGGCCTGCCACGATTGTGGCGCGGCGGTGGACACGGCGCAGCACACCCTGGAGGTGTGTGCGTCGTGGTCTGGGCCGCGCCGCCAATTGATGGCGGTGGTCGGGCAGGACCTCTCGCTGCCCAGCGTGGTTTTAGCCATGCTGGGAAGCGAGGAGTCCTGGGCTGCGGTGGCCTCCTTTTGCGAGGAAGTAATTTCGCAAAAGGAGGCGACGGAGCGGGCGCGGGAGGAAGACCCTCTCGCAGCGCCACTCCGCAGGCGACGAACGGGTCGGAGAAGGCGATTGCACGACAATCGTCTTCCCCCTCCTGGTGGAGGATAGCGGGAGACAGGCGCGGGGGCGTCTTCTCCCGCATTGCACGTATCCTCCACTTCCGCCGGGTGGGAATGACCGCGAGCACTCGCGGTTATTCTCGGGCCCCTCTCCCAGGGTGGGGAGGGGGGTGAAGGGCTCGCCGTAAAGGCGGGCGGTCGTCGGCGGGGGGCTGGATGGAAAGGCTGTGCCGGATTCCCAGTTCCCCTCCATATAGGCGATGCGGGAGTGCCGCTGGGTCGTTTAGTGGGTATACCGGTGGGGAGCACCGGGAGTCCCACATAACCCTTCCGTCCCCCGACGGGAGGGTATGCATAAAGCATTTTTCCCAGCGTCAAAAAAAAAAAAAAAAAAAAAAAGGTTAGGTTAGGTTAGGTTAGGGTAGGTTTTTTTTTTTTTTTTTTTTTTTCCCTGTCCGGACGCAGAGGTCCGGCCCGCGAGCTATCCTACCTATTGGCCTCTGATTAAACTTATTCAGAGCCTTTGGTATTTCTGGGGTATTAAAACAACAGGTTTTATTTATTTAGTAAAGTACACGAAAAAAAATTTCATACATAATTTTTGATTGTAGACAACGGTTCAACTAGCTTCTATTCTTAATTTTAGTTTATAATTTAATATTATTATACATTATTTTACTGTTTTCCTTTCTTAATCTAGTCTACATATAGCTTTGTACATATATTCTATTACATCCTTCATGCTAGGAGTGACACACAGAAAGTTTTCAATGACGGATAAATATTTTACAAGTTGTAGTTTTTTAAAGTTATTAAATCTGGTCTAACAGTACTTATCTTTCTTTTATATCTTTGTTTTCCTAGATAATATATTCATATTAAGTACTATGTTTATAATTTGGTAGAGTATTCGCTTAAATTTCCTACTGATCTTCTTTTCTCTTTACTTAGGTTCTTTATATCTTATTTTATTTTATGATTATATCTAGTTTTTGTGAACAATTTCTAGTTATCAAGCAATTTAAGTATTTTTCTATTATACATTTTCTTAGATTACTATATTATATTATATACTACTATTTTAATAGAGTTTTTTCAAAATTTTTCATTGATCTTGTTTTTCTCTTGTCTTAAGTTCTTATTAACTTACTATATTTTACTAGGTGTAACAATTATTATATTAATACTTTATCTAGGCATTAAACAGTATATCTCTCAGTATATCTTTTTTATTTCAAAACAATGTTGCATATGCTGCTTTTATATATACTTAATTATATATAATCAACATAACTTATCTATCTTAAATGCTATTTATTTTCTTAAGTATTATATTGGTATACTAAAATTAATGTATGCCCAAACATTTCCTACTTATCTTGTTTTCCGATTTGCTTTAATTATAACTTACTAGGTTTACATTAATTTTTATCAACTATTTTTATTTAAATGATGTTTCCATATATACTTATTATATATTACAAAACATACTTATTATCTATTTGTATTTCTACTCTTTTATTATCTAACCGTTTAATAGTAAGCTATCGATGCTGTAGCAAGAGCATCCCACTTCCTTCTGATGCTACAACAATCGCTGAAGGCGTTATGCTCCGTGTTTTCTAGTTTAGCCTTGATGCAGTTACTACAAGCCGGGGCAGCTCCGGCAAGCCAGTCTGCACATTGCTGTTTCAGGTGAGCGCCTCCGCAATGACTACATGTCTCATGTGAGTCCCTGCAGAAGCGTCGACCATGGCCGTAGCCGAGGCACTGGGAGCATTGGACCAGCGGCGACTGGTCCATCACCTTAACTCTCTGTATGTCCATATACACCATTTCAAGTTCCATCATTCTTTGATAAATTTTTGGCGAGACCCTCATCACTATATGGGACTTTTCCGGATGGTGCGTCCGTTTTCTATAGGCAATCCGGATCCTATCATCTGTCTCGTCTAGGCCAAGAGTTATGGACTTGTTTTGGTTCCTTAGCGCCAGGATAACGTCTTCGTCCGTGTCCGTGTATTCGGTCATCCAGACGCTCTTTAGGATTACTAATGGATCCTTGTTTTTGATGTCCTCTACCTTTAGTTCCTTAGTCTTACTCAGCCTTTCCTTTACTCTTTTACGCTCTTCTTCATCCCTGCATCCCAGTATTATCTTCCTATCTTTAGCTTTTCTGACTTTCTCTACCTTTATTCCTCCATCTGTGGCTTTCATGACATTTATCATCGTGTACAGGACGTCTTCTCCGGTCGCTGTCTCATTTGTCGCCGTTACTACTAGTGAGTGCAGTGCGGTCTGCTCCGGTTGAGGCTTCTTTGGGGGCGCCGCTACTGCACTTGCGTAGGTTTTCTTTTCTAACGCTTCCTTGAGTATTTCCATCTTTTCGTTATTCTCTTTTATTAACTTAGTATGCTCTGCTAGGGTTTTCATCAGGGCGTCATTATACTTCTGCACGTTTTCTTGAGCAATCTCTTGTGCATCTTCTTTTATTTTTGCTTGTGTACGGCCACCCTTCGCCTTCAAGGAAGCTATTTCAGCTTCTGCCTCCTTGAAGAGCTGGTAGACTCGCTCTACACTTTGCGAGACTCCGATTTTAATATCGGTCCTGAGGTTTCGGGCGTCCCCCAGTAGGGTTTTAGCCCTTATGAGACTCGCCTTTGCCTCTGATGCCCTATCTGGAAGCTTTCTTCCTGGCTGGGATGCGTTGTCGGTCCTGCTGGAGGGTCCTGCCCTCACAGTTACCCCCTCTTCACTCGTTTGGCAGATGTCTTCTGCCTCGCTCGCGGGTCTTTCCGCATTTTTAGTCGGGGTTCGGATTCCAAACATTTTTGGTTAAGTTTTTATTACGCAGAACAGGTCGTCAATTTATATTTGTAAAATTTTAAAATAATTTGCTTAATATAATGTTTATACTAGAAAAATTCTTAACATCTAAGTAAATTTATAAAATTTGTAAGAGCTCTACCAGTGATATGTCTCTACAGACAGGCTTGTAATTTTTCTACTAGTAGGTATCCCAGTAAAGTAAAACAGTGTATGTAAAGTAAACGAAAAATAAGAAAAATATATAAATTTTTTTTTTTTTTTTTTTTTTTTTTTTTTTTTTTTTTTTTTTTTTGCTCTACCTAGAGTCCGTCTCTACACGTAGGATAGTAGTCCTATTTCAGGTCAGTTATTATAAAAAAGTCCCGTCAAAATCAGACGGCGGGTTCACGAGATATAGGCTTTTTAAATTTTTTAAAATGGCGGACAAGATGGCCGCCGAAAACAGTATTAGCTGTAACTCTGTCAAAATAACTCCTAGAGATTCGGGGTTTTTACAGCAGTATTTGTCTCGTGCCCGTACAGTCTTCAACCTCAAAAGTAGAGTCAAAAATTTCTGACTCTACCTAGAGCCCCAAATGAAATTAAATCAGAAAGGGGGCAGTTGCAGTACCAGCAGTGGAAACCCCGTCCCAATCGGACCACTCTAGCGAGAGCTATGCCCGTTCAAGACAATCCAAGATGGCGTCAAATATGGACGTTCAGGGACTAACTTCGGCAGTTTCTGTCCGAACCAAGCCGAGTTTGGGCTTGTTTTGAAGGGCACAACTCACACAATGGCTTAAGATGGGCCACGTGCTGATAAGACCCCCCCCTGATTTAATAAATTTAAAAAACACTCAATTTTTCACTAGAAATGGTTTATCTACTCGGATAATTGCCAAAAAATTTTTAAATTTCGCAGAGCCCTCTTATAGATTTTTTAAATTTTATCTCTAAACTAAATTTTATTCTAAGTTTAAATTTAGGGGTACCTTGTGTACACTCAAAAACTTTAAAAATTTCTTTCGCAAAAACTAGTTGATTAACCTACGTCGAATTTTTTATATGTTATAAAGGGCCCTTAGATCTATACAAAACAAATTTTAAAAAGATGTGTTACCGATCGTTTGATCGTGGTAAAAATATTTAAAAATTTCAAAAATTTTAAAACGCTATAACTAACTCAAAACCTAACTTATACTAAATCTAAAAGTGCCTCCCAGATGCTTGCGACAGTGTCCTGATGGTCCCGAAGTCAGATTCTTCCTAGCTGCCCTGGATCGCCGACCTCGTGACCACGTGGCTTTTGTTTTTTTGCCTTTATCTCCGCGCTCCTGCGCGGGAAAAATCGGGAAAGGCAGAAAAACAATAGTGCTTCTGGAGGCCTTTAAGAAGGCACTATAAAAAATATATGTCACCGCTGCAGAAACGGAGAAAAAGTCACTTTTAACTTTGAAAATTTTCAAAATTTCACTTTTTTCGCAATAACTTTGCTACGAATGCACTAAGCGACAAGGCGTTTTCACTGCCCTATGCGCCACGTAATTTCACAACTTTTGGTATGTCGCACGGCACTGTAAGTCACTTTTTTGAATTTTGGCGAATTTTTTCGCGTGGAGGTTTAGTTGCAAGTGGGCGCTCCGGAGTGCGGTTGGAGCCAGACTGGTTAGGTTAGGGTAGGTTAGGTTAGGTTAGGTTAGGTTAGGTTAGGTTAGGTTAGGTTAGGTTAGGTTAGGTTAGGTTAGGTTAGGTTAGGTTAGGTTAGGTTAGGTTAGGTTAGGTTAGGTTAGGTTAGGTTAGGTTAGGTTAGGTCGGGCGGGTCTGGGTTTATGGGCGGGTCTGGGTTTATCCATTAGTAGTTGCTATGCCTAGCTTGCGCGCTTCGGCCGCTTGTATTGGATAAGTCCAGGCCTTCTTTACTCGGCTCTGGGAGCGAGTAGGGAGGTGTTTGGTCTTGAGGGAGAGCGCAGGTCGTGTAGATCCTCAAGGCAAGTCTGGTGGGGTCGTCCTTCTCGCGGTTGCTGCCCGTTATTGGTCTATTTCCATCTGAAATAGACGTAACTGAAACCACCAGGCGCCGGCACTTTGTCGGTGGGGTAGGATGGGGAAGGGGAAGCTTCTCCGCGCGTCCCTCTGAACGCAGAGGGCGCAGTGGACGAGGCTGGGACGGGCTCGTGGAGCCGTCCATGAGTAGGGAGGCTGTTGGTGCGGCGTCTTTCCGCTTGGGTTTCCTGCGAGTCGGTTGTATGGGTCAGCTTCCTTGCGGGATCCCGAGTTGATTGATGTCTCGCTGGCGGTGTTGTTGGTGGGCGTGCCCCTTTTCAGGGCGCGTGAGTGGGTGTGCCCTTTTTAGGGCGCGCTGACAGGGGAGCTCACCCCTGAAAAAAGAGACGACGATGTGGAGCATCGGTGTTAACAAAATGAACCTAAGCAAAAGTGAAAATGGTCCCCAGGTGGGTCCCCGAAAGGGGGAATCCCACCCCTCTGCCTCATCCGAGGTAGAGGGCTGCCCCTCGTACTCTGGGGGGGGCAACTCTTGCTTCGTAGGTCAGCGCTACGCTGACCTCCGTAAACACGACAATGGCAACTCGACTATGGACTCCGAGATCGCTCGTGATTTGGATAGGTTAGGTAAGACGGTAGGGAGCGATGAAGAGGTGGAATGCGTGGCTGCGCCTGAGACGCTTGCGTCTGAGGTGGCAACGCGTTCATTGCGGGACGCCTCCGGGCGTTTTAAAAAAGGCCCTTCTAAGGGCCAACCAAAAGGCCCTTCTAAGGGCCACCCCAAAGGCCCTTCTCAGGGCCAACCAAAAGGCCCTTCTAAGGGCCACCCCAAAGGCCCTTCTCAGGGCCAACCAAAAGGCCCTTCTAAGGGCCACCCCAAAGGCCCTTCTCAGGGCCAACCAAAAGGCCCTTCTCAGGGCCCCGCTGACGATGCCATTTCGGCGTCAGAAAGTAGCCGCGCACCATCTGCGGCTAGCTTGTATTGTAGGTCGGACTCCGACTACAATGCGCTTGAGTCGGACACGAGTTCGGCGATGGAGGTCGAAGATCGCCTTCAAAAGCGCAAGCGGGCCTTCTTGAAGGACGACGGTGGTGAAGGCTCTTCGGACTCGACGAGGAGCACCAGGTCGAAGAAGATGAAGGCTAAAAAGCCTTCTTCGTCCTCGACTGTAGTGGACACCCACGACGTGGGCCTGGCAGATGCCCAACGCCAGCTAAACCTAGCTCGGCGGACGCAGCTCCAGCGGGACCTGGAGGAACAGGTCGCCGCTAAGGAGCAGCGGGCGCGCACTGCTCGGGCCATGTCTGGGTACGGTGCGTCCTGCGTCCTGTACGCGGACCACTCCCTGACCGAGCTAGAGCGCATGGCTCAAGAGGACGCGGACGAGATAGTGGTCGTGGCCTCTAAGTCCTCCAACCTAAAGGGGACTTTTCAAAAGTCCCTGAAGTGCAGGGCTGCGAGCATGCGCGGTATCATCCGGGAGCTGGTGCAGCGCACCGAAACGGATGAGACGCGGCAACTGCAGGCAAAGGTCGACCGCCTGCAGTCGGAAGTCAGCCAGCTGCACAGGAAGCTGGCTGAAGTCATGGCCCGACCAACTCAGGCCGACCCCAGACCAGAGGCTGAAGACTCCTCCTACAACTTGGAGGATACCGTCCACCTGCGGTCGGAGGTCGGCCAGCTGCGCAAGAAGCTGGCCGAAGTCACGGCACGGCCTACTCAGGCCGACCCCAGACCAGCGGCTGAAGGCCCCCCCTCCAACTTTGAGGATATCATCCGCAAGGTGGTCATGGAGGAAAGGGCCTTTACGAGAGCCTGCCTTGCTGGCATCGAGGACAGGCTTCTTCCCGAAAAACACCTCCGACCACCGCTGGCGGCGGCCAAGAGGCTGAACCAGCCGGGGCCATCCTCTCAAAAGGAGGACGCCCAACTACCTTCAACCACTCCATCCAACCAGTCGTGGACGGAAGTGGTTAATAAGGGAAAGGGCAAGGCGAAAAACAAGGCGAGAACGGCCGCCGCCCCTGCCACCCCCACCGCCACTCCTTCCTGCCCGTCCCAGGCGACTGGCAAGGGAAAGGGGAAGGGGAAAGGGAAAAAGTCGGCCCCCAAGCCCATTGCCGCTGCCTCCGCAGCCAAAAGGGCCCCAGCTGGCGGAAGAAAGCCCTTGGTTCCTCCCAAGACCGCGGCCGTCGTGGTGACGCTCACCACGGAGGCTGCGGAGCGGGGTGAGACGTACGAGTCCGTCCTCAAGCGGGCTCGTGCCAACGTCGATCCCATAACATTGGGAATCGGGGCAGTCGCGTGCCGCCAGACCCAAACCGGGGCTCGAATCTTCGAGTTCCCGGGGGCCCAGGGTGGCGCCAACGCGGACCTCTTCGCAAGTAAATTGCGAGAGGCCATCGCGGACGCGGCTAAGGTCGTCAGGCCCGTTAGGTCTGCGGCCTTGGAGGTGACCGGTCTGGACGACTCGGTCACCAAAGAGGAGGTCGTGGCGGCGATCGCAGCAACAGGGGGCTGCGACGTAGCAGCGGTGCAGGGTCGGGACATCAGGCCCGGCCGCGGTGGCATGGGCACTATCCGCCTTGAGTGCCCCGTCATCGCAGCTAAAGCCGTCCTCGCTAAAGGACGACTTCTGATAGGTTTCAGCTCGTGCAGAATCCGGGCACTTGAAGATCAGCCTCTACGCTGCTTCAGGTGCTTCGGAATCGGGCACACGCGGGCCCTCTGTCCGTCCAAGGTGGATAGGACGGACAGCTGCTACCGCTGCGGCAAGGAGGGGCACAAGTCCGCCTCCTGCAAGGCTGCCACGCCACACTGTGCAGTGTGCGCAGCAAGCGGCCGCCCGGCGGGACACATTATGAAGGGGAGGAACTGCAATCCTCCCCCTAAAAAGGGTAAAGTTCCGGTACCGAGCCCGCCTGCCGCTGCAACCGCCGCCCCTGAAGCGGGAATCTCGGCGGCCGACGAGGGGGGTGCGATGTCCGATTGATGGATAGAGTCGATCATCGCATCCTTCAGGCGAACACCAACCACTGCAAAGCAGCCCAGGACCTGCTAATGCAGGCCATGGCTGAGTGGTTGGTAGACGTGGCGGTGGTTGCCGAGCCGTACTCGATCCCCGGCCGTTGGCTGGGCGATCAGTATGGCCTGGTGGCGTTGGTTTCGCGGTCTTCCACAGACTCCCCTCCCCTCTCGCTCTTAGAGAGGGGACCGGGATACGTGGCCGCCGCGTGGGGAGATATAGCCCTGGTGGGCGTCTATTTCTCCCCAAACCGCCCTCTCCAGGATTTCGAGAACTTTCTCGAAATCCTCACCGCAGTTGTGGGTAGAGCGGCGCCGCGACAGGTCGCCGTATTAGGCGACCTGAACGCAAAGTCGGTGACCTGGGGCAACCCGGCCGCCTCTTGCAACGTCAGGGGACCCGCCGTCGAATCCTGGGCGGTTTCGTGTGGTGTGTCCCTCCTCAACAGAGGGACGGCCCAGACGTGTGTGCGGCGATGGGGGGGGTCGGTGGTGGACGTCTCGTTTGCCACCCCCGTCCTGGCCGCCCGCGTAGTGAACTGGCGGGTGGAGATGGTGGAGACCTTATCGGACCACCGTTATGTGTGGTTCGACATCTCCACCCAGAGCCCCCGGAGGTCGCCTCCCTCGAGCCGATCTCCCTTTCCACGGTGGGCTCTTAGCCGTCTCGACCGTGAGGCAGCAAAGGAGACGGCGTTCCTCCAGGACTGGCTCACGCCTCCTGCTGACGTCCTGGACGTGGACTCCGCAGCGGCCCAACTGAGGAGGTCCCTGACCGAGGTGTGCAACTCCAGCATGCCTCGGTCTCGCCGTCCACCTCCCCGTCGCGCCGTCTATTGGTGGTCGGAGGAACTGGCGGGGCTCCGGGCCGCCTGCGTGGCGGCCAGGAGGGCCTACACGCGGAGCCGACGGCGCAGCTTGCGGGACCCTGAGAACGAGGACCTTCTCTACGCCTCTTACGTAGTGGCAAAGAGGGTCCTCAAGTCGGCGATGATCGCCGCCGATGACGCGGCGAGAGCCGAGATGCTGGAGGGTCTCGACAGGGACCCGTATGGGAGACCGTACAAGGCGGCGCGGAACAAACTGCGTCCCTTCGGTCCCCCACTTGCGGAGACCCTCGAGCCGCCATTGCTGGATGGGGTGGTTCGGTCCCTCTTTCCACCCGGGACCAGCTTCACCCCACCAGTGATGGACCCCCCGCGGGAGGCAGTTCCGCCGGAGGAGGAGATCCCTCCAATCACGAAGGTGGAATTTGGAGTGGCGGCGCTCCGCCTCCGCGCCAAGAAGACCGCCCCCGGGCCGGACGGCGTCCCCGCACGGGTGGTGGCCATCGCTGCCACCCAAATGGAGGATAGGTTTCGGGACCTCTTCGGCGCGTGTTTCGCGACTGGAAGGTTCCCGAAACCCTGGAAGGAGGGGCAATTATGCCTTCTCCGCAAGGAGGGACGCCCGGCGGACTCCCCCTCGGCATACCGGCCCATCGTTCTGCTCGATGAGGCTGGTAAATTGCTCGAGGGGATTATCGCCGCCCGGCTGAATGGCCACCTGAGGGGGGCAGGGCCGAACCTGTCGGACGCCCAATTCGGTTTTCGAGTAGGGCGTTCGACGGTTGACGCGCTGTCCCGGCTAAAGGGCCAAGTGAGGGAGGCCGTGGAGGCAGGGGAGGGGGTTTTGGCTGTGTCATTTGACATAGCCAACGCTTTTAACTCCATCCCTCACCCGACGATACTAGAGGCGCTCCGCTACCATGGAGTGCCTCGGTACTTGCAGGGCCTCCTGGCCAACTACTTGGAGGACCGGGCGGTCCTCGTTGTGGATAAAGTGGGCCAGCTTCGGCGGTACGGCGCGGAGTCCGGTGTTCCACAGGGGTCCGTTTTAGGGCCACTCCTGTGGAACATCGGGTTTGACTGGCTCTTGCGGGGAGCTCTCCTCCGTGGCACGAGTGTCATCTGCTACGCGGATGACACTCTTCTCACTGCCCGGGGGAGTGACTTCAGAGAGGCGGCGAGCCTAGCTTCGGCTGGCGGATCCTTGGTCGCGGGAAGGATCCGCCGGCTAGGATTGGGGGTGGCGCTACACAAGACCGAGGCCGTGTTCTTCCACGGGCCTCGGCAGCGCATCCCCATTGACGCTCATATCGTCGTAGAGGGCGTCAGGGTCGACGTGAAGGCCCAGATGAAATATCTGGGCCTAGTGCTCGACAGCAGGTGGCGCTTCGGCCCGCACTTCAGCGGGCTGTCGACGCGCCTGTTGAAGGCCGCGGCTGCGCTTGCGTGGCTCCTCCCGAATCTGGGGGGGCCAAAAGCGCGATGCCGGCAGTTGTATGCCGGCATCCTGAAGAGCATGGCCCTCTACGGGGCCCCCATCTGGGCGGACTCCCTCCGAAGGAGGGAGAACGCTACTGCGATCCGCAGGCCTCAAAGGGCCATTGCGCAGCGGGTAGCGAGGGCCTACTCCTCTGTGAGCTTTGCGGCGGCGTGCGCTCTGGCGGGCACCCCTCCCTGGGAGCTCGAAGCGTGGGTGCTCGCCAGAGTGTACGAGTGGGGGGCGGGGCGTAAGGCTCTCGGGGAGCACCCTGCCCCGGAAAAGCGGGAGGCCGTCCGCCGAGAGGCGAAGGACGCGATCGTCCACCACTGGACGGAGGACCTCGCCTCCGCCGCGTTTGGCCGACGAACGTTGGACGCTCTCGGGCCGGTCCTGCGAGATTGGCTCGAGAGGTCCAACGGTTACCTTTCGTTCCGGATGGTGCAGGTGTTGTCCGGGCATGGATGCTTCGGATCGTACCTGCACCGGATCGGAAGAGAGGAGACTCCGTCGTGCCATGATTGTGGTGCGACGGAGGATTCTGCACAGCACACCCTCGAAGTGTGCCCGGCGTGGTCGGAGCCACGTTGCAGCTTAGCTGCGGTAGTCGGGCCGGACCTCTCGCTTCCCAGCGTGGTCAACTCCATGCTGGGAAGCGAGGGGGCCTGGACAGCGGTCGCCTCCTTTTGTGAGTACGTGATGTCACAAAAGGAGGCGGCGGAGCGCACGCGGGAGGATGACCCTCTCGTGGCGCCGCTCCGCAGGCGAAGAAGGGGTGGGAGAAGGCACAACCGCCTTCCCCCTCTTGGTGGAGGATAGCGGGAGATAGGCGCGGGGGCGTCTACTCCCGCATTGCACGTATCCTCCAATTCCGCCGGGCGGGAATGGCCGAGCACTCACGGTCATTCCCGGGTCTCTCCCTGTCAGGAGGGACGTGAAGGCCCCACTGTAAAGGTGGGCGGTCGTCGGCGGGGGATTGGAAGTAAAGGCTTTTGCCGGTTTCCCAATCCTCCTCCACGCAGACGATGCCGGAGTGCCGCTGGGTCGTTTAGTGGGTATACCGGTCCGGTGTGGACCGGGGAGTCCCACATACCCCTCCCATCCCCCAATGGGGGGGCATGCGTAACGCATTTTTCCCAGCGAAAAAAAAAAAAAAAAAAAAAAAAAAAAAAAAAAAGGTTAGGTTAGGTCGCGCGAGGATGAACTTGGTAGGGGTCAGCATCCAGATTTACGAGAAATAGAGGAATGTAGGCGCGAACTACATCAAGAGCTCGTTGAAAGGTGGAGGGTGAGGTTAACTCGTCCAGTTGCCGGCCAAAACACAATAGAAGCTATTCTGCCGGTACTGAACGAGTGGCTAACGAGGGAGCACGGGACGGCAACCTTTCGTTTGACCCAGGTGCTATCGGGACACGGTTGTTTTTCGAAGTACCTGTGTCAAATTGGGAGGGAGCCGACCTGCGCATGTCACCATTGTGGCAACATTGTTGATACGGTACAGCATACGTTGGAGGTTTGCCCAGCTTGGGAAACCTCACGTCAGCAACTCGTCAATGTGACTGGTCCAGACCTTTCACTCCCAGCTTTAATCAAGGCTATGGTCGGGAGTGAGGGGGCCTGGAAAGCTGTAGTGGCTTTATGCGAGGTAGTCTTAACCGCCAAGGAGGCTGCGGAGAGGGATAGAGAAATTACTACGACCAATCCCATTCGCAGAAAGAGAGTCAGGGGTAGGAGGAGAAACCTCCACGATATCCGTCCCCCATAGTAAAGGCTTGGGCGACGACACTATGTAGTGTCCGCCGCCCAATAACTCAAAGCCTAGAGGTGGCGTGCGTGGAGGTTCCGCGCACTTCTCACACCAGGGATAAGGCGGGACAATTGGAAATAGATGGGACTCGCAAGGAGCCAACACCGTTGAAGCCATGGAAGAATGCAAAGCGTACCCACAGCATCGACCAAAGGTGTTCAGAAGAAACCCCGTGAGGTTTTAGTCAGTAAGAGTCTGACATAATCTTCCGCCACCACCTCCCAAGGCGGAAGATATCCATGACGGATTTCCTCACGTATAAAAAAAAAAAAAAAAAAAAAGGTTAGGTTAGGTTAGGTTAGGTTAGGTTTTTTTTTTTTTTTTTTTTTTTTTTTTTTTCCTGTCCGGACGCAGAGGTCCGGCCCGCGAGCTATCCTACTCTGCCCTCCGATTTTCTAGTCGGAGTCCTTATTTGCTTTCATTCTTGTCGTATCTTTTATTATATCTTTCATGCTTCATACTGATTCTTTCTATTATTCATCTGTCTTTCATGCTGTTTATTGGTGGGATGCCAATATTAACCTATTCTCTTATATCTATTCCTTTATTTATTTATTTTTTAATGTATCAAGGCTGGGATGGGTGGGGTACACACTTTTCTTAAACATGTAATTTTTAACAACAATTTCTTACGATCTATACACAGTTCTTATTTCTTATTAATTAATTTTTTACATAATCTACATAAGTAAAATTTACCTATTGTTACACATTACATTCCACACTGCACTATTTGTCTAATTTTTACTTACTATATTTTCTTATATGCTGTTTATATATATTCACCATAATGTTATTTATCTATTTATTTCTAATTAAAAACCTTAAGTGCTATTTTAATGCAGCAATTTCTTACATCAATTTCTTACGATCTATACACGGTTCTTATTTCTAAATTATAAATTCTTTACATAATCTAAATAAATGTTACAATACAAATTTACCTATTGTTACACATTACATTACACACTGCACTATTTTTCTAATATTTACTTACTATAATTACTTATATGCTGTTTATATATATTCAACAATATATATTCACCATATGTTGTTTATCTATTTATTTCTAAATATAACCTTAAGTGCTATTTTAATGCAGTAGTTTATAAATGCTTCTCTCTTTATCTTATCTCACATAAACAATTTAACGTTTTCTGCATTTATTTTATCATCTAATAATAACTTAGCTTCGTATCTCCACAACCCAAACACGGGACATTCGAACAAAATGTGCGGCACCGTCTCGCTAACATTGGGCTCACAGATGCACGATGGATTCTCCTTACACTTGAACCGGTTCAGGTATTCTGAGAACCCACCGTGCCCCGTCATCACCTGAGTCATCACGCTAGTTGCCTCGAATTCTCTTATTAATCTATGTGCTTTAACTGCATCTGGAAAAAATAATTTTGTTATAGCAGCTGTTTTGCCCGACTTATATCTCCGGTTCCATTCATCAAGCGAGGCCATACGGGTATGTCGCTTGATGAATGAGACCGGACACTGGTCATAATCGGGTTTTTTACGCAAGTTTAGGGCCGCTTGCTTTGCCAATTCATCAGCTCTTTCGTTACCCTCCAAACCCGCGTGTGCCTTAATCCAGAACAAAGAGACTTCTTTATTCTGAATTCGGCTGGTCCTCAGGTTGTTTCGGACTTCTATTGCTAAGGGGTGGAGGGAGCCTTGGTCTGTGATAGTTTCCAATGCCGATCTGGAATCGCTATAAATACCAAAGCTTGGCTCCGAGCGTTTAAGTATCTCCTGCGTGGCTCTGCATATGGCCAAGAGTTCGGCCTGATACACCGTGCAGAATGACGATAATTTAAGCTTGAGGACCTTAGTCTCGGCTTCACCATTCCAAAAGGACAGTGCTGCTCCAACTTTGCCCTCAATCTTACTGCCGTCAGTATATATTTTTACTGCTTGGTGGTTGTGACTGTCCACTTGCTGTTGGTCGATCAAGGTCTCGAACCCCAGGCGCACATGCTCTGCTGGATGCCAAGTGCTGCCGTACGGTACCAACCGCTCCACCTCCACATCTCCTAGTGCTGTCTGGGGTACTCCCCGTCTTGCCTCATACAGGGCAGCTGCCTCCTGTATTCTGAGGTCAAGTGGAAGTATCCCAGACAACACCAGTGCTGAATTCAGGGAAACGGTACGGTAGGCGCGACTCAGCTTTTGGGCGAAGCCACGCTGGACTGCATTGAGCTGCTTTTGTACGCCCAGTTTTTGGGATGACGAAGCCCATACACTAGCTGCGTACAGGATTACGGGTTCCACTGTCGCCGTGTAGATTACACGGGTAACCTCCGGGTGGAGACCCCAGCTGATTTTGGCAGCTCTGGATAGCCTTTTATAAGTGTTTAAGGCCTTCCTGCAAACGTTTGCCGTGTGACTATTAAATGTCAACTTCTCATCAATTGTGAGCCCGAGGAGTTTAATTTCATGTGACATGGTAATGTCGACCCCGCCCATGCTCAGCAGTGGTGTGTCATATTTAAGTTTTCTAGTGATAATCATAGCCTTGGTTTTGTGCGGCGCAAACTTCAGTTTATTTTTGACACCCCACCCCTGAACATAGCCGAGGGCGGCATTAGCCTGTCGTTGAACATCTTGTGCCGTATCTCCGTCGAACACCAGCACAACGTCATCGGCAAACGCCTGACAGTAATCACCGCGCTGTTCAAGTCCCCTAAGGAGTGGATCTAGGAGAAGATTCCACAGAAGCGGACCACCTATCGAACCTTGGACGCACCCCTTTTTTGTGCCCTTGCTGTATTGTTCTCCAGCATACCTCACTGTCACAGTCCTATCCTGGAGGTAGCTGTCGATTGTCCTCCTGAGGTTCACCGGACATTTTTCCTCAGCCAGTCGGGTTCGAATGGCGGGCCACCATGCACTATCGAAGGCTCCCTCTATGTCCAATGATATCATGATGGTTAGTTTTTTGTGGTCTAGTTTATTTCGAATGTGCTGTATCAGGTCATAGAGGGAGTCCTCGGTGCTTCTTTTAGGCATGAACCCGTACTGGCGAGTACTAATCCTTGGGATCAGGTGCCACTTTATACGTCCTATGAGCATCTTCTCGTAGATCTTTCCCATAACTGGTAACAGACCTATTGGCCTGTAGGACTTTGGATTGGTGTATTCGTCTTTGCCTGGTTTTCTCAAAATTATGACCGTGGCATCCTTCCAGATAGTCGGGAAGTGTTCGAGTTCCAGGCATTTATTCACCAAGGCAAGAAACGTTCCCATATCTTGTTGAATAGCATGTCTACAAATGTCGGCAGTGAGACCGTCAGCACCTGGGGCTTTTTTGGGGTTGAAGCTGTCCACCGTAAAGCGTAGTTCTTCCAGTGTAAACGGTGGGTCATGTTTTTCACCATGGACCCAGTCGTTTACCCGGTTTGCTGCTTTTCTGGTTTCTTGGTGGTCTTCATTGTCATCCCTTTCTGGGTCCTCTGGGAAGAAGGTCTCTGCCAGCATTTTTGCGGAATCTTTCGGATTTATGACCCTTCCGTCCTTCACTAACGGTATGTCTTCCTGTCTTTGGGTTATTCTTCCAATGACCCTGTTTATCCCCTCCCAGACTCCTTCCTTGTCCTGTTTCCCGCAAAAACTCTTCCAACTCTCTATCTGCGCTTTCTTTGCCTCTCTCTCATAATTTTCTCTTGCTTGCAGGTACTCATCGACGACCTTCGCTCTACGGATCGGCGCTGCGCACCTGATTCTCCGCTTCCTGGTGGTGACTTCTTTCTTCATCTTAGCGAGTTCTTCGGACCACCACGGCAAGGTAAGTTTTTCGTTTATTTTCTTTCTTGGTACTATCTGCGTGCATATTTCTGTTACTATGTTTGTGTATTTTTCTACTGTTTTTTCCAACTCTACCTTATTGTTAATTTTGCCTATTTCTGTTTTGTTTAAATTCTTATCTATTAACAATTGGGCCAGTTTCTCATGAAACTGGCTCCAATTAGCCTTTTTTGTATTATAGAGCCTAGTTGTTCTTTTTATGTTTAATCCTTTGGCCTTTTTTAACCTTATTTTAAAAGTTATGCCGTTGTGATCCGAACCTGTTAAATTGTCTTCTACCTTCCAGTCCTCCACCAGGTCCAGCATATCAGGTGAGCAGGCTGTTATGTCAACGTGACTCGCGTACGTTTTTCCGCCTCTGATAGTGTAGAATGTGGGCGTGTTTCCTTCGTTGAGTACCTGCAAGCCCATTTCTTCGAGAGTCCCCGACATATCTTCGCCCCTATTGTCGACTATTCGGCTTCCCCACCAGGTACTCTTAGCGTTCGAATCGCCTCCCATGATTATTTTCTTAGGTCCTGTTTCCTTTTCTATTTTCTGGAGCTGCTCCAAGTACGGCTCTATGGGCTGGTCTGGCTCAAAGTAGAATGATACTACGGTAATCTCCCAGGCACTGGTCCGGATTCTCACCACAACAATGTTGTTCGTGGTGAGTTTTGGGCACTGTAAGACGTCAACGTCATTATCGAAAACGGCTATTGCCGCCTTAACAGTCCCGTCTCCTTGGTTAGTGCTCTGGAAGACTCTAACTCCTCTGTAGTTCTTCATCCTTTTTGTCCCACCCACATACGGTTCCTGGAGCAGCGCCAGAATCACCTTCCTTTTGCTAGCTTCTATCATAAGTTCGCTGGTAGCTAATTCTTTTCTTTGAAGGTTGGCTTGGACCACCAAGTACGGTTTACTTTTGGGTGAGGTGCCTTTATTGGTCGACGTGTTGGTAGCTTTGTCATCCTCAGCAATACGCAACGCTGGCCCGAGCCAGTGCGTCCCACCTTCTTCTTACCGCACACTCCTGGCTGAATGCGTTGTGATCTTGCACATCAATTTTCGCGCTCTTGCAGTTGCAGCAGGACGGAGCCGCTCCTGCGATCCAATCCGCGCATTCAGCCTTCATATGAGGGCCTCCGCAATGACTGCATTTCTCTACGGTTTCCCTGCAGAAACGCTTGCCGTGCCCGTATCCCAGACAAAGCGAACACTGTACCAACGGAGACTGATCTGCTACTTTTACTCTTTGCAGGTCGATGTGCACATCGCCTGCTTCTATCATGCGGTTCCACACCCTAGGAGATACTCTAAGTACTATGTGACACGTGTACGGGTTTCGTGTCTTTTTTCTGTACCGTACTTCTGCTCTGTCGTCCTCTTTCTCGAGTCCTCGGTATATGTTTCCGTTCTGATTTCTTAGGGCGTTTAGGACATCCTCGTCACTATTGTACTGCAGAACATCCCTAAGAATCAGAAGAGGGTCCTTATTTTTGACTTCCTCGACGTTGAGGTACGACTCCGCTTTCCTTAGTCTCTCCTTTACCTTCTGTCTCTCTTGCTCGGTTCTACAACCTACTATAATCTTTCTGTCTTTTGCTTTTCTTACTTTGTCTACTTGTATTCCTCCTCCCTTCGCGTTTACCACTTCTCTGATCTTATTTAATATATCTTCTCCTGTATCAGTCTCGTTCTTTGAGGATATCACTACTGAGTGTAGCGCGGCCTGTTCGCTGGATTGTGTTCTGGGCTGGCCGGCCGCGATACTCGCATACGTGGCTTTTTCTAGGACCTCTCTCTGCCTTTCCATAGCCTCCTTTAAAACTTCCATCTTTTGGCCATTTTCTATTAGCAATTTACTATGCTCTTCTATTTTGCGCTTCAGGTCACTTTCTTCCTTTCCCCTTACTTCTTTCCTTTGCATGACTTCAGGTTCACCTTCGATTTCCCTTTCTAGGTTTTTAGGTTTCCCTTGAACTTTATCTGCCTCTGCCTCCTTTACCAACTCATAGAACCGTTCTAATACTTGAGTGACCTCGTTTTTAATTTCTGTTCGAAGGTTTCGTGCGTTTCCCAGATGGATTTTGGCTTTAGTGAGGCAGGCCTTTGCCTCCGCTGTCCTGCTTGTATATTTCATTTTCTCAGGCTTTGGAGGACTCTCCGTTATTTCAACTGACGGCTTTTTCGTGACATGTTTACTCTCTTGAGTGCTCGGCACTGCCTTCAGCTTAGGTTTTGTGGGGGCCGGAAGAGCAGCTTTTTTCGGCGGAGTTTTGGATGGTTGTGACTCCTGGCTTCCCGTCTCCCATTCTCCTATGCTGCGCCTCACTTTCGAGGTCGTTTCTATTGCCGTATGAGAGGGTCCAGCCTGCTCAGGTTGAACGGAGGATGATGTCTTGGGGTCAGTTTCTTCGGTGACCTTCGTCTTCACGGGGGGTGTTCTTATGCCAAACATTTTGTACAAATCGGAGGGCACGTCAATAAAAATTATACAATGAATTTAAATATTTAAATACACTAACTTAAAATAATAATATAATAGTCAAAAGAAAAGTTTGTAAAAGTTGTAAATTTGTAACACTTAATGTAGTTTCCTTAATCTAACAATAAACTAATGTTCCCTGTTCTCTTGTTTCAGGTAGTACTGTAAACTTAGGCCAACCAGCACAAGTGAACACTAGTAAGTAAGTATTCCAGCTGGTAAGTTGTTGCGCGAGCAAGAGTAGGCGAAATACGGCAAATAATATTAAGCTCTACCTAGAGTCGATTTCTATCATCAAGCTGAAAGGCTTGAGTCTGCTCTGTCGTTTACAGAAAACCCCGTCAAAATCGGAGCTTTGGTTCCGGAGATACGAAGCTTTACATATATTCAAGATGGCGGACAAAATGGCCGCTGTTTACAATAAATGCCGTAACTCAGTCAATTTTTGTCTCAGAGCACCGGGACTTTGGCCCTCCGCGGTATCCCTGCCGTGACCTGTCTCTTGCATGTGTCAAAAAATTTTTAGAAATTCCACCCTTAAAAGTGGGGTAATAAGCAAGGGTAGGTCAAAACAATGACACCACAGAAAACCCCGTTCCGCTGCGACAACTGGGTCAAAAGTAACGAGAGAACTAATTATAAAATAAATTTCAAAATGGCGCCCAATATGGCCGCTCTATGTCTAACTTTGTCAATTTTTGCCCGAGTCGGCTCGAGTTTGGGCTCGTTTAAAAGGTAATTTTTCTCCCAGTCAAGATACACAATCAGTAAGACGATATCTCAGCCCCTCGAATTAAAACTTACATAAAACATAAAATTTTTTTTAAAAACTGTCCTAAAAAATACAATAATGGTGATAGATGAACTGGAATTTTTTCTAAAATAGTAATAAAATTAATTACAATAAAATGACATTTAAATATTAATCCTAAATTGAATTTTTAAGGTACCATGAAAGAAGGTCAAAAGGTCAACACAAAATTACTTAAAAACTACTGAGTGGAAAAATCTAAAATTTTGCAAAAACCTAAAACTAAACAAGTTCATTTAATGTATAATTTAAAATCTTGGGGTCACCGCTCACTTTCTCGAGTTAATTAATTTTGAAAATTTTTAAAAACTTACAATTTTTTTTAAAAGTCTATAACTTCGCAAAATCTTAACCTTTTTTAAATCTAAAGGTGCCTCCTGCTTCAGGGCGGTAGTCTCCAGGTAGTCCTGTCGTTAGCACCCGTCCAGCTGCCCGGGTCACTGACCTCGTGGCCACGTGGTTTTTGTTTTTTTGGTGTTTATTCCGTGCTCTTGCACGGAAAAAATCCAAAATAAAATCCAATGTGTAGAGCTTCTAAATGCCTTCCTTTTTGCAGTGGCAAAACAATAGGTCACCGCTCAAAAAAGAGCAGCGTTTCGGTTTAAAGTTTTAAAATTTTTGAAATTTTCACTTTTATTTAAATAACTCCGCGCGCACTCCACTTATAAAAACACTGTTTTCACCGGCGTGTGCACCTTCACTTTGCGCAAATTTTGATGTGTCACACGTCACCAAGATCAACACTTTTACAATTTTTGCGAATTTTCTCGTGCGGAACTGGGTCAATTCGTGGCGCTCTCGACTGCGGTTCGAGCGCGAATGGTTAGGTTAGGTTAGGTTAGGTTAGGTTAGGTTAGGTTAGGTTAGGTTAGGTTAGGTTAGGTTAGGTTAGGTTAGGTTAGGTTAGTAGAGGTCGGGGCCCTGATTGGGCAGGTAGCCTCCAACTCTGTGCTTGTTGCTGGGGATTTCAACGCCAAATCAACGGCGTGGGGATCTCCAGCAACAGATGTAAAGGGAGAGGCGTTAGAGGAATGGGCGGTGTCCATGGGGCTGGCCGTACTCAATAGGGGATCGGTAGACACGTGCGTGCGACAACAGGGCGGGTCGATCGTGGACATTACGTTCGCGTCCCCTAGCCTGGTGCATTGTGTCCAGGGTTGGAGAGTGCTGGAGGACGTGGAGACGCTGTCGGATCACCGTTATATACGGTATGATGTCTCTGCGTTCCCCACCACTCCGAGAATAGATGACTTCCGCTCCCCTATTGGGTGTGGCCCACGCTGGGTGCTGGGACGTCTCGAGAGAGACCTAGCCATAGAGGCCGCTATTGTGGAGGCCTGGAATGCCGGTTCTAACCCGGTCGAGGAGGTGGACGGTGCGGCTGAGCAGCTGCGAGCCGCTTTGACCCGCATTTGCGATGCGGCGATGCCGAGGGCTAAGCCATTCCCGCCTCGGCGGGCAGTGCACTGGTGGCGCCCAGAGCTGGGCGATTTGCGGAGGGCTTGCGTGGCTGCACGCCGTCAATACACCCGTTACAGGAGGAGGAGGGTCCGCGTCCAGAGCCAGGAGGAAGCTCTCTATAATGTTTATAGGGCTAAATGCAAATCTCTGCAGGTGGGCATTGCACAAGCCAAGGAGGCAGCGTGGGAGGAATGGTTGGGGACGCTTGACAGGGACCCCTGGGGGAGGCCATATCGCGTAGTACGGCAAAAACTTCGACCGTGGGCCCCTCCGCTGACGAGCACTCTCCAACCGCTGCTTCTGGATCAAGTGGTGGGCACTCTGTTTCCCCAACGAGATGAGTGGGTGCCACCATTGATGGGCAATTCACAGTTTGCTCAGGAGACAGAGATGGACTCAGTTCCTCCAGTGACCGAGGTAGAATTTGGGGTGGCTATTCTAAAACTTCGGTCGAAGAATACCGCCCCAGGCCCAGATGGGGTGCCGGGGCGAGCTTTGGTGCTTGCACTGGAAGAGATGGGTGAGTGGGTGAGGGCCCTTTTCACCGCGTGCCTGGAGCAGGGTCGGTTTCCGCAGGCGTGGAAGACGGGGAAACTCGTACTTCTTCGGAAGGAAGGGCGCCCGGCTGATTCGCCGTCAGCCTATCGCCCCATTGTGCTGCTCGACGAGGTGAGCAAGCTCTTTGAGCGTGTGCTTGCTTCTCGCTTAGTCGAGAGCATGGAGCCGGGGCTGCACGACGCGCAATTTGGCTTCCGCCGGGGCCGATCGACGCTGAGCGCAATCGCGCGGGTCAGAGACCTTGCCGAGGAAGAAGTCTCTCGCGGCGGAGTGCTGTGGGCGGTGTCGCTAGACATCTCCAACGCCTTCAACACTCTGCCTTGGGAAACTGTGAAGGCTGCGTTACAGTTCCACAACGTGCCGGGATACCTACAATCAGTCGTGTCCGACTACTTCGCAGGTAGGGTGGTCGAATTCCCAACCAAGCACGGCTGGGGGAGGAGAGCAATGTCGTGCGGTGTTCCACAAGGTTCGGTCCTCGGACCGCTCTTGTGGAACATCGGCTACGACTGGGTGTTGCGCGGAGCTACGTTACCCGGAGTGAGCGTAACGTGTTACGCGGACGACACGCTCGTGACGGCCCGCGGAGGTACTCATCGGGAGGCGGCTCACCTCGCAACGGCGAGTGTTGCCCAGATGATACACAGAATCCGGGCTCTGGGGCTAGAGGTGGCCCTGAGCAAATCCGAGGCCCTAGCATTTCATGGCCCTCGGAATGCGCCACTGCCCGGGGCGGCGATAATAGTGGGTGGAACTTCCATAGCTGTCGGGTCGACGATGAAGTATTTAGGAATCGTCCTCGACAGCAGATGGAAGTTCGATGAACACTTCCGGCGTTTAGCCCCGAGGCTGGTGGCTGTTGCCGGAGCGCTGGGCAGGATTCTCCCAAATTTGGGGGGTCCGGGAGGTGCGTGCCGCCGCTTATACGCTGGCGTAGTGCGCTCAATGGCGCTTTACGGTGCTCCGATTTGGGCGGATGCTCTGTGCGCCCGAAACGTGCCACTGCTGCGGCGCCCGCAGCGTGCTATGGCACTCAGGGCAGCACGAGCGTACTGCACGGTATCGCATACCGGGGCGTGTCTGCTCGCCGGAAGCCCGCCGTGGGAGATGGAAGCGCAGGTGCTCGCGGCGAGATATTGGCGAGGCGTGGAGGCGCAAGAGGCAGGGGACCGTCCGCATCCACGAGAGATCGCGCAGTGGGAAGTCGAGGCACGCGACGATCTCTTCCAGAAGTGGACGGCGAGATTGGAGATCCCGGGGGCTAGCCGGGAACTAGTGGAGGCAGTTCGGCCAATCCTTAGGATTTGGGTCGAACGCAAGCACGGTGCGATCACCCATCACCTTGCGCAGATGCTGACCGGACACGGGTGCTTCGGCAAGTATCTGTGCCAGGTGGTGGGAAGGGAGCCGTCGACGGCGTGCCACCACTGTGGAAGGGGGGTTGCAGATACGGCACAGCATACACGCGAAGAGTGCCCAGCCCAGGCTGGGCACTCTTCCGCCCAGGCGGAGCCTCGCGCTGCCGTATCAGCAATTGTGGGAAGGGACCTCTCGCTGCCGGCCCTGGTTCAGATCATGGCTGAGAGCGAAGAGGCGTGGAGTGCGGTCGAAACCTTCTGCGCTACCATCATGACGCAGAAGGAAGCGGCGGAACGGGAGCGGGAACAAGACCCAAGCTCTCTTCCGATTCGTCGCACGCGGCACGGCCGGCGGCGCTTGGCTTACATAGCGCGAATGCCGCCATAACGGGGATCTGTGGGCGATGGATCGGGGGGTCTGTCGCCTGCACAACTAGGTCCCGAGCTGGAAGGCGCCTTTTGTGTTCTGAGGCGCCTTAAGCGGAGAGGGAGGAGGCTTTGAGCCCATCCCCTTGGAGACGGGCCCGACGGGGCGAACCACACGCTGATGGGGCCGCGGTAAGAGCTATAGCTTTCCCGTGACCCCACCAACGCGAGGGAGCAGGAACACCCAGGTGGTTTTAGTCGGTATGGCGTCTTTAGCTGAGTCCGACATATCCTTTCCGCCCCCCGGCGGGAAGGAATCCATAAAGGATTTCCCCTGGTAAAAAAAAAAAAAAAAAAAAAGGTTAGGTTAGGTTAGGTTAGGTTAGGTTAGGTTAGGTTAAGTTAGGTTAGGTTAGGTTAGGTTAGGTTAGGTTAGGTTAGCTGCTCCCACGGTTTCCTTTCTTTCCGTTTGGTGCAGGTGCTATCCGGGCATGGCGTCTTCGGATCGTGCCTGCATCGGATCGGAAGAGAGGAGACCCCGGCCTGCCACGATTGTGGCGCGGCGGTGGACACGGCGCAGCACACCCTGGAGGTGTGTGCGTCGTGGTCTGGGCCGCGCCGCCAATTGATGGCGGTGGTCGGGCAGGACCTCTCGCTGCCCAGCGTGGTTTTAGCCATGCTGGGAAGCGAGGAGTCCTGGGCTGCGGTGGCCTCCTTTTGCGAGGAAGTAATTTCGCAAAAGGAGGCGACGGAGCGGGCGCGGGAGGAAGACCCTCTCGCAGCGCCACTCCGCAGGCGACGAACGGGTCGGAGAAGGCGATTGCACGACAATCGTCTTCCCCCTCCTGGTGGAGGATAGCGGGAGACAGGCGCGGGGGCGTCTTCTCCCGCATTGCACGTATCCTCCACTTCCGCCGGGTGGGAATGACCGCGAGCACTCGCGGCTATTCTCGGGCCCCTCTCCCAGGGTGGGGAGGGGGGTGAAGGGCTCGCCGTAAAGGCGGGCGGTCGTCGGCGGGGGGCTGGATGGAAAGGCTGTGCCGGATTCCCAGTTCCCCTCCATATAGGCGATGCGGGAGTGCCGCTGGGTCGTTTAGTGGGTATACCGGTGGGGAGCACCGGGAGTCCCACATAACCCTTCCGTCCCCCGACGGGAGGGTATGCATAAAGCATTTTTCCCAGCGTCAAAAAAAAAAAAAAAAAAAAAAAAAAAGGTTAGGTTAGGTTAGGTTAGGTTAGGTTAGGTTGCTCTCCAGCCAGTCATCGCCGAGTGGGCAGGGCGGCAGCACGGGACTCTTTCCTTCCGGCTGACGCAGGTGCTTTCCGGGCACGGTTGCTTCGGAAAGTACCTGTACTCGGTCGCTAGGAGGGAATCGAGTCCCGCCTGCCACCACTGCGACTGCAGTGAGGATTCGGCCCAGCACACGCTGGCGGTCTGCCCCGCATGGGCGACGCAGCGCCGGGCCCTCACTGCAGTCATCGGAGCGGATCTCTCGCTACCGGCCGTAGTTCGCTCCATGGCCGGTAGCGACAGTTGTTTTACCGCGGTCGCTTCCTTCTGCGAGGAAGTAATCTCGCAGAAGGAGGCGGCGGAGAAGGCCCGGGAGGACGACCTCCACTCGGACCCGATCCGCCGCCGGCGAACCGGACGGCGGAGGCGCGCTTTCCTGCGCCTCATGCCGCCCTGAGTGTGGCCTCGGGTGGACGGGATGGGTTCTCCCCTCCACCCGCATTAGTTTGGCCAACCGCGAGGGGGCGTCCGCGTGTGCCGGACGTCGCCTAAGAGAGGTCCTTGAGACGGAGCCCGCGCCAGGAGCGGGCCGGCGCTGGGAGGGGTCCAGAAGGCGATAACTACCTGGACCCCTCCTAAACTGGAAGCGCAAAGAGGACACACCGTGTGGTTTTGGTCGGTTCGAGTCCGACACACCGCCCCGCCAAACGAGAGCCCCGGCGGGGTGACGGTCCGAGGGGATTTCCACACGCTAAAAAAAAAAAAAAAGGTTAGGTTAGGTTAGGTTAGGTTAGGTTAGGTTAGGTTAGGTTAGGTTAGGTTAGGTTAGGTTAGGTTAGGTTAGGTTAGGTTAGGTTAGGTTAGGTTAGGTTAGGTTAGGTTAGGTTAGGTTAGGTTAGGTTAGGTTAGGTTAGGTTAGGTTAGGTTAGGTTAGGTTAGGTTAGGTTAGGTTAGGTTAGGTTAGGTTAGGTTAGGTTAGGTTAGGTTAGGTTAGGTTAGGTTAGGTTAGGTTAGGTTAGGTTAGGTTAGGTTTTTTTTTTTTTTTTTTTTTTTTTTTTTTTTTTTTTCCTGTCCGGGCGCAGAGGCCCGGCCCGCGAGCTAGCCTACATGCTGTCTCCTCCAATGTGGATTTGGAGTCTTTCTTACTGAATGATTGTACACGGGGTGAGTATCTTTATTTCTTAACCTAGCATGGATATTTGATCTTTATTTCTTATTATCTATTTTGCTTATTATTATTATTTTATACATTTTAATATCTTATCACTATTGTCCAAACTATTGATATAGGTTAACTTAATTTACATTTCACTATTTTATAATGTTCCTATATATACTTTATTATACATACTCAGCATTATTATATCCGTTTTCTTATTTGACCTCTTAGATATTATACCTAAATTTACACAGCACTTTAATATAAACATTTCTCCTGAACTTATAATTATCGAATATTTTGACATGAACTTGACACTATTACACTCATATAGATTATTTTTATTTACATTTCCTTATTTTTATAATGTTCCTATATATACTCATTATATATAAAACAACATATTTATTATCTATTCTTATTTCTACATATAACTTTTTTACCTATATTAATACAATAATCTATAAACACATTTCTACTTTCTTTATCCCTAATTATCAAATATATATTTTCCTTTCTTAAGGCAATGTTTAGATTTTGCTCAAGCTCATATCTCAGCAAGCCATAGATGGGACATTCCAACAGGACGTGTTCAACCGTCTCTGCTTTATCCGGCTCACATGGGCACGATGGGTCCTCCTTACACTTGAACCGGTTCAAGTATTCTGAGAACCCACCGTGCCCCGTTAAAACCTGGGTCAATACATTTGAAATTTCCATCTTCCTAATTATTTGATGGGCCTCAATTGCGTCAGGAAAGAAAAGCTTAGTCACGGCCGCTTTGTCCTCTGATTTATATCTCCGGTTCCATACGTCAAGTGAATCCTTACGGATTTGTCGCTTGACGTATGAGACCGGACACGCATCATAGTCAGGCTTTTTCTTTAACTTCAGTGCGGCATCTTTGGCTAGCTCGTCGGCTCTTTCATTACCGTTCATCCCAGCGTGCGCTTTGATCCAAAATAAAGATGTATCTTTATTTTGAAGTTTAATGGTTTCCAGGTTCTGTCTGGCTTCTGTTGCTAAGGGATGAACGGAGCCATGATTCGTCACCGTCTCCAAAGCCGCCCGCGAGTCACTGTAAATACCATAACTGGTTTCGTGGCGCTTTAGAATCTCCCGCGTGGCTCGACATATGGCGTATAGTTCCGCCTGATAGACCGTGCAGTGAGATGGCAGCTTCAGTTTGAGGGATTTGATCTCCGCTTCGCCATTCCATAAGGATAGCGCCGCGCCGACCTTATCCTCAATCCTGCTGCCATCCGTGAAGATTCGGACTGCCTGTTTGTTATGTTTTTCAACATGATGTGGGTCTATCAGGTTTATGAACTCTAAGCTCATATGCCTTGCCGGATGTGGGCGCAGACTAAACGCCACTCTGCTCTCTACCTCCCTGTCCCCCAAAAATGGCTGAGGAACTCCGCGCCTGGCTTCGTACAAGGCTGCCGCCTCACGGATTCTGATGTCCAGCGGCAGAATCCCAGCCAGTATTAGAGCCGAATTTAGGGAGACAGTTCGGTAGGACTTTGTGAGCTTCTGGGCAAAAACCCTTTGGACCGCGTTTAATTGCCGTTGCACCTTTAGCTTTCCCGTCGCATTTGCCCACGCGCTGGCCGCATATGTCATGACCGGCTCCACTGCTGCCTTGTAGATGATCCGGATCACTTCCGGGTGCAGACCCCAACTGACCCTGGCGGCTCTCGACAACTGCTTGTAGAAGTTCAACGCTCTGACGCAGGTGTTCGCGGTATGTTTGTTGAATGTTAGCTTATTGTCGATTGTGAGTCCCAGGATCTTAACGTCTTCTGACATGGCAATGTCGACCCCTCCCATGCTCAGCAGTGGCGTATCGAATTTAAGTTTGCGTGTAATAGTCATAGCGCAGGTTTTATGTGGCGCAAATTTGAGCTTGTTTTCGATACCCCACCCCTGAACATAGGCGAGAGCGGCATTGGCTTGTCTCTGCACCTCCAGTGCCGTGTGACCATCAAACAGTAGGACCACGTCATCCGCGAATGCCTGCACGTGGACACCCCGTCGCTGAAGTCCCTTGAGAAGAGGGTCGAGAAGAAGGTTCCATAGCAGTGGTCCGCCAATGGAACCCTGGACGCAACCCTTGTTTGTGTGCTTAATATATTCGTGCGCGGCGTATCTAACCCTTACCGTTCTATCATCCAGGTAGCTATCTATGACCCTTCTCAAATTTACAGGGCAACCCGCCTCCGCCAGTCTCACTCTGATGGCCGGCCACCATGCGCTATCGAAGGCTCCCTCTATGTCCAGTGATACCATGACTATCAGTTTCTTATGGTCAAGTTTGCTATGGATGTGTTTCATCAGGTCATAGAGGGAGTCCTCGGTACTTTTTTGCGGCATGAACCCGTACTGACAGGCGCTCATTTTTGGTACTAAGTGCCATTTGAGCCGTCCCATCACCATCTTCTCAACCACTTTACCCATGACCGGTAGCAGTCCTATGGGCCTGTACGATTTCGGATTGGTGTAATCGTCTTTACCCGGCTTCCTTAGGACTACCACCGTAGCTTCTTTCCACATTGTGGGAAAGTGGCCGAGGTGCAGACACTTGTTTGAAAGCGCGAGAAACAACTCAGGATCGTGGGATATCACCTTGCTACAAATATCTGCAGTTAAACCGTCTGCCCCCGGAGCCTTCTTTGGGTTGAACGTCTTCACAGTGAATCTTAGCTCTTCGATAGTAAACGGAGGGTCATGTTCTTCATCATGCATCCAACCGTTTACTTTTTCAGCTTCCTCTCTAGTTCGACTGTGAATTTCGTTATCATCCCTCTTCAGGTCTTCGGGGTAGAACGTCTCCGCTAAGAGCCTAGCTGATTCTTCCCCGCTCAGAGCCTTCCCGCCACTCACCAGAGGCAAGTCCTCCTGACGTTTCTTGGTCCTACCAATCACCCTGTAAATTCCGTGCCATACTCCTTCTCTTTCTTGTTTTTCACAGAACCCCTTCCAACTGTCAATCTGTGCCTTCTTGGCTTCACTCTCATATTTTTGTTTTGCTTGCAGGTACTCATCGACAACCTTCGCTCTTCGGATTGACGCTGCGCATCTGATTCTACGCCTCCTGGTGACGACTTCTCTCCTCAGCTTCGCCAGTTCTTCGGACCACCACGGCAAGGTAAGTTTTTCTTCCATTTTCTTTTTAGGTATTGTTTGTGTGCATGTGTTTATTATTATATTTGTATATTTTCCTATTGTTTGCTCTAGTTCCTTTTTATTATTAATATTATTTATTTCTGTTTTATTAATTTTATTCTCCAATAACAATTGAGCCAGTTTCTCATGGAATTGGCTCCAATTTGCCTTTTTTGTGTTGTATATTCTAGTAGTCCTTTTTATGTTTATTCCTTTTGCCTTTTCTAGTCTGATTTTAAAAGTTATGCCGTTGTGGTCCGAGCTCATCAGATCATCTTCCACTTTCCAGTCCTCCACCAGGTTAAGCATATCCTCAGAGCAGGCAGTCACATCCACGTGGCTAGCGTACTCTTTATTTCCCCTTATTGTATAAAATGTCGGAGTATCGCCTTCGTTGAGCACCTGCAAGCTCATTTCTTCTAGTGCTCCGGCCATTTCTACCCCTCTTTTGTCTACTTTCTTGCTACCCCACCATGTGCTCTTTGCGTTGGTATCGCCTCCCATTATTGTTTTTCTAGGTCCAAGCTCTTCCTTTATCTTTTTGAGCTGCTCCAAGTATGGCTCTATGGGCTGGTCTGGCTCAAAGTAAAAAGAGACAGCAACGATCTCCCAGGCACTAGTTCGGATTTTCACCACAACGATGTTGTTAGTGGTGAGTTTCGGGTACTGTTCTACGTCAATATCGCTGTCGAAGACGGCTATTGCCGCTTTGACGTTCCCTTCTCCTTGTTTAGTGCTCTGGTAGATCCTTGCTCCTCTGTAGCTCTTCATACTTTTAGCCCCGCCCACATACGGCTCCTGGAGCAGCGCAAAAGCCACTTTCCTTTTGCTAGCCTTCATCATGAGCTCGTGTGTGGCTAACTCTTTTCTCTGCAGGTTTGCTTGGACTGCTAGGTAGGACCTTCTATTGGTTTGGGTGCTGTTGTTAATTCCCACCATGGAGCCCTCAGCAATACGCTATCGTGGCACGGGCCAGTGCATCCCACTTACGCTGCACTGCACATTCCTGACTGAACGCGCTATGATCGGTAAAGTCAAGTTTTGCATGCGTGCAGTTGCAGCAAGTCGGAGTTCCACCAGCCCGCCAGTCAGCGCACTCCGATCGCAGGTGTGGTCCCCCACAGTGGCTGCACTTCTCTACCGTCTGCTTACAGAAACGCCTGCCATGTCCGTATGCTAGGCAGAGAGAGCACTGCACCAGGGGGGACTGGTCCGCAACCCTGACCTTTTGCAGGTCTATGTGGACGGCTCCTGCTTCTATGGCTCGGGCCCATATTTTGGGAGACACCCTAACTACGATGTGAGACGTTTGGGGGTTTCGGGACTTTCTTCGGTACCGGACTTCCATTCTGTCTTCTTGCTTTTCCAGGCCCAGGAATACTCCCCTGTTCTGATTCCTAAATGCCTTCAGGACGTCCTCATCCGTGTTATATTGGAAGACGTCTCTGAGCAGTAGAAGAGGATCTTTGTTCTTTATGTCCTCGACCTGGAGTTGGCCTTCTGCCTTTCTAAGCCTTTCTCTTAGCTTACTCCTTTCTTCCTCTGTTTTACAGCCTATAATTATCTTCCTATCTTTTGCCTTTCTGACCCTGTCCATCGTTATCCCGCCTTCTTTGGCTTTGATAACGCTTCGTATTTTATCCAGTACCTCGTCGCCGGTTTTGCCTTCGTCCTTGGAGGTGATAATGACCGAGTGCAAAGCCGTCTGACCGGGGGGCTGCCTCCTAGCCGACTGAGCCACTACGCTAGCATATGAGACCCCCTCCAGGGTTTTCTGTTGTTTTTCCAGTGCATGCTTTAGCTCCTCCATTTGCTCGCTGCTGTCCTTTATTAACCGGCTGTGTTGCTCCATCCTCTTAATCAACTCCTTCTCAAACTCGGATTCCCTTCTTGGGGATAAAGAGGATGGAGAAGGAGGGTCCGCGGGTTTTCGTAGGTTCTCTCTAGCCTCACCCTCGCCCTGATCCTTCTTTTGTTTTGCTTGCTCAGCTTCCGCCTCTTTCACAAGCTGATACAGACGTTCCACAGCCTTCGTGACCTCGAGTTTGATTTCTGTCCTCAGGTTTCGCGCACTGCCAAGTTGTAATTTGGCCGAGTTTAAGCAGGCTCTTCCCTCCGCCGTCCTATTCAGGTATTTAGGCTTTACCGGGACCGGCGGACTTCCTTCCGCCTGTAATACGGCGAAGCGGTTGCCCGCCGGGGCCGGTCCAGCCTTTTTCGGAGTGTTTGGAGCCTTGCTTTTGGTGATGGTCTTTCCCGTCTCCCATTCACCTATGCTGCGCCTTACACCTGAGGCTTGCGTCTGTGTTTCAGAAGGTCCTGCCTCCTCAGTTTGGTCGGGGGTTCTGTGAAGGTCAGGGCTTGCCTTTCCCCCTGGCAATTTGACAGGGGTGCGGATCCCAAACATGTCCGGTTATTATTATTAAAATTAAACAATTTGTAAAATAAAGTAAAATAAAATAAGATGTCAATACAAAAAAAAAAATATAAAAAACTACACTATTACACGAAAATAAAAGATTTGTATAAGTTATAAATTAAAAATTTGTCAAAAGATATGTGACTCTACGTAGAGTCCGTCTATGTTAACTAATAGATAGGCCCGTATATGACCTATACTATACAAAAAAAAAAATTTTTCAAAATCGGTTGCACGGTTGACGAGATATGAGCCTTTTCAAAAACTTCCAATTTGGCGGTCAAACGGTCAAAATACAATGTCAAAATAGCAAAATACAATGTAAAAATAGGTATAACAGGGATGGCTATTTCGTCCCTATCCACATCTCCGCCTCACTAGGCGGGGTCGAAAAATTTTTCTTGCTCTACCTAGAGCCTCGACTCTACCAAGATCCAGGTCAACCAAAAGGTGAAGCAAAGACGGTATCAGTCGTGAAAACCCCGTCTCAATCAGACCACTCTAGCCAAAGTTGTGAAGGATTTAAAATTTTCAAGATGGCGGACAAAATGGCCGCCACTTTCAAATTCTTCCACAACTTTGCGAGTTTTCGTCGTAGAGAAACGCGGTTTCAAGCAGAGTATACTGCCTGGCACAGTCTTCACTTTCCACCGGCTGGCTCTGGTCAAAAATGAGAGACTCTACATAGAGTTCTAACCGGTCTTGGCAGACGCTCAGACTGACGCCAATATCAAAATAAAAAACCGCTTTCTAATCGGTCAATCCGTTGCTAAGTTATCACCGTTTTCATCAATCAAAGATGGCGTCCAATATGGCCGACAAAAGGCTAACTCTGTCAGTTTTTGTCCTAAGTAGGCCGTGTTTGGGCTTGTTTTAAAGGCCCAGACCACAGCAGTAATTTACACCCCACAACGTAATTATGAAACCACCCCCCGATTTAATAAATACAATAAACCCCAAAATTTTCACAAAAACTAACCTATCTAAGTCAATTTTCGCTAAAAATTCCCGGAAATTTTTGCAAATCCTACTTAAATTTATTGACTAATTTATCCTAATAAACTTAAATTTCTAAATTTAAAATTAAGGGTACCTCGTGTACCTACTAAATTTTGAAAAAATTATATCTTAAAAACTAGCTGATGAACCTATGCCAAATTTTTTATATGTTGTAGAGGTCCCTATGATCTATACAAACTTAACTTAAAAAAGGGGGGTCACTGATCTTTTGACTTAATTAAAAATATTTAAAATTTACCAAAAATTTAAAAACGCTATAACTATGTGAAAACTTATCCTATTTAAAATCTGAAAACGCCTTCCGGTTGCCCTCGAAGGTGTCTTGGAGGCCCCGACGTCAGCAGTTCCCTGGCAGCCCCGGATCACCGACCTCGTGGCCACGTGGTTTCTTCTTTTTTGCTATTATTTCCGCGCGCCTGCGCGGAAAAAATCGGCAAAAATGCCTAAAATATGCTCCTTCTGGAGGCGCTTCCGGAGGCACTTTAAAAAGTATATGTCGCCGCTGTAGAACTCGTTTGACACTCACTTTAAACTTTCAAAATCCTCAAAATTTCGGTTTTTTTGTTATAAACTCTTGAATTTTGCACTTAGCGCAACGGTGTTTTCACGCCCGTGTGCGCCTTGTGATTCCGCAGATTTCGGTGTATCGCACTGTTAAAAAAGTCACTTTTTACTATTTTTACCGAATTTTTTAGCGTGGAGGCACGAGTGTAAGTGGGCGCTCTCGACCGCGGTAAGAGCCAGACTTGGTTAGGTTAGGTTAGGTTAGGTTAGGTTAGGTTAGGTTAGGTTAGGTTAGGTTAGGTTAGGTTAGGTTAGGTTAGGTTAGGTTAGGTTAGGTTAGGTTAGGTTAGGTTAGGTTAGGTTAGGTTAGGTTAGGTTAGGTTAGGTTAGGTTAGGTTAGGTTAGGTTAGGTTAGGTTAGGTTAGGTTAGGTTAGGTTAGGTTAGGTTAGGTTAGGTTAGGTTAGGTTAGGTTAGGTTAGGTTAGGTTAGGTTAGGTTAGGTTAGGTTAGGTTAGGTTAGGTTAGGTTAGGTTAGGTTAGGTTAGGTTAGGTTAGGTTAGGTTCGTGAAGATCCCCAAGGCAAGTCTGGTGGGGTCGGCCTTCTCGCGGTTGCTGTCCGTTTTAGGTCTATTTCCATCAGAAATAGACGTAACTGAAACCACCAGGCGCCGGCACTTTGTCGGTGGGGTAGGGTGGGTGGGCTTGGGGTTCTGTGTTGTGGGGTTTGGACTTAGTTGGGACATTCCAATTCCTTATCTGCTGGATAGGGTTTGGAATGTAGGGGGGAATAGTGATAGGTAGGAGGATATCTTCTCCGCACGTCCCTCTGAGTAGCAGAGGGCGTAGTGGATGAGGATGGGACGGGCAAGCCGTCTGTAGGGGGATCCAAGGATTCGTCCGAGGATTGTGGCTGGCATTGCTGGTGTGGTGTCGTTCGGCTTGGTTTCCTGTGGGTCGGCTGTATGGGTCAGTCTCCTCGCGGGGTCCCGGGTCGGCCGGCACTCTGCTGGCGGTGTTGCCGCGTCGAGAGGAGTTAGTTTTAAGGCTAACTGGAGAGGAGGAGTCGGGCCTTGGCGTGCACTCACCCTGCCGCCGGGCAGGCAGTGGGAGTTTCTTCCCTGCCACCGGCTCAAAATCGTAATCTCGCAACATGGCCGCAGTCATGTTTTGTGGTCTGAGCGGGACCGATAGGCCTTGGCTTGGTCGCCCGGGCTACGAGGAAGACAACCTCTACAAAAAAATTACCCGATGGCAAGCGGCGGCGCGGCGTGAGGTCTGGAAGGCTGGACGGAGTTTCAGTCGCTACTGCGTCCCCCGCCAGGGAATTGTCGCTCCCCTGAGCGGGTTACGCTAGACTTCCCCGGTTACAGTGGGCACTGTCCGGGGCGACCCACCCTTCCCACTTACTCGTGGGATCTTATTATGGACAATTACAACAAAAACATAAAAAAACGATCGGACAATAACCAACAAAAAAAGGCAAGTCAAACGGACAATGAAACGAAGGGAAGGAAGGAGAAGAGGAACAGTGGAGTGGATGGGTCATCCACTGAGGGTGAGTTGGTGTTGGGAACGCCTATCTCGGTGGGGCCCCCAGAAGTCAGTCTGACTCTGGTCTCTGGGAGCCGAAGAGCATCGGATCGTCTGCGTTCCGGATCTGCCGTTTCGTCGGATGGCGCGGAGGCCATGGAAGCGGAGCGAAGCGACAACCGGAAACGCGGACGCTCCAGGGACGAGGAGACCGACACGTCTCAAGAAATGATGCCACCAAAAGTGGCAAGCAGCCGTCGAGGGAGGCCACGAAAACCGGCCTCGGTCTCGACCCCGTCAGGCTCCGCGTTCTCAAACGCGGAGTCGTACAGAAGTGTGCGAGTGGACGGCGAGGCCGTAGCGGAGGAGGAGATCGCGGATCTCCTGCTCAAGGTTCGGGAGCCGGTGGGGGGAAATGCCCCCCAGGCTCCCGTGTCCGTGCAGGAGAGGGCGAAAGCGGCGGTGGCCATCATCCACAAGGTGGCCACCAAGTCCGTAAACCTTAAGGGCTCGTTTGTGAGGGCCCTCAAGGACTCCTCCTCCGCTTTGTCGGAGGTCGTGGAGGGCCTAGTGGGCGATGTCTCTCGCCTACAGTTGGCCAACGAGAGACTGACGGAGCGGGTGAACGAGCTGAGTGCTCAGTTCGCCCGCTTCCAGGCGAACCTCCCCGAGCAGGAAGCCCCGTCCGCGTCCCAGCCTGTCCCTACCGCGACCTCAGGGGTACCTGACGCCCAACTGCGGGGAATTCTGGACGCAGTTGGGCGTATGCTGGACGGCCGTCTGGCTGGCCTGGAGGCGAGACTGCCCCCTGCGCCGGTTGTGCGCCCCCCGCTCGCGTCGTCTCAGCGGCCCAAGGCCGCTGCTCCGACTGCACTCCCCGTTGTGGGAGGCCGCGTCTCTTACGTGGCGGCGGCGTCGGCCCCGACTCAACCGGCTCCCCAGGGGCCGAGGAGAGGGGCCAAGGCACCGGCCAAGGCGCCGGCCCAGGCGCCGGCCAAGGCGCCGGCCCAGGCGCCGGCCAAGGCGCCGGCCCAGGCGCCGGCCAAGGCGCCGGCCCAGGTGCCGGCCAGGACGAGGCCTAAATCGGCGCCGAGGAGTGGAGTGGCTTTCCCTCCGCTCCCCACTCCGACATCCTTGCCGGGCCCCTCCGCACTTGCCCCCTCCAACGAGGGTTGGCAAGAGGCGAGGGGCTCAAAGAAGTCCCGAAGGCGGGCTAGAAGGGCTGCCCAAAAAGCGGCTCAAGCCCAGCCTTCACCGCCGGTGACAACGGCCTCTACTAAGAGGCCGCGGAAACTGCAGCCGCCCAAAACCGCGGCTGTAGTAGTCACGCTGTCGCCGGAGGCGGCCAGTGGCGGGCTGACGTATGCGGACCTCTTCAAGGGGGCCCGGCCCGGTCTCGCCGCTGAGTTCGGGGCAGCAGGGATGAGGCTGCGCCGCGCCCAGACAGGAGCTCGGATTTTCGAGTTCCCTGGGGCTGAAGGCGCGACGACGGCCGATAAATTCGCCGAGAAGTTGCGGGGAATTTTTGCCGCCGAGGACGGTGTTAAGATCGCCAGGCCCACAAAATGCGCGGAACTGCGCATCTCGGGCCTGGACGACTCTGTAACGCCGGAGGATGTCCGCGATGCAGTCATGGAGAAGACTGGGTGCACCGCGGACACCATCAGAGTCGGCACCGTCCGTCCGGGCCCGGGAGGCCTCGGTGCGGTGTGGGTGAGCTGTCCCGTGGCGTCGGCCAAAGTATTGGGCGACGCCGGAAGCATTCTCGTCGGCTTCGTAAATGCCAGAATCACGGTTCTGACCGCGAGGCCGATGAGGTGCTTCAAGTGCCTAGCCGCGGGACACACTCGCACCAAATGCGAGAGTTGCTTTGACTGCAGCGGTCTGTGCTTCCGCTGCGGTCAACCCGGGCACAAGGCAGCAGAGTGCTCTGCCGCCCCTCACTGCCCCGTGTGTGCGGCGGCTAAAAAGCCCACCAATCACATGATGGGGCAGGGGGGCTGCAAGCCTCCCCGCGCTTCTCGGCAAACGCCGGGGGCTAGCCTGCCGACCCAGGCTGCCTCCGACGTCAATCATGCGTCGACGCCGACGCCCATGGAGGAGGTTGTAGAGACGATCCAGTAATGGATCAAGTCTCCAACCTCCTGGTCCAGACGAATCTCAACCACTGTGCCGCGGCGCAGGATCTCTTCCTGCAAACCATGGCACAGTGGTCGATAGGTGTTGCCGTAGTCGCGGAGCCCTATTTTGTCCCTCCCCGTCCAAACTGGATGGGTGACCAGGACGGCTCCGTGGCAGTCGTCGGCTCCACGGCGGCTCATTCACCGCCCTTGTCTCTTAGAGACAAGGGTACTGGATATGTTGCCGCCGATTGGGGGGGAATCACCATTTATGGTGTATATTTCTCCCCCAACCGGAGTTTGAACGACTTCGAGGTCTTCCTTAACAACTTGGAGGCCTCGATGCGGCGACTAGTGTCTGGGCACGTCCTCGTGCTGGGGGACTTCAACGCAAAGTCCATTGCGTGGGGTTCCCCTGCGACGGACGCCAGGGGCGAAGCCGTCGAGGAGTGGGCGGCGTCGGTGGGCCTTTGTTTGCTGAACAGGGGCTCCACCAACACGTGCGTGCGACAGCAGGGGGGGTCGATAGTGGACCTTTCGTTCGCTACCCCTGCAGTCGCCGCACGAGTAAGGAACTGGTGTGTCCTGGAAGAGGTCGAGACGCTCTCGGATCATTTGTACATCCGATTCGAGCTCTCCCGGTTCCAGGACCCTAGTAGGGGTCACGCGGCGCGGCGCCCTACCCGCTTTCCGCGGTGGGCTGTCGCCAAGCTCGACAGGGACCTACTAGAGGAGGCGGCCATTATTCACTCTTGGCTGTCTCCGCAGGCCCCGACCGAGGAGGTCGACATGGGGGCTGGTCGCTTCTGCGATGCGATTACGCAGATTTGCGATGCGGCCATGCCCCGCCTTCGTGGTTGTCGGCCTCCAAGGAAGGAGGTCTACTGGTGGTCCCAGGAGTTGGCGGACCTCCGTGCGGCCTGTGTACGTGCCCGGAGGTCCCTCACCCGTAGTCGGCGACGTCACCGCGGGGTTGGTGAGGAGGTGGAACGGCTTCATGAGGAGTACCATGAAGCTCGGAAAACTCTGCGGCTGGCCATCTGCCGCGCCAAGGATGTGAGCAGAGAGGAGATGCTGGAGAGTATTGAGCGTGACCCCTGGGGTCGCCCTTATCGTGCGGTGCGTCAAAAGCTCCGCACGTCGGGCCCCCCCCTTACGGAGACTCTCCAGCCCAGCTTCCTGCAGGAAGTGGTCGAGGGCCTATTCCCGCAGCGGGTGGAGCACACACCCCCGTCGATGGCTGCATCAGCCGGAGACGACGGGGGCAGCGAGGTTGATGTTCCGCCCGTCAGGGAATCGGAGTTGGGGGCGGCTGTTCTACGGATTCGATCCAAGAATACCGCCCCCGGGCCGGACGGGGTTCCAGCCCGAGTGATGGCCCGAGCCCTCGACTACATGTCGGACCACCTCAGGGAAGTGTTAGACGCTAGCCTGGCGTCCGGACGCTTCCCTGAGCGCTGGAAATGCGGGAAGCTGGTCCTGCTGCAGAAGCCGGGACGGCCTACCGAATCGGTCGCGGCCTATAGGCCTATCGTGTTGCTGGACGAGGCGGGTAAACTTTTTGAGAGGGTGCTCTCTGCCCGCATCGTCCGGCACCTCTGCGAGGTTGGCCCCGATCTGTCGGACGCCCAATTCGGTTTCCGAGAAGGGCGTTCGACGATCGATGCCGTAATGCGCCTTAGGGCCGTGACCGAGGAGGCAGTGAGCTGCGGCGGAGTGGTGTTGGCGGTGTCCTTGGACATCGCCAACGCCTTCAATAGTCTGCCATTCAGCTGCATCAGGGAAGCGCTCCGCTACCACGGAGTGCCGGAGTACCTGAAGCGGCTGGTGGCGGACTATCTTGAGGAGCGAACCGTCATGTACGAGGACCGAGATGGCGTCTTGAGACGCAGGGCCATGTCGTGCGGTGTTCCGCAGGGGTCTGTCCTAGGACCTCTCCTGTGGAACATCGGGTACGACTGGGCCCTACGAGGGCGTCTCCCCCCCGGGCTGGGTGTAATCTGCTACGCGGATGACACCTTACTCACGGCCCGGGGGGCTAACTTCCAGGAGGCGGCGCGCCTGGCCGCCACGGGAGTTTCCCAGGTGGTCGGGCGCATTGAGGCGTTGGGATTACGGGTGGCCCTGGATAAGACGGAGGCCCTATTATTTCATGGGCCCCGTCGTGGTCCACCCGCCGGCGCCTCAATCGAGGTCGGCTCGGTCCTCGTACCGGTCCGGGCCCAGATGAGGTACCTGGGTCTGGTCCTAGACGGTAGGTGGCTCTTCGACGAGCACTTCCGACAGCTTGGTCCGAAGCTGGTGGACACTGCCTCCGCCCTAGGGCGACTTTTGCCCAATTTGGGCGGGGCCAGTGTTCCCACGAGGCGGCTGTATGCGGGGGTTGTCCGGTCCATGGCGCTGTATGGTGCACCGGTGTGGGTGGCGGCTCTGACTGCTCCGAATAGGGCGCGCCTCTGGCGCCCCCAGAGGATATTGGCGGTCAGAGCCATACGCGGATACCGCACGGTGTCCACCGAGGCGGCTTGCGCCTTGGCCGGAACACCCCCGTGGGATTTGGAGGCGGAAGTGCTCGCCGAAGTTTATCGGCGAGTGGCTGACTTCCGGGCGGAGAGCGGATTTCGCCCTCCGCCCGAAGACGTGCGCGAGTGGCGCGAAGCCGCTCGCCGAGCCACCATGGTCAGATGGTCGTTCCGGCTGGAGACTCCACGCGCTGGCTTCGCCGCCGTGGATGCTCTCCAGCCAG
Organism: Philereme vetulata; assembly: GCA_918857605.2. NCBI lineage: Eukaryota > Metazoa > Arthropoda > Insecta > Lepidoptera > Geometridae > Philereme > Philereme vetulata. The sequence continues at coordinate 12,277 of OU975452.1, read as the reverse complement.
TCATCGCCGAGTGGGCAGGGCGGCAGCACGGGACTCTTTCCTTCCGGCTGACGCAGGTGCTTTCCGGGCACGGTTGCTTCGGAAAGTACCTGTACTCGGTCGCTAGGAGGGAATCGAGTCCCGCCTGCCACCACTGCGACTGCAGTGAGGATTCGGCCCAGCACACGCTGGCGGTCTGCCCCGCATGGGCGACGCAGCGCCGGGCCCTCACTGCAGTCATCGGAGCGGATCTCTCGCTACCGGCCGTAGTTCGCTCCATGGCCGGTAGCGACAGTTGTTTTACCGCGGTCGCTTCCTTCTGCGAGGAAGTAATCTCGCAGAAGGAGGCGGCGGAGAAGGCCCGGGAGGACGACCTCCACTCGGACCCGATCCGCCGCCGGCGAACCGGACGGCGGAGGCACGCTTTCCTGCGCCTCATGCCGCCCTGAGTGTGGCCGCGGGTGGACGGGATGGGTTCTCCCCTCCACCCGCATTAGTCTGGCCAACCGCGAGGGGGCGGGGTCCGCGTGTGCCGGACGTCGCCTAAGAGAGGTCCTTGAGACGGAGCCCGCGCCAGGAGCGGTCCGGCGCTGGGAGGGGTCCAGAAGGCGATAACTACCTGGACCCCTCCTAAACTGGAAGCGCAAAGAGGGCACACCGTGTGGTTTTGGTCGGTTCGAGTCCGACACACCGCCCCGCCAAACGAGAGCCCCGGCGGGGTGACGGTCCGAGGGGATTTCCACACGCTAAAAAAAAAAAAAAAAAAAAAAAGGTTAGGTTAGGTTAGGTTAGGTTAGGTTAGGTTAGGTTAGGTTAGGTTAGGTTAGGTTAGGTTAGGTTAGGTTAGGTTAGGTTAGGTTAGGTTAGGTTAGGTTAGGTTAGGTTAGGTTAGGTTAGGTTAGGTTAGGTTAGGTTAGGTTAGGTTAGGTTAGGTTAGGTTAGGTTAGGTTAGGTTAGGTTAGGTTAGGTTAGGTTAGGTTAGGTTAGGTTAGGTTAGGTTAGGTTAGGTTAGGTTAGGTTAGGTTAGGTTAGGTTAGGTTAGGTTAGGTTAGGTTAGGTTAGGTTAGGTTAGGTTAGGTTAGGTTAGGTTAGGTTGTCGGCCATGTTGGGACCATGTGCAAGGCTGAGGTGGACCGTAGCGGTCTTTGTTACCGTTGTGGGAAACCTGACCACAAGGCGAGGGACTGCCAGGCTGAACCAAACTGCGCTGTATGTGCAGCGGCCGGAAAATCTGCAGCGCACCCAATTGGTGGGAAGGAGTGCCCCGATACCGTAACCAGGTCCCAAAAGGGGCCTCGAACGAGTCAAAGAGGCCAGAAAAGAAGGGGGAAAATGAAAGCGGGCTCCAAAGTCGCGCAGCCGTCTCAGCGCAACTCTCTGCGGGAGGAGGAGCAGATGGACACCGCAATCTAGATGGCGCTAGCATTTCTGCAGGCGAACGTCATGCACTCTGCCAGGGCTCAGGACCTGTTAGTTCAGAGCATGGCAGAGTGCATGATAAAGGTAGCTGTGGTCGCCGAGCCGTATGTGGTCCCTCCCCGGAATGACTGGGTGGGTGACTGCGATGGCTTGGTGGCTATCGTAGTACCAGCGGCCGCGGGCGCTCCGTCTATTGATCGGGTGTCCAAAGGTCGAGGGTGCGTGTTGGCTGTTGTGGGTGGTGTGGCGATTGTCGGGGTGTATTTTTCGCCTAATAGAGGCCTCGCCGACTTCGAGCAAATGCTTGTAGATGTCGGGATCTTGATTGGGCAGATACCCTCATACCCCGTGCTTGTTGCTGGAGATTTCAACGCGAAATCAACCGCGTGGGGTTCCCCAGCAACAGACTCTAAGGGAGAGGCACTGGAAGAGTGGGCGGTGTCCATGGGACTCACCCTTCTTAATACGGGGTCGGTTGATACATGCGTGCGACAGCAGGGGGGGTCTATCGTGGACTTAACGTTTGCGTCCCCCTCCCTGGTAAATCGGGTCCAAGGATGGAGAGTGTTGGAGGATGTGGAGACGCTATCGGATCACCGCTACATCCGTTACGAGGTGACCACATCCTCCACCACTCCACGAGTAGGTTCTCGACTTCCTCTTGGAGGCCTCCCGCGTTGGGTGCTACGGCGCTTGGACCGGGATGTAGCAATAGAGGCGGCTCTGGTAGAGTCCTGGACTATGCCCGATCCTATTGAGGAGGTGGATGATGCGGCGGAGTGGCTACGGAGCGCCTTGACCCGCGTCTGCGATGCCGCGATGCCGAGGGCAAAACCATTCCCGCCTCGGCGGGAAGTGCACTGGTGGCGCCCGGAGCTGGGCGAGTTACGCAGAGCCTGCGTTGCCGCGCGCCGCATCTACACCCGGTATAGGAGGAGAAGGGTCCGTATTCAGAGCCAGGAGGACTCTATATACCAGGCTTACCGGACCACCTGCACAGCTCTGCAGGTAGCCATCGCTCAGGCCAAGGAGGCAGCATGGGAGGAGTGGTTAGGGGTACTCGACCGTGATCCATGGGGGAGGCCGTACCGCGTTGTACGGCAAAAACTGCGACCTTGGGCCCCCCCGCTAACTACGAGTCTGGAGCCTCAACTACTGGAGCAAGTGGTGAGCACTCTCTTCCCTCAACGGGATGAGTGGGTGCCACCACCTATAGGTACCGGGTTGAGACGCGAAAGTGACGCTGAGGCGGCACCTTCAATATCTGAGGTGGAGTTTGGGGTAGCTGTTATGAAGCTTCGGCTGAAGAACACTGCCCCAGGACCAGATGGCGTACCGGGCCGAGCCTTGGTGCTCGCTCTTGGCGAGATGGGGGAGTGGGTGCGGGCCTTATTCAATGCGTGCCTCAACGAGGGTAGATTCCCGAGGGCGTGGAAAACGGGAAAGCTAGTACTTCTTCGGAAGGACGGGCGCCTGGCTGAAATGCCATCGGCCTATCGCCCCATCGTGCTTTTGGACGAGGTAAGCAAGCTCTTCGAGCGTGTGCTCGCTGCTCGCCTCGTCGAGAGCATGAACCCAGGGCTCGATGATGCGCAATATGGCTTCCGCCGGGGCCGTTCTACGGTGAGCGCGATCGCCCGGGTCAGGGACTTGGCAGAAGGGGTGGTTTCCGAGGGTGGAGTGTTGTGGGCAGTATCTCTGGATATATCCAACGCGTTCAATACTCTGCCCTGGGAAACGGTTAAGGCGGCTCTCGAGTACCACGGCGTACCAGGGTATCTGCGAAGAGTGCTGGCAGATTACTTTGACGGCAGGGTCGTAGAATTCCCGACGAAGGACGGCTGGGGGAGGAAGGCGATGTCGTGCGGTGTTCCACAGGGGTCGGTCCTTGGACCACTCTTGTGGAACATCGGGTATGACTGGGCGTTGCGAGGTGTAACACTGGCGGGAGTACACGTCACGTGTTACGCCGATGACACGCTCGTGACGGCCCACGGAAGGACTCATCGGGAGGCGGCTCGCCTCGCTACGGCGGGCGTTGCCCAGATGGTCCATAGGATCAGAGCTCTGGGACTGGAGGTGGCCCTCAGTAAATCTGAGGCCCTAGTTTTTCATGGGCCTCGGAATGCGCCACCGCCCGGTTCTTCAATAATGGTGGGGGGAACTTCCATTGCCGTCGAGTCGACGATGAAGTACCTAGGAATCGTCCTCGACTGCACTTGGAAGTTTGACGAGCACTTCCGGCGGTTGGCCCCAAAACTTTTGGCTACTGCCGGAGTTCTCGGGAGATTACTCCCTAATGTAGGGGGTCCTGGTGGGGCATGTAGACGCCTATATGCCGGAGTAGTGAGGTCGATGGCGCTCTATGGTGCACCGATATGGGCGGATGCCCTATGCTCCCGAAACGTGCCACTGCTGCGGAAACCGCAGCGTGGAATGGCACTCAGGGTGGCTAGGGCGTACCGCACCGTATCGCACGCTGGGTCGTGTGTCCTCGCCGGTGTCCCGCCGTGGGAGTTTGATGCACAGGTGCTCGCGGCGAGGTATTGGCGGGGCGTGGAAGCGCAGGAGGCGGGCGACCGGCCACATCCACGAGAAATCGCGCAGTGGGAAGAGGAAGCACGCGACGATCTCTTCCGGAAGTGGACAGCGCGGTTAGAGATCCCGGGGGCTAGCTGGGAACTGGTGGAGGCAGTTCGACCCATCCTTCGGGTTTGGGTCGAACGGAAGCACGGTGCACTCACCTACCACATCGCGCAGATGCTGACTGGACATGGCTGTTTCGGCAAGTATCTGTGCGAAGTGGCGAAACGAGAGCCGTCAGTGGAGTGCCACCATTGTGGAGGGGGAGTCGCTGATACGGCGCAACATACGCGCGAAGAGTGCCCAGCTTGGGCGGTGCCTCGCGCTGCCGTATCGGCTATTGTTGGAGGAGACCTATCACTGGCGGTCCTGGTCAAGGCCATGGCCGAAAGCGAGGAGGCGTGGAATGCGGTAGAAACCTTCTGCGAAACCATTCTGACGCAGAAGGAAGCGGCGGAACGGGAGCGGGAGGAAGATACGAACTCTCTACCGATTCGCCGCAGGCGGCACGGCCGGCGGCGCCTGGCCTACATTGCTAGAATGCCGCCATAACGATGACCTGCGGGCGACGGATCGGGGGGTCTGTCGCCCGTGCTATGAGGTCCGGAGCTGGAAGACACCTTATGTGTTCCTAAGGTGCCTTAAGCGGAGTGAAGAGGGGCTTGCGAGCCTAGAAGAAGGGCCCAATTAGGGCAGACGCTAAGGGAGGTGGCTACGGAAGAGTGTGTAACTTACCCGCGGCCCCGACCGGAAGCGAGAGAAGGAACACCCAGGTGGTTTTAGTCGGTATGGCACTTTAAGCTGAGTCCGACATATCCTTTCCGCTCCCCGGTGGGAAGGAATCCATAAAGGGTTTCCCCTGGTAAAAAAAAAAAAAAAAAAAAAAAAAAAAAAAAGGTTAGGTTAGGTTAGGTTAGGTTAGGTTAGGTTAGGTTAGGTTAGGTTAGGTTAGGTTAGGTTAGGTTAGGTTAGGTTAGGTTAGGTTAGGTTAGGTTAGGTTAGGTTAGGTTAGGTTAGGTTAGGTTAGGTTAGGTTAGGTTAGGTTAGGTTAGGTTAGGTTAGGTTAGGTTAGGTTAGGTTAGGTTAGGTTAGGTTAGGTTAGGTTAGGTTAGGTTAGGTTAGGTTAGGTTAGGTTAGGTTAGGTTAGGTTAGGTTAGGTTAGGTTAGGTTAGGTTAGGTTAGGTTAGGTTAGGTTAGGTTAGGTTAGGTTTTTTTTTTTTTTTTTTTTTTTTTTTCCTTCTGTCCAGGCGCAATGGCCTGGCCCTCGAACTGTCCTACTGAGTTCCTCCGATAATAGTTCAGAGACTTAGTTTACTTTTATTCTTTTTTATATCTGTTCGGTTTTATTCTAATATTCTTTTATTCTTAATACTATTCATTACACACTTTTCGTTTGCTAATAATTAGGCTAATCTAAATATATATATATATATATATATTTTTTTTTTTTTTTTTTTTTTTTTTTTTTTATCTTACTTCAGTTTACAGCTATTTATTCTTATGTGCTACATTTTGAACTACTTTAATACAATATCTTACAAAACTATTTCTTAGATCTATTTCATTCATTATCTTGCTAATGTTTGCGTTATTCACGTCAAGCCCCATCTCACATTCTACATCAAACCTCAGCTTTCCATAGATGGGACACTCCGTGATTACGTGTAACGCGCTTTCTTCTATTTCTGGGTCGCAGTCACACGCCGGGCTCTCCTTGCACTTGAAACGGTGTAAGTACGAGGAGAACCCGCCGTGGCCTGTCATTAACTGGACCATAAAGGGGTCGAGACTTTGCTTTCTCACCAGGGGATACGCCAGTACAGCGTCCGGGAAAAACACCTTGGTTGTTGATGCAGTTTCACCAGTTTTGTAACGCCGGTTCCATTCGTCAAGCGATTCCAAACGAATTTGTCGCTTGACGAATGAAACCGGGCATCTGCTATAGTCGGGCCGGGTCTTCTTGTGCAAAGCTGCGTTCTTTGCTAGCTTATCCGCTCTCTCGTTTCCCTCCAGCCCCACGTGTGCTTTAATCCAAAATAAGCTTAGTATTCTGCCTTCATCTCGTATTTTGTTGATGTTTTCTTTAGTTTCAACAGCGAGGGGGTGGAGGGAAGAGGTGTTTACCACCACTTCAAGAGCCGAGCGCGAATCACAGTATATGTTGCATCTAGGTTCCAGGGACTTTAGTGCGTGTTTTGTTGCTTCAAGCAGGGCCAGTAACTCCGCCTGATAGACGGTGCAGCATTGGTCCAACTTCAGTTTCCGGGTAATTATCTCGGTCGCGCCGTTCCATATGGACAACGCGGCGCCGACTTTCCCCTCTATTTTGCTGCCATCGGTATAAATATTTAGGCCATTGTTGTGGTATTGTTCCAATGCTGCCCCGTCAACCACGCTTAGGAATTCCGACCCCGCCTGATCTGCGGGGTGTGGCGCGTCTTTGAAAGGAACTAGCCTTTCCATCTCACGGTCACCTACTATTCGCCGGGAGTAACCTTTTCTTACTTCATAAAGCAATGCTGCTTCTCTGACTCTTATGTCCAGCGGAAGCAGCCCGGCGAGCAATAGGGCCGCGTTCAGGGAGACCGTTCTATATGCTTTCACCATTTTCTGCGCGAAGCCCCGCTGCACTGCGTTGAACTGTTTTTGCACGCACAGTTTATTTGTCGCCGGTGCCCACGCACTTGCCGCGTACATTATGGTTGGCTCTACAACCGCCGTGTATATGGTCCGTATGACCTCTGGCTGCAGACCCCAGTGAATTTTCGCGGCTCTCGACAGCTGCTTAAAGAAGTTTAACGCCTTCCGGCAGACGTTTGCCACGTGCGAGTTAAATGTCAACTTGTCATCGATGGTCAACCCTAGCACTTTGATTTCCTTGGACATGCCAATGTCGGTCCCGCCCATGCTCAGACGTGGGGTGTCGTACTTTAATTTACGCGTTATAGCCATGGCCATAGTTTTTTGCGGCGCAAACTTTAACTTATTCCTGGCTCCCCACGTCCGAACGTATTCAAGAGCGGCATTGGCACGTAGCTCTATCTCCTGCGCTGTTTCCCCATCAAAGACAAGGATGACATCGTCGGCAAACGCCTGCACATAGTCCCCCCTGCTGTCGAGGCCTTTCAGGAGCGGGTCTAGCAAGAGATTCCAGAGTATAGGACCCCCGATGGAACCCTGGACGCATCCCTTACTGGTCTTTTTACAGAACTCTTCACCAGCATACCTGACCCTGACTTGTCTGTTTGTCAAGTAGCTGCCGATTACTCTCCTTAGGTTAAGCGGGCACTTCTCTTCCGCTAGACGGACTTTGATGGCCGGCCACCAGGCGCCATCAAAAGCTCCCTCTATATCCAAGGACACTAGGACGACCAGTTTCTTTTGGTCCAATTTTGACCGGATCCTCTGGATAAGGGTATAGAGGGAGTCCTCGGTACTCCTTTGGGGTACAAATCCGTACTGGCATAAGCTCATTTTTGGCAGCAGGTGGAATTTGATTCGAGCAATCAGCATCTTTTCAAACAGTTTGCCGAGTACCGGCAGCAACCCTATGGGTCTGTAGGATTTAGGTGTGGTGTACTTGTCTTTTCCCGGCTTCCTTAGTACCACCACGACCGCCTCTTTCCACAGTTTTGGGAAGTACCGCAGCGCCAAACACTTATTTAGAAGCCCCAGAAAAAGATCTGGGGAGTTTCCCACAGCGCGACTACATATCTCCGCAGTAAAACCATCAGAACCAGGGGCCTTTTTCGGGTTAAAGGATCTCAGAGCAACTTCGAGCTCGGTCTGCGTGAACGGTGGGTCACAAGAGTCATCTTTCTCCCCATCGTTCACTCTCTCCGCTAGCTCTCTGGTAATGCGGTGTTCCGTCGTGTCGCTATCTTCCGTGTCTTCAGGGTAAAATGTCTCCGCTAGCAGCTCAACGGAGCCTTTAGCGTCTAACGTACTACCCGCATATTCCAGTGGTAGGTCCTCTTCTCTACTTTTTGTTCTACCTATCACTCTGTAGATACCCTCCCAGACCCCCTCCTTATCCTGCTTTCCGCAAAACTCCTTCCAGCTCTCGACCTGAGCCTTCAGAGCCTCTAACTCATATTCCTCCTTTGCTTCCAGGTAATGGGCGACTACCATTTCTCGGCGGATCGGCGCGGCGCACTTTATTCTACGCCTCCTGGTTTTGACCTCTTTCTTCATTTTCTCGAGCTTCTCGGACCACCACGGTATTATAAGTTTTTCTTTATTCCCTATTAACGGTATTGCTTTTTCACATGCTGTTGTAATGGTTTTTGTGTAATCTGTTATAGTTGTCTCTAATTGCTCTGTGGTAGTTATATTTTGCAAGTTTTCTGTTATTAATTTAGAATTTACTGTAAGTTGGGTCAGTTTCTCATGAAATAGAACCCAATTTGCTTTCTTTGTATTGTATATTCGTGTAGTTCTATGTATGCTGATGCCTTTGGATTTTTTAAGCCTAATATCGAAAGTTATACCGTTGTGGTCCGAGCTAGTGAGGTTTTCTTTTACTGTCCAGTTCTCTACCAGGTCAAGCAGATCCGCGGTGCACGCCGACACATCGACGTAGCTATGGTATCGCTGGCCCCCTCTGATAGTGTCAAAGGTAGGTATTGTTCCTGTATTGAGGATCTGAAGGCCCAAGTCATCGAGGGCCCCTGCCATGTCGTCCCCACGACCGTCCAGCACCAGGCTTCCCCACCAGGTACTTTTTGCATTGGCATCGCCACCAATAAGTATCCTTTGATGTCCCATTTTCTCAACTATTTTGGACAAATGGTCGAGGTATGGGCCTATGGGTGTGTCGGGCTCAAAGTAGTAAGACACCAGAGTGATCTCCCAGGCACTAGTTCGGATCCCCACCACTACGATGTTGTTAGTGGTGAGTTGCGGGTACTGTATTATGTCAAGATCATGGTTCAATACGGCAATTGCCGCCTTGACAGTCCCTTCTCCTTGCACAGTGCTCTGGTAGATCCTTACTCCCCGGTGACCTCTCATCCTTCTTTCCGCCCCCACATAAGGCTCCTGTAAAAGCGCTACGGATATTCCGCGCTTTCCAGCCTCGATCAGGATTTCATTAGTGGCTAGTTTTTTCCGCTGGAGGTTGGCCTGCGCTATCTTGTATTGTACCGTAACCACGCCCTCAGCAATACGCCACAGTGGATCTCGCTATCGCCTCCCACTTGCGCCTCACCGGGCAATCGCTACTAAAGGCGTTGTGATCCGCTCTCCCCATTTTGGACTTGACGCAATTGGTGCAACTGGGGGGTTCGCCGACGAGCCGATCCGTGCACTCGGGCCTCAGGTGTGGTCCTCCGCAGTGGCTGCACGCGTCGACCGCATTGCGACAGAACTTCTTGCCGTGTCCGTACCCCAAACAGCGCGAGCACTGAATGAGGGGGGACTGGTCGACCACCCTGACGCGCTGCATGTCCACGTGGACAGCCCCTGCGTCGGTAAAACGCCGCCATATCAATGGCGACACCTTAGCCACTACATGCGCGGTGAGGGGATTTCTGGCCTTCCGGCGGAAACAGATCTCGGTTAGGTTAGGTTAGGTTAGGTTAGGTTAGGTTAGGTTAGGTTAGGTTAGGTTAGGTTAGGTTAGGTTAGGTTAGGTTAGGTTAGGTTAGGTTAGGTTAGGTTAGGTTAGGTTAGGTTAGGTTAGGTTAGGTTAGGTTAGGTTAGGTTAGGTTAGGTTAGGTTAGGTTAGGTTAGGTTAGGTTAGGTTAGGTTAGGTTAGGTTAGGTTAGGTTAGGTTAGGTTAGGTTAGGTTAGGTTAGGTTAGGTTAGGTTAGGTTAGGTTAGGTTAGGTTAGGTTAGGTTAGGTTAGGTTAGGTTAGGTTAGGTTAGGTTAGGTTAGGTTAGGTTAGGTTAGGTTAGGTTAGGTTAGGTTTTTTTTTTTTTTTTTTTTTTTTTTTTTTTTTTTTTTTTTTTTTTTTTTTTTTTTTTTTTTTTTTCCCTGTCCGGACGCAGAGGTCCGGCCCGCGAGCTATCCTGCCTATTGACCTCTGATAACACTTATTCAGAGCTCTTTTTATTTCTGGGGTAGTAAAACAACAGGTTTTGTTTATTTAGGAAGTACACGAAAAATTTTACACACATAAGTTTTGATTGCAATAATTTCAACTAGCTACTAGTATGCTTAAATTTAGTTTTTTTTTTAACTTAATAATATTCTACCAAAACTATTATAATCCATTATACAAAGAGTGACACACAAAATTTTTGTTAACTAATAAAGAATTTACTATATTCTTTATACAAGTCTTACAGTTAATTTTCAAAGATCTAGCAGTGATGACTTAACAATCATTTATCCGTTTAATTTTCTAGATTCTATATTCATTGTTTATACTAAACATAAAATTTAGTAGAGTATTCGCCAAAGTTTCTTACTAGTCTTGTTTTACTCATGACTTTAGTTCTTTATGTCTTATATATTTTACTGGAATCGTAGTTAAGTTTTGTTAACAATTTCGAGTTCTATAAGCATTTTACATTATCTTCTATTTATTTTTCTTAGATTACTTTATTGGTATTATATACTTCTATTTTGGTAGAGTATTCACAAAATTTTCCACTAGTATTGTTTTCTCTTGACTTAAATTCTTTCTAACTTAATGTTCTACTAGGTATCACAATTACTTTGTTTACCATTTCTTAATTAATCTAGGCATGAAATAGTACATCTTTCTATCTTTTTATTTTATTTAAAACATTGTTGCATATGCTGCTGGTATATATACTTCATTATATATACTCAACATAACTTATCTATCTTATCCTATTTATTTTCTTAGATTACTATTATCGTATACTACTAGTATGCCCGAACATTTTCTACTGGTCTTTTATATATTTGCTAAGTTATAGCTTACTAGGTTAAACTAGGTCTTACAATTTAAATTTTAATTAACAACTTCTTATGAAAAATGTTTTCATATATACTTATTATATATAATACAACATGCTTATTATCTATTTTTATTTCTACCAAATTTGTTACCTATTCTTTTAGCAGTAAGCTATTGATGCTCTTGCTAGAGCCTCCCATTTTTTTCTAATGCTGCAGCTTTCGCTGAAGGCATTGTGCTCCGTGTTTTCCAAATTTGCATGGACGCAGTTACAACATGCCGGGGCAGCTCCGGCAAGCCAGTTAGCGCATTGCTGTTTTAGGTGGGAGCCTCCGCAGTGACTACATTTCTCTTTTGTATCTTTACAGAAACGTCGACCGTGGCCATAGCCGAGGCACTGGGAGCATTGGACCAGCGGCGACTGGTCCATCACCTTTACTCTCTGTATATCCATGTATACCATTCCTAATTGCATCATTTGTTGATATATTTTTGGCGAGACCCTCATTACTATATCGACTTTATCCGGATTGCGCGTCCGTTTCCTATAGGCTATCCGAATCCTATCTTCTGTCTCGTCAAGGCCAAGAGTTAGGGACTGGTTTTGTTTCCTTAACGCCAGGATGACATCTTCGTCCGTATCTGTGTATTCCGTCATCCAGACGCTTTTTAGGATCACTAGTGGGTCCTTATTCTTTATATCTTCCACCTTTAATTCTTTCGTCCTACTCAGCCTTTCCTTTACTCTTTGCCGCTCTTCTTCATTCCTGCATCCCAGTATTACTTTCCGATCTTTCGCTTTTCTAACTTTTTCTACCTTTATTCCTCCATCTGCGGCTTTCATGACGTTAATCATCTTGTACAGGACGTCTTCTCCGGTCGCTGTCTCGTCTGTCGCCGTTACTACTACTGAGTGCAATGCGGTCTGCTCCGGGTGAAGCTTCTTTGGGGGCGCCGCTACTGCACTTGCGTAGGTTTTCTTTTCTAACGCTTCTTTTAGTACTTCCATTTTCTCGTTATTCTCTTTTATTAACTTAGTGTGCTCTGCTAGGGTTTTCATCAGTGCGTCATCATACTTCTGCACGTTTTTTTGAGCAATCTCTTGTGCATCTTCTTTTCTTTTTGCTTGTGTACGGCCACCCTTCGCCTTCAAGGAAGCTATTTCAGCTTCTGCCTCTTTGTAGAGCTGGTAGACTCGCTCTACACTTTGGGAGACTCCGATTTTTATATCGGTCCTGAGGTTTCGGGCGTCCCCCAGTAGGGTTTTTGCCCTTATGAGGCTCGCCTTTGCCTCTGATGCCCTATCTTTTTCCTTTTTATCTGGCTGGGATGCGTTGTCGCTTTTGTTAGAGGGTCCTGCCCTCACATTTACCCCCTCTTCACTTGTTTGGCAGATATCTTCTGCTTCGCTTGCGGGTTTTTCC